>OX422220.1:101897993-102586743 GCA_949130495.1 Sambucus nigra | reverse complement strand
ATATCATATAATTGCTCGCGATAATTTATTAGGTTTTGAAATGCATTTTTTTGAGAGGCGGACTACAACGACCAACGTGCAATCCTTGGCATGGTTTCATCGAACTCCATGTCAACGCATCCGCCAACCCCTGGAAAATGCTCTCATATCCATGATTGCAAAACACACATATTGTGAATTTATTAGAAAAAATGGGGGAAATTGACAAACATACATAACCAAAATATGAATGTAGATTATTAATTACCTATATAAGAGAGAGGAAACCACTCATTTGCCTCTCACCTGAACGAGAGTCAGGCCTAGATGCTGATACATATGTGCCAGGATACCCATTCCCCATGTTAGTTTCCTAACCTTCTTCACATCTCTAAGAACATGAAGGTAGATCACGAAAATCATGTTCTTTGTCTTGTCGGGGAAAAATGTGTACCTAATAATGTAGAGAAAATAGGCCCTGGCACAATAGTCTTTTTCTTCACTCGAGGCATTGACATCCTACGATCATTCCTTGAAATTCACACTGATCCAGTTCAATTGGACAGTCGCATGCTCGCTACATTCTTCCAAGGCAACTTCCCTGCTCACTCCCAATAACTCCACCACAAGGTCCATAACCGACTTGACCACAACATCCTCATCCTCCTCCTCAACTACGGGCTGCGAGTTATATAGAGGTAATCTGATGAGAGAAATGCCCAAGGTCGTTGATACGTCGTCCAGGGTGATTGTCATCTCCCCAAATGGCATATGGAATGTGTTCGTCTCTGGATGCCACCTCTCGACAAATGCAGATATAAAGGCATAGTCTATATAACGGTAGCTACATGCTATAAGCCCCCCCAACTTAGCCCTTTGGACCCTCCTTTGTACATTTGGAGAGAGATCACTGAATTCCCACTCCTTGATCTTCGTCCAGTGATTAATGCACAATAAAGGTACCCGCTCCACCTATAATATAAGCAAAATATTTATTAAAATTTATCAAAATAATGGAAAATTTAAAACATTAATGATTTAACTTTGTAGAGAAATGAAATTACCACTGAATCGGTCCAAATACAATAGGCCACGTGATGCTTGAAATGTTTTTATAGGCTAAGATCCTCGGGGGCCCCGTAAGCCGAGGTAGAGGTGCCTTTTTCAGGCACCTTTTTCTTCTTACTACATCCTTCTGAGATCTTGTGTAAAACGCTAAATGGGTTATCAGGACGTTTGGGAGAAATATACTCCTGCTCGACATCACCCTCTGTCACTTTATGACCCTCCTCAGTCGCATTATGTCCCTCCTCCTCAACCTCAACCTTCTTCTCAACCTCGATGTCATCCTCCTCCTCAACCTCAACCTCAACCTTAACCGCAACCTCCTCATCATGACTCGAAACCTCCACAGGCATGTCCACTACTGGGGCATCAACCTTTATCACATCCGTGATAGTCACTATAGACAGAGCATAGATATCTTCTCGACGCTTCATCCCTGAGGCAGATAACGCATTCCTATTCTTGCGAGAGTAGGATACTAGGTTATCCATGGTAGACATACATTGAATTAATTAACACACTGATGAGTATAATGAAATATAGCATTTCACATATAATTTATAAACATAAGTCACCAACGAATGTGTAAACATAAGTCATGTATTAAAACCTAAGCGTGTATTGTGGTAAACATAATTCATAAAAATAAACCTAAACCATGTATTGGGGTAAACATAAACCTATACCATGTATTGAGGAAAACCGAATTCATAAATATAAGTCTTGAATTATTATAAACACAATCCATGTATTGAAACCTAAACATAGAGAGAGTGCTTAATACATTGAAATCTAAACATAAGTCATAACACTGAGTGCTTAACAAAAAATAGAATTCAATGTGCATTCGGCATAAACATAGTGAATGTGTAAGGAGGATTCGGTATAAATATGCCGACATAGATTAGTTCATTCGCTATGCTCACAACAAATGGGTATGAAGGATTCGGCATAAACATAGCGACGTAAAATTTATATTCCGGGGTAAAGATAACGAATGAAACATAGTTCAAATTGCATTGATTTGTTATAAACATAACGAATCAATGCAATTATTTCATGTTATTTATACCAAATGAAACCCTAGTTTGACATTTGCAACAATTCAAATACGTCAGGGTTTGTTTTGATTCAAAATAAAGATCGTACAATTCGTTCGTTTGAACCATTTCGATTTCAATAATCCAAAACTTTATTTCAAAAGCCCTATTTTGATTTCAATTGTCAATGGGTTGAACCATTTCCATTTTAGTAATCAAAAACTTGATTTCATACAGTTTGAACCTTGTTTTGAAGCTTTCGATCGAACAATTGGAAGATTTGGTTTTGATGTTTAGTGCTTGAACAATTTGTTCATTTGATGGTAAAAATGAATTGAATGTTAAAAATAGTAAGGCATCCAAATAATATATAATATAAGGTAACTAAAAGGTTAAACTCATTTAGTTCGTTTGGAGAATGAAAGGTTATTTGTTCAATGTACCAACCCGATTAGCTTAATCTTTACTTGAAGAAGAAATGTTTGGAAGTTGAAGATGAAGGGTTTGAAGGTTTAAATGTGTAGAGAGATCGAGGGAATGTGTGTAAATGAATTTTAAGACTTTAAATATGTGGTGGCCATTTGGTGGTATTTGGAAGTAACTATTAAAATTAAGTGATATTTTGGATTAAAAAAATAGTTGTGGTATTTTGAAGTAAGTTTTGTGGTGCCCTTACAAACTCCCCTTTTAAAATCCTAGGTTCACCATATATTACTAATGAAATGTCATGAGGGTTTGTAGTAAATCTACCCACAAAATTCAATGTTTCTCAATGCAATTCCTAAATCCCATCTTATGGAACTCAACAAGATTTCGGATGATTAATGGTCATTACCATGTAGTGTGTTTTCATGTCAAAGTTTACAGACTATCACATCACTAAAATCACTTCATATTGTTGAATTATAGGTTTGTGTTTAAATCCTGACCATGGTATAAAACTAAGATATCATTGATAATGTAGATTAAATCTTCATAAAAACACTTATTCAACTCAACCGCATTGAGACTATGCTTGCAGATAAACACTTAGATAATGGTGTAAACCCTCGTCTTATATGAGAATGATATGTCACAAAGTAAGATTGTTCGAGTTAAAATATCTCAAATAATCATATGAAAAGTTATTTAAGATGAAATGTGAATAATCTATTGAAATGATTTTTTTTAACTAATAAAAAACAAGTACTCTCAACCATCTTCACTTTTAAGTTATTGAACACCTATCATTAAATTAGATTTTTTTTATTGCAACATAGGCTTGGGTAAGGTCTAAAAAACAAAGGGTATATTGTTTCAAAGATGTTAAGGGATTTTACAATCAAGATCACACACTCTTCTTAAGGAATCCAATCCTTGATTTTTATAATTTTTAATTATTTTCTTGATTTTTTCCACTTCACTCTTTTTATTTCAAAATTTTTCCATTTTATATATACCTCTTTGTATTTTGTGGAATTTTTCACAATTTTCTTTATTTAATCTTTCATTTTTCTTTCGTTTCGTGCATCTTTTACTTTATTTAACAAGCCATTTACGTACACATTTCTAGGCATAAGTGGAATTGGGTGGCGTTACCGAGATGTAATACAAAAAGGCTATATTGAAAGCTATAGACTTAAAATAGGGCTAAATTTACATAAAACGGTAGGCCGAGGTTAAAAGGTTATGAGAAATATGGACTATGATCATTTCCTCTATTAGGTTTCAATGATGTCGATGACTTCTCTTGAGTAAAATCCGATTGATGTGCTGTATTAATTTCCAGAAAACACAAGTCTAAAACGCTCATCAGTGCACAATTACCGCTATTGTTCTGAAGATAGCTAAGTCGCGTTAGCTAAACGACCTTAGTTTCAATATATGTGGGATGAGTACTCGTTTATTTTCCATGATTTAAAAAGTATGAAGCTTTAGTAACCATGATAGTAAGTGAACTACAAATCTACTCACTCACCATTTACCAATCATATGTAATCAAACGAGATATGAGTCACTGTGCACATAATTGGAAATGACCATTATGAATCATAATTGTAGAAAATTTACTATTGAAATCAAAAGAAAAGAAGAAATAAAGAATAATATGACTAAGAATGATAGAAGAGTTTTTTCGAAGCCTATTAAACCCCAACAATTTCCCCAAAGTAATTAAGGTACAAGTAATTAGGCATGGAAAAATAAACAATAAATAATCAATAAAATACGTGATTAACAATGAAGGAGGCATATATTAAGAAAACATTGAAACAGAAGAGAAAATAATTATGTCCAAGGGGATTAATACGATATGGGTCACGGATGAATGTGTGAATAATAAAATATTAAGCCAAAGAAATATAACGCATATGAATCATAGATGCAAGTATGAGGTATTGCAATTGTGGTGGATATGCTCAAAGTTTTTCATGTTATTAACCACATATCGACTAATTTATTATCAACTTAATAAAAAGTTTTAGTGTGGACATTATATCATTTTGCACCCTTGAAACATGAGCATATATAAGTAAAGTCAATGAAAATGTGGGAGAGGTGAAATTTAGCAAAAATAAATAGTGTGAAAAGAGGTTGAGTAAATTTAACAAACACATTGAGTGCAATATAGGGAAATTGATATGTTGGTGATGTTTGTTGGGTGGATTCCTCAATTAATCGGCAAAAAGGAAACAATTAAATTTAATCATTAAGAACACAACAAACAATTAATAATTAAATCCACCCACAAATCGATCGTGTAATTTTAAGGGCTAAGGGCCGATGATTGCTCCAGGAACTTATATATATGCTGCAATAACTTTTGAGAGAGAGAGAATGAGGTTGAAAACAAAAAACAAATATGCCTTGATAGTAGAAATAAGACATCCTTTGGAAGTTAAAATAAGAGTTGAACCATCTTTGAATTCTAATTTGAGTCTTTTAAAATTATATTATACTACTTCCATTTCAAATTAATAGTCTTGCTTTCTTTTTTGGTCATCCCAAATTAGCAGTCCATTTCCATTTTTTTTGACATAATCAACATACCAAACTTCACATTAGTGAAACAGTTTTGATCATGACTATTGATTGAATATATCCTTAAAAAACTTCATTTTAAAATAACAAATATTAATTTTGAAAGGACGAAGCATATGTTTTAGTTCTTAAATAATATCATCTTCAATTTGTTGGGATAATAATAGTGTCTGATTTGAAATTATAAGTACGAAACAAAATGAGATTTAAGCATAAAGACAACTTTTCCAAAAAAGGGGAACCGAATCAATTTCTTTTGGGGCCGCTACTGAGTATAGAGATAACTCTGTGAGGTATGTGTGTGAGGAAGGGTATGTTACATTTTTGTGCTATGCAAGATTAATGTAACACCCCGTAATTTTGAGAATTTAATATTTAATTATTTTTGGGAGATATAAAAATATTTAAATTGGAGAAACTTAAATTTACGATTTGGGGAATTTATTTGAGTGGAAGATTTATTTTTTAATTAGCGACTTTAAGTTTAATTGTCCGAAATAATGTGTGTCGCATTTTGAGGTTGAAATTTGGAAATGTCAAAAAGTATTTCGGATGACAATTCTGAATGCGCGATTGAGTCCGGATGGATCGAGATAGCTAGAAAAGAGTACCCGGGGGTAGTAATTGAGTCTCGGGGCATTTTTTAAAATAGTCGGCCCACATGGAGTGATTTGGGTCATGTTAATTAGGCCCATATGACCAAAAATGGGATTAAGAGTTTTAACCTAAGTAAGGGACTTATTGAATGGCAGTTAACAACTCTAAACCTAGGGTTTGAGAGAGGCACGGAGGAAAGCAAATCAAGAGTAATTGGGAACCTTTTTGGAGACAAATTAAGGGGCAAAAGTGAGGGTTCGTCATCAAACCATTCTCTACAACAACGGACCAGACCCTACGAACAATTCCAGGCAAGTGGTTAACTTGCTGTAATGTTTAAATTGTGATATCCAATTCATATTTTAGTTATGTGTAACCTAAAATTCATTTTGGGGATAAACGGTTACAAAATGGGGTTTTTGTTAATGGAACAATTGAATGAGATTCAAAGTAAGAACTTAGGTGTATTATATATCTCTGAGTATAGATATCTGATTTGAATGAGAAACTCGGAATATAGAATGGTGGAATTTAAATGTGGAATTGGAATTGTAGAATAAAGTTCATGGAAATTTATGGAAAAACCCAATTCGTGAGTCAATGATTTGTGGTGGGGATAAAGGGTAGTTATGGTTGTATCCATGTTGTAAATTAGTTTAATGAAGGGGTTTAAAGATTATGTTATGTTTGGTCAATGATGGAGGGGAAAAACAGAGCTTGAAAACTCGTTAATGGAGGAAATTTGCGTAGGGAAGAAGAGCTGTCAAGGAACAATCGATCGATCGATCGAGGGCTATCGATCGATCGGCGGTAGGAAAATTTTGGCAGGTCAAGTTGTTTGTTGTTTACGCCCTTATTTTCTGGTTGGATTTTTGGGGTATAATTTTAATTGGTGAAAAGTTATAATGAATTTAATAGCTAGGGGCTCAAAAGATAGCTATTAGGAATTGACAATTTAAGTTAAGAGTTGGGACTTAAAGTGAGAATTTTGGGTGAAACTTATTTAATATAATTATGGACCAAGTGGGCGAGTCCGAATATGTTGGTAATTATAGGTAAATATAATTGGAAAATTTGACGGAGATGAATGTGTGGCACGTTATGGGCGAATGTGTGGACGTGAAACTCTGAGATGTAAAAATGGACCGAGAGAGAGCGAGTCCGGGTATGTTGGTTAAGTGACGCCAAAGTATTAAATTAAATTATTAAGAGAATAAATTAATTTGGAGTCGAAATATAGACTCGTGAAATATTAAGTTACGGGCCAAGTGAGCGAGTCTGGATAAAAGGGTTGGGCGATGCCATGTAATAAAATTAATTGAGGCGTAAATTAATTAAATGAGAGTCGGACCATAGACTCAGCTTAGCGTTTATCTAAATAATGTGTAGATTAATTAAATGAGAGTCAGACCACAGACTCAGCTTAGTATTAATTACTTAATGTGTAAATTAATTAAAGTAGAGTCGGACCACAGACTCAGATTAATATTAAATAAATTGATGTGTTAATTAATTAAATTAGAGTAAGATTTTAGACTTGGGAAGGTATTAAATTAATAGGTGTATTAATTAATTTAATTAGAGTCGGACGATAGACTCGGGGAAATAATAAGTTAATTGAGGTGTGAATTAAAAATATTAGAGTCGGACCATAGACTCGGGAATATGATAAATTATTAAGTGAGAAAATCAATTAAGTTGAGTCGGGCCACAGACTCAGGAAATTATAGGCTAGTGTACAGGAGTTTGAGTACACGGTAAAGCCGGGGTTTATATTATATATATATACGATGTAGTGATAGTATATATATATATGTGTATATATTGTGTGTGCTATTAAATATCAGTGACTAGATATTTATTTAATTTATATACTGTAGTGCTATCAAGAGAGGTTGAGCGACGTGGGTGAATCCCCTAGCTTGAGGAGTAGGGAGAGTATATCCCCATGTCATAGTGTCCGGTATATGGGTGAGGGATTTATCTCACTTTCAGGGAAGGAATATGACTGCCTCCACTACGTTTATATTTTGGGACATGTTGGTGAGCGATTACAACTTGGGGAACTAGGTTATGTGAGCACACCTAGTGAGATTGCATTTTAGAGGGAATCATCCTGTGAGGGTATACTCGGAGGGATGGATGTGTACGTATATATGTGTTGATGTTGTGGTAAAGGTACGTATATAATGGTAGTAAATATTATATGCGGGTAATAATACAGTGTGTGATGAAATTGTTTAATATAACTTGTGTCACAGTTATATGTTATTATTTAAAGGAAATTAATCAAGTTAATTAGTGAGATAACTTATAAGCCATGGATAATAATACTCGGTTTAGAGTGGAAAGGCAAGGAAGGATTACAAGGACTAGTTGGACGGGGTAGTACAACTAGGTGGGGTTAAGGTAATCGTTAGGTGTGCACTTTAGTGGAAGGGTGAGAATGTCCTCAAGAGAGTGTGACACTAACTTATATATGGAGCGCATTCATATATTTTAAATTACTGCAGTTGATTCAATTGCTAAATATTTTCAAAATGTTTTGGGTTCTAACCCTTTCTATAAAACTATTTTCAAAACCTTTCAGGTATCCAGCCATAGGGACGCCATGATCGATATTCTATTCCAGGGACATGGAGCTGCGGCATATGTGGATGCTAGCAGGAGCTTGGATTAGACGCATCGTTCTTTCATTCCTAGAGTAGGCATTATTTATCAGTTCAGTTTTCAGATTTTTATTCAGGTGTTGAATATTTGTATTGGACTATTTATATGGTGGCTGATGGTTTATTTGGCATGTCGTCTTACTATTTGTTTAGTTCATTTAATCCAGTTGTGTGAATGGATTATATTTATTTCCACATGTACTGTTTGATATTTAAAAAGGTAAAATTTGGCATCAACTTTTGGAATACTAAGTGGCTAGTAAGTTTTAAAAAGTTTTTCGACTGTGATGCTAAGGATGATCCAACTGGGATTCCTGTTTTAATTTGGTATATGATTGATCACCCGGTATTTTATTAGGCGGGGTGTCACAACTAAATGTGAGCTTTGAATTTATTTTGATGTTAAATGTGAATTGTGTTGAGCAAGGTGTGTAGGGCACAAGCTTGTGGAGCGATAATGAAATGAGTGAACTGTGTGTTAATGGCTGTGTGATGTGCCTTTGTGCTTAAAGTTAAATTTATCAGAGAGAAGGTGCATAGGAATGGTGATATATATTAGTGATGTGCCTTTATGCTTAAAGTTAAATCCATTAGAGAGGAGGTGCATTGGAATAATGCTATATACTAGTGAATGCGAGGTTGAGGTGCACTTAGGTGATTTGAATATGCAGGTTTAAAAAGTGTATTGACCGAATCTGAGCAAATTTATTTGTAAAGCTAATAATAAGTTACAATACCTAACATGTTATTAAAATTTATGTTTTTTGTAAGTTAAAAGATTGTTATTTAAATTTATGTGCTTTTGTGTTTTCATAAAATTAAAATATAATAATATTTTTAATTTTTAATACATTCATAATTATTTTGTTTTGAGTTTGATAGCCCTTTTAATGGGACTTTTTTTTTACTTTAATGCATTAGTAATTTTGAATATTGGACTTAAATACATTTTAGTCAGCTTATTAAACTTTAGTATATTTTTCGTCACTAAAGATCACATTGGGGCAAAAATTTCACATTTAGCGAAATCTAGCGATGAAAATATACTAATGTCTAATAAATTGATTAAAGTGTATAAAAGCACGATACAAAAAATGTACTAAAGTAAAAAAAAAATTGACTTCGAGTTTGGTACATTTTTTATTCGACAACCATTAGAGACAAGGCACATGACTTCTTAAATAAGAAAATATTTTAAAAAGTAAAAAAATCACACAAATGAAATAAAAACTTGAAAATAGCAAAAAAAACAAATTCCAAGCCCACCATCTTCCCCGTGGCAGCCGACATCCCCCACCAGCACCCATTTTTGGCAACCCCTACTGCACCTAACCTTCACCTGCAACCACTAGCCTCCACCCAACCCCACTATATTACAACCAAAACCTGTAACACCCCGCCCACCCAGGGAGAGCGAACAGAGCGCTAATGCGATAAAATAAATCCAAATCCACAAGTGACAAGGTATAGAGCATCTAAATAAACCCAAAATAATATAAATCCACTAATCTCAATCTCTTCAATTACAACAAGTCTCTCGAATTACATACTAACTTGAAAATAAAATACAAATCTCCAACGCTCTATACATTAAAATAATATAAATCTTCCAACTTGTATTAAAAATTCTCCCCAATATAATCCACGCTAAAAATCATCCCAATTGGTCCATAGCGTCCCTAATCCACGCTAACCTACCACTAAAAGAAAAAATGGGGAAGTACACAATACGACAAGAAAGATGCTCAACAAATATATGTTAGCGATGAATAAAACGTAACAACACGAGTACGAATATTCAAATCAAAATGCAAATCTCAAAGCATTTATCAATATAATTTCTCAACAACACATCAATGGGTAACCAGGCCTCACCTCATTCGCATATGCGTTATCAAGCCATAGCCGGGAATAGGTATTTTGGCGGGTAGTCAACATCCGTGTCATATTAAAATCTCATGACAACGTGCTCATCAACAATATAATGATACGGCATGAATTAAAATAATTTCAATAATTATTTTCCAGATTTCAATGAATTTAACAATTCAAATATGAGTTCAATAATCGCAAGAATTCAAAGGGAATAACACTCGCGAGATTAATGAGCATATTGTGTAAAACCCCATACCTCAAACCATGATGAGAAACTAACGATCACATCCTCAAGATCAACACAAAAGATCTACAAAAGCTCCTCCAAGAACCTCCAACAAAATAGCCCCAAGAACACCTCTAATCTAAGGTTGGAACTCACAAATCTCAAGGGCCAAAGTATATATAAAAAGAAGAGGAATATAAAATATATGTGCTGCCAAAATTTGTGCCAAAAGTATGTTAAAAGGCTTGCCCACGACTTCCTTTTATAATGCAAAGAAATGAAGAGTTGGAATCCAAAAGACTCCTATAAATAAGGCAAAGAAATGAAAAGTTGGAAGTCAAAACAACTCCAAGAGTTAAAAACATTTAAAAATTATTTTAAAATATGTTTTAACTCCGTTTTCAAAACCGTTTGAAATTCTCGCCTTTAAAAATAATAACCAACATATTTGAGCAATAAAAATAATTTTATCAAAAACTTTATTTTCCTCCATTTTCCAAAAATTAATTAAAATAGCCCAAAATTACGCGGGTTGTTACACTTCCCCACTAACAATGGAACTTCGCCCTCGAAATTCGCCGAATGCCTAACTCTCAAAATCAGGCCACTACACTAACTCCAAAAATAAATCACGTCTCCCAAAAATAAATTCCTCACCTCTAATATCCAAACCTAACACGAATATCACCTAAAATTTGCTATCTCCCAAAATTGCTAACCACGCAATGAACCCAAAACCCAAGCCCCGAGGGTTGCCGTATACCTAAGCTCTGATACCATTTGTAACACCCCACCCGCCCGGGGAGAGCGAACGGAGCACTAATGCGATAAAATAAATCCTAATCCACAAGTGACAAGGTATAGAGCATCTAAATAAACCCAAAATAATATAAATCCACTAATCTCAATCTCTTCAATTACAACAAGTCTCTCGAATTACATACTAACTTGAAAATAAAATACAAATCTCCAACGCTCTATACATTAAAATAATACAAATCTTCCAACTTGTATTAAAAATTCTCCCCAATATAATCCACGCTAAAAATCATCCCAATTGGTCCATAGCGTCCCTAATCCACGCTAACCTACCACTAAAAGAAAAAATGGTGAAGTACACAATACGACAAGAAAGATGCTCAACAAATATATGTTAGCGATGAATAAAATGTAACAACACGAGTACGAATATTCAAATCAAAATGCAAATCTTAAAGCATTTATCAATATAATTTCTCAACAACACATCAATGGGTAACCAGGCCTCACCTCATTCGCATATGCGTTATCAAGCCATAGTCGGGAATAGGTATTTTGGTGGGTAGTCAACATCCGTGTCATATTAAAATCTCATGACAACGTGCTCATCAACAATATAATGATACCGCATGAATTAAAATAATTTTAACAATTATTTTCCAGATTTCATAGAATTTAACAATTCAAATATGAGTTCAATAATCGCAAGAATTTAAAGGGAATAACACCAGCGAAATTAAGGAGCATATTGTGTAAAACCCCATACCTCAAACTATGATGAGAAACTAACGATCATATCCTCAAGATCAACACAAAAGATCTACAAAAGCTCCTCCAAGAACCTCCAACAAAATAGCCCCAAGAACACCTCTAATCTAAGGTTGGAACTCACAAATCTCAAGGGCCAAAGTATATATAAAAAGAAGAGGAATATAAAATATATTTGCTGCCAAAATTTGTGCCAAAAGTATGTTAAAAGACTTGCCCACGACTTCCTTTTATAATGCAAAGAAATAAAGAGTTGGAATCCAAAAGACTCCTTTAAATAAGGAAAAGAAATGAAGAGTTGGAAGTCAAAGCAACTCCAAGAGTAAAAAATATTTAAAAATTATTTTAAAATCTGTTTTAACTCCGTTTTCAAAACCGTTTGAAATTCTCGCCTTTAAAAATAATAACCAACATATTTGAGCAATAAAAATAATTTTATAAAAAACTTTATTTTCCTCCATTTTCCAAAAATTAATTAAAATAGCCCAAAATTACGCGGGTTGTTACACTTCCCCACTAACAATGGAATTTCGCCCTCGAAATTCGCCGAATGCCTAACTCTCAAAATCAGGCCACTACACTAACTCCAAAAATAAATCACGTCTCCCAAAAATAAATTCCTCACCTCTAATCTCCAAACCTAACACGAATATCACCTAAAATTTGCTATCTCCCAAAATTGCTAACCACGCAATGAACCCAAAACCCAAGCCCCGAGGGTTGCCGTATACCTAAGCTCTGATACCATTTGTAACACCCCGCCCGCCCGGGGAGAGCGAACGGAGCGCTAATGCGATAAAAGAAATCCAAATCCACAAGTGACAAGGTATAGAGCATCTAAATAAACCCAAAATAATATAAATCCACTAATCTCAATCTCTTCAATTACAACAAGTCTCTCGAATTACATACTAACTTGAAAATAAAATACAAATCTCCAACGCTCTATACATTAAAATAATACAAATCTTCCAACTTGTATTAAAAATTCTCCCCAATATAATCCACGCTAAAAATCATCCCAATTGGTCCATAGCGTCCCTAATCCACGCTAATCTACCACTAAAAGAAAAAATGGGGAAGTACAAAATACGACAAGAAAGATGCTCAACAAATATATGTTAGCGATGAATAAAACGTAACAACACGAGTACGAATATTCAAATCAAAATGCAAATCTCAAAGCATTTATCAATATAATTTCTCAACAACACATCAATGGGCAACCAGGCCTCACCTCATTCGCATATGCGTTATCAAGCCATAGCCGGGAATAGGTATTTTGGCGGGTAGTCAACATCCGTGCCATATTAAAATCTCATGGCAACGTGCTCATCAACAATATAATGATACGGCATGAATTAAAATAATTTCAACAATTATTTTCTAGATTTCAATGAATTTAACAATTCAAATATGAGTTTAATAATCGCAAGAATTCAAAGGGAATAACACTCGCGAGATTAAGGAGCATATTGTGTAAAACCCCATACCTCAAACCATGATGAAAAACTAACGATAACATCCTCAAGATCAATACAAAAGATCTACAAAAGCTCCTCCAAGAACCTCCAACAAAATAGCCCCAAGAACACCTCTAATCTAAGGTTGGAACTCACAAATCTCAAGGGCCAAAGTATATATAAAAAGAAGAGGAATATAAAATATATTTGCTGCCAAAAGTATGTTAAAAGGCTTGCCCACGACTTCCTTTTATAATGCAAAGAAATGAAGAGTTGGAATCCAAAAGACTCCTTTAAATAAGGCAAGGAAATGAAGAGTTGGAAGTCAAAACAACTCCAAGAGTTAAAAATATTTAAAAATTATTTTAAAATCTGTTTTAACTCCGTTTTCAAAATCGTTTGAAATTCTCGCCTTTAAAAATAATAACCAACATATTTGAGAAATAAAAATAATTTTATCAAAAACTTTATTTTCCTCCATTTTCCAGAAATTAATTAAAATAGCCCAAAATTACGCGGGTTGTTACACTTCCCCACTAACAATGTAATTTCGCCCTCGAAATTCGCCGAATGCCTAACTCTCAAAATCAGGCCACTACACTAACTCCAAAAATAAATCACGTCTCCCAAAAATAAATTCCTCACCTCTAATCTCCAAACCTAACACGAATATCACCTAAAATTCGCTATCTCCCAAAATTGCTAACCATGCAATGAACCCAAAACCCAAGCCCCGAGGGTTGCCGTATACCTAAGCTATGATACCATTTGTAACACCCCGCCCGCTCGGGGAGAACGAACGGAGCGCTAATGCGATAAAATAAATCCAAATCCACAAGTGACAAGGTATAGAGCATCTAAATAAACCCAAAATAATACAAATCCACTAATCTCAATCTCTTCAATTACAACAAGTCTCTCGAATTACATACTAACTTTAAAATAAAATACAAATCTCCAACGCTCTATACATTAAAATAATACAAATCTTCCAACTTGTATTAAAAATTCTCTCCAATATAATCCACGCTAAAAATCATCCCAATTGGTCCATAGCGTCCCTAATCCACGCTAACCTACCACTAAAAGAAAAAATGGGGAAGCACACAATACGACAAGAAAGGTGCTCAACAAATATATGTTAGCGATGAATAAAACGTAACAACACGAGTACGAATATTCAAATCAAAATGCAAATCTCAAAGCATTTATCAATATCATTTCTCAACAACACATCAATGGGCAACCAGGCCTCACCTCATTCGCATATGCGTTATCAAGCCATAGCCGGGAATAGGTATTTTGGCGGGTACTCAACATCCGTGCCATATTAAAATCTCATGACAACGTGCTCATCAACAATATAATGATACGGCATGAATTAAAATAATTTCAACAATTATTTTACAGATTTCAATGAATTTAACAATTCAAATATGAGTTCAATAATCGCAAGAATTCAAAGGGAATAACACTCGCGAGATTAAGGAGCATATTGTGTAAAACCCCATACCTCAAAACATGATGAGAAACTAACGATAACATCCTCAAGATCAATACAAAAGATCTACAAAAGCTCCTCCAAGAACCTCCAACAAAATAGCCCCAAGAACACCTCTAATCTAAGGTTGGAACTCACAAATCTCAAGCGCCAAAGTATATATAAAAAGAAGAGGAATATAAAATATATTTGCTGCCAAAATTTGTACCAAAAGTATGTTAAAAGGCTTGCCCACGACTTCCTTTTATAATGCAAAGAAATGAAGAGTTGGAATCCAAAAGACTCCTTTAAATAAGGCAAAGAAATGAAGAGTTGGAAGTCAAAACTACTCCAAGAGTTAAAAATATTTAAAAATTATTTTAAAATCTGTTTTAACTCCGTTTTCAAAACCGTTTGAAATTCTCGCCTTTAAAAATAATAACCAACATATTTGAGCAATAAAAATAATTTTATCAAAAACTTTATTTTCCTCCATTTTCCAGAAATTAATTTAAATAGCCCAAAATTACGCGGGTTGTTACAAAACCCCACCTCACCTCCTTCATAGACATACCACCAATCTCTCTCTCTATCTCTCTCTATAAAAGAGCACTTCTCTTTGGGTAATGAGAGGAAGCGATAGTTTCTCTTGTCACTTAGGTGTTTGTAGTAAAACTGAGGCGCTTATTGATAGTAATGTAAAAATATACTTTGCAAGAGTGATGATAAACGAACTCAATAATGAGGGGAAAATACGTTTAGGAGAGGAAATCAACTGCAAGGAACATAATAAATAAAGTGGTTCACCCAACTTGGGCTACGTCCACAGAATCTAGGGTTTTATTTCACTTAGAAAGAAAATCAACATTTACAAACACTCAATCTCAATAAAACTTCACCTCTCCAAGTGTTAACAGTGTTTAAAACTCTCTTAGAATCCCTTTAAGTCTCTTGAAGTCTATTTCATATCCATCATATGTCACTTCAATGGAAATAAGTAACATATATATAGTTTGTCTCCATTTCATGGGACCTTGAACCTCTTTTCCTCTTTTTAGATGCTTATGTTTGTAACCCACCATTAGCAATGTAATAGGAGACGGAACATTAAGTGTAATATAAAGTTACCTCAAAACATGGAGAAAAGTATTATTCTAATAAACCGTGACGCTGGCACTGCCCAATATATTATATAAATTCTGTCGGCATGGGATCTTGTGTAAAAGGAATATTCCTTTATATGAGATAATTCTTTCTATGTCAGCATATTTTTATATCTCATAATCATCGTTGATTGTGTAAGCTTGTGGTTGCTTACAACATGACCCCTTGGGTGAGATGTTTCACAACGTGCTTATTCATGTGGAGTTGTCTCGGTCTTTGTGTTCTCATGAGAAGTTTCTTCAGGAACCTGAAGCTTGAGCTTGTTCAGTTCTGCTTTGAGCTTCTTCGGAGCAGCTAGACTTGATATTTCAAGTCTACTGATTAACCTCTTCCATGTAACATTAAATGAACTCCTTTCTTGCCTTATTGAAGTGACTTATCTATGAGTAGGGAGTTTTACAAAGAAGCCCCTCCTACATTTGCCCCTCGTAGAGAAAGTTATTAGCGCAACTAAGAATGTGTCTCATAAATGAGTACTCTCTAGGATCAAGTGCAAATCTATCGCTCAAGTAATAATCCAATAAGTCGGGTATCAATCCTCAGGAAAATAGGACAAACGAGTTGTAACGACGTTGGACAGACGAAGGAACCCTAACTCTGACTCTAAGGAAAATGGAAAAGATGATTTGATGGTTGGAATAACTATAACTAGATGCAATTTTGAAAAGTGTTAACTAATAAACAAAAGTATGAATGGAATGCAACTATTCTAAATTACTTGAAATACTGATGATGATTGAATTAAAACTTGATCTATATGATGAGGAAAACATGAAGGGAATACAATGCGTCAACTTTAGAGTATTAATGGTATAAAACTAATCGTAAATTTAAGTGATTAATCAAACCCAGAATTTAGTACTCTCAAGCATTACATATATGAGGTTCAAGCCTATACCATACATAATCAGAGAACGAGTAAATCGGTATTACGATAATGACACTCGAATTGCATTATGAAGCATCCCGATTACCCTAAAGCAAACGAGATCCAAAGATCTACAATTGTCGCATTTCTATGCAATACGGTCGTAGTAAATCATTAAATATAGAGGATTAATTTTATACACATGCAATTACCACATCAGGTTGAGTTCATGCATCCCGACCTTAAAAATCTAGCTGAACATATGAAAACTTGAAGACAACACATTTGGAATGAAAGAAAATATTTTTAATACTGAATGAAGATGAAGAGAATAAAAAATAATTACTAACAAAAGAATTACTGCAATAATAAAATAAGGAATTACAAGAAATTTACTTGAATTGCAATTAGAATCAAAACTAGGGTTTATTGATCTTCTTCTCTAAAATTGATTACAAAGCTTCCCTAACAAATCAGAAGCCTCCCTCTTAATGTTTGGGAGGAGTTACAATTTATCATCTATGAAATATAAGAGTTTGAACCAAGTAGCATTCTAATTTTTACAAGTGGATAAGTTTGGATAATCGAGAACAGAACCAATCCTGTTAAGGGGTTCGGTTCGATTCGGTTCTGTCTTCGACAACCTTTACAAAGAATTCTTCAAGCACCGAATCTGTTCTTTATTTCCTTCATTTGGTTCGGTACCATCTTGTTAACTCTTCACAGGAAGTTTTCTAGGTGTAGGATTAGTTTGTTATTTCCTCCCTTCGGTTCGGTTCTGTCTTGACAGTCTTTACAGAAACTTTCCCAGGATGGAATCGGTTCTTTTTCTTTACACTTAGGTTCGGCTCCATCTTGTCATCTTTTGCAGAAACCTTTCCTTCTTGTACTTCTTTGAAGCTTTTGGTACGGAACTCAGATTAAAACACTGAACACCTGCGAAATAGATGAAGAACACATGAAACTCGGTGTACTCATTAAAAACTTATCAATAGTAATGATATGATATAAATCCACTTGAGTTACACTTTGCGGAGCGATAAAAGCCTCTAAATTAAGGGGATAAATGGGAAGAATTTATGCCTAATCAAACCCCCCTAACTTAGAACTTTGACCATTCCGAGCAATGTAAAAGAATCAAAACGTGGTCTAACTCGAAAATGGGATAGAGTACCTCTTTCGTGGGCGAGCAATTGCATTTAGCGTATGGAATAAGCCTTTAAACCCCTAGGTTACCCTAGTAGGACGAGTGTTGTCTCGTGAGGGTTTGCAGAGAATATACCTACACAATTCGATTAAAAGAAACTCAAAATACGTAAAAATTATATAATTCAAACTTTTCCAGAAAATAGTCATCATCAAATCATGTTCAGAAGTCTCACATCATAGTGCGCATGTGTGAAGCCCGAAATTTAACCACGGATTTCGACCGATTGATCATTGCGTTACTTATCCAAAAATTCATTTTGATTTCAAAATCTCATGGAGTGCACTGAAAAACGAATCACTTGGCATGTGGATATTCTCTCTGTATGCGTGATTTATAAGGGTAAATGTAGTGGAACCAAGTTCATTCACACAAGTAGAAAGACGGAAATTTATGGTAACCGGATCTCATCATTAGATTACGGATATAAGAAAACAAGGACAATGCCTCTAATTAGTATCTTTGATCTCTTTTATTATTTTTTTGTGTTTTTGCTCTCCACACGGTAACCAATTTTGCAATTTGGACTCGGTTAGGACTTTTTCGGGCTAACGGTGTATTGGGTAAAATGAGAGTGGTACGAGAAATCTGGAATTGAAATGTTTTCTTATGATGTCCGTTAGTGCGTTTTCGGGCTTTTGCTCATTTTTTTCTTATTTTTCGATTTTTTTTTTATTTGTGTCACACTTTTCTTTTCTTGCTATTTTTGTTGAGCATAGCTATTTTTTTCTTGCCCATTTTTCTGCACTTTTTCGGACTTAATTTCTGGGATTATCCCTTTTCACAATTTCGGGCAAGTTGGTTTTTTTTTTCCGGGTTGTCAAACGAAAGGGAAAAATTCAATCAGCTCAATTTGGGTTTCAAAAGGGATAATTTTTTGCTACTTTTTCTGGCCAATATTTTTGGGTGACAAACGAGGGCCTACTTCATTGTCCAAAATACTAATTGCGTTATCATATGCATTTCGAGATGAATTAAGTTTAGAGATCTATTTTAGCACATTTTTCAAGGCAACATCACACATATTTTTCATAACCGATCAAAGTGAAATAATTGAGATCCTCGATGACTTCTTTGATGCTGAAAAGAACTTTTGAGTTAACAATTAACTCGGATTGACTTATAAATTTCACAAAAATAAAAGGCTCGAATCTCTCCGGAGTTTTTAATCTCCACATTTATTTGTTAAGTCGCCCACGCTCTCTCAATTTCCATCTTTGGTCAATTTCGGCTTTGTGCATTTTGAATTTTACAACTTGAGACTTTAAACCGACTTTTAATGATATTTTTGAAAATTTTGAATTCCAATTTTTATTTATTTTGAACAAAAATATTTTTGGGTTTTTCAAGATTTTATGATTTTTATTTGGAAATTTTTGGGTATTTTTAAAAATTTGTAAAGTTTTAGAAAGACGCACTTGTCACCCCCTAACTTAGACTTTTGCATTGTCCTCAATCAAAAGGGCTAAAATCTAAAGAAGACAAAGAACAAGTGCGACAAATAAAACAATAAAATTATTAAAATGCAACACAACACTATTTGACACTCATACATGACTCAAAAATATAACAAAAAACACCCCATACGCGTCAGGGGTGCGATGACCTCTCTTTCAAGCTCATTCGACCCCGTAAACGGGGTTCGACAACCAAACAGTGTCGACTTCTTCCACACACGCCTCTAGATATGGCTTTAGGCATTGTCCATTAACCTTGAATGTATTTTCCCCTTTTAAATCGTCTAATTCCACAACTCCGTGAGGGAATACATTCTTCACAATGAATGGGCCAGACCATCGTGACCACAACTTTCCCGGAAATAGATGAAGCCAAGAGTTATAGAGAAGCACTTTTTGTCCAGGAATAAACTCTTTGCGTCGAATAATGTTATAGTGAGCAAGTTTCATCCTTTCTTTGGAAATTTTTGCGTTCTCATACGCATCATTGTGTATCTCTTCTAACTCGTTTAGTTGAAGCTTACGAGCTTCACCGGCTTTATCCATATCATAATTCAACTTCTTAATTGCCCAATACGCCTTGTGCTCTAATTCAACGGGAAGATGGAAAGTTTTTCCATACACAAAGCGGAATGGGGACATGCCGAGTGGATTTTTATATGCGGTACGATAGGCCCATAGTGAATCGTTCAATTAAAGTGACCAATCTTTTCGAGTGGGATTGATGATCTTCTCGAGAATGTTTTTGATTTCCCAATTCGCTAATTCGGCCTGCCCATTCGTTTGTGGGTGATAGGTCATTCCAACCTTATGAACAACGCCATACTTTCTCATGAGCTTCGCGACTGGCCTGTTGCAAAAGTACGTGCCATTATCACTAATTATCGCTTTTAGAGCACCGAAGCGGGAAAGTATGACCTAATCACTACTTTGTTGTCATTTGTCTTGGTAGCTATAGCTTCCACCCATTTAAAACGTAATCTACCGCGACCATGATGTATAAAAAACCAAAATATGGGGGAAAGGTCCCATGAAGTCAATACCCCTACAGTCAAAGATCTCAATAATGAGTATCGGGGTTAATGGCATCATGTCTCATCGGGTAATCACCCCCATCCTTTGACATCTATCGCAAGATTTGCAATAATTGTTCACATCCCAAAAAATTGTGGGCTAATAGAGGCCGCATTGAAGAATCTTAGCGGCCATTTTTTTTTCTTCGAAAAGTGGCCTCCACAAGCTTCCAAATGACAGAATTGGATGACTTTCAGAATCTCGTCATCCGGTAAACATCGTCGGATGATTTGGTTGGAGAAATATTTAAAAAGGAAAGGATCGTCATAAAAAAACATGCGCGACCAACTGATGAATCTCTTCTTATCTTGCGGTGTCCAATCGGAAGGGACGACTCCCGTGACAAGACAGTTCACTATATTCGCAAACCAGGACAAAGAAGAGGTGGCAAAGAGTTGCTCATTCAGAAAATATTCGTCTATGGGTATCAGATCACTAGGTACGTCGGATGAAAGCCGTGATAAGTGGTCGGCAATGACGTTTTCTACTCCTTTTTTTATCTTTAATGGAGAGATTAAACTCTTATAGGAGTAGGATCCACCTTATGAGGCGCGACTTTGTGTCTTTCTTTGTAAGTAGGTATTTCAATGTCGCGTGGTCGGTGAAGCAAGTGATGGAAGATCCGATAAGGTAGGAACGGAATTTGTCAAGAGCAAAAACTACTGCTAGCAACTCCTTCTCCATGGTTGAGTAATTGAATTGTGGTTCGGTAAGAGTACGGCTAGCGTAGTAGATGACATGAGCCTTATTGTCTTTTCTTTGGCCCAAAATAGCCCCTATCGCATAATCGCGAGCATCACACATAAGCTCGAATGGTAAGGAACAATACGGAACTTGCATGATGGGAGCGGACACAAGCATGGTTTTCAGTTTTTCAAAAGCGTTATGGCATGCTTCTATCCACTCAAATGGGGTGTCCTTCATAAGAAGGTTGCTTAAGGGTCTAGCAATGGCACTAAAGTACTTAATGAACCGTCGATAAAACCCCGCGTGGACCAAGAAGGAGTGCATGTCTTTGAGCGATTTTGGTGGGGGTAGATCGGCTATGACATCTATCTTAGCTCTATCAACTTCAATCCCCTTGGATGAAACTATTTGGCCAAGAACTATTCCCTCAGTGACCATAAAATGGCATTTCTCCCAATTTAGCACTAAGTTCTTCTCCACACATCGGGCGAGTACTTTTTCCAGCTTTTCCAGACAAATATCAAAAGAGGGGCCAATTTACTTGCTTTAGCACGTATAGAACTTCATCACATGGGTTCCCTTTGTGGAAAGGAACCAGCCTTTGAGGAAACGGTGATGCGGTGGGTGGTTTCACTACTACCTCGGGATCACTAGTGTCTTCTTTATCACTCTCTTTCAAGGGAACATCTTCGACCTCTTTTGTGCCGAGTGAAATATCCTTATCTTTAGTTGCTTCGTGTGGGGGAGGTGATAAATCAATGACTCTCCCACTACGAAGATTGGTGACATCTTGACATTGCTCCTGATGTTCTCTCGAGGTGGAGCTAACACTAGTTTGACCTTGGGGCAGTCGTTGGCCCTAGGTAGGAAATTTTCCCTTATCTTGGATACTCAATGATGATTGCATTTTTGAACTATTTACATTTATGTCGCTGATCATGCGATCATATCTAGAATTGGTTTCATTCTGGGTATTGATAAATTGGTTCATCGTATCCTCGAGATTTCTCCATGGTGGAGTGATATATGCCCCTTGAGGTGGTGGTGCTTGCACATGTCCTTGCATGTGTGGAGCTTGTTGAAAGTGCGATGGTGGAGGAAGGGCAACATGTGCATTAGGATTCATCACATCATGTTGTTTGCCATCGCTAAAACCAGGATGGTTTTTCCATGAAGGGTTGTAAGAATTCTCGTGCGATACACCAAAATTACCCTTGAATCCTCCTATACCACTTACTTTCTCTTAAAGCATCACTTTGTAAGCGAGTATTATCGGGCATTCCTCTGTTCAATGACATGCCTCACAAATCACACACACCTTCTCGATGGGGGTTAGGATGGATCCAGTTGGTCCTCTTCCACATACCTAAAGTATTTCTTGCATTCCTTTCTCAAGTAGATCGAGTCGACTGTCCATCATAACATTCTTTTCCACGTGAAATAGGCTGGACGCCGATGGAGTGGTGGTCGCTTGGCGAGTTCAATTTTGAGCACTAGGGTTAGATGTATCCCAAGATTGGGTAGTCTCGGTGACGTACCTCAGGTGAAGCTCAGCATCGTTAGCGTCTAAGTCGAAAAAGGGACCATCACACATAGTCTCAACGAGTTGTTTGGAATTCATATTCAGCCCATTATGGAAGAAGGAAATGATTTGAAGTTTATCAAGTCCATGATGAGGGCATGAAGTGACTAACTCATTAAAATGTTCGTAACATCGATCGAATGACTCATTTTCTAGTTGTCGGAATGTTTGAATTTGAGCCTTGATGGAGTTCGTTCGATGTGTAGGAAAGAATTTCTTGAGAAATTTAGATTGTAACTCATTCCATGATGAAATCGAGTTTGGAGGTAATGACCATAAAAAGGTCTTAGCCTTATCCTTTAGCGAGAATGGGAAGAGTTTGAGGCAGATTACATCTTTTGTGCAAGTTTGATCGCTGAGGGTCTCACACGCCTCCTCAAATTCCAAGATGTGGAGATATGGTTTTTTTGAATCCATTCCATGGTAAGTGGGAAGTATTTGGATTATACCATTCCTAAAGTGAAATTGCCCTACATTATACGGGAGTAAAATGCATCCCGGAGTGACAGTGCGCTCGGGATATAAGAGCTCTCTCAAAGCACAGTACGGGGCCTCTTCCTCACCGGCCGCTGCACTACCGTGTTGTGGCATGTCTGTCTCACTCAAAGACTCTGTGTCCTCACTTGGTATACTCGGAGCGTGCTCTGAAGTGTGTCCTAAGAGGGAAAATGGAGTGTTATTTGAAATTGAGTATGACAGTGTGGGAGATGGAACCCAGAATTATGGAGCGTTAGGAGTGTGAGGGCTATCGGGGTCGTACTCAACTATCGAGTTTTCGTGAATGTGGGTTGGAATATTGTGAGGAGTTAAAGTGAGTTCAGAATTTTGCACTAACAGGCTTATGAGAGATGATGAGGAATATTTTTGTGCTTTTAATTTTTTTTTTATGTTTTTAGATTATTTAAAATTTTTGGTCAAAGCTTTAGATTGACTTGATCTAATCCTAAGTCTACCTAAGTCCCCGACAACGGCGCCAAAAACTTGACGCCACTAAGAATGTGTCTCAGAAATGCGTACTCTCTAGGCTCAAGTGAAAGCATGTCGCTCAAGTAATAATTCGATAAGTCGGGTATCGATCCTCAGGGAAATAGGACAAACGAGTTATAACGACATTGGACAGATGAAGGAACCCTAACTCTGACTCTAAGGAAAAGGTAAAAGATGATTTGATGGTTGGAATAACTACAACTAGATGCAATTTTGAAAAGTGTTAACTAATGAACTAAAGTACGAATGGAATGCAACTATTCTAAATTACTTGAAATACTGATGATGATTGAATTAAAACTTGAACTATATGATGAGGAAAACAGGATGGGAATACAATCCCTCAACCCTAGAGTATTGATGGTATAAAACTAATCGTAAATTTAAGTGATTAATCAGACCCAAAATTTAGTACTCCCAAGCATTACATATATGAGGTTCAAGCCCACAACATACATAATCATAGGACGAGTAAATCGGTATCGCGATAGTGACACTCGATTTGCATTCTGAAGCATCCCGATTACCCTGAAGCAAACGAGATCCAAAAATCTACAATTATCGTGTTTTAACGGAATACGATCGTAGTAAATCATTAAATTTGGAGGATCAATTTTATCACTACACCAAAATGGGTAAATTGGCACTCTTCCAGTGGCTAGCCTTGTCACGATCATTGACCGTGATAAAAAAGCACGCATTTTTGTCACAGTCAATGACCGTGACAAGTCCATGACAAGGTATTATGACAGTCAATGACTGTGATAACTATACTTGTCACGGACTTGTCACGGTCATTAACCGTGACAATCCTTATAATATTATCACGGTCAAGAACCGTGACACGCCCGTGACAAATGTCCTAGTAAAAAACCCTTTCACCTTCTTTTTTTCCCCCCGCCGATTCTTCCCTCCTTCTTTCTCTCTCTCTGTCTACTTTCAGGTTACTCTCTCTCTCTCTCTCTCTTCCATTTATATATATATATATATATATATATATATATATATATGTGTGTGTGTGTGTGTGTGTGTGTGTGGTGGGTGGTGGGTGGGGAGGGGGTGGGGCAGGGTGGGGGGGAGGGGGTTGTTTGTGTGTGTGTGTGTGTGTGTGTGTGTGTGGTGTGTGTGCATGTGTGTGTAGTGGTGTTTGTGCGTGTGTGTGTGTGTGGTGGGGGAAGGGGGTGGGCCAGGGTGGGGGAAGGGGGTGGAGCAGGGGTGGGGAGGGGGTAGGGATGGGTGGGTGGATGGTGGGGTAGGGGTGGGGGCTGTGTATGTGTGTGTGAATGTGCGCGCGCGTGTGTGTATGTGCGCATGTGTGTGTAGTGTGCGTGCATGTGCGTGTTTGTGAGTAATGTCTCTTGTAAACGAATTGATTGGTTATTAATTTTTTTAGTAAATTAATATATGATTGCCTCTCATTGTAAATTAGTAAATTAAAATATGATTAATTATGAAAGTAGGATTGCCCCTCATTGTAAATTAGTAAATTAATAATTGTATACTTTAATTGTTATCTTAATTGATGAAAATAATTAATTGAGTAGATGAATTAGAAGGAGTACGGGATACACATTTGTTGTTGACATTGCTGTTGGATTATAGTGGATCGAGGATGGGTTGGTTTGTTTTAAAAGTGGCATGACCGCTGGATTATTGTCCATATGGGGGGGTGGGATTTTTCAACTTTTTTTGAAAATTACTTTGTATATCGAACAATATATATATAGTATGATAATTAAATGAAACATACTTGAAATTACATATAGTGCGCATAGATACCAGCCTCTAGTTCTTATGCGTACGCATTCAATAGACCTTAGACCCGTTCGAGAGTCATCAACACTGTAATGAGATCTCTCGAATTGTCCCGTTTGGACAGTTTAGGACTGCATAATTTCTGTATAATATTCTTAGTGGCTTAAAGTTGTTACTTTTGGAGGAAGTTCTGTAGTCGTATCCTAATGTTCTCTAGGTACATACTAGATTGACAAGTGTGACTGTTAATTCAATTAAAATAACACTCACACTTGTCAATCTACGTCGTGTACTTAGAGAACTACGGGGATATGCTGTCGAATTTTTTTCAAATCGTAACAATATGCATGAGCTGTTAAGTATATTACAGAAAAATGCGGTCTTGAATGGGATAGGACCACTCACCCTTTAGAGGAGATGGAGGAAATAGAAATTTCTATTATAAATTGAATTTGAATATAAATAAGACATAATGATTTTAATTGATTTGATGATAACCGGAATTTTAAACAATTTTTCAATTTGTAATAAATATTCCAATTTGTACTGAAACATCCATTTTTCATTCTTTTAATTGATTTGCACTTTATCATTTTCACTCTTGTGTAGTGTGCGTGTGTGTGGGCAGTAGGGGTGGGGGTGGGGATGCTTCGAATTTTTAATAATTGTACATATTATGAGCTAGATGATGTTCTTTTGGAATTCAGAATTGAGGTGTTTGACAGTAACAATTCATTTTTATTTGTAGTAATTGTACATATTTGCATGACTTCTTTTAATTCATTTTGATATGTACTAATAACATTTTTTACAACAAATGTCTCCTTCAGGTAGTAAGGCGAGGATGATGATGCTTGTTATGATGATGTCGTCTGGGCTCGGTGGTAGCGGAGGCGACGAGGGCTCTTTGGCCCCTAGGCTCCCCAAATATGGCAAATTGGGGATGGCCATCAAGAACAAATTGGGGTTATTAGCGAGATCCCTCGAGCTGGTAAAGACGATCTTCGACCCGGGGTACATTAGTGTGCCATATGAGCTCAAGTTAGCTATTTGGTGGCACTACAGGTAATGTATTTATATTTATATTCATATGAATATTTCAATTTCGATTTCGATTTAAATTTCATTTTATATTTATATTTATATTTATTTGCAACTAACATTGTATTTGTTGGATAGGAACAATTCAGCCTGGACCCAAAGCTACGCGATTTCGTCTTAGAGCAGTTGAGGGAGAAACACAAGACGCGGAAGAAAAATATGCGGACCCGATACTTTGGGAAGACATGAGAGTCCATTATCTAAAGGCGTGAATCCGTCCCACCGAAGGAGCCGATCTCATTGGCACAATGGCAATAGTTAGTTGACAAGATCGGGGAGAGACAATTGGCATCTCTCCAATCAGGGAGGAAAAATCGGGCAAAAAAGACGGACGTGCACTACTCCGGTTGGACGTCTTACGCCGAGGTGGAGCATAGGATGATGGTAATATTTAATTTTTCTATAACTACAGAAATATATTATTCTGCATTATTTTACTTTACTGGGCCGATACTAATTTTACTTTATTTTATTTCAGGGGACATGGAGTGGTCCTGGGGGTAGGCCACATGGGCTCGATACTTATGTGGATCTTCGGATGAAGAATGAGAAGGACAAGGAGGTGTCCCCCGAGCGTCGCGACCACGATTGTAAGTAATCTGACAGTTTACTTTTTATTAATTACGTTATAATTTTTTAATTTACTTATTTTACTAATCATGTGCTTTTTGTCGTTTCAGGCAAAGCTTAAGGAAGTGCATGAGTCGCAGTCTGATACCGACAAGGCATCTTTGTCCACAAACGCACTCAGCTAAGTGCTTGGCACTGATCACAAGGGGAGGACAAGGGGGTGAGCTTGAGGGTGGCCAAATATAGGATCATCGGATTGGAGACGAGCGACATCGGGTTGGTTGTCCCGTTTGGAGGAGACAGTCCAAGATATGTTCTCATTCATGAAGCGTTCGTTGGGCGGCGAAAAACGCAAGGGGAACGGGAAGAAAAAGGTGGTGGAGGAGGAGGTGCGGGAGGACGAGGTGCAGGATGACGAGGATGTGGACCTCTCTGCTTCATTGCCGACACGTGCGGACTTTGATGATCCACATCTCTATTTGGCTCCCTTCGATCGATAGATGTCGAAACTTAGTTGGTCGAGCGTGTTTATACTGGACATATTTGATGGCCAGCGGATAAGGTGTGGGTTGAAGGACCCGAATATCATCCAGGGTGGACTAGTTTATGGACGTGAGCTTCAAGACATCGAGTCCAAGGTGCTCGTCTCGTATGTGATACCCGGGAAGGAGAACTCCCCGTTGTGGTTGCGCGAATAATGCGACACGATGTATATCAGTAGGTGTGTCAATATGTATATCGTGTGGCCCACTCACCTCCTCAAATTTAACCTTTCCCAATACATGTAGTGACATTATTTGAATTGAATTGTTTTATTTTTAAGTTGATACATTTGAATTATATTTGGATTATATCGTGATGCATATTGTCTCTATTTTGAATGTATATTTGCACTATCTCTATTTTATTTGGATATATAATGTTTGAACAGGTATAACGTTGCTATAACAGGTATATATATACTGCTGGGCTGTGGCAGTGTCCATACTGCCCAATAGATTTTTTTCAATTCTGCCCAGAATTGTCACGATCATTGACTGTGACAAGTCCTTGACAAAGAAACTTGTCACGGACTTTTCACGGTCAATGGCTGTGATAATTTTTTATTAAATGTCACGGGTTTGTCATGATCCTTAACCATGACAAATCTTGTCACAATCAAGGACCGTGACATGACCGTGATAATTCTAACAAAGTTGTCAGGGTTAATGACCGTGACAAGTCCTTGACAAAAAAATTTGTCACGCCCATAATTGTCACGGTCATTGACCTTGACAAGTCCAACTTGTCAAGGTCAATGACCGTGATAATTTGGCATATTTGGTGTAGTGTATACGCATGCAACTATCACATCAGGTTGAGTTCATGCATCCCGACCTTAAAAATCTAGCCGGACATATGAAAACTTGAAGACAACACGTTTGGAATGAAAGAAAACATTTTTAATACTGAATGAAGATGTACAGAATAAAAAATACTTACTAATAAAAGAATTACTGCAATAATATAAGAAGGAATTGCAAGAGATCTACTTGAATTACAACTGAATCAAAACTAGGGTTTATTATTCTTCTTCTCTAAAATTGATTACAAAGATTCCCTAACGAATCAGAAGCCTCCCTCTTAATGTTTGGGAGGAGTTACAATTTATCATCTACTAAATATAAGAGTTTGAACCAAGTAGGATTCTAATTTTTATAAATGGATAAGTTCGGATAATCGAGAACATAATAGATCCTGTTAAGGGGTTCGATTCGGTTCGGTTCGATTCGATTCTATCTTTTACAGCCTTTACAGAGAATTATTCAAGCACTGAATCGGTTATTTATTTCCTTCCTTTGGTTCAGTTCCATCTTATTAACTCTTCCCATGAAATTTTCCAGGTGTAGGACCGGTTCGTTATTTCCTCCCTTCGATTCGGTTCTGTCTTGACAGTCTTTACATAAACTTTCCCAGGATGGAATCAGTTATTTTTCTTTCCACTTAGGTTCGGTTCCATCTTGTCAGCTTTTGCAGAAACCTTTCCTTCTTGTACTTCTTTGAAGCTTTTGGTATGGAACTCGGATTAAAACACCGAACACCTGCGAAATAGATGAAGAACACACGAAACTCGATGTACTCATTAGAAACTTGTCAATAGTAATGATATGATATAAATCCACTTGAATTACACTTTGCGGAGCAATAAAAGCCTCTAAATTAAGGGGATAAATGGGAAGAATTTATGCCTAATTAGTTATTGTGTAAAAAATAAGTTTATGTACAAAAACAACTCGTTCAAATAGTTTATTGACATTAAATGCTTTGGCTAGGTAAATCGAATCACCTCAAATATTAACGATTCATTATTCATAACCGCTCTATTTTAAATCCTGAATCAAAGAACCTTTTTACGAAGAACCTTCTGCTGAAGGACCTCAAACCGAAGAACTTTATTTTGTACATGTGTCCATCTTTGTCCACTTGTACCTCACACATGCAAAACTGATTGTTGGTATATATTCACACTAAATTCCAAGATCAATAATTCAGGCACCACAATCACCAATTGCCATATGTAGCCTCAACACGATCTTTGAGTCATAATTTTGTGTAACCATCATTTTGCACCCAAAATTCAAATGATCGCCTATTTTAATAAACCATCAAAAGTAAATGAACTATTAGTAATTTAGAAACCCTATAAATTACTTTCTCTTTCCTCTTTTCAAAATCTTCGAAGTCTTTATAACCATTAACACTTTCAAACCTTCTTATTCTGTAACAAAAACTTATTCTATTTTTTGCTCTTTAGTGATTGTAATCTTTTTTTGCCTCATTTTATAATATTTTCTTAGTATATCCTTTGTTTACACTCTTCTCTTTGCAATAATGCCATTATGAAGCAAGACTGTTGAGGTTTCCGGCGAGGGTTTAGGTGTTACTTCGTCATCTCAGTTATTAAATGGGGTGGTTATTTTTAATCAACATCGTCGTGCTCCATTCTTTGGAAGGGGAGATAAATTTTAAGAAGAATATATGGCCTTCCCTGTGAATTTGAGAGGGTTAGAAGACCCTTTGATTGTGGCAGATAAACCAGAGAGTCTGTCCGGAGGAGGTAATCTACCCCCTTATGGTATTTTGAGGTTTTGGTTTTATAGGGAAGATTTTCCCTAATCCAACATTAATTTCAAAGCACCAGGTGGTTCACCTGAGGGTTTCGCTGCTTGAATAATTTACATTTATAAGAAATATAAGGATGATCTTCTCAACACTGACCTCTAAAATGATGGTTATTGGTTTGGGGATTTTATCCTTTTGAAAAATAACTTTGCGCTCCACCTACTGATTTCTTGGTGGAATTATTTATCTCACACATTTGTCACATCTTGGGGGTAAGTTCATTGTCACCATAGAGGATATGTGTGAGCTGATGAGGATATAGGCCTATTGTGACCTTCTATATAATGATCAACCTTTGGATAACAAGAAAGCTCAAGATAAAATGGAGCTTGATAAACTTTACTGTGAGTTCATACGTGATTCCTCTAAAGAAACTTTTACTCAGTTAATCAAGCATTTTTATACGGTCCCACTAAAGTTGACCAAGGAAAAGAACATAAAGGACGTGATACCCGATTTACCACTGAGGCGTGGAAAAGATCACCACTCCGAGCTAGCTTCCTATCTTTTATGCCTACTCTCTTATGTGACACCCCGTCTAATTAAATACCGGGTAGCTACTCCTTTATTAAATTAATACAGAATATCAAGTTGGTTCAGTCTAAGCATCACTGTCGAAAAACATTTAATTAGTTACTAGCCATATAATATTTAAAAAGTAAGATGCCAAATTTTATTAATTAAATTAACTTACAACCAAGTAATGAATAACCAACCATTCAACATTCATATAAACAATATCATGGGAATAAATAATGGAAAGAAATAACAGAGTTTCGAGTAACACTCCAAACATAGTCTCAATACCAAATAATCCCAATACAAAAGTACAAATATATAATGAAATCCAGCAACTGAAATGAAAATGAAAATCTGAAAATGCTATCTCTGAATGAAAAGAGGCTACATGCCCTAACTAATGTAGATTACTCTGTAAGAATCAAAGATAGATGGTGGAGGCGTCTAATACCAAGGTCCTGTGACTTCCACAACAGCTACAACACGTCAATAAAATGGAACTCTTATGCTTGGCATCCCTGTGGCTGGGCACCTAAAAGGTTTTTACAAAACAAAATAGATTTGGAATAAAACGGGTCAGAGCCCGATGGGAAAATAGTTTTAAAATAGCAAGTGTTTAAATTTCATTAAACAATAAAATATCATATACATGTTAGTCATATGCTCTCACTTGAGATTCTCACCCCTCAACTACTGTGCATGCCTAATGCATATTTACTACCCATACTAGCTACGCTACCCACCTATCTTGTCAGTACCAAATCTTTGTCTATAGGGGTTACTATATTGAGCCACCCGTATTTCTCAAATACCATGCAATTCCATTACCATTATTTATTAATCATTTTCATGTAACTTAATACTCATTATGAATTTCCACAAGCGTACATTATTCTACAGGTCTCATCCTAACTCATCTACCAAGAAACATGGTAAAACAATCTCAAGTATATTTATATTACTCTCAGTACATATATACATATATGGCACCACTAGGCTGAGCTGCAATGCATGAATACTCTGCTATCGAACCCCGATACATCACGTAAGTAAGGATCACGAGTTCTGAATCACTTAGGAATCGTATCAATATAAATCACACATAATGAAGGAGAACATAACTCACATACTCGTGGGTCACACACATACATACGATCCCATGGTCAACTGACTTATCAACTCATAAATAAGTTTTCACAGTCCTATGTTCTTGAGGTACCGATTATAAATCCCCCTGAAGGCACACAAGATAAGATTGTCCTCTTTCGATAACCTCCCGTGATAACAAGCACGGTAGGTATGTCATACACATAATAATTCATATAATAGGTAATCACCCAACCTAAGTAATCATCATTTCAATATAGGTAAACTCATGTCCCATATTACAAATCTCATACGTAGTATAGTTTTATCCCAATTATTCAACGTAATATGTTTAATGCGATAACTCTCGTAGTATAAATCCGAGCACTTAAACCTATACCAAAAGAATACTAAGTCTCCCACTTGTCTCTAAGGTTATTTCAGTAATTTAAACCCCCCCTATTACTGTCTCTAACCTTAAGTTATTCTTCATCCGAATTAATTTCAAGTTCTGAGCATTCTGTCCCATAGTGTAATCCGTTCAAACTGGCAGAAAGTGAGCTACCTTGTACAATTGATCCACAGTAACCCATATTAAATCATGACCTCACTGAGATGTAGGAAACCTCGTGGTGAAATCCATGGAAATGCTCTCCCATTTTCACATAGGAACCTCTAATGGCTATAGAAGTTGTAAGGACTTAAATTTCCAATTGAGTCTATGCATTGTTTTGACTTAATTCCGTGAACAAAACTGTGTTTGTAATATGTCATAGGGAGATTTTTATTTTGTCACGATCCCACTTGGTCTATGACGTATTAAAGAAAATTGAAGAAGTTGTGGCAAAGCTTCAAAGAAATAATCATTCCGAAGTTTAAATTGGTGCAAGTTTAATTTCTTCAAAGTTAATTTCATTCTGAGATCACTCAGGTATGAATACGTATACTTAATGGTGCTCGGAATTGTTTTATAAAAGGTAAGGATGTATTTTTATAAAGAAAAATGTTTTAAAATATTTTAAAGTGTTCTAAATGGTTTAAACTACATTTTAATTCTGATGAGATCGAAATAGAGTTTGACTAATTTGGATGTCCTTTAAAAGATACATTTTGAACTAAAAGTCAAACTGACATGCCAGCTAGTTCAAACGATATCTAGTCTCATTCAAACGAGATGAGTATGTCACACGAGTGACGTGACATTATCGTTCGAATGACACATTTTTTGAGGCACCGCTTAATTGTTATTTAAAGCGTGTTTCCATCAAAGTTTCGTAGGTGTGTATTCTGAAAAAAACAGTTTATCATCTAGTACGTGTTTGCACATGTTTTCTAAGCTTTAAAATGCATAAGCACATCCTTATAGTTTGCAAAGATCCGAGTTATCATTCTTATATATTTACGTGATCTTGCTCCACCAAGAAGTTTGTTCTATCATTGAACATCAAGGGCTTTGCGGTGAAGAAAAGAGAAGGATTTCTTGTTCGACATCGTATACGAATCAAAGCCATTCGATGGACACCGAGACATTCTTGGAGTCGAGTGTTGTGGACAGGTATCGTGAAAGACAGAATTTCTGCGTGGGCACTATTGAAGAACAGTAGAAGATTAGAAGGAGCGTCAAGACCCGTGGGGATTGAGTCATTGAGTAAGGCTAATATGTCTTTGTAAAACCTTTGTTCATAGTGATTGTCTGGCTTGGGCCGTCCGATGTTGTTTTCCCGTTTTGGGTTTTTTCCTCGTACATCCGGAGTTGTGAGTATTCTTTACTTTACTTTCCTTGCTTTAATCACTAGATGCATGTTTAGGATTAATCAAGATAAAATTAGTTTAAAGTAAGAATTGGGTTTTCACAACTTGATTTGGTGCACATTAAAAGTTGGATAATTTTTTATAAAAGTTGGTTTGATTTGAAAGACACGCAAAAAGGGATTTTTTCAAATTGGTATCAAAGCTAGAAAATATATATATATTTTTTGTGATCCCGTGTGTTTTCAAAGATGAATTTTGGATTTAATGAACTTTCTCGAACTCCTATTTTTTATGGCACTAATTACACTTATTGGAAGATGAGAATGATAAATGCATTAAAATCAATTGATGAGCGTGTGGGGTTAGCAGTTGAGAAAGGATGGACACCCCCTGTCACTATTGTAGGTGAGGTCACTAGTTTAAAGCCTGCTGAGTCATGGACCAAAACTGAACATAGACTTTCACAATATAATTATAAGGGTCTGCACGTTATTTCTTCACATGTCACACCGAAAGAATATAATAGAATTATGACTTGTGAAACATCAAAAGAGGCCTTGGATATTTTGGCACTCCCTCTCGAGGGCACTAGCACGGTTAGGGCGTCAAAACTTCAAAATCTCATTACACAGTTTGAGACCATTAGGATGTTAGAGAGTGAGACTTTTGATGAGTTTTATGATAGGTTGTCCAATATTCTCAACTCGTTGTTTAACCTAGGTAAGAAAATTCCCGACAACCTTGTCATTAAAAAAATCTTTACGTCGTTGCCTAGTAGGTTTGATGTGAAAGTGACCATTTTAAACTTCTTGGGTAGGTTAGAGTTGGCACAACTAGAAGAGATTATAGGTGACTTACAAACCAATGAAATCGACATGATTACCTCCAAGAAAGTGCCTAAGAAAGAAAAGGGTATTGCTTTGAAAACCCGAAAGGAGGAAATCAAAGTTTCGGATTCTGATTCCGTTTACGATTTTGAGGATGTTGCTTTTTTGGCAAAGAAATTTAAAAAAATTATTAAGTTTCAAAAGCAATCGAAAGATGCTAAGAAATTTGAAAAATTCAAGAACAACAAAGTAGATCCCACCTCTAAGGATAAGTTTGATAAGCCTAAGAGAGACGAGTCGAATAAGTGTTTTGGGTGTGAGGGGTACGATCACAAAGTTAAGGAGTGTCCCACTAGACTTAAGAAAGAGGGCAAGCAACCCATTGTCTACAATGCCACCTTAAGTGATAGTGATGCGGAAGAGGGAGAAAGTTTCCCCATTTATCGCAACTTTGTTGTGTTTATGGCAAGTCATGTGCGCGACGACGATTCTCATGTGCATGACACTTTTGAGGAGGTTTTGAGTGTATCCCATGTTAGTGAGGGTGAATAAAGTGACGAGGAGGAGGTAGATGCGAAAGAGTTATAATGAGTTGTATGCCAAAACATTGAAGGTGAAAAAGGCTAACTCTAAATTGCAAGCTAAGTGGAATGAGCGTGCCATAGAAAATAATGATAGTTTGATTTAGGATCTTAATTTTAGTGAGAAATTAGAGTTTGTGGAGAAAGAGAGAGATAATCTCTGTGGTTTGATGGAGTCCTTGAAAAAGGGGATTTTAGAGTTTGAGGAGTCTAGGCATTTGCTCGAGACTAGGATTCACGAGTTGGAGGAGAGGTTGAGATACTCGTCTAGAGTCAAGTTTGATTTGGAGGCTAAGTCAAAGAAGATAGATAAGATCTTAGGCACCATCCAAATTAAGGGAGATAGGGGAGGTATAGGTTTTGATAAGAGAGTTGTTCCCATTCCCCCCGAACGTGTGAGAAACATTACGAAGGTTGAAAAAGGTCCACATATAGGTAATCATTCCCACCATCGCTACACTTGCTCATTTTATGGTAGTAAAGGTCACCTTAGGCATCATTGTTATGACCTTAGACAAGCTCCTAGGAAGTTTAAGAATAAAGTTTCCCCAGTTCCCCAAACCCCCATGCATTGTTTTACACCTACTTGGGTTAGGAAATCGGATTTAGGAATTAAACTTCATGATTATCGTTTAGGTGCACTTGATTCTTCCCATGCTAAATAAAAAGGATGATAGTGTTGCCTTGTTTTTCATATGCTAGTTTGCTTCATGATATATTCATTGCTAGTATAATGACATGTGTATCATTTTGTATTATAGTTTTCATTTGTTTGAGTCCTATTGAAAAATACAAAAATATTTTCTTTTTTAGAAATTTTTTGAAAATCCAAAAAGATTTTTTTGAGAAAACTTCTATAAACCCCAAAAGATTTTTCTTTTATTTGAGTCAAAATATGAAAATCCAAAAAGATTTTTTTTATTTTTGTTCTTGAGTTTACATGTTTTATGTGGCATATTGGTGTGCTTGGACACCACCCCCCATCGTTTCATTATCCATGTGGCTAGGATATTTGGTCATTATTTCGATGATTCGAATTATATTAACCATTTTTTATATGGGGTTGTTTCGAAGTTGATATGCATTTTGATTCGACTTTGTATATATGCCAACATTACACACATGCACGAGTTTATATGGATGTTTGACTTCTCTTGCATATTTGAATTTGGTGAGGCGTTCTTATCTCAATCTTGCCATCTATGCATAAGTAGACTTAAGGAGAAGTGTGCATGTAATATCCGTTTACCGTGAGGATTTGAATTGTAAAAATGATGAATGATTCACGGCAAAGGGCTGCGAGAGTTCAAAATTAACTCGTCGTGAAAGCCACCATTTAAAAGAGCCCAAAAGAAAATGCAATATGCTAAGAAAAGGGCCAAATTAGTTTAGTTCATTCCAAAGAAAATATGATATTATTGAGGAAGTTTGGATGGATTAAAAATTTAAACGGGTTTGCACATATAATCCTAATGTTGAAACATTGCAATTTGACGCTATTGTTTGTAGAATCGTCAAAATTCTGAATTTGTGTGCATGTAGTATGTTTAGTTCATTAAGCTCACACTTTTATTGTCATATGGCTATGATAAAGTTTGATGATTTATCGCTATCAATTAGAGCTTCTTGATCGTTTCGATGTGTTTGAATTGTGACTCATTTGTTGTAGTTTCACAACCATGCATTCCATATCCATGTTTGAGCACATCGATAATATGTTTGCATGTAACTCGCATTATAAGTTTTTATGGGGTTTTGTGTTAAAAGTCTACTGTCTTAACACTGTTTTACTGCTGTCAGTCCCTTCCACTAATTTTTTTTCTGGAAATTTTTTCACTGGGTAAAAATATAACATATTTTTGGGAAACTGTGCAAATTTGGCAGGTCACGAGAAGTCGTTCAAAGGACATCTCCATGTCACGCGAATGGCATCTGTACATCGTTCGAGAGACAGGATAAATTCTGGCTTCTGATTAGTTTGCAGTCCTCTAGTTAAAATTGGTATATTTTTTGGTACTGCTGGAAGTTTTTTTGGACTGACTGGTTTATATGTAGGATTTATTGGTTCTAAATTGGAGTTTTGCATATGAGTCCGTTTTTCACACCTGATTAAATTGCTATATTTTTTTTTCTGTGATTCCTGGTTTACTAGCTACTGATTTGTCATTATTTGATCTTATTTAGCTGGTTGTTTCATGATTATCTAGCGATTTCACATTGATTCAAATTGTTTTATGTTCTCATGTCAGATACTTGGATTGGTTTATCTTTTCATCGGATTGTCTATTCGAGACCAGAGGGGGAGAGATGTATGTGATGTAGGGGGAGTTTTGAGCATTTAAATATGTTTACAAATTGGTATCTCAAATTTGTAGTACACATTGGTATCAGTTTGTTGCTCATATTGTTTAACAAATGATTTTTCAAAGTTTATGCATATTGGTATCTATGATTGTTTGGTATCATTTGAATATACATATTGTTTTCATTTGTTCCTCCATACTTCATTGTGTATTTATTTGTCTATTTCATGTGTGTAAGTATGCTTCAGCGATTCGAGATTTTAAGACTACATCACATTCAAATAGTTCATGCTTGCCGGAGCTACATATACTAGTTCGTGTCCTGTATTTTTGATTTTGGGTTTATGATATGGGGTTTAGGCGTCATACGGTTTGACGGCCCGACTTAGAGATTTCACTGGTTTAGTTATGTCCCGAAATAGTCAAGGGGGAGATTTGTAAGGACATAAATTTCTAATTGAGTCCATGTAATGTTTTGACTTAATTCCGTGAACAAAACTGTGTTTGTAATATGTCATAGGGAGATTTTTATTTTGTCACGATCCCACTTGGTCTATGACGTATTGAAGAAAATTGAAGACATTGCGGTAAAGCTTCAAAAAAATAATCATGTCGAAGTTTAAATTGGTGCAAGTTTAATCGTCTTCAAAGATAATTGCATTCCGGGATCACTCAGGTATGAATGCGTATAATTAATGGTGCTCGGAATTGTTTTATAAAAGATAAGGATGTATTTTTATAAAGAAAAATGTTTTAAAATATTTTAAAGTGTTTTAAATGGTTTACGCTACATTTTAATTCTGATGAGATCGAAATAGAGTTTGATTAATTTGGATCTCCTTTGAAAAAGACATTTTGAACTAAAAGTCAGACTGACATGCCATCTCGTTCAAACGACATCCAGTCTCGTTCAAACGAGATGAGTATATCTCGCGAACGATGTGGCATTGTCATTCGAACGTCACATTTTTTGAGGCATCACTTAATTGTTTCTTCAAGCATGTTTCCATCAGAGTTTCGTAGGTGTGCATTCTGGAAAAAATAGTTTATCATCCAGTACGTGTTTGCACATGTTTTCTGAGCTTTAAAATGCATAAACACATCCTTAGAGTTTGCAAAGATCCAATTTATCATTCTTATATGTTTACGTGATCTTGCTTCACCAACAAGTTTGTTTTATCATTGAACATCAAGGGTTTTGCAGTGAATAAAAAATAAGGACTTATTATTTGACATCGTAGACGAATCAAAGCAATTTGGTGGACACCGAGACAATCGTAGAGTCGAGTGTTGTGGATAGGTATCGTGGAAGACAAAATTTCTACGTGGGAAATATTAAAGAATGGTAGAAGATCAGAAGGAGCGTCAAGACCCGTGGGGATCGAGTCATTGAGTAAGGCTAACCTGTCTTTGTAAAACCTTTGTTCATAGTGATTGTCTGGCTTGGGCCATCCTAGGTTATTTTCCCGTTTTGGGTTTTTTCCTCGTACATCCGACGTTGTGAGTATTCTTTACTTTACTTTACTTGCTTTAATCACTAGATGCATGTTTAGGATTAATAAAGATAAAATTAGTTTAAAGCAAGAATTGGGTTTTCACAACTTGGTTGGGTGCACATTAAAAGTTGGTTAATTTTTTATAAAAAAATAGTTTGATTTGAAACACACGCAAAAAGGGATTTTTTCAGAAGTCATATCGGTCTCTGATGGTCCACCTTCACCAGCTGACAAGTGGCACATTTCAAAACAAACTCAACAATATCCTTCTTCATTCCAGTCCACCAGTACTGTTGCCTCATATCCTGGTACATCTTATCCCCCCCGGAATGTACCTCAAAATGTGAACCCTGCGACTTTGTCATTACCTTGTGTCACAAGTCCTCACCTCATGAACAACCAGTCTCCCATGGAAGCGCAACCCTCCAGCTGAACCAATGGTGTAAGACTCGGCCCCCTATGCTAGAAGATGTACTATCCGATCCTGGCAGAACGGATCCGTTGCCTGAGCCTGTACCAACCTCGGAATAATATGAGGCGTAACTGTCATAACAGACATAAATAATCGGTCCACTGCATCATGGTGTCCCAACTCCTTTCATTTCGCTTTCCACACTTCAGCCACCTCACCTATTGGATTATGGATCAATGCGTCTCCTACCAAGTTAGCCTTCGCCGCGTGGTATTGGATATCGATTTGATAATCCTTCACAAATTCAAGCCACTTACGCTGACGCATATTAAACTCCTTCTGGGTGAAGAGGTACTGTAGTGACTTGTGATATGTGAATAATCAAAATTTCTCCCCAAAGAGATGATGTCTCCATATCCAAAATGCAAACGCGATTGCTGCTAACTCCAAGTCGTGGGTGGGGTAATTCCTCCCATGAGGCTTAAGCTTTCGGGAGGCATAAGCTATAGCCTGATCCTCCTGCTAAAGCACACCCCTGAGTCCCTATAAGGATGCATCAGTGTAGGACAAATAATCCACTCCCGACCTGGGCAGCGCTAGGACAGGTGCTGAAGTCAACTTGTCCTTCAGCTCATCAAAGGCTAACTGACAGGTGTCATTCCAGATGAACGACACCTCTTTGTGATTCAGGTGTGTCAACGGACCCTCTATCTTTGAGAATCCTCTAATAAACCTCCGGTAGTATCCTTTTAGTCCCAATAAACTATGTATCTATTTTGATATCGTGGGCTTCCCCCACTCCCTTCTCGCTGACACTTCGATCGGATCTAGGAATATACCCTTTTCTGATACTATGTGCCTAAAAAACTGGACATCCTTCATCCCAAACCCACACTTCTCATATTTGGCATACAACTTGTGATGGTGCAGTGTCTGCAACACCTATCACAAATGTTCGGCATGCTCCTCCTCAGTTTGAGAATATATCAGAATGTCATCTGTGAAGACAATGACAAACTAATCAAGGAACTCTCTGAACACCCTGTTCATCAAGTCCATGAATATGGTTGGTGCGTTGGTTAGCCCAAATGGCATAACCCTGAACTCGTAGGATCCATATCTCGTCAATAATACAGTCTTAGACACGTCCTTCTCCCTAATACGCAACTGATGGTATCCTGATCTCAAGTCTATCTTCGAGAATAAGGTTGCTCCTCATAACTGATCGAATAAGTCATCGATTCGGGGAAATAGATACTTATTCATTATCATAACTTTATTTCACCTCTCGGTAATCAACACACAATCATAAAGATTCATCCATTTTCTTCATAAACATCACGGGAGCATCCCAAGGTGAGGTACTTCTCTGTATGAACCCCTGTCCCAACAGCTGCTCAAGCTGCACCCGTAACTCCCTCATCTCTGCCGGAGCCATACGATAAGGCTCATGGACTATTGGCTGAGTACCTGGTGTTAAATATATAACAAAGTTTATCTCTATAATAGGTGGAAATCCCGATATATCCTAGAATACGTCAGTAAACTCCAAAACAATAGAAATAGAGTCAAGTGGGATTACATCCTCCTTAGAGGTCTCCTCATCTATTTATTAAAAGTAAGTGGGCAATCCTCCCTCAAGACGAGGCATCGCCACCTAGAACACTCCTGGCTCGATATAGCAAAAATAATACTCCTACTAAAGAAATCAATTATAGCCCTATACGTAATGATCCAATCCATACCAATAATCGCATCATACTCGATTATATCTAATACAAGCATGTCTGCAGGTAAAATAAATCTCCCAATCTCTATACCTATGCCCCGACATATAAAGAAAATTAGTGTCCCATTCCCCAATGGTGAGTCAACGCACGTAATAGTACTCTCCACTGTATTCAATATCCCAAGGTGCATGCAAAATTAGTGGCAACAAAAGAGTGTGAAGCCCCCGTGTCGAACAAAATATGCCCAAAGTCTTATGGATAGAAAACATACCCTCAATCGAGGGCGGAGCCTGTGGGACTGTAGCCTGATGAACATTATAAACACGCCCATACTATAACTTCCCCTACTGAACTGGGACTCCTGGAATCTGTGGTGGTGCTATGAGGGTGACAATAAATATCGATCTCTGAGGCTGCTATCGAGCACCCTGCTACTACGGTTGTGGGGCCCTGACCTTATTAGGACAATCATGACGTTTGTGGCAAGCCTTGCCACATATGAAACATTTTCCACCAAAGTTTCCCTCTCTCTATCCCAGCTGTCCTCGGCCCTTCTGGTCGTTACCACCTCTCATTTGGCCCTAGTGGCCCTGCTGATACTGCTTCTGGCCCTGATGGCCCTAATATCCCTATTGGCCCTGATGCCATGCTGACCTTATTGTCCATGTATATAACCTCCCTGACCATATAAAAAATCTCCCGATTTGAAATGCTTGGAATCCCCTTATTGGGAACTTTGATCACCTTGTCTCTGCTGGCCCTGAGCTGGCTATCTTCCACTAGCACCACTACCTCCTGTCCTGTCCTACTGACTGGACTCCCCTACTCTCTTTCTTTCTGTCAGATGGAAGCAGTGGTCCTAGAAGTGAAGTAGTGATGCATTAAGCATATCAGTATAGGTCTGCAATGAGAGGTTAGCTAGAAGATGTTGTCAAATCCTCCAGGTAAGGCCATCTACGAACATTTGTATTTTATTCTCCTCAGTAGGTACCTCTGCTGGTACCAGATTAACCATCTTAGTAAACTATTCCTCGTACTGAGATATGGTCTTCCCCTCCTGGGTATGGTTTGTTAGTTTACGCCTCATCTCAGTTTGAACGATAGAAGGGAAATATTTGCGATCGAATCGCACCCAGAAATCCTGAATAGTAAAGACATATCTCTCCTTAGTAGTGGTAATAGAATACCACCACTACAACGTTTCTCCAACTAGCTTAAATGTAGCTAGTATCTGCCTCTGTACATCTACGCATTCCTACATTTTCAAGTGCCTTTGGATGTCCTTCTTCCATTGGCTCACCACTACAACATCGAAAATCCCTACAAACTTCGGAGGATGTGCCTTCTGAAAGGCATCACTGACACATTCCCAAGTAGAAGGGATTGCATGATACTGAACTGGGTCCACCACCGGTGCCTAGGGTGGCGCCTATTGCACTACTGCTAAAGCTTCATTTACCGCATGTGCTACTATAGTGGCAGCTTCAGCGGCGCTCATAGTACCCTATACTGGTGCTGGTTGAGGCTCGGGTTGGGAACCCCTGAGAACTCACTGTGCACGTCGAGTAGGCATCTCAAATGAGAGATAATCTTTATGAGTCTATAGTTATTATCACAAAATTGCTAAAGACGTAAAATCCGCAGTTCAAGAATACGACAGTCCTAAAATATAGGGCTCTAGATCAAAGAACTCTTCGTGGAAAGCATAACAAGCCATACAAATCCTAATGACTCTAGAACCTGATGCTCTGATACCACTTGTGACACCCCATCTAATTAAATATTGGGTAGATACTCCTTTATTCAATTAATACATAATATCAAGTTGGTTTAGTCTTAACATCACCGTCGAAACATTTAATTAGTTACTAGCCACCTAATATTTAAAAAGTGAGATGTCAGATTTTATTAATTAAATTAACTTACAACCAAGTAATGAATAACCTACCATTAAACGTTCACATAAATAATCTCATAAGAATTAGTAATGGAAAGAAATAACAGAGTCTGAAGTAACACTCCAAACATAGTCTCAATGCCAAATAATCCCAATACAAAAGTATGGATATGTAAATAAATCCAACAACTGAAATGAAAATGAAAGTCTGAAACAGCTATCTCTAAATGAAAAGGGGCATGTAGATAACTCTGTAAGAATCAAAGATAGATGGTGGAGGCGTCTAATACCAAGATCCTGTAACTTCCACAACAGCTACAACACATCAATAAAATGGAACTCCTATGCTTGGCGTCCCTGTGGCTGGGAACCTAAAAGGTTTTCACAAAAAAATAGATTTGGAAGCAAACGGGTCAGTGCCCGATACGGAAATAGTTTAAAAACAGCAAGTGTTTAAATTGCATTAAACAGTAAGTATTATGTACATGTTAGTCATGTGCTCTCACTTGAGATTCTCACCCCTCAATTATTGTGCACGCCTTATGCATATTTACTACCCATACTAGCTATGCAACCCACCTATCTTGTCAGTACCAAATCTTTTTCTATAGGGGTTACTATATTGAGGCACCCGTATTACTCAAATACCATGAAATTCCATTACCATTATTTATTAATCAATTTCAAGCAACTTAATACTCATTATGAATTTCCACAAGTGTACATTTTTCTATAGGTCTCATCCTAAATCATCTACCAAGCAACAGAGTAGAACAATCTCAAGTATATATTTATATCACTCTTAGTACATATATACATATGGAACCCCTAGGCTGATCTATAGTGTATGCATACTCTGTTATAGAATCTCATTACATCACATACGTAAGGATCACGAGTTTCGAATCACTTTGGAACCGTATCAATACAAATCACACATATTGGAGGCGGATATAGTTCACATACCCATGGGTCACGCACATACCTATGCTCCCATGGTCATCTGACTTATTAACTCATAAATAAGTCTTAACAGTCCTATGTTCTTGAGGTACCAAATCTAAATCCCCTCGAAGGCACATAAGACACATAAGACGAGATTGTCCTTTTCTTATAATCTCCCGTGATAGCAAGTGTGGTAGGTATGTCATACACATAATAATACATATACTAGGTAACTAAACAACCTAAGTAATCATCATTTAAATATAGTTATACTCATGTCCTATATTATAAGTCTTATACGTAGTATAGTTTCATCCTAATTATTATACGTAATATGTTTAACGCGACAACTCTCGTCGTATAAATCTTAGCACTTAAACCTATCCCAAAAGGTTACTAAATCTACCAAAGGTTATTTCAGAAATTTAAAGTCCCCCTACTACTGTATCTAACCTTAATTTATTGTTCATCCGAATTAATTTCATGTTCCCATAATTTTCAACGTAACTCATTTGTCGGACACTCGTCAGTTTATCATTTAATCCTAAACCAAACTAATATTTTTCGGACCTCAAATACACCCCTACTAAACTTTCCTAAGTCCCAATATTTTCAAATAGTACACACCAATAATTCTTAAAATCTGGGGTTGGTTAAACCTTAAAAGGAAGTTTTATCACAAATACAGGGGGAGTCGATCAATCGACTATGAATGTCGATCGATCGATCGACTAGTTACAACCCAAAATTTTAGCATTTTTGGACATCATTTTATCTCCAAAATTAATTACATGATCCCATTCTCCAAAGTTAACATACTTGATGTTATAACAACCTAAACACATGCTTTATAATGTTCTAGAATCATCATATCATCACGAAAATTGCATACAAAATTAATTGTTCATCAAGTTCTCATGTTTAAATCCTAGGATAATTTTTCTCAATTCAAGATATCCAAATACTTAGATTTTATCCGTGATTTATATCATTTAGGATCTAATTCAATTCTATAGTCTTTCCATAATTTATCTACATGCAAAACCTACCCATATTCAAGATAAAATTCCCCCAATTCATGAAATTATCAATGTTTTAAGTTTAGTCTCCAATTCTAAACTATCATGGATAATATATTTACTGAATCATAACAAGTTAAATCACTTGCCTCAAATGGAAGTTATAATCCTTTGGAGAAGATGATATAGGGGCGATTCTCTCTTTTCGATCACAAATTCGGCGGCGGTGGTGGTGTAAGGTGGTTGTTTGGCCCTAACAACCTTTGGAAACCCTTCATTTCTATCTACTTCTTTCTCTCAAGTTTGTAGCATCCAATAAATATAATGATCCTAAGGGTTGGTTGATATATTTAACCTAAATTTCGTAGGTCACTATTCATCAAATAGTAAAATAACTAAAATACCCTCCCGGTTTGCCGGTTTGGCCTAAAAATGCACCGGAAGCCAAACTAAACCCCCGGGTAGTCTTTTCTGACTATATCAAACCTTTCAGACATATTGGCATACTTAAAATGACCATAAGGATTACATAAAAATAAACTACTTTATAATCCATTAAATTGATCCCGACACGACTGACATGCGCGTGCCAACGTAATTATCAAAACTATCGTATTTTCAACACGTGGCCATTTTAATAAGTTCATAATCATATATTACTATACTCACTCAGTAAAATTCAACATAATTACCATAATCAAATACTAACTTTTGTCTCCCTAGTATTTAAATCCAGATTAATTACCAATTAATTTTCCATTTTTAATTCAATTAATCCTATAATTAAAATCAGTAAAAAATACGGGGTATTAAATCTTATTTCTTTCTTCCTGGTAAACCCAACGATTAACCATGCTGATATTTGTTAAATTTTGAAGTTAGATTGGCTCATCGGTATTCCTTTAGCTGCTATAACGTTGGACTCTTTATTTACTTGGTTAGACATAGCCCATTTGACATGGATCGTTCTGCTGGAAGATATAATATTTCCAACTTTAAAAACATGATTCCTTTAATGTAGTTACTTTACAGTAGGTTCCTTAATATTTCTCCAGTGGAAGTCCTAATCAGTAAGTTCCCAATTAGACACCTAAGATTATTGCATTGGAACCACAAACAGGGCATGGATGATTTTCTTCCCTTGATAGATTTCCATAGTGCTTTTATCGATAGACCTTACACCGAGAAAACGTATGCCAAGACATGGTATTTTTTTTAAAAAGAAGCCTATACATTATGTTCAATAAACTCCAAAGAACCTATAAGTGATGATACTTCATTGGTTACGGTTCTTTTACTTACACCCAGTCACCTACCTTCATTCACTAAGTGGGAGAGAGAGAGAGAGAGAGTGAAACTTACAACCCCCATCGTTGTGCATGTAATTTGGCTTTAACCAAAGAGTTCCCCTTTCAATTTGTCAAAATAGCATAATTGACTATTCCTTCCCCATCTCTTACCTTGACTTCACACGGCAAAAATATGTTTGCTCTGTCAATAGAGTTTAATAGCAAGATGGTTGTTCCTACTAGGAAAAGTCGAGGTGATGTTTCAATGAGATGGTTTTGACATTTTTGGCCAATCCAACTCAGTCAATTTAAAGCTTTTTTAAGGACTTAACTGATTTACTCCATTTTGGAATATTTTAGGCCTAATGACCTTGGTCTTAAGAATAACTCTATTGCTAATTTGGAGCTTGAACTGAGCACCACTAACCTTGAGCTACCTGTTGAGTATTCACCTTTGCCATAATTAGTGAGATTGTCAAAATGGGAAATAAAGGAAATAAAACCAATAAGGTGGTGATTGGTGTAAAAAGAAAAGCTTAAACGGATGAAGGTCCCCTTAAATCCAAAGATCCCCTAAAATCTAAAGTAACTCGTGGTTCCTCTGAGGTGGTTGGCATCCCCCTGGAGTCTATTTCCCCTCCACCGAAAAACTAGATTTTTTTTAAAAGGTGCTTTTAATGGTAAGTGATGTTCTATTTAGAATTAATCTCATTCTTATTAGCATAATTGATTCTTTTTCTAGTTTGGAAAATGTCTCCCTACTGACGATTTCACTATTTCTCGGGTTCATCGCAACAAAAAGTTGCTGCAAAAGTTTCAATATGGGAAGGCCCTCCAGTTAATGTGCCTCCTCAACAAAAGAAACATTTGAGGAAGAAATTAAGACATGCACGTGTGATAATAACTCTAAATCCTTCTCCCCAAGGTTCTATTGAGAACCTTTTAAATGATGAACCCGATGATACCATGGAAGCTATTTCCACACGTGATGTCTTTTCTGAGCAATCTTCACCAGCCCAATTAGTAAGTCTTCTAAGTGTTAGACTTATTTATTTTTAAAAAATAAGTATACTTTATAACCTTTTCTTAGTTATTATTTGACATGATGCTCCTTTTTCTTCAAAGGTCTTTCTCGATATTAATGATAGCCCCCCATCCAAAGAACGACTAAGTCTAGTCATTGAAGATACCTTTATTGCACCTTCTCTAACGGTTGGGCTTATATATTCTAATAGGTTCCCTTCTAAGCATGCTACTACTACATCTCAATAATTCCAAGTACGACACTAAGTCTTCCATTCCCTCAACTTTTTTAATTGTGGTGGAGTTTTCTCTAACTATGGTCCCTCCAAGTGGTTTAATTGAGACAAGTTTGAAAAAATATGTTTATTTTTATTGTTATTACCTAATCTAAGCATGTTTTGTAATTGTAGGTGAGTGTGGTAGCAGCAGATGTGCTTCTTATGGATAATCTTCCTCCTGTCTGTGCGATCAGTATTGAGGAAATTTCCTTTTTAGGACAAAATATTATTCTCTGCATGTTTTCAAGAAAAGATTAAATGAGATCTATTGATGTTTATATTTTTATTTTCAAGCTTAGACTTACTTATCCAAAAATATAACCACAAATAGTAATAAAGAAAATATAAAAAGACACCAGTGTTTTTAGATGGTTCAGCTTAAGAATGGAGCCTACATCCACGGATTTATTCCACTATTTGTTTAGTTTTTTTCTATTAAAAATCTTGAGTTTAGCATAAAGCAGTTGAGATATTGCCCTGTGCCCCTCAATTGGAAGAAGTACTATATTTATCGTGGGTGGAGAATCAAAAGGTGGAATGCATTTACAGCCTCAATCATTTACACCTTTACACAATAATATGCAGATTTATGTCGTTTAATCGCATGTGCATGGTGATTATTGAATATCCCACATGTGTCTTTTCGTATTACTGATGGTTTATATTCCTGGTAGTGGTCAACTGACTTGAGGGTACCTGAGCCGATTGGGTTTAATTCGCAGTAGAAAACCCAATGATAATGTTGATAGTTGTCACAACTTTGTTGGTCCACGTTGCCTAATATTTTTATGGTACAACAGAAGCCCCCAATACTTCATAATTAAAGGTTGAACGAAAGAATGGAGTATTCATTTCAAGAATTTCTTGGTCCATCATGAAGTTTGTGGCCGGCAACCGACCTCAAGGACGTGTAATTTTTCCTTTTTGACTGTATTAAAGCGGTGACAGTTTTGTAAATAACTTGAAAAATAATGAACCATCGAAGGGTACGCTGGTATTTTTATCTTTTTGGGATTTAGTAAGCCGTAGATAGTTCAAACGTTGGTTTAGTTAATCATTTCAAATTCCAGATATCACGAGTCAACATTGTACCTATAAAAGGCTGATTTTAACTCAGTTTTTCCTCATTTCAACAATTTTGAACTCTCTTTCATTCTCTGATGCCTCTCCATCGTATTGCTTTAATGGTTTCATCATTGGGCTAGAAACTATAAGAATTTTCTTCTTCTTATCTTTTTCTTTCTGAGATATTAGTATGGTTTATGATATGGCCAGTTTATATTGTTGATGAGAGTTCTCATGAGGAGTTTAGGGAGAACAGAAAAATCTCAGAATTGGTAATTACTAAGATTGTTTACGAGTCATGTGACTTATACGCCTTGGGTGAGGGTTATTGGTTGCCCACCATATGTAATATGGAATGTGGAGTTATTTTCCCTCCAAACAATCTATTTCTAGAATTTTGCCACTATTTTGATGGAGTCGCTGCTAAAGTGGCCCCAAATAATTGGAGAGTAATAAATGGAGTTAAGCGACTCAATGAATGTATGGAACCTACATAGGAATAAGAGAATTAATGTACTTCCACAACTGGGGGACCATTGGGGACAACACCTATTATTTGATGACATGTCACGCAAATAGGGCTTTGATGGTAATTTTTCTCGATTCCAATAACGACATTAGGATTATGGAATTTTTGTAAAGAATTGGCAACATGCTCCTCTTCCTGAGGAGTAAGATACAATGGTTCCAGATGCCACCGGGAAGGGATTGGCATAGGTCGGCCTCTTGTAAAACATTTATGTATTTTCTTTATACTTTTTTTTATTAGTTTGTGAACTAATATATTATGCTTGCTTTTTTCAAACAAAAGAAAGAAAGATTTTCCCCTTAACTCTGAAGTTAATTTTATTGACTTGGAGTTTATCTTGTCCATCCAATAGGGACTAGGAGAAGAACATACAGGTTCGGACTCTATTCTGCTTGAATATCAAAGCTCAATCACCTCATTTGTAGCTCGGTCTATATAATATATCCCCATAGCCCTACTTCCATTTTATTGATGCGTTTAAGTATCCTCTGTAGGAAGAAGGAAAAATTGCATTTGGAGGAACTACTTCCTCATTTGATTACGTAGATTTGTTCACAATTTTGACCACCGTTTCTTCGCCAAATAGAATAGTCAAGAGACAAATTCCAAGCTTTCTTATTGGAGCCATGTTTCCCCTTCCAACTGAGAAAAAGAAGAGTGCATGTGAAGGTTCCAAGTGCTCAGTAGTAGTGACTACTGAAGAGATGAAGAGTATAGAGCCTCAATTCAAAATATTAAGAAAGGTTCCTACCACCCAGCAGGAGTTAGTGCAAAAGACTCAGCTCGACTGGGTTTATGTTACAGCTGCTTCTATAGAAGTGAACCCTGGATTGGCTAGGGGATTGATCGATTTTGAAGTCTTGCCTACAGATGCTCGGAGGCTACCCCTTTGTCCAGGGCAAGGTTATTGGAGAGAGATAATCATAATCTGTTTTTGGTAATTGTCTATACACATTTTTATTCATTAATTGGACCCCTTTAGAGTTATTATTTGTTGACTGCTTTTGATCTTAAAAATATACAGTTCTTCATTGATTATGGCCAACTTCTTATGAAGGACCAGTTTAGGGAGTCATCTACTAACGACGAGGAGGTATTTAAAATCCCGATGGAGTTTTTTAATACTACCACAAAAATCTAAAAGAAAGATAAAGAGAAGATAGAGGGTCTATTGAATACTATCGAGAAGGCCAAGAAGAATGTCGAGAAAGTTGTTGAAGATGCTATTAATGACACTATTAAGGTAGAGGGTAAGTATTAAAGCTTGAAGGCCTCTATGAAGAAGGGAAATGAGGATGTTTATAATCATGTCTCGAATAAGGCTTTCGCTACTGCTCCTTCAAGAAGGGCTGGGATGCTGCGGTCAAGCAGGTCGGCGCGGCGACTGACTTAGACCTCTTTCAATAGTTTAACCATGGTACCCCTTCTATTATTGATGAGGAGATTTAATATTAGGAGTTTAATGGTGAATCTTCTATGATACCTGAGATTTTTATAGTGTTTTCTCAATCAGTAGAAAAAACAGCCTAAGGTAAGGAGAAGGTGTAAACACCATGGGATTTTTCTAACATTTATAGTTTTTGTTGTATCTTATAATATTTTGTTTGGTTTATCTATAACAGAGAAAAATTATCCTTTTAATGTACTCCTTCACATTTTAATTAAATTATTCGTTATTTTCCTTTCATAATGTTGATGTTTGCTGAACTTGCTTCTTGAGTTTTATACTCATATTTTGATTTTCAGTTTAAATCCAAGAGATCTATCATAACAACACCCGAATGTGATCTTTATAGGATAAGTGTTCAACTATTTGGGGCAGGTAATAAAGATCTAAAAGAAGAAGAGTTAAAGGAATTTCTCGGCTTGGATGCCTCCAACCAACTCAAAAAGATATATTCTCATCTGCACAGATTATTTGATCAAGATGTGGTGACCAATGCTTCTAATTAAGAGATAATACTTAAGATGAAAGAGGGCCATAAATCATACCTTATAAGCCTGTATTCTGATTATGAAGCAAAATATGCTCGGTTTAGCAGTGATGCATGTTTTGATGAGAATATTCAGGATATGTCTGTAATACCCCGTACTTTTGGCTATATTTATTTTTGGGATTAATTAATTAAATGCATAATAATTGGAAATTAATCTGGGTTATAAATACTAACGAGATGCGAGTTGGTATTTGATTATGTGCATATATGATTATATATGAATTTGGAATTATGAAATTTGTCGTGAGATGTATATACGGCAATTTGAGAATTTTGTTGAGACGCGTGTGACCGCCGCGTCATGGTATATTATTTTAATTATAAAAGTGATTTTTATTTCTATTATCCGTATGGTCGTTTTGAGTGTGCCAACGCGTCCGGAAGGGTCGAGATAGTCAGAAAACACTAGTCGGGGGTGTAGTTTGGATTCCGGGGTATTTTTAGGCCATACTGGCATCATAAAGGGTATTTTGGTAATTTTACATTTTGAGGAATTAAAAGTGACGAAAATTGGGAGTTTTAATCTGATGTGGATTTAACCCACTAAACCCACTAACCAACCCATATTAACCCATTAAGCTACGAAGGCTATCATTAGGTTTACAACTTTCCCAAAGAAAACCCTAGCCACCTTAAGCCACCATTAGAGGAGAAGCTTGGAGAAGAGAAGAAATTCTGCAGAAATCTTCATCAAACCATCATCCAAACTCAGAGACAATCAAGGCAAGTGTTTTAATTATATTTAAATTCGTATAATGGTCCTTCCATGTTAGAAAATTGAAGAATATCAATTGTTCTTGAAAGATAATGAAAACCCATGTATTTTGAAGCTTAGAACTTGAAATCTTGAGGAGAATTGCATGTAGAATGATAGGTAGATGATTATTCTCATGATATTTATGATTGGAAGTAATTAAAACGGATTTATATTGGATTAATTCATGATTCAAAAAGTTAGGGTTCATGTTCTTGATAAATTGGGAAAAAGTTTAGAGATTTGTAAATTTGGTTGATGTTAGGATGGATTAATCCTTCAAAACGTGTTAGGATGTGATATAACATGTCTAGGGTTGTTTAGAGACCTTAAAACGATTGTTGGGACTTAGTTTAGAAGAGATTTGAGGAGTAAGAATGGTGAAAAAACGAGATTAGACAAATCTGGGACGAATCTGGTAGGTCGTTAGAAGCCCCTGCCCAGGTCGTTCGAACAAACTCGTTCGAACGAGCTTCTAACGAATTGACCAGTCGTTCTAACGAAAGGGAGCCTCGTTCGATAACTTCGTTCGAACGAGATCTCGTTAGAAGGTACAGTTCGTTCGAACGAACTGGATCTCGTTAGAACAGCCTCGTTCGAACGAGACTTCTAACGAGTTGACAGAGGAATCTCGTTCGAACAGTCTCGTTCGAACGAGACTTCTAACAAGTTGACAGTTTGGGCCTTTTTGGACTGTTTTGATTTTTGGAGTCCCGTAAACTTGTTCGAGGATATAGATAACATTCCAATGATGATGTAAGGATAGAATTGGGACTTTTGGGTATTTATGAGAAGGAAATTATATACGAGAGTTATATTAAATGGACGGTTTGGGTTGAGACGTGAGTGTCTACTACGACGTGAGAATAGATTATGGCGCGTATGATGATAAATCGGAATAGTATAAATTACGATAATTATATATTGGTACTAGAATGAGAATAGTACTACGATTAAACTACGTTGATTACTAAGATGCGTGTTTACTTAGTATTGGTATATAAATTGTGTGTATGACATACCTACCATACTTGCTATCACGGGAGGTTTGCGTTCGCTTAGGGCCCTCTAATCCTTGTGTTGCCCGGATTTAGACTTGATGAACATAGGTCATAGAAAGACTTATTGGGATATTAATAAGTCCGCTGATCGTGGGAGCGTAGGTATGTGCGTGACCCATGTGATGTGACTGTGTTCGCCTCCATTATTTGTGATGTTGTTATCTGTGAGCTATTATTGAGAGATTCGGAATATGTAATCCTTATGTACGTGATGTACCGGGATGGATAGCAGAGTATGTGCGCACCACAGCTTAGTTCTCGGGGTGCTTATATTGTATATTTATGATGTGAATAATATACTCTTAATTAATGGGAACCTTCATGTTAATGTTGTGAATATAATTACGGTATTGTTTCGAGAAATATAACGAGTTAACTGATAGAGATATATATTGCATATTGAGCATCTGAGTTACGTTAAACCCCTACTTAATTACGAGCGTTATAATGTTAATAGAACCGAGTAATAAGGGTAGGACTTATGACAGTCTAGCTAGATATGATGTCACTTAGCTAGTGGTTTGGGTCGTTATAGATGGGTACTTACGTTAGGAGTGCACAGTTAGACGAGAGGTGAGAATATCATGTGAGTGTACGTCCTAACATGTACTTTGCATTTAATGTTTTAAATGTTTTTAAAGCACTTGCAGGTTTTTTTTTAAATATAACTCCACATTCGGGCTCTGACCCGTTTGCTGTTCAAATCTATTTTTTTTTGTAAAACCATTTTAGGTGCCCAGCCACAAGGACACCAAGCATAGGATACTCATTCAGGTGACGAGCTATAGCGGTTTGTGGAAGCTACAGGGATTTTCTTGTAGACGCTTCTATCCTTTGGATTCCAGAGTCATTATCTATCAGTTGTAGGGCATGTTGCCCATTTCTATTAGAGACATTCTTCTATTTACAGTTTCCAGACTTTGATTTGTATTGTTTTAGTATTCGGTTATTTATTTCAGTTATGGGATTGTAGTGAGGAGTTTTCCTCCAGACTTTATTTACATTGCGTGATGGTTATTCTATTTACTTCTTTATGGTGAATGGTGTTATTAAATTTTTCATTACACTCGTTGCATGTTAATCAGACTTAAATTAAAATTTGGCAACTTACTTTTTAAATACTAGGTGGTTAGTAATCATTAAAATGTTTTCGACAGTGATGCTATTAACTGGACCAACTCGGCATTTTGAATTAATTTAATAAAGGAGTAGCTACCCGGTATTTAATTAGTCGGGGTGTCACAGGTGGTATCAGAGCATCAGGTTCTAGTGTCCTTTAGGATCTGACGGCTTATTATGTTTCCGCTAAGTTTCTTTGATATAGAGCCCTATATTTTAGGACTGTTGTACTCTTTTTGTGTATGCTTCGTTCTTCAGCGATCTTAAGTTTATAAACAGCGAACTTATAAACTTTGTTCTTATTTCAGATGCCTCCACGATGTGCACGACAAGTTCCCAGGGATGCAACGCCCGAACCCCAGCCCGCTCCAGTTCAGGGCATGATGAACGCCGCTGAGGTTGCAGCTATAGTAGCCCAAGCGATAAATGCCGCCATTGCCGTTGTTCAGCAGGCACCACCACAGGCGCCGGTTGCCGCGCCAGTACAGGCTAATGCATTCCCGTCTGCTTGGGAGCGTGTACGTGATGCTTTTCAGAAAGCGCATCTGCCAGAGTTTGCAGGTAGCTCAGATGTGGTAGTCTCGAGCCAGTGGAGGAAGGATATGCAGAGGCACTTAAGGATGTATGAGTGCACGGACGTCCAGAAGCAGGTGCTAGCTACTTTCAAGCTAGTTGGATCTGCGCTACAGTGGTGGGAGTCTATTACCACCATGGAGGAGAGGGATACTCTCACTATTCAGGACTTCTGGGTGCGATTTGACCGCAAGTACTTTCCGTCGGCTGTTCACACGGAAATGAGGAGGAAATTGATGAGTTTGAAGTAGGAAGGTAAGACCGTGGCCGAGTATGAGGCCGAGTTCACGAATCTGTTGAATATCGTTCCAGATGAGATACCAACAGAGAAGAAGAAGATTGAGAAGTTCACGGACGGGTTGACATGGAGGATCCGTCAGCATCTGCTAGGGAACCTATCGTTGGCCACCTATTCTGATGTGGTTTACGCTGCATTGTTACACTGCCAGGACCACCGTTTTCATATGGCCGAGGGCAAGAGGTCGGGGGAGTCTAGCCATCAGGGCAGGACTGGAGGACATGGTGCCAGCGGGGCACAATCTGGTCAGGGGCAGAGACAGAATGAGCAGGGCTCCCAGCAAGGGGATAATAAGAGGTTTCGGTCAGGGAACTACAGACAGGGACAAGGTGGTTTCCGTCAGGGCCATCAGGGTCCAAACGGCCATCAGGGCCAACAGGGACAGAATGGGCAGCAGTTTCACCAGGGCCAGTAGGTCCAAGGGAGGAACGGTAACGGCCACCAGGGCCAGGGACAGCAGGGGCAGAGAGGAGGGAACTTCCCAGGGAAGTGCTTTGTTTGTGGCAAGACTGGCCATAAGCGACAGGATTGTCCTGATAGGGGCAGGGCCCCACAGCAGCAGTAGGGTGCTCGCCAGGAGCCACAGAGGCCTATGTTTCCCGCCGCTCTTCCCGCACCGCCACAGATGGCAGCATTGCCACCCATTCCAGCAGTCCCAGTTCAGCAGGGGCAGCTACAGTATGGACGTGTCTACAACGTCCACCAGGCTGCAGTTCCACAGGCACTGCCCGCGATTGAGGGTACGTTTCCTATCCATGGCACTATGGGTCGGGTATTATTTGATACGGGTGCTACACACTGTTTTATAGCTACACACTTCGCGAAAGCTTTAGGATTGTTAGCTACGGCAGAGAGCACAATGACGTGTGTCGACTCACCATTGGGGAGTGGGTCACTTATTTTCTTTATATGCCGGGGAGTGGGGGTAGAGATTGGTGGTTTTGTATTACCTGCAGACATGTTAGTATTAGATATGCATGTTCACAATGTGATCATCGGTATGGATTGGATCGTAGCTTATAGGGCCATGATTGATTGCTTCAGCGGGAGCATTGTTTTTGCCATTCCGGGGCAAGAGATGTTTATAGTGGCGATGCCTCGCCCAGAGGGAGGATCGACCGCTCATCTGTATTACATTGAGGAGGATACCTCTAAGGAGGTAGTGATTCCTTTAGATTCTATCCCAGTAGTCAGGGAGTATTCGGATGTGTTTCAGGAGATACCAGGCTTACCCCCCAGTCGAGAGATAGACTTTATTATAGATTTGCCACCGGGTACGAGACCTATAGCACGCGCACCGTACCGTATGGCTCCAGCTGAGATGAGGGAGTTACGGGATCAGATAGAGCAGCTGTTAGGTCAGAGCTTTATTCGCAGGAGTACCTCACCTTGGGGCGCTCCAGTTTTGTTTGTGAAGAAGAGGGACGGTTCAGTGAGATTGTGTGTGGACTACCGAGAGTTGAATAAGGTCACGATACGGAATAAGTATCCGTTGCCTCGAATCGATGACTTATTCGACCAGTTGAGAGGAGCTTCTTTCTTCTCGAAGATTGATTTGAGATCGGGATACCATCAGTTGCGTATCAGGGAGGAGGATGTCTCGAAGACTGCGTTCTTGTCGAGATATGGTTCTTACGAGTTTCGGGTTATGCCTTTCGGTTTGACCAACGCTCCAGCTGTGTTTATGGACTTGATGAATAGCGTGTTCAGGGATTTCCTAGATCAGTTTGTCATTGTCTTCATCGATGATATTCTGGTTTACTCCCAGACAGAGGAGGAGCACGCCGAGCATTTGAGGCAAGTTTTGCAGACACTTCGTCAGAACGAGTTGTATGCAAAATATGAGAAGTGCGGGTTTTGGCTGAAGGAAGTCCAGTTTTTGGGACACATTATTTCCGACCAGGGAATATCTGTTGATCCGGGGAAGGTATCAGCGGTGAGGGAGTGGGGACAGCCCACGACACCGACTGAGATTCATAGTTTCTTGGGTCTAGCAGGATACTACAGGAGGTTTATTCGGGGTTTCTCGGAAATAGTAGGTCCTTTGACACATCTGACTCGTAAGGGTGTGCCATACATCTGGAGTGATGCCTGTCAGTTAGCATTCAATGAATTGAAGGACAAATTGACCTCAGCACCTGTGTTAGCATTGCCGAGACCGGAAGTTGAGTATTTGGTTTACACCGATGCGTCTTTGCAAGGGCTTGGAGGTGTATTGCAGCAGGAGAGACAGGCCATAGCTTATGCTTCCCGTAATCTTAAGCCTCATGAGAAGAATTACCCCACACATGATTTGGAGTTGGCGGCAGTGGTATTTGCCCTACGGATTTGGAGGCACTATCTTTTGGGGGAGAAGTTCCAACTGTTCACGGACCACAAGTCCCTACAGTATCTGTTCACGCAGAAGGAATTGAATATGCGGCAGCGTAGGTGGCTTGAGTTTGTGAAGGACTACCAGTTGACATCCAGTATCACCCGAGGAAGGCTAACGTGGTAGCAGACGCGTTGAGCCGTAGGCCAGCAGATGAGGTGGCAGAGGTGTGGAAGGCTAAGTGGAAGGAATTGGGACACCAGGATGCAGTAGCCCGATCTTTCATGTTTGTGATGACCGTTACACCGCATATTGTCACGAAGGTAGTACGGGCACAGGCTAATGACTCATTCTGTCAGGAGCAGATAGTTCTATTACTAGCAGAGGGAGCCGAGTCCTATACTGTTAGCTCAGACGGGGGATTACGCTTCAATGGGAGATTGGTAGTTCCGGAAGGGGAGGAATTGTGACACGATGTGATGGCAGAGTCGCACGGCTCACGGTTCGCGGTACATCCCGGAGGGGACAAAATGTACCAAGACATGAGACGACAGTATTGGTGGAGCGGTATGAAGAGAGATATCGCTGAGTTTGTTTCGAAATGCGCCACTTGTCAGCTTGTAAAAGTGGATCATCAGAGACCGGCAGGATTGCTACAGCCATTGGAGGTCCCGGTGTGGATGTGGGAGAGCATATCCATGGACTTTATCACGGGGTTGCCTACGTCGCAGAGGGGTCATGACTCCATTTGGGTAATTGTGGACAGGTTGTCCAAGGTCGCTCACTTTTTACCCGTAAGGACTGACTACACTACGGGACAGTATGCCCAACTCTTCATTTCAGAGATTGTGAGACTTCATGGTGTGCCCCTAAATATCGTGTCTGACAGAGACAAGATATTTGTTTCGAGGTTTTGGGAGAGTTTCCAGGAGGCCATGGGCACGGAATTGCGGTTGAGTACGGCTTATCATCCGCAGACTGATGGGCAGACTGAGCGCACAAATCAGATGTTGGAAGACATGCTACGCATGTGCATTATTGACTTCGGGGGTGGATGGGAGCAGTACCTTCCACTGGTGGAGTTTGCTTACAACAACTCCTATCAGTTCACTATTGGCATGGCTCCGTTTGAGGCATTGTACGGTAGGCCTTGTCGTTCCCCAGCATGTTGGTTAGAGGTGGCGGACAACAAACTGCTTGGGCCGGAAGTGATTCAGGATACTTCGGCAAGGATTGAGTTGATTCGCAGTCGCATTCGGGTAGCTCAAGACAGGCAGAAGAGTTATGCTGATGCGAAGAGATTTTTCAGAGAATTCCAAGTGGGGGACCAGGTTTTGTTCAGAGTGTCTCCTATGAAGGGCATTATGCATTTCGGGAAGAAGGGGAAGTTGGCACCGAGGTATGTGGGGCCGTTTCCTATTATTGAGCGAATCGGACCGGTTGCGTATAGACTTGGACTACCGGAGAATTTGCATCGGATTCACGATGTGTTCCATATTTCCTCGCTGAGGAAATACTTTAGAGATAATTTGGCTCATTCTCACATTGCTTTGGAGGACATCGATCTCCAGCTAGATAGCTCCTACGAGGAGGGGCCGATTGCTATTTTGGACCGAAGCGAGAGGAAACTGCGGTCAAAGATAGTTCCGTTAGTGCGTGTTCAGTGGCGACATCACAATGTCGAGGAGTCCACATGGGAGCGCGAGGATGAGATGCGCGAACGCTATCCAGAGTTATTTTTAGCAGGTACTTTCTAGTTTCGAATTTCGGGACGAAATTCTGTTATTAGGGGGGAAGTATGTAATACCCCGTACTTTTGGCTATATTTATTTTTGGGATTAATTAATTAAATGCGTAATAATTGGAAATTAATCCGGGTTATAAATACTAACGATATGCGAGTTGGTATTTGATTATGTGCATATATGATTATATATGAATTTGGAATTATGAAATTTGTCGTGAGATGTATATACGGCAATTTGAGAATTTTGTTTAGACGCGTGTGACCGCCGCGTCATGGTATATTATTTTAATTATAAAAGTGATTTTTATTTCTATTATCCGTATGGTCGTTTTGAGTGCGCCAACGCGTCCGGAAGGGTCGAGATAGTCAGAAAACACTAGCCGAGGGTGTAGTTTGGATTCCGGGGTATTTTTAGGCCGTACCGGCATCATAAAGGGTATTTTGGTAATTTTACATTTTGAGGAACTAAAAGTGACGAAAATTGGGAGTTTTAATCTGATGTGGATTTAACCCACTAAACCCACTAACCAACCCATATTAACCCATTAAGCTACGGAGGCTATCATTAGGTTTACAACTTTCCCAAAGAAAACCCTAGCCACCTTAAGCCACCATTAGAGGATAAGCTTGGAGAAGAGAAGAAATTCTGCAGAAATCTTCATCAAACCATCATCCAAACTCAGAGACAATCAAGGCAAGTGTTTTAATTATATTTAAATTCTTAGAATGTTCCTTCCATGTTAGAAAATTGAAGAATATCAATTGTTCTTGAAAGATAATGAAAACCCATGTATTTTGAAGCTTAGAACTTGAAATCTTGAGGAGAATTGCATGTAGAATGATAGGTAGATGATTATTCTCATGATATTTATGATTGGAAGTAATTAAAATGGATTTATATTGGATTAATTCATGATTCAAAAAGTTAGGGTTCATGTTCTTGATAAATTGGGAAAAAGTTTAGAGATTTGTAAATTTGGTTGATGTTAGGATGGATTAATCCTTCAAAACGTGTTAGGATGTGATATAACATGTCTAGGGTTGTTTAACGACCTTAAAACGATTGTTGGGACTTAGTTTCGAAGAGATTTGAGGAGTAAGAATGGTGAAAAAACGAGATTAGACAAATCTGGGACGAATCTGGTAGGTCGTTAGAAGCCCCTGCCCAGGTCGTTCGAACGAACTCATTCGAACGAGCTTCTAACAAATTGACCAGTCGTTCTAACGAAAGGGATCCTCGTTCGATAACTTCGTTCGAACGAGATCTCGTTAGAAGGTACAGTTCGTTCGAACGAACTGGATCTCGTTCGAACAGCCTCGTTCGAACGATACTTCTAACGAGTTGATAGAGGAATCTCGTTCGAACAGCCTCGTTCGAACGAGACTTCTAACGAGTTGACAGTTTGGGCCTTTTTGGACTGTTTTGATTTTTGGAGTCCCGTAAACTTGTTCGAGGATATAAATAACATTCCAATGATGATGTAAGGATAGAATTGGGACTTTTGGGTATTTATGAGAAGGAAATTATATACGAGAGTTATATTAAATGGACGGTTTGGGTTGCGACGTGAGTGTCTACTACGATGCGAGAATAGATTATGGCGCGTATGATGATAAACCGGAATAGTATAAATTGCGATAATTATATATTGGTACTAGAATGAGAATAGTACTACGATTAAACTACGTTAATTACTAAGATGCGTGTTTACTTAGTATTGGTATATAAATTGTGTGTATGACATACCTACCATACTTGCTATCACGGGAGGTTTGCGTTCGCTTAGGGCCCTCTAATCCTTGTGTTGCCCGGATTTAGACTGGTTACCTTGATGAACATAGGTCATAGAAAGACTTATTGGGATATTAATAAGTCCGCTGATCGTGGGAGCGTAGGTATGTGCGTGACCCATGTGATGTGACTGTGTTCGCCTCCATTATTTGTGATGTTGTTATCTGTGAGCTATTCCTGAGAGATTCGGAATATGTAATCCTTATGTACGTGATGTACCGGGATGGATAGCAGAGTATGTGCGCACCACAGCTTAGTTCTCGGGGTGCTTATATTGTATATTTATGATGTGAATAATATACTCTTAATTAATAAGAACCTTCATGTTAATGTTGTGAATATAATTACGGTATTGTTTCGAGAAATATAACGAGTTAACTGATAGAGATATATATTGCATATTTAGCATCTGAGTTACGTTAAACCCCTACTTAATTACGAGCGTTATAATGTTAATAGAACCGAGTAATAAGGGTAGGACCTATGACAGTCTAGCTAGATATGATGGCACTTAGCTAGCGGTTTGGGTCGTTATAGATGGGTACTTACGTTAGGAGTGCACAGTTAGACGAGAGGTGAGAATATCATGTGAGTGTACGTCCTAACATGTACTTTGCATTTAATGTTTTAAATGTTTTTAAAGCACTTGCAGGTTTTTTTTAAAAATATAACTCCACATTCGGGCTCTGACCCGTTTGCTGTTCAAATCTATTTTTTTTTTGTAAAACCATTTTAGGTGCCCAGCCACAAGGACACCAAGCATAGGATACTCATTCATGTGACGAGCTGTAGCGGTTTGTGGAAGCTACAGGGATTTGCTTGTAGACTCTTCTATCCTTTGGATTCCAGAGTCATTATCTATCAGTTGTAGGGCATGTTGCCCATTTCTATTAGAGACATTCTTCTATTTACAGTTTTCAGACTTTGATTTGTATTGTTTTAGTATTCGGTTATTTATTTCAGTTATGGGATTGTAGTGAGGAGTTTTCCTCCAGACTTTATTTACATTGCGTGATGGTTATTCTATTTACTTCTTTATGGTGAATGGTGTTATTAAATTTTTCATTACACTCGTTGCATGTTAATCAGACTTAAATTAGAATTTGGCAACTTACTTTTTAAATACTAGGTGGTTAGTAATCATTAAAATGTTTTCGACAGTGATGCTATTAACTGGACCAACTGGGCATTTTGAATTAATTTAATAAAAGAGTAGCTACCCGGTATTTAATTAGTCGGGGTGTCACAATGTCTTCGACTTTCAGTATGGATTAGGTTTCTATGTAGTTATCAAGCTTTCCACATTAAAAAAAAACTCACTTGAATCTTTATCCATTCTGAGCCATCTAGGTGTCATAAGTTGATCATATAATTTTGATCCTCCAATGTGAGATGGATTGTGACCTTATTTGAGAACCTCTTTCGCTTCCTTTGTGGTGATGCATCATAAATCCATGTTGAAATACCTTCGTCAATAGAACTTCTCTTCTAGAAAGTGTAACCTTGTGGATCTTCTTCTAAGTGCTATAGCATCTGCCTTTTCTACTGGAATAATTCCATCTTTAATAAAATTAATGTAAGGTTTCCTCCAGTTCGTTTGATCTTGAGGGAAATTTCACTTACTTGGTTGAAATAAGATTTGAAATTTAGCAGAATGTCATTATTCTACCGTTGCATCTTGCTTTATTATAGGCCAAAAATACCCCTCTCTTTATATTCTTTTATAGAAAGAAATCTCAGTGGTCTCACAATGTTTCTAATAAGTTTCCCTTAAACATCTTTGAGCTTCTTCAGGGCAAAGGCATGTGGACAACCAAGGATTTTTGTAATATTATTTTCCTTGAAGATAAAATAATTGTTCTAGTTCGGTGAGATTCATCGAACCATCCCTTATTTTTAGCCGCATCCTTATTGCTCATCTCTAATTTGAGGCATCATTTGTGTGAAAGAGATGGAGCAGTCTTTCGTTGGATTACCATAATTATTGGCTCACCTTACGTAGATATCTTTACGCAATCATGGAATAGGCGTCTATAAGCCTGTTCATCGTTCTTGGATGTCTCTATACTTTAACTTTATAAAACTGATCAATTAACCTCTGTATAATTGTTTGATAAGGAGCTAGGCTAAGGTTCTTTAATGCGTATTCACCATTCACTTGTTTGACGACCAAGTTGGGATCTCCTTTGATGCAAAGTGAACGAATGCCTCTTCGAAGGTCCTCAAGAAACCCTAAAATCAAATCTTCATGCTCTTCTTCATTATTTGAACAAGGAAACTCTAACTTAAAGAACAAATATATCTCATCCGTTCCTCTACATAAAATTACTCTAGCTTATCCTTTTCTTTCAGTAGATGAACCATCAAACTACATAGACCATTCCTCTAAGTTTGCCTCGTAAATGTTGGCTTACAAATCAGCAACAAGTATATTTTCATGAGGTGGTTCAAACAAACCTGAAGGAAAGATATCCACTAAATCTTCAAAGGCTTGACTTTTGATTGCATAAGGAACCACACACTTCAGATCATATTCTAAAAGAATGAGGAACCACCTTACTGTTCACCCAATTACGATAGGTCGCGCAAGAAAAAACTTAATTAGATTACATCTTGTCACTATGTTAATAGTGAAAGATAGCATATAATGCCTATGTTTTTTATCCACAAAGACATATGACAAATAACGTCTCTCCATGCTTGTATATCTTACCTCACGTCCATAAATAACCTTACTCAAGTAGTATACATGTGTCGTTTATCCATCAACATCTTGTGCTAATAAAACACCGATAGAAATTGTAGTGAAGGTTAGATAAAGTAGTAAAGGCACTCTTGCCTTAGGTGGAATCATCGTTTAAGGAGAGATAATCAATATCTTCACCTTATCAAAAGCTTCTAAGTGTTTTTGTTCCTATTTGAACACCTTGGTCTTTCACAATAGCTCCATTAGCGGGTGAATTATCTCAGACAAACCTGGCACAAATCTCCTCAAGTAAGAAATCCTTCAAAGGAAACTCTTCATATTTTTTTGTGTCTTTAGAAAAGGCATTTCTAGGATGGTTTTTTATTTTCTTTAATCCATTTGTACTTCTTGTTGATCAACCACAAAACCTAATAATTTCCCACTAGCTACACCAAAACTAAACTTCAGTGGGTTGATTTTTAGTTTATACTTTATGCATTTATTGAAAACTCTTCTCAAGTCAGCTAGATGAGAATCCTCCTTCTTTGAGTTGATGATCAATTCGTCCACATAAAATTCCACAATGTCATGAAAAAAGTCATGAAAAATAGCCATCATTGTCCTTTAGTAAGTTTTCCCCGCATTTTTCAAACCAAAAGGTATTAAATTGTACATGAAATTGACTAAAGGAGTTATAAACGTTGTCTTCTTTGCATCATCTGGGTCTATTTTTATCTAGTTATAACCCACATGGCCATCTATAAAGCTATACATCTCATAATCAACAGTTGAATCGATCAAACTATTAATTGAAGGTAAAGGGAACTCATCTTTAGGTAACCTCTATTAGGATCTCTAGAGTAAATACAAATGCAAATTTCTATTTTATCTTTCTTCCCTACTAAAATAGTGCTAGAAAGCCAAATTGGATGTTGAATTGGCTTAGTAAATCTAGTTGCCAATAATCATTACACTTTAGCCTTAATTTTGAGGTCCTGTTCAGGCTTATACATTATGGTTGACTGATTGATTAGTATTACTTGTGGTAGGATATCTTAATCCAACCCAGACATCTCAGTGTACTTCCATGCAAAAACGTATTTGTATTCTCGAATAATCTTGATCCTTTCTAGCTTTTTCTCCCCTTCCAGGTCTTTCGAAATAAATATGGGCCTTGGTTCATTGACATCCTCATCTAAATCCACCTTCTCCAACTCTTAAACTTATTTTTTTGGATTATCTTTCTTGCATTCAAGCTCATCTTTAACCTCTTTAGGGTCTTCATCTTTCCACTCACACTTTCAAATGAGATATGTCACCCTTCCATCATTGAGCAACACCTTCTCGCATTATCTCGTAGGATTTATGATTCTTTACTTTACTTATAATTCCCCAATCGCACAATCGTTGGTCTGTTGGTTCTACTCAATGCACTTTGTTTTTCACCTCTTGCTCAATCGATTCTATGCTTGGCTTCATTGTATCTCTAAGTTATTGGGAAATATAATAAAATTTAATAATAACCTGCCTTCGTGGTTAAACTTCCAAAGATTCCTCAGACTCTTCCCCTTAATCCATTATAGATCCCAACCTATATTTGATAGAGGCCACTCAGATGCCTATGATATGCCTTATGAGGAAATCTTCTTCCATATTTATCTTTATGTAAAAATAAGCATCCAATAAATGTGCTTACTTTTTATAGAAGTCTTTTTAGTAGCTCATATCATAATCTCTGTTCCTTTTACATCAGCTTTTGTACATTGGTGGTATATTGAAGGAATCAAACCACAATTTTGCAACCAATCTCTTTTAATCAGTATATGGTATGAAGTGGATGACTCAATCAAATAGAACTTAATGTGTGAAATGATATTGCCTACAGTTTTTTTAACATTCACATAGCTAATGGACTTAGAATTTTGGTTATCATTTCCTGAGATTGAAAGTGGCATTGCAACTAATCTTGTTTATGAGATATTAGCTGTAAAATAGAGCTAATAGGCATAATGTTTACCGAAGCACCTCTATCTAACAAAGATCTAGAGAAGCTTATTCCATTGATGTCTGTTGTCATATACAAAGGTCTATTATCAGGTAACCTTATTGACCTATTAGCATCTTATAAAGTGTATATGTTCCTTACACCTTAACGATGGAACGACATTCTTCTCTGGGTATTTCCAATATATCCCGAGTGATTTCCAATCTACTTTTTAAAGGAATACCAACCTAAATGAATAGCCACAAAAATTTGATAATTTCAACACATCTTGATACTCTAGGCTTTGATCTACCTCATACTCCACTACCTAATAATATTTTTCACTATATGTTCCACTTGGTTTATTGTAGGCAAAAACCACGTTAGTAATTCCTTATAAAGAGCTATTATTAATATCTTAAAAATCCTCTTCTCCTATTCGACCTTTCGCTTCATTATCATACGTAATAATCATGTGTACCCCATGAGATGGCAATGGAGTCTTATTCATATTTCATTGATGGATCTACAGAGTTCCCGTCACCAAGTGTTTATTGATGATCTTCCTCAAGGTAAAATATGAAACTATGGGATGACCAATACACCAATGGATCTGACAGTAGTTTAAATAAGTTTGAACATCTTCCCCCCCCCCCCCCCCAAAGAAAAAGGTGGAAAGTTTCTAGGAGAAAAAACTAAACCATGACCCAATATAGTGTTGTCACAATTCATTGCCTTTTCAACACTACAAGGCAATGGAGGTGGATCCTCACAATCAAACTTCCTCTTATTATTATTTTTTCTTATTTCTCCCTGTTTCTCTACCTCCACCAGTATAGTTGACTTGTGAAAACTAAGCTCCTCTAGCTGTTTGGATGAATGACTGTTCCTTGAGGCATTGGTCATGATTGAAAGATGTCAAATGATCAATGCGATGTTTTAGGCTAATCTCATGAAAGCTTTGAACGTACCTTCTCTAGTCTCATTTATCAAGTGACAAATGAATTATAATATCAAAACTTTCGCATAAATTTGAACAAGCTTCCCCTCCATTGAAGCTTCCTGTATATCTATAGATAGTTCTCTAAATATCTTAATATAAGCCATCAACTCCTCACCTGGCCTTTTTTTCTCACGAGAAAACTGGGCCACACTAAACTCATCATCTTTTAAGAATAGTTTCTGGATAAATTTCACATGCATTTCTCCCATGTAGCCACTCCTTCGGTCCAAGTGATAATACCATGAGTACGCTTTATTAGTGATGGATTTAAAAAATCCTTTAAACGCAACTTATTATTGTTACAATTAGAACCTAGATGCTCCACAAATCTCTTCAAGTGTTCCTTTGAGTTACCTCCTTTCCTGTTAAACTTCTCAAAGATTTGAGTAATGTACCCCTCCGGATAAGGTTTATCATTGTACTCCTCTCGATAAGGAGTATGAAAATCATTGTAAATATATGTTGCCTCACTAAATGTTTGTGAGTATAATGTCATCACCTTCATCATCTCCCTCTTGATCTCTTCAATGGTTAAAGAGGGTGGGGCAGCTGTTTCCACTGTTTGGCCTATGGTGGAGCGACTAAAGTTAAAGAAGTAACGATAAGTGAAACCTAAATGGTTGGCATTATAGTACGAAAAATATTAATTAGAATGGGGATATCTAGACTGGGAGGTGTAACAAGAATTCTCATTAGGGTAGATACCAATTGTGCCACTAGTGTAACGAAGAAACTAGGATCCTTTAAAGAAACAAGTATCTCCATTCATTTTTGGCTTTGAAGGAACTCCATAAACTTGAACATGAAACTAATCATTTGGTTAGGACCCAAAATGGAGCTTGTGAAAGCTTGTCCCCCGGTGGCATTCCTTGTAGTAGTAATTACTTAAGGAACCTCAGTGACAAGTGTAATAACAGCCTACTATTGCACATGCTAGGCATAATCAAATGTAAGAGTACGATTTATATTTTTGTTCACCATTTCTAAAAGAATACTTCCCCAATAGAGTCACCAAATCTAAGAGATCACTTCTCTTTGGGTAATGAGAGGAAGTGATATCTTGTCACTGAAGTGTTTGTAGTAAAATTGAGGTGGAACCGTTATTAATGGTAATATGAAAATATACTTCGGAAGAGTGATTATAAATGAACTCAGTATTGAGGGGAAAATATGCTTAGGAGAGTAAATCAACTTTAAGGGACACAATAAATAACATCGTTCATCTAACTTAGGTTATGTCCACAACAACTAGGGTTTTATTTCACTTAGAATGGAAATAAAAGTTAACAAACATTTAATCTCAATAAAACTTCACATTTCCTAGTGTTAAAAGTGTTTAAAACTCCTTTGTAATCCCTTCAAGTCTCTCAAAGTCTATTTTGTAATCTCTATTTTCTCTATATATGCTTTTAGTTTGAGTACTATTATCTTTTATATCTTCCTACCATCTTCTGTCACTTTAATGGAAAAAGTAACATATATACAACCAGTCTCCATTTTATGGGACCTTGAACCTCTTTTTCTCTTTTTAGATGCTTCTGCTGATAACCCACAACCAGTCATTTAATGGGGGACAAAACAGTTAAGCATGGTATAAAGTTGTCTCAAATATATAGAAAAGTATTATTCTAATAAAGTGTGTTGATTGCACTGTCCAATACATTATATAAATTATGTCGTCATGGGATCATGTGTTAAAGCAATATTCCTTTATGTCAGATAATTCTTTCTATGTCATCATTTTTTTACAGCTCATGAGCATCATTGATCTTATAAGCTTGTGGTTGCTTGTAACATGCCCCTCGGGTGAGCAATTTTGCAATGCTTGATCAGGTGGAGTTGACTTTGTTTTTGTGTTCTCTAGAGAAGTTTCTTTGGGAACCTTAAGCTCGAGCTTCTTTAGTTTTTCCTTGAGCTTCTTCGAAGCATCCATACTTGATCTTTTAAGCGTTATAATTAACCTCTTCCATGTAAAATCAAACGAACTCCTTTCTTGCCTTCTTGAAGTAACTTATCTATGAGTAGTTAGTTATACAAATAAGCCCCGCTACTCTCTCTCTCTCTCTTTCTCTTTCTCTCTCACTCACTCACTCTCTCATGAGAGAGAGAGAGAGAGGGGAAGGAGAGGAGGAAATCAAATTAAATTCAAAATTAGCCTATTGGCGGGTGGATTTCACTAAATCAACTATGTATTTTAGCATTAGTGTTTGTGTGTGTATGTGTGTGTGTACGTAGAAAGAGAGAGAGATATATATAATCCCATTTTCATATATATGGTGATGGAGATTTTGTTTTTATGTTATTAGTGTTGGGGTGCATGGATAGAAATGAGCGGTGGTGGTGGACAGCTGTCGGAGGGGAGATGGGAGAAAGGGGCAGTGGAGTTTGGGATTGGAGAGGGGCTGTTGTTGTAGACGATGGGTTTGGGGTTTTATTTTTTCCTTTTATTTTTTACCTTTCTGTATTTTTCTCATTATCTTTTTTTTTTACTTGGGATACTTTGATGGTTTGTTGTGCATTGGAATTTAAGCGCTGAGTTGTTGAGAAAAATAAAAAAAATAAAAAAAAAGGAATTAGAAAAAAATGAGAATTCCATAGTTATTGGAAAGAAATAAAAAGTAGTAGTTAATTTTATGTTCGTTTCTTAAGATTTGATAGTGGAACTTGTGTTCCAAACTTGGTTCTCTCCCACTATATTATGTTATCCTGAGTGTTTGCCCATAACCTTTTGATTATGAAATTCCATTCATTCAGAACCATCAACTAGCCTCATTGAAGCCCAAAAAAATTCCATGTGATCCTTGGATAAATATTATTCAAAAATAAATATGAAATGAGCCGCTAAGATAATTTCACCTATTATAATGAAGGGTACATTCACGATATTACTTTCCCCTTTTAAATATAGTATTTTTCATCATTGGCATGTGTGTGGCCTTTACTTGAATTACAATTACTCTTTATGCCCGCATTCTCCTAATGTTACACCTTTTCATATTAATTTATTTGTGGAGTGTAATCCTTGGTGATGATTGAGTTCAAATATTCTTGAACTATTATCCGAATTATAAACGTTTTAGCATAATCAAAACTTGCTTTAATGTTTCACACCATAAACATTCATGATTTCAATATATGAAGTATTTTTTTATAATATTTACAATTCAAGAACTCTCGTATGCTAATGTCATATTAAAATCTTTTCATTTTGATGAGTTTTTGTTTGGTTAGTGGGAAATTATTTTGAGGAAATTTGACTTTTGTGATTTGTATCCCTAAAAATTCTTATGAGATAACACTCGTCCCCTAGGTTAACCCAGGGGTTTAAGGACTAATTACATATGGTAAATGCAATTGTGTTACCCACAAAAGTGTATTTTTATTAATGGTAAATATATGTATTCTATTTGGTCTTTGTCTTTTGCATAGTTCTCATTTTTCTTCATTTCTACGGATTGGCAATGTGTAAGTTACGGGGTATGATTAATCACGAGTATTCCTACAATTGTTATATCATATTTGATAATCTTTATGCCTAATGATTATATGTTTTGCAATGTTTATTTTTCATCTAATATGTGTTGGTAATGCATGACGTGAAGTTTGGATGTGTTTTAGAAAAGTTTTGGCATATGCTTCATCTTCAAGAGAAATTTGGTCATTTCAAAATCCATATTTTGGAGGGTACAAAATTACCAAATTATATCCTCAAATTAAATTCAGCGGATTTTGTCCGTGCACTAATCCAATCCCAAACGGAGAAGTAATGGTTATTTTTGAAAAGTTTTGGCATATTCTTCACCTTTATGGGTAATTTGGTAATTTAAAACTTCATAATTTGGTGGGTGAAAAAATCTTACATATATAGAATTGAATTTCTTCGTGTCTCTTCTGACCGTGCATCAATCTGAGTCCATATAAGATTTTATGATCGTTCTTGTTATTATGCATGAAAATGGACTTAATTTGGTTTAAGTATCACCGTGATAAATCTTAAGGATAGATCGATTCATCCCTGAACCAACCTAATAGGGGTGTTGTTCAGAGAGACAAATGTCCAATTTTTGAAGGTTTTTTTGCTTTAGTATATATATGCATTCTTCCCTATTTTTTAGAGTTAATTTTGAGGTTAATTTTTTTTCATCTTATTATTTGAGATCTTCTCTCTCTCTCTCTCCCCCCCCCCCCCCCCCCCCCCTCACTCCCTCCCCCTATTGTTTTACCATATAACTTAGTTTTCAAGATTTGCAATCCTAGAATGCTTGGATATAAGTAATTATTTTGTCTATTTATCTCTTTCTTTCTCTTTTACTTATTATTGTACTTAATTTAATATGCTTTGTATCAAATTAATTGAGGTTGAGATTTAAAAACCCACCATGGATGATTGATGTTCAAATTTAGGATTTAAGTTAATATAATTGAAACTCATGTATGATATTGGAGTATACTATCATTTTAACTTCCCTTGTCATGCAATGGTAGTCTCTAAGGCTTTACTACAACATTAAACCATTTATCATCATAACCACTTAAACTTCAATAATTCATTATTTGGTTTCACTCTTCATATTTGATATTTGGTCTCAAATGCGTATGATAAATTAAATGTGAATTGGACCATATACTTTATTCATTTTATTAGTATAAGGTGGGTGAAATTATGTAATACCCCGTATTTCTATGTATTTAGAATTTAATTAATTGGGTAATTATATAGAATATACGTTTTAATTTAAATTACGTGAGTAGAGTAATTTAATATGATTTAATGATAATTATTATTATTAAGCGAATAAATAATAATTTTGATTATTACATATTAGTCGAGATATAGACACTGATTAATATTATAATTCAAATTTACTAAGTGAGAATAGTAAATGTTGATAGTTAATTTGTACGACATACTGAGAGATATGGACATACTTGATTATATCTCAACCGAGTGTCACGTGTAGACTAAATTGAGGATGAGATGGGAAATATATTTTTGGTGACTCAAATGATGATTTAAAGGTCACAGATGATTCCGAATGGGTCGAATTAGTCAAAATAGTATACTCGGGGTACTAGCCGGGTACCGGGACATTTTTGGGCTAAACCAGAACCTACGGGGGCATTTTAGTCTTTTGGCATATGGGGGTGAGGAGATCTATGAATTTTGGAGAGTTTTATCGACTGATAAAAAGTAAGGTTAGGGTTAGAAACCTCATAACACAAAGGAAAGACATTAGAGAGAGAAGATAGATTATTCTCAAAGCTTAAGGGAGAATTCGTGAAGGATTCATAGGGTTCTTTCACCACAAACTTGTTGGGAAGGAAGATTGGAGGAGAAAGACAATCGATCACAAACAACAATAATGAAATCAGATCATCTTTCAACAAGGCAAGTGGTTATTTGCAAAAATTATTTTGAGTTATAATATCCATGTGTAGGATTTTCAAATAATTGATTTTAATAAATATTCTTGGAGAAAAAAAATTGATTAATTGCATGTTTAGGTATAAATCACATGTAGTTAAATTTATATCTGTAGAGGATTGAAAATAAGAGAAATCATGATGGTTAAAACGAATTAAAATCTGGGTTGATGATTGAAAACATGGGAAGAACATGTCATATTTGGGTTCTTGAATAATTAGAAGATTTGAATTATTCTGGGCTAAATTGGAAGGATTTATAATGTTTAATTCGTTAGAAATAATCCTAGCACATGTAAGAATGGTTAGATATCGTTAGTGACAAGTTTGGTGAATTATCATGGGAGTTAGATAATTTAATATGGTGGAAAACGAATGAAGAAGAAGAAGAAGAACTGCGTCTATCACTGCTCGATCGATCGATCGACCCTTGAATGTCGATCAATCGATGGAGTCGATCGATCGATGGAGTCGATCGATCGATGATCATGTTCGATCGATTGACCCTGGATATTTTCGGGTTCTTTTGTTGATTGAGTTCTATTCGATGGCCTACGCTTGAGGGGAACCTTAGTTATGACTTTATACCTATGTAGGTAAGTATAGAGTACCGGTAGGTGTATAGTGGGGGTCCGTTTTAATCATTGAGTGCACGATTTGAAGTGATGAGGCGATGGGGATAAACCGATCGAGTAGAGTATCGGGAGTTTGGGGTAAGAGTTTTGGAGAAAGTAAATGCCATCGCAAGAAGTATACCAGTAGGTTAGAGATAACTTAAATACTGAAAGGAACATATGGGTAATTAGGGCCCTTGGAGTTGCGTGAATACTCAATTAAAAGATGATAGTGAGACAAATCGTAAATTACTAAGTACGGTGAATATTAAAGCTGAAATATTACATACGAACATTATTTTAGGTTTTGTGCATACCTACTAAATTATATAAATACTTAGGTGGAGAAAATACCTAATGTATAATTACCTATATTAGGGTTGAGGTAAGATTTCGAACTAATATATGGAAACAGTAAGTTGGGGTTGTGACGAAAGAGTTCCGAACCAACCTATGTATATAATTTCATTAGTGGGGTCGAGGTTATTTTTTGAACCACTACATGAAATGTATTTGGGGGTCAAGGTGACATTTCGAACCAAACTCTTACTTGGTGTTGATGGACCATTCCGAACCAAGTGTCCTTATTGTGTGTTAAGAGGACATATTAGTAATGAATGAATTTATACGTATATATTATGTGCGAAATGTATACTGTATTAATAATCTACTTACGCGAGTTAGTAGATAATGAGATGCCGGGATTACATATAAAATCAAATTAAGTAGGAAAACTTAATTATAAAACGGTTAAGGATAACAAAGCATGAACAGTTATCTAGGCATATAAATCATGAGATATGGTTACTATTACATACTAAGTGGGAGGGATAGGGACTTAGTGAATATATAAGTTCAATTGGATACTATAGTCTAGTTAGCTTGGGTAGTACAACAAGGTGGTCTAAGTACATGACGTTAGGCATGCACTAGATGAGAGGTGAGGTAACTCAAGAGAGTGTGCGCAAAATCTTAACATGTGTAATCAATAACTCATTTTACTGTGATAATCACTTGATAAATATTTTTCAAAATGCTTTGAGTACTAATTCTTGCTATCAAAATATTTTCAAAACCTTTTAGGTGTCCAGTCACAAGGACACCAGACTTGAAGATTCTGTTCAGGAACTCGTAGCTGCAGCTTTGTGGAGGCTAGCAGGACTTTGCATAGACGACTCATTTATTCTGATCTAGTTTAGGATCCCCATTTCAATACTCTCTATTGGTACATGTTGTCCATTGTCTTTATTTCAGATATTCAGTTTTGGATTATTTTTTATTTTTTTTAGCAGTTGTGGATTTTAGCCGAATGTAGACTCGACAAGACGTGATGTTTTATCTATTGTGAGATGGTTTCGATCTATTGCTTTGTGTGAATGCCTAATTTATTTTTCCGCATGAGTATTGTTCTTGGGTTAATGAAAGATAAAATTTGGCCACGGTCTAATTTCACTTAGGTGGTTAGTAATTACAAAGTTTTCGACAATGATGCTAAGAATGAACCGACTGAGAAACCTATTTTAATTTAATTTAGGACTGATCACCAGGAATGTAATTAGACCGGGTGTTACAAATTATTCTCAGTCTATAGTTTACTTCTCATCCATTATATTACTTTAATTACTTGCCTAGTGTTAATTTTAGTTTATGTCTCAAAACCTAAAAACATATCATCTTTAATTTACCTTTTTATGTAATAAATAAATTTATTTGTAAGCCAGGTACCATGTGTATTCAACACTCGGGCTCGCCATTATACTCATAAAAGTGTTGTAAATGTTTTTTATCACATTGAGGCAGCATATCAAACAACGACAATGTCCTTACATGACCCCTCATTTTTCACTTGATCTAACAAAATGGTTGGCCCTGCCCTAAGTTCAAAATTCTACACTTTTGAGGTGGGGTGTCAAGGAGAAGCTAAAATGTTATTAGTGATAGTTTGTGGTAGAACTAAATCAGTTTTAATGCTTCATTTGGTTAATTAGCGGTAGGTGGATTTTGGTGGCATATTGATTGTCCTTTTCACAAACCCATCATATTAAAAGACGTATGGTCTTATTGTTAGGAAATAATATTCATGGCCTTGGGAGATTGAGGTAATTCTTGACGTGTTGCATTAATAATATTAGCATAAACATGATTGTGGTTGTATAAGCTTGGTTGTGTCTCTTTATTGACCTTATCTTGAGGTGATATGAACATATGGGTCATGCGTAAAATGGTTACTCAATATTGGGCATGTAGTACCTTATATATCCCCTACATGAGAATACTGATGTATTTAATGGTCAGGTAGACCTTAGATATCTTCATACATCTGCTTAGGACTCCATCTCATGACTACATGAGGTCTGAGACTCTATTGATAGTCTTGATGAGTCTGTTAGAGATGCGAACCTCATGCCTAAGGTCTGTTATAACCTTAGTTGTATTGAAATGTCTTTTGGTTAAACGTAGGCTTGGGGATGAGATTTGTTAGTGTTCCATGAGGGATAAGATCGCTTGTGGTATCATCAGTAGACCCTATTTATCCTTTCACTCGATGGAAGATGCAATGCCCATCTATTTCATTATGGGGGCAAAGGAATTGAGGCAATAAACTTTGAAATTTTTTCCATGATGAGTACTTAGTTAGGATAGTAGGTGATAGGGTGCAATATGTGGTTGGATGGTGAAAATACTAGGACCGTAGGTGGTTTGTCATGATTCGGAGGTGAAGTGATGGATGGTTTGATGTCGTTAAATAAATACACTCATTTAACTTATCTTCTCATGCTTACTATATTGACTCCTCTCACTTAATTATTTCTTTCGACCTTCTTTTCCTCATCTCTTTCCATGATTTCCCACTAAATCGATCAAATGGTCAGTTACCCCATCCCTTTGGCCATTTTTGGTTCAAACCCAAAGGAAATAAGGGTCATAATGTGTCCAATATCTCTTATGTAGGTCTGTCGATGGGTCGGGTTTATACCTGAACCTGCGAATTTAATCAGGTGTGAGTTAAATTTTTAGACCGATTACCTGAATGCCCATTTATTAAATGGACTGGGTCTATTTTTTAACATACTCGATCCGTTTACCCTATTTCCTAATTAAATTTATTCAATTATTCATCATCATCATCATCCTTACCTTTATCTCATTGTACGTGATCGGCCACAAGGATTATCCTTTTCAATTATAATCTATTATATGCATTATTATCATTCAAGTTTAATTCCTTAAGGTCTCACCTAATAATTTCCTCTCACGATAGTTTAGGGCAACCACTCTTCTTTTACCTTATATTTCTAACAATCTTCCTCTTGTTATAGGGTCATCTACCGGTCCACGCAATATGACTGTACCACCTTAGTCTACTTTCTCTTAATTTATAACAAATGAGAGCTACTCCTAACTTTCTTAAATTATATATATATATATATATATATGTGTGTGTGTGTGTGTGTGTGTGTGTGTGTGTGTGTTACTTTCATCTTATCCATTAGATTATTTCTAATCTAATGGCTAAAAACTCACCCTCATTTCTAATATAAATCTCATACCCCCCCCTCCCATTTCTAACCTAGCTTCTCTTCTTATCTTTATTATCAATTCGACAGATCTCCCTCTCATCCTCTCCCTCATCTTAACTCTCCATCTCATCCCTCTCCCTCCTCGCACTACCTCATGGCATCACAGGCCCCCACGATATCTCTCTCGCTCTCTATGTCATCCCCTCATGACATTTCCCTCTCTCTCCCTCTCAGTCCCTCACGACATCTCTTTTATGTAAGCAATTTTTTTCTTTTAACCTAAGATTTGTATTTTTCCATGATATCTACACCATCACATCTTAACCAAGAGATTCGTTAAGTTGGAACTTTTCATTATGTTTGAGACTGTTAATTTTTATTTTTTTATATTTATCTAACAAAAAAATAGATTTTAACATTGTTTAATATTAAAATTTATTAAGCTAGTCGAGTCGGGTAATCGAATTGGGTCCCGACTCCTTAATGGATCCATGTCTAGTAGAAAATTAAAGGACTCATTAGGTAATAAGTTAGGATCTGATCTACCGAAAATTTAAGCTGACCAGAGATAATTTTGGTTAAACCCGACCTACCTCCGACCCATTTACAGGACTACTCCTATGGCTCTACTAAATAAGAGTTGAATCATTTTTCAAAGGTCATTAATGCCCATATTGTTTCACCCGTGTATATAAATCCATTAGTGCCATAGTGATGCATTATAAAGATCCCAATGCCCCAAACATTTTTGAGGGAGCATAATATCTTAATGATTACTATGAAATACATGTTCCCTCTTAGGGATAAGTATCAAATTCTAGGTTTAGTGATGATAAAGATGGAAGATCCTAAAGATAATGTTGCTCGAGGGTCTTGTGATATGCTTGTTTTAACAAGCTTTTTTATTCTTATGAAGAGAGGTTCCATATAGTGAATCTAGTGAAAGAAATTCTTATTAACAAGGGGATTGGTACTTTATATCTAATGGCAAACTCTTAGACGCCCTTGATAGAGAAAATATTAGTTTTTAGGATTTTATTGGAGGAGTACTTGACACTAACCCTACCCAATTCTTCTACATGTATAAGGTTTTGGAGGAAGGAAAAAAAGATAAATGGTTAATATATTTTATATCTAATGGTACTTCATTTACTAAGGAGATGCATAACGGCTCAAGGACCTAGAAGAACCGCTTCTTCTTCATTTTGGGATACTGAAATTCTTCTCCCCCGAAGATGGAAAAGGTTGATTGTAAACCCTTGTGTTATGCAGTAAGCCCCATAAGCCTGGTAAGTCTTTATTTCCGCTTTCGCCTTTTAATTTACTCATGCAATTAAGATGATGAACTCAATATTTGTTCATGGACTGCCTGAATTGAGTTGATGAGGAGTTGAAAAAGATTCAGGTGACCCTCAAACCGTTTGAAATTATGTTTGACTTGTTTGTCACACCCACAGACCTTTTCAAGAATGACATGGGATCTTATTATATGTTGTTAGGTTCACTTTGGGGTATGCCCCTACCCACTTGGAGGTCCCTAAAAGATATTCTAATGAGACTGATGAGGCTTTGTCTTATGTATTGTATATAGCTAAGGGATATGGAATTTTTGTACCAGATAGTGGATGCAAACTCTAACATTCTTGAGGCCAGATATGAAAAAAAAGATCTTAAGGTGGATCATGTGGGTCCTCTTAAGTTATTGAAGACACAAAACTAATTTCCATATATTATATTTATCCTCACAGTAATTCATTTTATTCTTCTTCATGATCTCTTTATCTCCCATTGACTTAATATTTGCCCATTTAAACTCATTGAATATTCCTCCAGGTTTAGATATTGATCCTAAAGAATGGTTGATTTTTCGATACATGGTCAAGGGTTAAAGATCCAAAGTGACCCAAACCATTACAACCATAAGACACAACCACACTCCAAATTGAAACCACAAAACCAAAGGAAATAAAACAAAAAATGAAAATCAAGAAAAAATAAACATCAAAATAGAAAAACAAAATTGAAAATGGAAACCAAAATAAAAGTCTTAACCTCAAATAAAATCATTGTATATTCATTCCAATCTTCCAAAATAGATTCAAAATCACAAAAACTTAACCTAGGAGATATCGTTCAAATATAATGAAATTAAAAAATGATTATAATCTAAATTACACCATCATTGATTAAATCAAAAAATAAAATCGATTTATATCTCAAATGATTAAACCTAAAACGTGAAAATCCCAATTGATTCAGACATATAAATTGCAAGATATTCAAAAAGAGAACAACTGCAATAAAGAGTGAGTTTGTCGCAAGGGGTGTTAAATGGTGTTGGCAATGAAAAGAGGGCAAAAAGAGAGAGAGAAAGGAGGTTAGCTGGTGTGTGTGGTTGGAAAAAGGGGAGTGGGTGTATTACTGACGGGGTGTGCATTTGTGTGTGTGTGTGTGTGTGTGTGTGTGTGTGTGTGTGTGAGAGAGAGAGAGAGAGAGAGAGAGAGAGAGAATATCTGGAAGGGTTTCAAAGGGGAAAGTAATTTAGGAAAAAGTTAAAAGATATTGATGGAAAATTGACTACATGTGCCATTTTGGTGTCATGTCTAATTGTTAAACAAAATTAGGATTTAGTTTAATATCTTATTATCAATCTAGATTTTTTTCTAAAATACCCAATATTTTTAGGGGTATTATAATCCCTTAAAAGTGTTAATACTCTAGTAAAAGTATTTTTTCCATTTTAAAATCTCAAAACCTTAAAATTTAATTTTTTTAGGGGGGTTAATTATCATGGGTTGTAAGTAACAGGGACATATTGTCGAATTTATTAGACGAGGGTGGTGACCCATTTGCCCTACATAAATAATATTGTCATGTTTAATTTACCTAGTTAATATTGATATAAAGTAATATAGTTTTAGAAGTTTTAATAATTGTTAACTAATAATCAATTATCGATAAATGAAGTGGTCTCTTAAAAAATAACTATTAATTTTCAAAATTAGTGTTTTCATATAAAAATCTTTTTTTAGGAGGCTAGGAAGTGGGGGTGAGGATGGTGGGTCGGAACGCTTAACCTAACCTCTTATGTGAAAGTTAAGGCCTTGACCATTGGATAGGGCTGACAATTTTTGACACGATAACCCGTTTACGGTAATAACCCGAACATGACCCGAGCATGACACGATCAGCTTGTATAGATTTAAGAGTACCCAAAACTTATAATAAAATCAAAATCATCGCGACCCGAAAATTACACGACTAACCCGAATTTCCACCCTTACGATTGGACTAACCCAATAGTTTATACTCTACCAAATTTAAAAATGGGACAATGATGTAGTGTAGGATTAATTTAGCAATGGTTCAGATATTATTAATGTAGCTGCATGTATGTCATTTATGTGCGTCAACAGTAGCGTCGACTTTGTTATATACTAATACAAATGTGTCATGGTTTCCTAAACTTAGGATCCATTATGACAATAACCTTTTATTTTTGGAAAGTATCTCACTTTTAAAATATTTCAAACATTAAAAATTGTGCATTAACCAATAAATCATTTGAAATTCTATTTATATATGATCAGTACAAGTGGAAACCTTATTGGTGTATTAAACCCACAAACTTTTCAATTAATTAATGATAATTTCAAATAATGCGGTTATACTTATTAATATAGACACAATTACACTTATTAATGTACATACAATTGCAACTCTAACCGTATTCATCATTGTAACTCTATCTACATTATTAAGTGTAAATGTATATTCATTAATAAGTGTGACTATATGTATATTCATTAGTGTATCTGTACAGACATTAATAATTTTAACACACGTGGACTCATTGAAAAGTCTAAAAATGTGTGTCCTTAACTTTAATTATGATAGATTCAACGAATATTTCACTATCTCCCCATAAAAAAAATTAACCACACAAAAATAGCAATTAAAAACCTCATAAAACTACCTAATATTGACTAACTCAATTAGACAAAGAATAGTTAACCCCTCCTCTTCATAAATTCGTCCATAATGGGGTTGTGTTAAGAATTGAAAACTATACATATAGTTGTTAAATATGCCGACTAGTTCACATTGGAAAAATGTTTAATCTCTCCTGTGCTAATTAGTTTAGCATTGCGTAAAAGGGACTCTACTTTAGGAGATAAAGTGTTTAATGTGGGAGAATATTTTTAATAACCCTACACTCAAAACAGTTTAGCGTGTGAAAGGACATTGTACTAAACAGTTTTGCTTGGCAGAAGGTTTGGACCACTTCAAATCTTATTTAGTGAGAATCTAAATTTACACAGCCTTTACACATTTCCACCGTATGAAATCCATTTTCTTTGACCCATTTTGATCTTATATGGGGTAAAGGTGAACATTTAGAATATCCATTATGGATGGATTAAGGGGAAAAAGAAATGGTAAAAGGTTATTTTGTGCAACCATAAGTGTGTGATTCATCACTACTAAAGGAAAAAAAATAAGACTTTTAATTGAAAATAATTATATGAGTAAGTTATTAATTACTAAGGATCTAATTTTATCTATAAGAAAATTTCCAAAAGAAAATTACTTTTGGAAATTAAATAATAATTTAAATGGTTGTGCTGAATGCATAAAAAATAATTACTACTAAAATTAGTTTTACTTGAATAGTTATATCCATATAATAAAATATAGAGACCTCCTAATATAGTGTCTGACTAATAAGAATATTTTTTTTCTACTCCACTAACTTATTTTTTGGATACTCTGGTTTCTCACTCTTAATGTATACCTTACATGTAGATTCAGTAATTGGATGGATTAGAAATTTATTAAGTCGATTTGTCAGGGTCAGACAAAGGTTAATGCAATTTGTGGGTCGGATTTGGATCGGCATTGTAGCGGGGCTAAACCATTTTTTCTCTTTTTATCCTCCTTATCTCTCTACTTCCTTTGGCCAAATAAATAATGAATGATTCTGATTAATGTGAGGGAGAAAAAGAGTGGAGAAAGTAAACTAGCTCATTTTGTTATAACCCATAATTTGGCCCGCTGATGACTCTTCGAAATGCACTGTGTAACCAATTTTTGGACCGCAAAGGTAAATATGGGTATATGCGATTTTTTTGTGGGTAGTGATAGGTGTCTTGGTCTTTCTGAAAGGCCTACTTATATGTTATCTTATACACAAATCTAACATGTGTATATTATAAAATTTCATACATCATAAATTTTCATATATAATGTGGGGGAATTATTCCATTAGACAGGAATAGCTGACGCGTCTCAAGTAGAGTTGGTAACAACCAAAACTCAAATAAATAAAAACGAATTGAGGCCGATCAATGAAAATATTATAATCGCATTCATTTGATCAAGTCATGATAGAGATCCAAGCTCATGGAGTTCCATATGACTCAACCTCTTTTTTATCACTATAAATGTAACCCATACCCCTAGGAAAAGGTCCATGTAACCTTTATTATTTTCAATCACTCAATAAAAAGATAGTGTAAAGGGGCACACGAGCAATCTCTCAGTTATTTAAGGGATACATGCACAAAACCAAAGAATCATCAAATTTACACGAGCAACACCTCAGCCATAAAGAGAAATGCGAGAATTTCCTTAATGGTAAGGAAAATAAGTGCATGAGAAATTATCACAAAGTAATTGATGAACGCACGAGCAGTTCCTCAGTAACAAAAAAACAAGTACACGAGGACGTCCTTCATTACCATTTATTATCTTCATTGTTGATAGTTTGAATTTACCAAGCAAGCAAGGCTTAATCAACTAGGAAATTTTTGGACCTATTGAGAATTTGGTCTAGAGGCTAAGAGGTCAAACTTGTTGAGTAAGATAAGAATCAACTACTTCAATATATTAAAAATTAGAGAATATTAGCGTGTGGGATCCACGGGGTTTCTCCCACAGATTCACATTAGACTCAATTATTTATATAAAATTACGAGCAACCATAAATGTTGCTCGTAGATAACCTTAAAAATCACAAACAGTGAGTTACTCCTAGAGCCACTAGCAAGATTTCAAAGCTTGCACAAAAAGTATTTTCAATAAAAGACAAAATAGCACTTTTTAGCCTACTAGTCGACAAGATCACTATTTTGTCCACTATTACACCAAGTGTCACACCACAAAATGGTACATCATGGTAGACAATGATAATGGACAAAAGGTAAAAATATATTTATCACAGAATAATATTATTGGGCACGGAATAGCAACGCCATCCCTAAAAGTTATAAATAGAGCACTAAGTGCACATTAATTAACGACATCATAATAAGAACTTTTATGCTGCAAAAATTGCACAAAGTTCAAAAGATATTCTCCCCACGCTCTCTCTCATTTATTCAAGTGATTATATCTCTACTCTCAAAGAGTCATTACTCTTAAAAGTGTTATATTTCTCATTTATTATAGAAAAAGGTTGTTTGTGTAATAGAAAAGTTATTATGTATTCAACCATTTGTTGATTATTATTGTAGCAAGAATCTTATTTGTTATATAGGAAAGTTTACTTTTGTCTGTACTCAAGCTATTGAATATTATAACTTTAGAAATTATTTCATTCATGTGAGTCACACCTCACTATCTCAATAAATATATAGACCAGAGTACCGCTACCCTTCTACAAACATCCCATGGACTTAGGCATATTGCCCGACCACGTATATAGAGTGTGATTGTAATTATTTTTCTTGCTCGACCTAATTGTGTTCATTTCATACAATTGTCACCTCATGTGGGAAGCTTTTCTCATTAAGGAAAGAAAATGAGAAATTATATATCACTCACATAACCCACGCCTTCTATTTAATGGCAACCATCAGAATAATCCGAATAGGCATCCAATATATAGAGTAAGGTATGAGGTTCATCCCAACAGGAGTCGTAACACTCCTAGCTCAAGTTATTGTCCCCAAGAGGAACATACTATGGAAAGCAATGAACCTCCATAATCCAACCAAATTTCATGTCTTGTGGATGACTATGAATGATGGCTTTATCAATAAGAGGACCCCACGTGCCACCATTATGAAGAGAACTTTTTATTTCAGTGTCGCTTGGTAATAATAGAGCAGACGATACAAGGGGATAAATGCAAGATCCATGCTCGAACACCTAGCCCTCGGGCAAGAAAAAATCTCGCAGTCGAAGAAAGATTTTTCAGCATGATCACTAGCACTCTAAGAACAGGATCATGTTAGATAGGAAAAACTAGGAAAGAGGTCATCGCAAGAGAGATCTCCATGACCTCTTCCGATGAGAGATGGATGAACACCCCGCTCATCGAGGGGGCAGATCCAGTAAGGAACCAGCCAGTAAGGACTTCATCAATCATATGAAGTCTAATTTATCAAGATCAATAAGAGAACTAGAACCTCCTAAGAAGTTCACCAACCAACATTCCAAATCTATGATGGAAAGATCTATCTCATCGATTATGTTTGCCAGTACCGGCAAGTTATGACCCTGTAGAGAAATAACAAGGTTCTAATGTGTCGAATATACACTTCTAGTCTAGGGGATATCACATAAAAAGGATTTGAGAAGTTATAACACATATTACTTGCCAATTGTAAGCAACTCGCGGAGGCTTTCATCGTAATATTTAACACCAACAGTTCCCATTAAAATAGGATGGACTCACTACTTACCATGAGGAACAAACCCCAAGAAACCTTGAGATAATACGCTCGACAATACTGTGAAACCTGCAATGAAATGGAGGATTTCTCTAAGAAAGTAGTTGTGGCATCATTCAAGATTGGCCTACCTAGCAGTTCTATTATACATTATTCCCTTATGAAATAAGAGGTTAACGCTATCGAAGATCTTATGTCCAAGATTAAGAATCATGCCAAAGTAGAAGATTTTATGGCCCACACATAATGGGATAATGGTCGGCCAAAGGATACTAAGGATGGATACAAAGGACTGCCCTAAAGAAAGGGTACATAAAATAGAATGGAAGACTTAAAGGCAATGAGAAGGAGGATCCTACCAAGGTCCATTCGAAAATTAGAATTGTTTCCAAAGAGTTGATCTACAAAATCTTGAACAATATTAAAGATTAGCAATATTTCAAGTGGCCAAGGAATATGATGGGATATTTGTAAAAAAACACTATTGTGAGTTTTTCCTACCACAAGGAGTATATGAACAAGATATATAATTATAAAGGGCTCAAATCCTATATTAAAGAGTTATCCTATATAGGACACCTAGACTAATATGAAGAAAAGATGGGTGTAAAGACCACCTTGGAGCGCCACCAAAAACTTGACAATGTCCTATAGAATGTAGAAATGGGATACGAGTTTGCACTCATCCTGGTTCCTCAAGTTTGAATCAGATTCAAGGTAATGTTGTTTGGATGGAATTGAAAAAGGTTACTATAGTCCTAAAGATTTCTAAATTGATCCTACTAAAACCGAAAGAGATAATGTAGATTATAACAAACATATAGTTTTCACTAAGAAAGACTTGGTTAGAGTAAAGACTCTGCATGATAACGCAAAAGTAATCACTCTTAAGATTACAAAATAGGATATGAACAAGCTACTGGTCAACCATGGTGGCTCAACAGAAGTCGTATATGTTCAGGTGTTCAATAAGCTCAATATAAAAGTGGAGGATATGAAGTAAGCGACCATCCCTTTGGTCGACTTCGTTAAAAAATGACTATGCACTCAGGGAAAGTGGTACTCACAATACGAATTGGAAATATCTCAAAGCTAATAGAGTTTTTAGTTGTGGACATTGAGTCCCCATATAAAAAAATCCTAGTATGAGGATGTCTTCATGCCATGAAAGTTGTCCCCTCCACTTATCACCAAAAGCTCAAATACATCAACGATGGGGGGAAATAGATATACGAGGATATCGAGCTACTGCTCGATAATGCTTTATCGTGGAAATAATATTTAAGTAAGAAAAAATATAGAAAGTGGTCACAAATGAAGCAATCAAAGACATGGTTACTCCATCAAAGTATCCACTAAATTATGGGAGACGAGAAGTGGGAGACACAAGGGTGTCCCTTACAGACATAGTTATGTAATTATTACAAGAAGTCATATTCGACGACTCGTACCTAGAAAAGAAATTTATGATTGGTAGTTCACTTATCAATCAGGAAAAGAAAGAACTCGTATCTTTTCTCAGAGAGAATTAAGATATATTTTTGGCAACCATATGACATGTTTGTAATTGATTCTAAAGTCATATGACATCTACTTCATGTGGATCCAATATTTCCACTGATCATACAAAAGGCATGTTGAATAGCTCCCAAGAAGGCATAAGTAGTAGAAGAAGAAATGGGGAATCTTCTGGAAGAAATGTCCATTAAAGAAATTCAATTCACTAAATGTCTATATAACCTAGTTTTCATTAGGAAGAGTAATGGGAAGTTGAGAATCTTCTCAAAATTTAATGACTAGAATAAAGATTGTCCCAAAGACAACTTTCCTTTATTAAAGTTTGGCCAATTGGTCGAAGCCATAGACATCCATGAGAGGATAATCTTTTTAGATGCTTATTTAGGGTATTATGAAATCCATTTATTTAGACCTGACCAGGAGAAGGCTTCTGTCATCACTACTCTTGGCTTGTACTATTACACAGTTATGCCATTTGGGCACAAGAATATAGGAGTAACCCACCAACGATTGGTCACTAAGATGTTAAAACATTAGTTGGATGATATCATGGAAGTCTACATAGATGATATGCTCATAAAAAGAAACCATAAAAGCGACCATAGGTAAAACTTAGCAAAAATGTTTGAGGTCCTCAAATACTATAGCATGAAGCTTAACGCAACCAAATTCTCTTTTAGAGTAAAGTCTAGGAAGTTCTTGGTAGACTTAGTTAGATAAAGGTGAGTCAAAGAAATTTCGACCAGATTGATGTGACCAATAACGTTCAACCACCTAAAATAATTAGGGATGTACACAAGTTGACTATAATGTTAGCAACACTCAACCGCTTAATTTCTAAGTCCTTTGAGAAGTATTGACCATTCTTTCAACTCTTGAAGAAAGATAAGGTCCAAGCATAGAACGAAGAATTCTAAAATGCTCTTGAAGAAATCAAGTTTTACTTAAGCTGATCACCTCTGCTCGCGGTCCTAAATCCTTGAAATCAAGTTTACCTGTACTTCATGGTGTTTGACCATGCCATTAGCATGATATTAATGTGTGAAAAAGAGGGGCATTAAACCCAATTTATTACATTAGCAAGATGTTGTTGGACGTAGAAAGATGTTATCTTCCTCCAGATAAACAAGCTTACACTGTAGTGATTGCTTCATAAAAATTAAAGCCCTATTTTGAAGCTCACTCAATTATAATTATCACCTCCTTCCCACTTAAGGAAGTTCTTAGAAATGTCGACCCTTTGCACAAGTCAACTTGAAGTCTTCTAAGATTCAAGGTTGGTATCTATCCAAATATTAGGATACTATAACAACAGGGATGAACGCATGCCAATGTATTTACAGGTTGCCCGTGACCTAGTCGCCAAGTTCAGGAAAGTGCAAATCTAATAGTCTCCCAAATGAAATAATAGTCACGCAGATGCCTTGTATACTTTGTCCTCAGTTGTTGACTCTAACTTTAGGAGAGTCATTACGCTGTAATACCTTGCCCAATAAAGAAGTATGAGACCCAAATTTGCTAAACAGGTCCCTATTGTCCAGAAAATCTAAGATGTATGAATTTTATCATTTCTACCTAGTGAGAAGATGTATTTCCCACCAATAAGAAGGAAACTCTTTAGGTTAGAGTTAGGGCTACTCAGTTTGACCTCTTTCATGATGGAAAGCTATATATACGATCTTTTACTAGTACTTACCTTCAATGCGTGCATTCCAACGATGACGATCAAGTCCTTTATGAGTTGTATGAGGGGATATTTGGTAGTCATACTAATGTAATACCCCGTATTTTTGTGATATTTATTTATGGGATTAATTAAATTAAATGCGTATTAATTGGAAATTAATCCGGATTAAAATACTAGCGTGATGCGAGTTGGTATTTGAATATAATGTGCATATATGATTATATATGAATATTGAAGTATGAAATTTATCGTGAGATTGAAATACGGCAAGTTGGAAAATTTTATTGAGACGCGTGTGACAGTCGCGTCAGGGAAATATTTATTTTAATTAAAAAAGTGAATTTTAGTTCTATTAACCGTATGGTCGTTTTGAGTGCGCCAACGTGTTCGAAAGGGTCGAAATAGTCAGAAAACACTAGCCGGGGGTTAAGTTTGGGTCCCGGGGCATTATTGGGCCATACCGGTAACTTATAAGGGCATTTTGGTAATTTCAGAAATTGGGTAATTAAAACCCACGAAAATTAGAGTTAAAAGTCTGACTTAGTATTAACCCACTAAGCCATTTCCAACCTCAATTTAGGTAGTGGGCTACGGGAGAAGTTAGAAACTTTATAACTTGGCAAAAACCAACCTCACCTCCATTAACACCTTGAGAAGAACTTGTAGAGAGGGAGAGAAAGAGAAGGATTCTGCAGAGAGAGAGAGAAGGCAATTCAACCTTCAAGATTCAACCTCAAATTCAGAGATTCAAATAAGGCAAGTGGTTTAATTCCAATTAATTTCAGAAAATGCTTCTTCCATGCGTAGGAATTTGTTATAATCATATTTGTTTGGGAGTTAGATGAAAAACCCATTAAATTTGGAACTAGAATATTGCATATTGATGAGGAATTGCATGTAGAATTATATGTAGGCGATTATTCTGATGTTAATAATATCTTGGATGAAACAAAAACGGATTTTATTAGGCTCATTGATGATTTATAAATGTTAGGGTTCACGTTCATATAAATTGGGGATAAATAAAGGGATTTGAAGATTTGATGATGTTTAAGATGTATTGGCCCTATATAAATGTTTAGTTATGATCTAGGAATGTTTAGTACGAATTAGGAACCTTAAATTGATGTTGGAACGATTTTTATGAGGAATTAGGAGTGAAGAAATTAGGAAAAACGAGATAGGAATTTCTAGGCTCGAATCTGGTCACTCGTTAGAAGACCTACCCAGGTCGTTCGAACGAGCTTCTAACGAGTTGACAGTTTGGGTTCTAACGAGAGGGATGTTCGTTTGAAGACTTTCGTTCGAACGAGATCTCGTTAGAAGGCCCAGTTCATTCGAACGAACTCTCGTTCGAACAGCCTCGTTCGAACGAGACTTCGAACGAGTTGACAGTTTAGGCTTTTTAGCCTGTTTCGATCCCGAGTGTCCCGCAACCTTGTGTATATGTAGAGATAACCTTCCCTTGATGATTAATTGTTACATTTGAGATGTTCGGGATATAATGAGGAGTCAAACCTAGAAGTGTAGTTTGAACCTAAGGGAAAATATGAAGTAAGACTTGAGTGTCTATTACGTTGCGAGAACTATTGACGGTCTAATTTATTATATTAACCGGGAACATATAAATTGTGTAGCATTATATGTCGGTACGAGAATGAGAAGTGTACCTCCAATATATTATGGAAATTACTAAGAGGTGTGCATACTTAGTATATGTATTGATTTTATGTGTATGACATACCTACCATACTTGCTATCACGGGAGGTTTGTGTTCTCTTAGGGCCTTCTAATCCTTGTGTTGCCCGGATTTTGATTGGTTACCTCGATGAACATAGGTCAGAGAAGGACTTATTGGGATGTTAATAAGTTTGCTGATCGTGGGAGCAGGTATGTGCATGACCCATGTGATGTGACTGTGTTCGCCTCCATTATTTGTGATGTTGTTATCTGAGAACGATTCCTGAGAGATTCGGAATACGTGATCCTTATGTACGTGATGTAACGGGATGGATAGCAGAGTATGTGTGCACCGCATCTAGTCTCGGGGTGCTTGTATTGTATATTTATGACATGAATAATATACACTTAATTAATGGTAACTTTCATGTTAATATTGTGAATAATATTATGGTAATGTTTTGAGAAAACAAAACGGGTTAATTGATAGTGAATGGTATTTCTAATTGAGAATCTGAGAGTAAGTAAAACCCTCTATTTATTTGATAACGCTATAATGTAATATGGGAATCGAGTAGTAAGGGGTAGAACTTATTACGGTTTGGTGAGATATAGATGTCTTATAGATGGGTACGGTACGTTAGGAGTGCATATGTAGTCGAGAGGTGAGAATTTCATGTGAGTGCACGTCCTAACATGTATTTTACATTTAATGTTTTAATGTTATTAAAACACTTGCTGTTTTAAAAATGATTTCCACTTTCGGGCTCTGACCCATTTGCTTTCAAATATATTTTTGTAAAAACCATTTTTAGGTGCCCAGCCACAAGGACACCATGCTTAGGATTCTCATTCAGGTGACGAGTTGTAGCTGTTTGTGGAAGTTACAGGACTTTGCTTGTAGACGCTTCATTTATCTTAACTCGATATTCTTCAGTTATCAGTTGTAGGGCATGTCGCCCATTTCTTTTAGAGACATTTCATTTATTTCAGTTATTCAGCATTCTGGCATGTAATTATTCAGGATTCAGACTTGTGGTATTATTTTTCAGTCGTGGGATTGTTGTGAGGAGTTTTCCTTATTCTTTCCTTATTCTTTTACTGCATGTTAATCAGACTTAACTTAAAATTTGGCACTTACTTTTTAAATACTAGGTGGTTAGTAATTATTAAAATGTTTTCGACAGTGATGCTATTAACTGAACCAACTTGGCATTTTGAAATAATTTAATAAAGGAGTAGCTACCCGGTATTTAATTAGTCGGGGTGTCACAGGAGGTGGTATCAGAGCATCAGGTTCTAGTGTCCTTTAGGATCTGAACGGCTTATTATGTTTCCGCTGAACTTTCTTTGATGTAGAGCCCTATATTTTAGGACTGTTGTATTCTTTTGTATATGCTACGTTCTTCAGCTATTTTAAGTTTATAACTGCAAACTTATAAACTTCATTCTTATTTCAGATGGCTCCACGACGTGCACAACGGGTTCCCAGGGATGCAACGCCAGAACCACAGCCCGCACCAGTTCAGGGCACGATGAATGTCGCCGAGGTTGCAGCCATTGTGGCCCAGGCGGTAAATGACGCACTAGAAGTAGTTCAGCAGGCACCACCTCAAGCGCCGATAGCCGCGCCAGTTCAGGCACATGCATTCCCGTCTGCTTGGGAACGTGTACGTGATGCTTTTCAGAAAGCAGACCCTCCGGAGTTCGCAGGTAGCTCCGATGTGGTAGTTTTGAGTCAGTGGAGGAAGGACATCCAGCGACACCTGAGGATGTATGAGTGCACAGATGTCCAGAAGCAGATACTAGCTACCTTTAAGCTAGTAGGGTCTGCACTGCAGTGGTGGGAGTCTATTACCACAGTGGAGGAGAGAGATACTCTCACTATTCAGGAGTTTTGGGTGCGGTTTAACTGCAAGTACTTTCCATCGGCTGTTCACACAGAGATGAGGAGGAAGTTGATAAGCCAAAAGCAGGAGGGTAAGACTGTGGCCGAGTATGAGGCCGAATTCACTGATCTTCTGAACATTGTTCCGGATGAGATACCAACGGAGGAGAAGAAGATACAGAAATTTACGGACGGGTTGACATGGAGGATTCGTCAACACTTGTTAGGGAACCTCTCGTTAGCCACTTATTTTGATGTGGTTAACGCTGCATTGCTCCATTGCCAGGATCACCGCTTTCACATGACTGAGGGCAAGCGATCGGGAGAGTCTAGCCATCAGGGCAGGACTGGAGGAAATGGTGCCAGTGGGGCACAATCTGTTCAGGGACAGAGGCAGGGTGATCAGGGTACCCAGCAGGGGGATCACAAGAGGTTCAGATCAGGAAATTTCAGGCACGAACAGGGAGGTTTCCGGCAGGGCCATCAGGGTCCGAACGACCATCAGTACCAGCAGGGTCAGAATGGTCAACAGCAGTTTTAGCAGGGCCAGCAAGGCCAGTGGAGGAACGGTAACGGCCACTAGGGCCGGGGGCAACAGGGACAGAGAGGGGGAAACTTTCCGGGGAAGTGTTTCGTTTGTGGCAAGACTGGCCATAAACGCCAGGACTGTCCTGATAGGGGCAGGGCCCCGCAGCAGCAGCAGGGTGCTCGACATGAGCCACAAAGGCCACTTTTTCCACCAGCCCTCCCAGCTCCAGCCCAGGTGCCAGCTCTTCCAGCCATTCCAGCAGTTCCTGTGCAGCAGGGACAGTTACAGTATGGACGTGTCTATAACGTCCACCAGGCAGCAACTCCGCAGGCACCACCCGCTATTGAGGGTATGTTTCCTATCCATGGTACTATGGGTCGGGTTTTGTTTGATACGGGGGAAACACATTGCTTTATAGCTACACATTTTGCGAAAGCCTTAGGGTTGTTAGCCACAGCAGAGAGCACAGTGACGTGTGTAGACTCACCATTGGGGAGTGGGTCACTTATTTTCTTTATATGCCGGGGAGTAGGGGTAGAGATTGGTAGTTTGGTATTACCTGCAGATATGTTAGTATTAGAAATGACCGAGTATGATGCCATTATTGGTATGGATTGGCTTGTTGCGTACCGAGCCATGATTGACTGTTTCAGTAGGAGTATTATCTTTTCCATTCCCGGGCAGGAGATGTTTTTGGTGGCGATGCCTCGTTCCGAGGGAGGATCGTCCACTCATTTGTACTATATAGAGGAGGAGACCTCTAAGGAGGTGGTTATACCACTTGATTCGATTCCGGTTATTAGAGAGTTTGCCGATGTATTTCAGGATATACCTGGATTACCCCCCAGTCGAGAGATAGACTTTGTCATAGATTTATTACCAGATACGAGACCTATATCACGCCCACCGTACCGTATGGCTCTAGCTGAGAAGAGGGAGTTACGGGATCAGATTGAGCAGTTGTTGGGTCAGGGGTTTATACGGAGGAGTACTTCGCCGTGGGGTGCCCCTGTGTTGTTTGTGAAGAAGAGGGATGGTTCACTGAGATTGTATGTGGACTACCGAGAGTTGAATAAGGTCACGATACGGAATAATTATCCGTTGCCTCGAATCGATGACTTATTCGACCAGTTGAGAGGAGCTTCTTTCTTCTCAAAGATTGATTTGAGATCGGGATATCATTAGTTGCGTATCAGGGAAGAGGATGTCTCTAAGACTGCGTTCTTATCGAGATATGGATCTTACGAGTTTTGGATTATGCCTTTTGGTTTGACCAACGCTCCAGCAGTGTTTATGGACTTGATGAATAGAGTGTCCAGAGATTTCCTAGATCAGTTTGTCATTGTCTTCATTGATGATATTCTGGTTTACTCCCATACAGAGGAGGAGCACGCCGAGCATTTGAGGCAAGTTTTGCAGACACTACGTCAGAACGAGCTGTATGCAAAGTATGAGAAATGCGGGTTCTGGCTGAAGGAGGTCTAGTTTTTGGGACATATTATTTCCGACCGGGGAATATCTGTTGATCCGGGGAAGGTATCCGCGGTGAGGGAGTGGGGAAAGCCCACTACACCGACAAAGATTCGTAGTTTCTTGGGCCTAGCAGGATACTACAGGAGGTTCATTCGGGGATTCTCGAAGATAGTAGGTCCTTTGACACATTTGACTTGTAAGGGTGTGCCATTCATCTGGAGTGATGCCTGTCAGTTGGCATTCGATGAATTGAAGGATAAGTTGACCTCAGCACCTGTGTTAGCATTGCCGAGACCGGGAGTTGAGTATTTAGTTTACACCGATGTGTCCTTGCAAGGACTTGGAGGTGTATTATAGCAGGAGAGTCAGGCCATTGCTTATACATCCCATAAGCTAAAGCCTCACGAGAAGAATTACCCCACTCATAACCTGGAGTTGGCGGCAGTGGTATTTGCCCTTCTTATTTAGAGATATAACCTTTTGGGGGAGAAGTTTCGATTGTTCACGGACCACAAGTCCCTACAGTACCTATTCACGCAGAAGGAGTTGAATATGCGGCAACGGAGGTGGCTTGAGTTCGTGAAGGATTATCAGTTCGATATCCAATACCACCCGGGGAAGGCTAACGTGGTAGCAGACGCGTTGAGCCACAGACCTGTTGATGAGGTGGCAGGGGTGTGGAAGGCGAAGTGGAAAGAATTGGGACATCAGGATGCAGTGGCCCGATCATTCATGTCGGTAATGACTGTTACACCGCAGATTGTCACGAGAGTGGTAAAGGCACAAGCAGATGACTCGTTCTGTCAGGAGTTGATAGTTCGATTACTAGCAGAGGGAGCTGAATCCTATACCGTTAGCTCAGACGGGGGATTATGCTTCAATGGGAGATTGGTAGTTCCGGAAGGGGAGGAATTGCGGCACGAGGTTATGGCCGAGTCGCACGGCTCACGGTTGGCGGTACATCCCGGTGGGGATAAAATGTACCAAGACATGAGACGTCAGTATTGGTGGAGCGGGATGAAGAGAGATATTGCCGAGTTTGTTTCTAAATTCACCACTTATCAGTTAGTAAAAGTGGATCAACAGAGACCAGCAGGAATGCTACAGCCGTTGGAGGTCCCGATGTGGATGTGGGAGAGCATATCCATGGACTTTATCACGGGGTTGCCTACGTCACAGAGAGGTCACGACTCCATTTGGGTAATTGTGGACAGGTTGACCAAAGTCGCTCATTTTCTACCCGTAAGGACGGATTACACTACGGGACAGTATGCCCAGCTCTTTATTTCAGAGATAGTGAGACTTCACGGTGTGCCCTTAAATATCGTGTCTGACCGAGACAAGATATTTGTTTCACGGTTTTGGGAGAGTTTTCAGGAGGCCATGGGCACGGAATTGCGGTTGAGTACGGCGTATCACCCGTAGATCGATGGGCAAACGGAGCGTACAAACCAGATGTTGGAGGACATGCTACATATGAGTATCATTGATTTTGGGGGTGGATGGGAACAGTATCTTCCACTGGTAGAGTTTGCTTACAACAACTCCTACCAGTTCACCATTGGCATGGCTCCATTTGAGGCGTTGTACGGTAGACCTTGTCGTTCCCCAGCATGTTGGTTGGAGGTAGGGGACAACAAACTACTTGGACTGGAGGTGATTGAGGATACTTCGGTAAGGATAGAACTGATACGGAGTCGCATTCGGGTAGCTCAGGACAGGCAGAAGAGCTATGCTGATGCGAAGAGGTTCTTTAGAGAGTTCCAAGTGGGGGACCAGGTTTTGTTCAGAGTATCTCCTATGAAGGGGATTATGCGTTTCGGGAAGAAAGGGAAGTTGGCACCGAGATATGTGGGACCATTTCCTATTATTGAGCGGATTGGACCAGTTGCGTATAGACTTGGATTACCGGAGCATTTGCATCGGATTCACGATGTATTTCATATTTCCTCGCTAAGGAAATATCTTAGAGACGATTTGGCTCATTCTCACATTGCTTTGTAGGACATCGATCTACAGCCTGATAGCTCCTACGAGGAGGGGCCTATTGCTATTTTGGACCGAAGTGAGCGGAAACTGCGGTCAAAGATAGTCCCGTTAGTGCGTGTTCAGTGGCGACATCATAATATTGAGGAGTCCACATGGGAGCGCGAGGATGAGAAGCGCGAACGTTATCCAGAGTTGTTCATACCAGGTACTTTCTAGTTCCGAATTTTGGGACGAAATTCAGTTATTAGGGGGGAAGTATGTAATACCCCGTATTTTTGTGATATTTATTCATGGGATTAATTAAATTAAATGCGTATTAATTGGAAATTAATCCGGATTAAAATACTAGCGTGATGCGAGTTGGTATTTGAATATAATGTGCATATATGATTATATATGAATATTGAAGTATGAAATTTGTCGTGAGATTGAAATACGGCAAGTTGGAAAATTTTATTGAGACGCGTGTGACAATCACGTCAGGGAAATATTTATTTTAATTAAAAAAGTGAATTTTAGTTCTATTAACTGTATGGTCGTTTTGAGTGCGCCAACGTGTTCGGAAGGGTCGAAATAGTCAGAAAACACTAGCCGGGGGTTAAGTTTGGGTCCCGGGGCATTATTGGGCCATACCGGTAACTTATAAGGGCATTTTGGTAATTTCGGAAATTGGGTAATTAAAACCCACGAAAATTAGAGTTAAAAATCTGACTTAGTATTAACCCACTAAGCCATTTCCAACCCCAATTTAGGTAGTGGGCTACGGGAGAAGTTAGAAACTTTATAACTTGGCAAAAACCAACCTCACCTCCATTAACACCTTGAGAAGAACTTGTAGAGAGGGAGAGAAAGAGAAGGATTCTACAGAGAGAGAGAGAAGGCAATTCAACCTTCAAGATTCAACCTCAAATTCAGAGATTCAAATAAGGCAAGTGGTTTAATTCCAATTAATTTCAGAAAATGCTTCTTCCATGAATAGGAATTTGGTATAATCATATTTGTTTGGGAGTTAGATGAAAAACCCATTAAATTTGGAACTATATTGCATATTGATGAGGAATTGCATGTAGAATTATATGTAGGCGATTATTCTAATGTTAATAATATCTTGGATGAAACAAAAACGGATTTTATTAGGCTCATTGATGATTTATAAATGTTAGGGTTCACGTTCATATAAATTGGGGATAAATAAAGGGATTTGAAGATTTGATGATGTTTAAGATGTATTGGCCCTATATAAACATTTAGTTATGATCTATGAATGTTTAGTACGAATTAGGAACCTTAAATTGATGTTGGAACGATTTTTATGAGGAATTAGGAGTGAAGAAATTGGGAAAAACGAGATAGGAATTTCTGGGCTCGAATCTGGTCACTCGTTAGAAGACCTGCCCAGGTCGTTCGAACGAGCTCGTTCGAACGAGCTTCTAACGAGTTGACAGTTTGGGTTCTAACGAGAGGGATGTTCGTTCGAAGACTTTCGTTCGAACGAGATCTCGTTAGAAGGCCCAGTTCGTTCAAACGAACTCTCGTTCGAACAGCCTCGTTCGAACGAGTTGACAGTTTAGGCTTTTTAGCCTGTTTTGATCCCGAGTGTCCCGCAACCTTGTGTATATGTAGAGATAACCTTCCCTTGATGATTAATTGTTACATTTGGGATGTTTGGGATATAATGAGGAGTCAAACCTAGAAGTGTAGTTTGAACCTAAGGGAAAATATGAAGTAAGACTTGAGTGTCTATTACGTTAAGAGAACTATTGATGGTCTAATTTATTATATTTACCGGGAACATATAAATTGTGTAGTATTATATGTCGGTACGAGAATGAGAAGTGTACCTCCAATATATTATGGAAATTACTAAGAGGTGTGCATACTTAGTATATGTATTGATTTTATGTGTATGACATACCTACCATACTTGCTATCACGGGAGGTTTGCGTTCGCTTAGGGCCTTCTAATCCTTGTGTTTCCCGGATTTAGATTGGTTACCTCGATGAACATAGGTTAGAGAAGGACTTATTGGGATGTTAATAAGTCTGCTGATCGTGGGAGCGCAGGTATGTGTGTGACCCATGTGATGTGACTGTGTTCGCCTCCATTATTTGTGATGTTGTTATCTGAGAATGATTCCTGAGAGATTCGGAATACGTGATCCTTATGTACGTGATGTACCGGGATGGATAGTAGAGTATGTGTGCACCGCAGCTAGTCTCGGGGTGCTTGTATTGTATATTTATGACGTGAATAATATACACTTAATTAATGGGAACTTTCATGTTAATATTGTGAATAATATTATGGTAATGTTTTGAGAAAACAAAACGGGTTAATTGATAGTGAATGGTATTTCTAATTGAGAATCTGAGAGTAAGTAAAACCCTCTATTTATTTGATAACGCTAGAATGTAATATGGGAATCGAGTAGTAAGGGGTAGAACTTATTATGGTTTGGTGAGATATGGATGTCTTATAGATGGGTACGGTACGTTAGGAGTGCACATGTAGTCGAGAGGTGAGAATTTCATGTGAGTGCACGTCCTAACATGTATTTTGCATTTAATGTTTTAATGTTATTAGAACACTTGCTGTTTTAAAAATGATTTCCACTTTCGGGCTCTGACCCATTTGCTTTCAAATCTATTTTTGTAAAAACCATTTTTAGGTGCCCAGCCACAAGGACACCATGCTTAGGATTCTCATTCAGGTGACGAGCTGTAGCTGTTTGTGGAAGTTACAGGACTTTGCTTGTAGACGCTTCATCTATCTTGACTCGATATTCTTCAGTTATCAGTTGTAGGGCATGTCGCCCATTTCTTTTAGAGACATTTCATTTATTTCAGTTATTCAGACTTCTGGCATGTAATTATTCAGGATTCAGACTTGTCGTATTATTTTTCAGTCGTGGGATTATTGTGAGGAGTTTTCCTCCGGATTTATATTTATGTTGTTGGTTATTCATTACTTCATTATAGTGAATGGTTGTTATTCTTTCATTATTCTTTTACTGCATGTTAATCAGACTTAACCTAAAATTTGGCACTTACTTTTTAAATACTAGGTGGTTAGTAATTATTAAAATGTTTTCGACAGTGATGCTATTAACTGAACCAACTTGGCATTTTGAATTAATTTAATAAAGGAGTAGCTACCCGGTATTTAATTAGTCGGGGTGTCACAACTATGTGCATATCTTTAGCATCCAAATCCATAAATAAGGGTTATTGGTGGCCTCAATGCAAAAGGATGTAGTATTCTGTATGAATAATTGCAAAAAGTGTCAAGTATTCTCACCAATGCTTCATTAGCTAACCAACGGCCTCAAATCCTTGACTATTCTGTGTCCTTTTGCACATTGGGGAACATATATTATGGGTTGTCTACCTACATAAATAAGAAATTGGATAAAGGCTAATACTTTTGCGAATATAGTGTCTATTGATATGATCATATTAATCTAGAGTAATATTGTTACCCATTTTGGTGTTCCAGAGATGATCATTACTGATAATGGAATGTATTTTGAAAGAGGCCATTATAAGACTTCTGTAATAGTCAAAACATCAAGCATTACTATAAGGAACGATAACATCAACAAAAATCAAGAAAGATCTTTCCGAATAGAAAAAGAATAGTAAACATTAGTATTTGACCTCTTCCATGCCCCTTATCAGGGTCCATATAAGGTTCACTGCCCTCCGGAATAGGCATGTGCTCTTATTGACTTACAATGAAACCATGAGACCATTATTCCTTATTGGAATCTGGTAGGTACACTATAAGGACCCTCTTTACCTTTCTTTCCTTTAGTTAAAAGTTATCTATATTCATCCCCACCCACATGTAACAATAATGAATATTCGGCATACCTAACCTAGTTCCATACAACTTTTTTATTTTCATTACCCCGTTCATGACCCTTTAGGGATTTGGCTAACACTTGGGTAAAACTACACAGAAGAACACAAAAACTCCAAAAAGTGTTGGTTTAGGGGAAAAGCTATGTCAAATTTAATAATAAATTTAGAGAACATCCGATTTCCTCCCTCAATGTGATTGTAATATTAGGGTTTTCCCCAAAATCTATAATAACCCACTCAGGAATATAGGTTCATCTCCTAAACTCCTCAATGGAACCCCCACCAATTAGATAAATCATTTTTCATTAAAGAAATAAGAACGAAAGAAGACATATATACAGTGATAGAAAGAAAAATTACAGAGAAATAAGAGAAAGTAAAAAGATGAACTTACAGTGATAAAAGAAGGCAAACATCTCTGAGTTATTTTTGAGAAATGAATAAGAAACTGCGCTCCAAAATGATGGTAGGAAGGTCATTAAGTGTCTTTGTTAAAATTTTAAGAGAAATAATCATTTCCAATACATCCCCAAATGTCGGCTGACACACACGATGTCACCTTTAGGCTAAAGGGCACGCAATTACCAGCATACCCCTAAAATATCGGGGAAAATTATAAGTGTATCCTTTGGGTTTAATGGGAAAAATAAAGATAATTTTTAAGTTGAAAAAAACCATGTGATAGTGCTATCCTTCCATAGCTTCTATATGCGATCAATTTTCACCGTCGACCACAATCAAAGTTACATTCTATAGGCAAAGAAACCTCTATACCCCAATTAGGCTGCAAAGCTTTGGGGGCGATTATGGGGGGATTCTTTGACTAGTCAAGAATAACTGATGAATGTTCGAAAAAGTTGGTAATAACCACAACTCAAATAGATAAGAATGAATTGAGGTCGATCAATGAAAATCTGAAAATTGAATTCATCTTTTCAAATCACGATAGAGATCTAAGGTCACAGAGTCCCATATGACTTGGTCTCTTTTTGTTCTATATAAATATAATCTATACCCTTAGGACGAGGCCATGTAAGCTTTATTATCTTCAATCGATCAATAAAGAGAGAGAAACACCCTATGAATATAGTTACATTTACTACACAAAAATGTTATTTCAAGTGTTTTAAACACTTGCAAATGGAATTTGCAATAGTTCAAAATAGTTACAAATTGATGCGTTGCAACAATTTTGCAACGGTTTATTATGACCGAATGTCCGATTTGGATACCCATTGTAAAAATAATTGCAACAGTTTTGAACCATTATAAGTATATAATTTTCAACGATTTTCAACTGTTGATAATTTTTTATTTTAAATGGTTTAAAATCGTTGCAATATTCAATAGGAAATTTTGAGTTTTTAACGGTTCTTAACACTTATATAGAAAAAATATATATTAGTTTGCAACGGTTCATAACTGTTACATATAGTATTATGTAAACAATAAAATGTTCCTCTTTGTAAGTGTTATGAATCGTTACATAAAATTAAAAGATAAAAAGATAAAAATTATCCACCATAAACTACGTCACCCTATATAATAATTCCAACCTACAATTGTGTAAAATGATAACTACATATTAGTTTTTGGAGTGGAACTTCGTCTGTTGTGAATAACTTAGTTATTGGTGTATTCACGGTTCAAAATGCACTTAACCAGAAATATCAACTTCTACACATCATAGTTCCAAATACACATAAAAAAACGATTAACACTACATTCATCACATAATAACCTTGGGAATAATAAATAAAATATTTTATGCCTTTTAGTGAGCAACACTGCATATATAATATTTTCTAAAATTATCAACATCACTACACAATCTTGTAATAAAAATTTGGATAAAAAAATTACGAAAACTTGAGCTTCAACCCAACTACATAAAGACCTAAGTTCTGGCATTTATCAGTACTGACCAACATAAATGCCCACATAGAAATCCACCATCAAAATCCCATATTACCCAACGATCTTAGTCATTTTAGGAAAGAAAATCTACCCATATGTATTAACATGTTAAAATCACCAAATAAAATCCAAAACAAATGCGTACGTGTGTTTGTTTTGTATGTATACTACAAATTTGAACTGAGATTAAAATAAAAATGCCAAAAAAATTCAAATAACTTACTTAAACTTTCTTCTTTGTCCACCAACCACACGTACATCGTTAATGATAATCTGTAACAAATTATAAAAATACAAAGTAAAAATTCACTCTACGATAAGAAAAATAAATCATCATTCAATATAAAGCATGACATCTCAATTTCTTAAAAAATCCATATGACAACCCGTGTAAAGTTTACACTATGTAAAATTGAAACGATATATCATCATTGTGTCGTGTTAGTGTCGGTAATTTTTAGACGCGGTCATATTATGTTCTTTTAAAAATAAAGAGTCGTGTATGCATCACATAGCACATAGACTTTTGCACACGTCATAATTGATAATACTTCAACCAATAACAAGCTACAAATTTAGTAAAGATAAATCACATTAATAGACCACTCTCAATCTCGGGACATTGATAAGCTACAAATTTACAAACACAAGTTACAATTTATTTTCAAACCATAAATGCACATGTGCTCCTAGAAACTTCAAAAATAAGCATGTACAAACCAATAAAACATTCTTACATCACCAAAAAAAATGATTTCAAAACCTTTTAGTTTTTTTATTTAAATGGTATAGTTTTTTCAGTAGGAAAAGGCTTTTGTAGTTAAAATGAATTGAGATGACAATCATTTATACCAATATAACATTATTCCCTCTTCCAAAGCTTCATTTAAACCCACGAACCACCTCCATGCTACATAGTCTTTATGATACTATGGTTTCCAAACAGTAAAATGAAATAAATAATGCTTAACAAAAACAAAACAAACATTGATTAAAAGGAAAAAAAATGGATTTACAAATAAAAGAACATATGTTGCATCCAAGGATTTTCGTAAACTAATATTCCTATTATCAAAGTCCTTAATAAAAAAAACACCTTTAAGATTGAAAAAAAAACTAATAGGTTATCAACATAAAATAGACTTGGGCATTAAAAACCCATAATATTAAAATAATAGTGAAAAGTTAGAGAAGGAAGGAATGATTTTTCAACATATGGCTAAGACTTCACTTTTTCAGTTGGAACTAAAAGTCTCCTATGACCTAAACATAAACAATTACCTTAAAATTTATATATTGACAACTTAAGTCACATTACCATCTCAATCTGTCATATACATAATATAATGAAAATAATAAAAAATCAATACAGGTGTTGATACCAAATTTATTCTGCTGACGTGGACCAATTATGTGGAGACACGTGTCAATCTACATAGCACTCGCAAACATTTTTTGAACAACACCTTGACTTCGAGGAACTCAATCTCCCCAACCAACTCAGGCGCTCCGAGAAAAAAGTGTTCTCCGAGGAACTCTATTGTACCGAGCAACTCATGTATACCGAGCTACTTAGGTGGTCCGAGCAGCTTAGGCGGTCCGACCTGCATCTCGTACAGAGCATTCATATCCGGATAATTAAGAGGATGACTACGCATTAAATGCTCATTATTATAACACAGACGCACACGCCTATTGGACAACAATGTATTATTCTTTCATTTGTACCGCCTCAAGGCTATAAATACATTGTAACCTCCTCATTAGCAGGGGACTCGGAATTTCTTGGTAAACCCATTATCGAGAATTCTACAAACAGTCAGCAATAGCACAAATAGTGGACGTAGGCCATTCTTTCAAGGCTGAACCACTTTAAAAATATTTTGTCTTGTTTATTTTTATCTATGATTAAAGAATTAGGTCAAATCTAGTTTTTTACATCAACAGATTGGCGTCGTCTGTGGGAAACGACTGTAATTATCATTTTTCACCAAAACAATTCATCACCAATGGCTAATCATCCTGAATCCAGCAATCGAAATGCTGGAATTTCTCCGAATCCATCTACTCCTCCAAGTGTCCAAGATCTGGCTGGAATAATGGCTAATTTGGCTCAGGGCCAGACCGCCATGCAAGAAACCATGCGACAACTCATGCAAACTATCCAAGGTGGAGCACCCGCCCAGTCAGGACAACGAAGCATTCAGAGTAATATTCGATTTCCTTCTTCGCGAACTAGACGAACATCACTCCCAGAAGAATCTCATTCTAGACGCACCAATTCATATTGTACTGAGAGATCCAATGATCCTTCTTATCATCTGGGAAGGACTTCCTCGGTACGAGCTACAGACACTCAACAAAATGTCACTCTATCTCCAGAAAGGACCAGTGCTCTTGAAAGATTGAGTAGAGTCTCTCCCTTTGATCGTTTGGGTCCTAGGAGGAATAAAAGTCCCCCTAGGATGGTGTCGAGGAACTCTCAACGATCCTTTGATTTAAAGGAAGGTTCTGCCCAATCCCGACCAGCTGCTCGTCGTGAAAGATCCCAAGAGGCAAATTCAACACGATCAGTTGCTCGGACCAATAGGCCCGAGGAGGGAAATGATGCATGGAAGGGATCTATTCAGAGGTTGGAAAATAGACTAGGGGAAATGGCTAAGGCCAAAAATACTCTACAAAGAACTTTTGTCCAAGGGACACCTTTTATCCAGGCAATTGTGGATTTTCCCACACCATCAAAGTTCAAAGCACCTGTTGGGACTCCTAAATATAATGGAAAAATCGACCCTGTCCTTCATATAGAACAATACCAAGCTTTTGTCGATATCTATGTCGTGCCAGACGAGATGAGATGCAGGGCATTTTTGAGAACTCTTATCGGATCTGCTCAAATATGGTACAATAATCTTCCTCGGGGGAAGATTTTAACTTTCTTTCAACAGGTCGAGCTCTTTATTGGAAATTTCTATTTTGGAGCAAAACCAGTTAAACGAGTAGCACACTAGTATTAGACAAAAAGCAGGTGAGAGCACCAGGGATTATATAACTCGTTTCAATAACGAAAAGCTCGAAGTTATTGATTATGAAAAAAACATGGCAATTACTGCTCTGATGAGTGGATTGTTGCCAAATAAACTGTACTACACTCTAGCCAAAGATCCACCTAGAGCCAAAATCATGAATGTCGAGGAAGCCATGGCTGCAAAGAAGAACATGGACACTAAGGAGACCAAAGTTGAGGCCGAGAAGATTGAGGGTGATAAGGCTGAGAAGAAAGAGTACAAGAATAATGGTGGAAACAAGAAGGCAAAAGCAAAGCAAGCATTGGAACATTTGAGGAAATTTGGAAACTATACTCCTTTGAAGGTAGACATAAACCACGTTTTGGAAGAAATCAAGAACATCGAGGAGTTAAACTGGCCAGAGAAAATGAAGACAGATCCTGACAAGAGGAATAAGGCCAAATATTGCGAGTTCCATAAAGACCATGGTCACACGACCAAAAATTGCATAGCTCTTCAGAATGAAATTAAAGCACTCATCAGACGAGGAAAGCTAGCCAAGTATGTTGATCGCAGAAACGAAGGAAAGAACAACGATCGAGCGAGACAGAGATCTAGATCTCCTCATTGAACAAAAGAAGATAAGAAAAGAGATTATGAAGATGATCCAGAAGACGACCCCGATCTCCCGAAAAGACCAAGACAGCCAGAACGTGAGGTATTTTCAATTCGTTTTGGATCATTTGATTGTAATGTTATTACATGTGGAGATGCAGGAGGTGGAGACCTTGCAGCAGAGAGGAAAGCTTACCTCAACGAGGCTCAAGCTTATTCGTATATTCAACGGATAAATCTAGCTAAGGATGATCGCCCGAGGAAGGTGAACAAAGATAAACTGGTCATCGGTTTCTCTAAGAGTGACCTCACAGGTGTGCTATATCCTCATGATGACCCATTGGTGTTCAAAATGAGGATGAAGGAAGTAGTGATTTCGCGAGTCTTGGTGGATAATGGCAGCTCGACAGATATTATGTTCTACCCATGTTTTGATAGTTTGAACCTAAAGCTATCGCAGTTGGAGCGATATCATCGGCCCCTCCTCGATTTTACTGGTGAGAAAGTTTTTCCACTTGGGACGATCAAGTTGGATATGTTCATCGATACATGACCTGCTTATCGAACAGAAAGAGTGCGTTTTTTTGTAATGGATAAAAATGTCCAATCGGCTTACAATATCATCATGGGAAGGGTAGGTTTAAAAAAGTTCGAGGCAGTACCATCTACAGTACATCAATGTTTAAAATTCCCAACCAACTTTGGAGTAGGAGTGGTGAAGGGCGACCAAAAAATAGCTCAGAAATGCTACTATTTATCTGCCGAGCAAGAAGAGCGTGAAGAATCCAGAAAGAAGACTACTACTTATCAGGTTAATGAGATATAAGACGCGGAGATTGAGACTTTAGACCCAAGAGATGAGTCTCAGCTCGTTAAGGGTCAGGTCATGGAGTCTACTGAAAATATCATTCTAGACGACGAGCATCCAGAAAAAACAACTCAAATTGGTGCTTCACTAGATGCATCAATAAAACAAGAGCTGATAGCGTTTTGAAAAAGCAGAAAATAAACTTTTGCATGGTGCCACGAAGACATACCAGGGATAGACCGAAATTTCCTATGTCAGGAGCTTAATGTGAATAAGGAGATCAAGCCAGTAAAATAAAGAAGACGAGTGTTCAGCCCCGAAAATAACCAAGCTATACAAGAAGAAGTCGAGAAGATCTAAAAAGACTATTTTATTGAGGATGTCAAATATCCCGATTGGATAGCTAATGTGGTGATGGTGAAGAAGAAAATTAATAAGTGAAGGATGTGTGTAGACTTCACCGACCTCAACAAGGTATGCCCAAAGGATCATTTTCCTTTGCCCCGAATTGATCAATTAGTGGATGCTACCTCGGGACACGAGCTGTTGAGCTTCATGGATGCTTATTCTGGCTACAACTAGATTAAAATGAAACCTAAAGACAGAGAGTAACTATTTTATTACCCTTAGGAGAACTTATTGTTATAATGTTATGCCTTTTGGGTTGAAAAATGCAGGTGCAACATATCAGCGGCTGATGAACAAGGTGTTTGCAGAGTAAATCAGTTACAATATGGAAGTTTATGTTGATGATATGCTGACGAAGAGCAAGAAAGCTGTTGATCATCTAATTGACTTAGGCCAGACCTTTGATCAACTAGATAAATATCAAATGAAGTTGAAGCCTACCAAATGCATATTCGGAGTACGAGAAGGCATGTTCCTCAGGTATATTGTCAACCAACGAGGAATTGAAGCAAACCCTAAAAAGATCAAGGCTCTATTGGGACTACGATCTTCAACAACGAAGAAGGAAGTGCAAAGTCTCACAGGGCGAGTTGCAACACTTAAAAGATTTGTATCACGAGCAACTGATAGATGCCTCCCATTCTTCAAAACACTCTGAAAAATGTTTGAATGGAATGATGAATGCGAGAAGGCCTTTTAAGAGTTGAAGAAATACCTGGGAGCACCGCCACTGTTGTCTAGGCCAGTGATGGGAGAAAGATTATACTTGTATCTGGAAGTTTCGAAGAACGCAGTTAGCTCGGCATTGATAAGAATGGAGGATGGAGTGAAAAAACGAAATTATTACACTAGCAAGGCCTTTCGAGGAGCAGAGATTAGATATCCAAGACTGGAAAAGTTGGCACTAGCGTTGATCGAAGTGAGTAGAAGAATGAGGCCGTACTTCCAAGCTCATACTATAGTTGTGTATACAGACATTCCATTAAGGCAAGCTTTGCACAAACCAGAGAAATCAGGAAGATTGATGTATTGGGCTGTAGAGTTGGGTGAATACAACATAATTTATGAGCCTAGGTCATCACTTAAGGGGCAAGCAGTGGCAGATTTTATTACAGAATTCACCTATCTAGATACCTCCGAAGAGCAGAAATTGGATACCGACCAGCCCGTGGATGTTACAGGATCATTAAACTTAAACCCCGACCAACTTAAGTTGGTAGACGAGCAAGAGAAGATGGTCAATAAGCAGCAAGAAGTGCTAGAGGAGGATATAAGGAAGCATCAAATATTTCACCGAGGAACTCTGTCTGACCAAAAGTTTGATAATAAGGTACCTATATGGAATCTGTATGTGGATTGCTCATCTTGCAGTACAGGCTGTGGGGCAGGGATTATTTTAAACAGCCCATATGAAATCGATGTGGAGTATGCTCTGCGCTTTCAATTCAAAGCATCTAATAATGAGGCTGAATATGAAGCTATGATTGTAGGTCTTAGTTTAGCAAAAACCACGGGGGCAGAGCAGGTCATTATATTCAGTGACTCACAGTTGATCGTAAATCAAATGCTGGGAGTGTACGCAACAAAGGGAGAATTAATGATCAAGTATTATGAAAAACAATGGAGATTGTATCGAGCTTTAACACTGTGCAATTAATTAGAACACCAAGATTGGAGAATGCAAGAGCATATTCTTTAGCTCGGTTAGCCTCAGCCACACGCACCGAGCTATAAACAATAATTCCAATAGAAATTTTGGCTAGCAGGAGCATCGACAAAGATCTGATGATGAACTTTATTACCCTTGATTTAGGACCATCTTGGATGGATCCCATCAGGGCATATATTGAAGAAGGGGTTTTGCCAACTAATAAACTCACAGCCAAGAAACTGAAGTTTAAAGCTACTCGTTATGTATTAAGTAATTATATTTTATATATACGAGGGATTATAGCAGGTCTGCAAATATGTGTGCATCCCTCCGAGGTGAAAGATTTGATTGAAGAGGTCCATAAAGGGTCCTATGGAGCTCATGTAGAAGGTTAAACGCTTTTACAAAGAATAATGACGCAAGGATACTACTGGCCAATGATGAGGGCTGATTGTATAGCCTATGCCAAAAAATGTGACAAATGTTAACGCTTCTCCTCTATCCGAAGAACTCCCCAAGCATTTTTAACACCCATTACTTCCCCTTGACCATTTGCCATGTGGGGAATAGACTTGGTCGGGCAACTCCCAACGACCAGAGGAAGGTTCAAGTACCTCGTAGTAGCGGTGGATTATTTTACTAAGTGGGTAGAAGCTGAACCTCTTATTGATATGACTTATGATAGGGTATATCAATTTATTTGGAAGAATATCATTTGTAGATATGGTCTTCCCCATGCATTCATCAAATACCATGGAACTCAATTTTATAACGAGGAGTTCGCTGCATATTGTCATCAGTCAAACATATTGAAAACCCACTCTGCACCAGGCCATCCCCAGACCAATGGACAAACTGAGGTGACAAACCGAACGCTGCTGAATGGTTTGAAGAAAAGACTGGATTATGTGAAGGAAAATTAGATCAACGAGCTACATTCTGTGTTGTGGCCTTATCGTACTACACCACGAGTAGCAACAGGAGAATCTTTATACATGCTGGCATTTGGAAGTGAAGCTATTATACCTACCGAGCTGGGCCTCCCCACACACAGAGTGATGAATTTCAATTCTCCTATTAGTGACTTGATGAGAAGATTAGACTTGGATATGCTCGAGGAAGTTAGAGAAGAAGAAGCAATCAGGAATGCTGCATACCAACAACGAACAACTCTGTTTTACAACAAGAGGGTAAAAAAGTGTGATTTGAGGGAAGGAGACTACGTGCTAAAGAAATTAATTCAAAAGTACAATAAACTGGAAGCTAACTGGCATGGACCCTACAGAGTAACAGAAGTTGTTCATCCAGGAACCTATAGGATTGAAACCTTAGAAGGAGAAGAGTTTAAGAATGCATGGAATGCAGAACATCTACGCAAGTATTATCAGTAGTAGGAAATTTCTATGTAATGGAGATTTCTTCAATATGAATAAAGTGTTAAAAGTTTTACTCAGTTCTCTCTTTTTGGTGAAATTTTTTCGGAGTATTAGTGCTACACACTACGCATCAAAAAATCCCCCAACTACGGTTGGTCGGTAAATAAAATCCACCAACTACGGTTGGTCGGTCCACCAACTATGGTTAGTCGGTAAAATAAACCCCCCAACTACGGTTGGTCGGTCCACCAACTACGGTTGGTCGGTAAAATAAAATCCCCCAACTACGGTTGGTCGGTCCACCAACTACGATTAGTCGGTAAAATAAACCCCCCAACTACGGTTGGTCGGTAAAATAAAACCCCCCAACTACGGTTGGTCGGTCCACCAACTACGGTTGGTAGGTAAAATAAAACCCCCCAACTACGGTTGGTCGGTCCACTAACTACGATTGGTCGGTAAAATAAAATCCCCCCAACTACGGTTGGTCGGTCCACCAACTACGGTTGGTCGGTAAAATAAAATCCCCCAACTACGGTTGGTCGGTCCACCAACTACGGTTCGTCGGGAATAAAAATCCACCAACTCCGGTTGGTCGAAAATAATTGTTTAAGCAATATCATGGGATGGAAGTCGTTTCGTGGCTTATAATTAAAAAGTGATTAGTCACTATAAAAAAAAAATAAAACAGAATTTCTTTACTTATGGCATATCAAATTACCGCCAACTCTAAGTTGGTCGGGAAACAAAATATCACCAACTCTGATTGATCGTCAAATAATTATCACAAACTCATAATGGTCAATAATAAATTTTCACCAACTCCAGTTGGTCGGCAATTTAAAATAACACAGTAAATTTTTATTTTCCTACAAGATATACATACACATTCTTCAGAGAATAAAATAGATATTTTATAAAGTAATGACAAAAGACAAATGATGTGAAAAATGTATTTTATTACCAAAACTTTTCATTCAAATCGAGAAGGATTACATATGCTGTCGAAAGTAGAAATCATTACATAAAAATCCTATTCTATTGGCTTTTTCCCTTCTGCCTTTGAAACAAGCTCTACTCCAGCAGGAGGATCATCTAAGGCGTAAGGAGAATTTATGAAGTTCAGATCTCTAAGCATCCTGACATTCATTACTGATGGCCGATCAAGTAAGTGCTCCGAGCGAGATATCTCAAAATTAGAATGAAGACTGTAGTCGCCAAGATACTTTGAGATCAGGCACTGAGGAATTGCCCGAGCAGGAATCCAACTCATGTCAAGCTTAAATGGAGGCACTGGAAAATAAAGCAACCCAAGATCATAATAGTCCCACAAATAGTGACCCTGTTCCAATTGTAGCACACCCAGGGTATTCAACCATCCTTGCTTGTACCCCTCGTTGTTTGACTGCTGGATCTGGTCATCAAGGTGGTAGGGGCTTCATTGTAACCAGCCATCCAAAATTCCCTGGGCGGTTTGTGAAACTGGTAAGTTAGCCTCTCCAGTTGTTCATGGAGGTTCTTCACTAGAAGATCTTTATTCTCCAAGGAAGAGTTTTGTGTGGAGATTTGCTCGCTAAGGTTCAGAATCTTCTTGGACATCTCTGACAAAGCCTGATTCTTCACCACCAACTGGAATGCTTGATTCTCTAAAGATGCTTGAGTTCTTGTCTCTTCAATAGTAACTCGAGCAGCCCTTTCTAGTCCACGAGAAGCTCTTGCTCTTCCGCGAGCAGAAGTAGTCCTTTTTAAGGTTTTCAATTCATCTCTCAAATTGGCATTTTCAACCTCCAGAAATGAGAAACCTTCAACGTTAACAGGGACCAAGGCTCCCAAAGAAGATGCTTCAAAATTCAATTGATATATCTCTTCTCTTAGAAAATTATTTTCCTGCTCCAGCATCTTCGCTATTTGCCTATGCTCCTCGACCTCAACCCTTAGAATTTTCGCTTTATTCTTATAAGAAACAATGAACTTATCATATCCTTTATTAGCATTGAGCTGCTAATATTTTTTCTCATACCCCTGATGCAAAAGGGTAGAATATTCCTTGTATTGTTGTTGGAGTTCCCTGATGATTCCTTGAAGGTCCTCAATCATCTCATAGTATGACATATTATTGGCAACAGCTCGGTTAAGCAGGCATTTCAAATACTGATATGCTTCAACTGCTTGTTCAGAAGAATTTGAACCAAGAATGTCAACAATTGGAGCCTCATTTAGATCTTCATGGCCAGCCTTGAAGTAGTCATTGCATTTTTTCATCAGTTCAGTATCGTGAGCTGACAAGAGCTCCATTCTAGCCATAAACTAGTAAAGAAAAGAGACAGAAAGAATCAATAAAGATGCAAACAGAGCAAGTAGAAGAAAAAGTCAATATGAACAGTCGAAAGTTCGAATTTTATTATACCACAAAGAGAAGTACATAGCCCATAATTACATTTAACAAAAAAGCAAAGAGAAAGGTCCGAACAACTCTACACCTTCTCCTTGCTTCCTAAGACTTCCTCGGGGGGCTTGGGCGAATAAGTAGGTTGATCGGGGGGCATAGAAATTTTCTCGGAAGATATTGGCAGTTGCTCGACTAAGGTCCTAGTAGATTGAAGCTGCTCGGCTGAAGTGGGCTGGAGTTTCTCGTAGAAAGTTTAAAAAACTAGAACAGGAGGAATCTAATCTCCAATCATCAAGGAGGATTCCTCAGAGGCAGCTTCATCCTCTTCTTCTCCAGGAGAGAGAGGAGGACCATGAACATGTCTCTGGAACAAGTCTGAAGTCTCAGCGATCTTTAGCTCCTGCAGAGCTGCAACCCATCCATCTCTGAAGTATTTAACACTAGCGAACTCCATCTGAGAAGACATAGCAGCTAGGCCTTTGTTCCATCCCTTGTCCCAGCCAGTGTTAAGGACTTTTTAACTGCAAGTTTTCTCTTTGCCTTCTTCGAGGAAATCCTCTCAGAAAGAAGTTTCTCGACAACCTTCATCTTCCCTTTTATCTCCTGCTTCTGACGATCAGCATCACGAAGTCTAACAACTTCCTCTTCAGTTTTATTAAGCTTGTTTTCAAGCTCTTCAGTGTTCTTGAGCTTTTCCTCAAGCTCATTATTTTTCTTCTCAAATTCTTTCATTTTCTTCTCCAACTCCTGGGAGGCCTCCACAGCTCGGTCTTTTTCTTGCTCGATGGACTTAAGTCGTGTCTCCCAAGCCTCCTTATCTTCTTCATATTTCTGACGAGAGTCCTTTAAGGACTGAGTCAGACCTATAAAAGCTTCCTCCACACCGCCCGAGGATCTCGAAGCTTTAATAGCCTCATCCTTCTTCATAATAGTGTTGAAACATGTCACCAGCTGGAAAAATAAAATATTTGTAAGTCAGTACAGGGACATAACATTGAAAAATGAAAGTTTAGACTAATAATACTTACTGAAGCAATATGTTGAGCAGGCAATGAAGTGACCCTGTCATGAGGAAGACTATCTTCAATACCTGGGTTCTCTGGGATAATCCAAGACTTTACCGAGCTCATGGCTGAGCTCGGAGCAACAAAAGTGGGAACACCACTCCCAGCAGTTAAAGGCAAAGAGATAGATTCATCTAGTTTATCCAAGGAACTTTTCTTCAACTTCCTCGCAGGAGCAGGAACATTCTCAACCAAGGATGTTGTCTTGGTTGGTGATATAACGATAACCTCACTGGGAGGAGAAATAGTAACAATCTTGCTCGGAGCCACTGGGGACTTCTCGACAACTTTCTTAGCAGCAACTGGAGGGGGTGCATCAATCTTTCTTGTCCCTTCCTTTGGGACATCCTGCTTGTTTTTCTTGGCCTCTATATTGGCAGAGTCTGATTTGTCAAAAAAGGCAGGAGCTCGTCTTCTCTTTATTCTAGAACTGAGGGGAATATGTGATTCAGGGGAAGAACTCTCAGAAGATGGTAATGGGTCGATGTCACCCACCACTGGGCGAGCAGTAAAGGAGGAAGTATAGCTTTTGTACTGCAACAAATAAGAAGTTAATCTAATGTGTTCGTCAGCAACAGTTTGGTGCAAACTCCAGATAAGTTTCAAGTGTCTCAAATTGACATCAGTTTCTTTGGGGGATTTTCTTTTACTGTCAACTGTAAATAAACAAAAATTAAAATGTCAATGACGTATTTTATCAAACACAAAGAAAACATAATTTCAAAAATAAAATAAAAATAAAAGCAACATATCCCATTGCCATAGGGAGGGCATCTAGGACCCTGATACACATCATTTCCATTTAATGGAGCATGTTGCCAATTTTTCATAAAAACTCCATGCTCGAAGTAATCCCTGTTGGCATCTGGGAGATTGACAACTAAAGCCCTGTTTAAAAACCTAGTTTTTAAGTAAAAAGTACTATCGATGACAACCCATCTATAACAAAACGTAATTTCTGGAATTCTTAAACGGGTTCCATGAATTTAATTTAACCTATGAACTCCATTAACTATTATCCAAGTGTTTGGCGCTATTGTTGTAGGAACAACATCAAAAAACTGACAGAACTCCAAACATAAAGGATTTGGAGGAAAAGAAAAGCCGCATTCGGCCACAAAGATATTCGGGAACCAATATCCCTCAGCCAGACGAAAATAGTCAGAAGGTTCAGAAAGTTCTTCCAAAGTAAGCCATGAAGGAATAGAAAAATCATAGTGAAACTTATCAAGCGACTCAACAAGGTAAACCATGATGAACAAAGAAAATAAAAGATAAGGAAGAAGATCTTACAGAAAAAGGGTGGATCAGTTGACAACGAACAATGGAAGAAATGAACGCACAAGATAGAGAAGAAGTAAAGAAGTTCTAAGATGCAGATTTGAAAAAAGTAAAAGACGATCGAATTTTGTGAAGCATTTAAATACTTTACCTCGAGAATAGAGAAAAAAAATGATTACCAGGATGGATGATTGCGTATCCGGCGGCTAAAAAGAAGAAAAGGGCACAAAAAACGAAGCGGTTATGGAAATTCAAAATATTTATAAAGACTGATACTGTGCATTTATAAAGGAGTTGTATACAATGAATGCTTTCCTAGAAACCATACAAATCGAAAATCAAAGCAGCAGAATGTTCCATACTTTTCTTCAACATCAAACTACGAAACATTGGGGGCTTCTGTTGATACCAAATTTATTCTGCTGACGTGGACCAATTATGTGGAGACACGTGTCAATCTACATGGCACTCGTAAATATTTTTTGAACAACACCTTGACTCCGAGGAACTCAACATCCCTGGCCAACTCAGGCGCTCCGAGCAACAAGTGTTCTCCGAGGAACTCTATTGTACCAAGCAAATCATGTATACCGAGCTACTTAGGCGGTCCGAGAAGCTTAGGCCGTCCGAGATGCATCTCATACAGAGCATTCATATTCAGATAATTAAGAGGATGACTGCGCATTAAATGCTCATTATTATCACACAGACGCACACGCCTATTGGACAGCTATGTATTATTCTTTTATTTGTACTGCCTCAAGGCTATAAATACATTGTAACCTCCTCATTAGTAGGGGACTCTGAATTTCTTGGTAAACCCATTATCGAGAATTCTACAAACAGTCAACAATAACATAAATAGTGGACGTAGGTCATTCTTTCAAGGCTGAACCACTTTAAAAATCTTTTGTCTTGTTTATTTTTATCTATGATTAAAGAATTAGGTCAAATCTAGTTTTTTACATCAACAACAGGTAAACTAAAATTTTCATAATATGCTTTCATACTACTATTAAAATGATTTACAAAATGTAGCCATAAGTTAGTGCCTACATTCTAAATCCACAAAGGCACATAAATAGTAGAATACTACTAAATTTTGCAAATCTTCCAAATAAACAGAAGAAACATATCTAGTGATGATTTCTAATGAAAATTTCATGAAATGAAAAAAAATGACAAACATACAAATAATAAATACAGTTAGGGAATTAATAAAACAAAAGATATGAACAAAAACAAACAATAAATCAATTATAACAATAAAGCATGCCTTGGAGTCCACCTAAGGTTAGTCATGTTCAAAGTTAATGAAACCATTCATATTGATATTTTGATATAAAATCACTAATATTTTTATTTTGTTATCATTAATTTTAATGTTGTTTATCATTGCAAAGTCATCGTAAGTGGTAGTTAATCCTTCCAATAAAAAATATCTTCTAATTTAAAAACTAGTTAAGTAGGAAATATCATGCATCCATTCCATAAATAGTTAATGAAATGAATAGAATTATCTTTGGTACATGTGCTTACCTCACACCTCGTGCCAACGACACACACAAAAGGGTTTATTTTTGCCAAAAAATTAAGCATGAGTGAAATCAAGATAGTTTAGCTTGGATAGATAAATCTAAAATAAAATTTAAAAAAAAAGAATAAAAGAGAATGAAAAACGATAGATGAATTCCATGGTAATGCAAAAGTCCAGTGCAATGTCACTCGCCCAAATTCCCCATAGACTCTTACCACAAATTATCGATCACTAAACTAATGGATACTGATGATGCCAAAATTTCGATGACTTTGACTTCACCTATGATGAAATATGTGTGAGTTGGACTTAGAAAATAAAAAAATAATAAAGAAATTTTGACACCAATGTTTAACGTGGATCAGCCTAATGGATTTGGCCTACATCCATGGCTGGAATGCTCTCTTTCTCTCCTTGTATTAATATGGGTCCGAAAGGCCAAATTACAAGTGTTCGAAGGCTGTGTTATAAGACTGAGTTAAAAGAATGCCCATAGGATGTGTAACAAGTAGAGCGAGAGAGAATACAAATGTGTAGTTAAACAGATCTCAATTATCAATCTGCATTTTTTAGTGATGTGTTGGGTATTTTATGGCCTTGGATCTTTACCCGGAATAGAGGCATTAATTATGGTGATTGGAAGGCATTAATACCTTCTCCGAGGGCATGTCAAAGCAATTATTTTTTAGTATTTCCAAGGACATGTCAGAGCTATTAATGCTCACCTTCTCCGATAATGTGTCAGAGTCATTTAATGCTCACCTTATCCTAAGAACTGTCATGCATTAATTGTGTCATCGGGTGTTACAGACTTGATATTCGAGGCCTTGAATATGTTATCTTTGATCCATTTGTTGAGTTGGGTTAGTCATGCGCAGGAGAAAGACATGGTCAAATATATAGGTAGGTCATGTACGAGATTTGTATTGGTCTTGAAATTTTCTTCCTATTTGAGTAGGTTGTATCCAGCAGGGTTCCCACACCCTTTGCAAAATCTTGCCTCCAGTTTGCGTGGTATTCTTTCATAAGGAGAAGGGCCACAAATGATGATTTGTACCATAGGTATATACATATATTAGGGGTCCCACGTTTTTGGCTCATGTATGGGATTGAATATGGTAGCCTTGGATCCATGAGATAAATTAGGTTTGTTACAAATTCCTTTCTACCTGAACCCTAAAGGTGGAATGGGCCTTGACTAAGTTAAGTGCCAAATTTATGTGTATCCCCCAATTTCCATGAGATGACTTCGATCGCGTGGAAATTTAATATAAATCCAATATTGAGTGGGAGTATTTTTGCATTATCAATTGAAGGAACACCTGTAAACTTTTCCAAAATACAAAAAATAGAGCTAAAACAATATGTTACCCTAAGGACAATTTACCTATAGACAAAGTTCAAGGATGAACAAAAGTAGTGCATGAAAAAAAATTGTGTAATGACTGAGTTATAAATAGTCTGAGGGAGATTTTGCCAAAAAACTTAGCAAAATAGTCTGGGGGTGAATTAGTGTATGGCTAAGCAAAATAAATAAATAATTTAGAGGACTAAGTAAAGAAAATATCGTTCGAGGGTTGTGTATAATTTTGAGGACTAAGTAAAAAAAAATAGTCCAAGGTATAGTTTTGAAGACTAAGTAAAAAAAATATATAGTTTGAGGACTGAGTAGAGTTTTGAGGACTAAGTAAAAAAAATAATCCAAGGACTGAGTATAAAAATTCAATTTTTGGATTGTGGAGAAATTTAATATCAAGTTCCCCCAATGCAGAGTTTTAATAGGGGTCGAACTAAAAAAATAGTGTGAGGACCGAGTATAGTTTTTTTAGAAATCGAATTAAAAACATTAAAATATAACAAACCCTATAAATTATAACTCCTGAAGTTGCATTGGTGAAAGGCGTAATCCTCCAAATTGCAGGGGTGAATAATGGGGGTCCCACGCCATGCCCCATTCAAAGACAAACTAGGTGTAAATTTCACAATAAAATGTTGTTGTGCGGGCCCATATATGAGGCACGTGTCACACCCCGCTAAATTCTGGCGTCGGCCGCCACCAAAACTAAGCCGAGTGCGAGTAAAATAAATATCATCCTTAGTGTTAAATGAAAATATAATTAACCCTTGAATTAATTCTAAATTAGTTTAATTGTATTTAATAACTAATAGATTCAATTTTAATGATTCCAAACAACTATTTAAATGATATTTATTACATTACATATTATTATTATATGTTCAGTTTAAATATTGCATTTCGTATTTTTTATGACTTAATCTTTGTGTAATATTTAGTGCCAAGCGAAAATTTGCCATTCAGATATTTGTGTAATCTTCGTGTAATATATTAAGTATTGGTTCATTAAGATATTTAGTGCCAAAACGAAAATTGCACTTGACACATTAGGCACACTTGCATATTTCTAGATCTATGATTTTAATTGTGTGTCTTATTAATTGGGAGCCGAAACATTTTTTTTAAATGAAATTATTTTTTTTGGAAATAAGTTTTGACACCAATTTTTTTTTTTTTTACAGATTATTTTTGTTATAAGTATACATATGCGTGTGTATGGCATGATTATTATATATGTTATATGACATGTTTGCTTGAATGTATATTATATATACTTGTCGCTTGTTATATTATATATATGCATAAAACTCTTATAATATATATATGTTGGGTATATATATATGTTGGTATGTATGCTGGTAATTTTATGTATGCGTGAATGTTAGCATATATGGCTTGGAGCCGTGTGATTAATTCCCATGACCTGCTCAAATTGACCATTGGGAGTTATGACCCCTGCATTTTTTTAACTTTGGTGATATGGCCTTAGCAGTTGGCGATTTGACCTTGCCAGAATTGTTGGCGTGTTGCTCCATACTACTTGAGTTCTTTGTTTAAATGCTCTTCCTTTGTATGGGAACTCACAACAAACTCAGTCAGACTTCCTTACCTGCTCTCGTCCCATCCGTCCTGATATCGAACTGTGCTGACAGCTTGCTAGCTGTTTTCTTTTCAGTTGATAATTGTTATATATATTAGCTCTATTATATATACATATATAATAGATTTTAGTCCCATCCGTGTACTTATCTATTAAAGGTTGGAAGACCTCTTAGCACCATTTGCTATGAATTTTGGGACGTTTTTTTTACACGTGCTACCTGCTTCGGCAGTGTCATGTCTTGGAAATCGAACATATCAGAGTTATAATCTTCCAAAGATTTTTGTTCAATCTGTTTTTATTACTGTTGGCTTAAGACGTAAGGTATTATGTCCTGTAGCATTTCAGTTAGTTTTCAACGATCATACATTTTTTTTTACCTGGAGGGTGCATTAATAAGTGTGTATTACACAGTATTTTGTTCGATCAACTATTTAGTAAACATGAACTTTACATTATTTTTTTTGACTGACGTCCTTTTCTATATAATCATTTATTGAAACTGTGTTGGCTACTAACTGTTAATGCTTCGTCTGGTTCACTGAATATTTTTTTCTTCTTACCTCTTTCTCTCTCTATTAGTCTACCATTTTCTTTCTCAACAGAAAATTAAAGTCTGAGATATGGAAGATATATCTATTCTTGAGCAATTAATGCTCCTTCAGCTACCGATTTTTTCAAGAAGAGCGTATCTCACTCTCCTCTCCAACGGTCATCTGATTTGTTGCTATCTACAAATTGAAGATCAGTTTTTTTGTTGAAGAGATAGAGAAAAATAGAGAGACAAAAAAAATTAAAAGAAGATCATTTCAGCTCACTCAAAGTTTGAGACAGCCACATATCATTTTTTGCTTAATGTTCTAGCTGTCTTTGAAGAAGAGATCAAGCACAAGAAATACTACTCTACTACAAAGATTTCAAGAAAATATCTTGTACCAAATATTCAGATCTTTGTGAAGTCTTAACCAGAAGAAACTCAGATTTACATTGTAATTTTTGAGAGTCTCATCATCTAAATTTTGTACTCAACTTTCGGATTTGTTTGAAGCTGGAACTTTAGCTTTGGTTGTACAAGTAGCACGGTTTTTGCTGCTCGATTGTACGTTGGAGGTTTGATCCTGCCTTAGTGGATCACGGTATTGAAGCGCAAAGAGACGGAAGCGGCTCTGGCGCGTGGACGTAGGCCGGGTTTTTGGCCGAACCACGTTAAAATCACGGTGTCATTTATTTTCTGCATTTAAGTTTATTTATTTGCTTGTGTCAATATTTAATTTCATTATCAAGCATTTGCCTTACTAATTAATTAATTAAAACTGAAATTAATAAATCTTTTAAGACTGAAATTATTATTTTCGTAATAATTAATAAAATCCAGAATATTATTTTTTTTATTAAATACGAAAATTAATTAAAGATTTATTTGGGTATTGATTTCTGTGATTTATCTTGTCTAATTTATTTAGTTAAAATTGTTAGATAAATTTAGTGTTAATCTTTGAAGATTTGTTTCTTCTGATATTTATATTAATTGATTTAAATTAAAATATTTTCTGAAATATTAAATTAACCCCAAAAAGTTTGCTAAACTCAATTCACCCCCCCTCTTGAGTTAATATCTGGGCAACAATTAGCATGTGACAGATATGAGACATAAAAATTTTAATCCACGAGATAAATTATTTTTATCAAACCCAAATATGAAATGACATAAAACTGATAAATCTCCAAATTGCGATTAAAATCCATCACATGAACTCCAAATATCTCAATAATTTAATAAATAAATCCAACTGAAATCTTAAAACAACTTTGGAACTGAAAAGGCCCAATAACTCTAAAAGTAGTCTCATAAATAAAACGACGGAATGGAAAGAGAAAATCCAACTACTAAAGCAATAAAATAAATCCAGCTCCACCTCCAAGTGATCTCCAATGACTCCTATGCAGCAACTCCCAAATAAATCCTGAAAAAGATTAGTCAACACATGTGTCAGAGCCAAAGTCCCGAGCATGTACACCAACTACTCCTCTCAAATAGGGTCTTTGAACCCAGACAATAGTGCTATATATATCGACTATAACAATAGAATCTTTTAATTGCGAGATTATTAATCACCATAAATAAATTACTAACTACCCGCAAGATTTCTATAAAAGCCACACAAATATTATTTTAATTAACCCACCTTCCCAACAATATTAAATTTAATTAATTTAACCGTGAAGAAAATTTTCCAACACCCGTCCCCTTATCAAGTCCGCCGTTTGATCCGTTTTTATCTTGCGATCCTCGCGATATGACAAGGTTCCACACACACACACACACACACACTTCTCCTTGTTAAGTCCGCCGTCTGATTCGTTTTTATCCTGCGATCCTCGCTATATGATAAGGTCTCACACACGACACGACATAAATCGTCCTCTGACCCATTCAAACTGTCGGCCCTAGACACATTATGTTGCCAATAAATTTTTTAATATCCGTTTTAGTCCTGTGATATTAATTTCCAAAATTTCTTATACTCATTAATCAAATTAATTTCCCCCACCCTTAAAAGCGATGTGAAAATTCTCAAAATACCCCTTAGTCCCAACTAAGGGTTGCCAAAACACAAATTCGTCCTATCCTAAGTAAAGGATGATTATCAAATTTTACTCCCCCTAGATATCAATCCTAGGCTATCGTAACAATGGCATAACATAGAAAAATCAGCCCCGACCCCAAATTATATAACCCGCATAGACTCACACTAACTAGTCCCATACCTAATTAGCATAAATCACAACTAAGGTCCACTTACTAGTCCCATACCTAACAAGTATACTATAACAAAGGGTGAAAACTAATTACTTACAATACCCAACATTTTCAAAATATTATCATATTTCCATAAAGTAACAATTATAAATTATAACAACATTCATAATAACACTAAATTCCCATTTAAATAATTTTAATCTAAATAATGAAACCAACAACACATAAATATTTTGATTTTCAGAAATATCGCTATATGCAAGTTCTATCATAGTTATTATTTTCTAACACAAATAATTAATTCTCTAGGGTTCTCACATGAAATATCAAAATCTACTTTTAAAAGGGCTCCTCTACATGCACATGCTCATAGCAAAATCGACTACATGGACACAACCCAGAGAGCAACAAAGTTATAAGTATTCGGTAACATTAATTTTTCACGCAAAACAGTCCCGAAATTTATCTCTTCAATATTTATATTCACGACTTATTTTAGAAAACACGAGTTTAATGGAAGCTACAATCAAGACACATAATACCAAAGGAAAAGAATAGGGTCAACATGTCTGTGACGAGTTTGACAAAAATTTGATTAGATATATGTGTTCCTCTCGATAAATGGATCAAAAACCCTTCTTGAACCAACTTGGGACAGATTAGCCTTGGCCTTCAAAACTGAGCTTGAAAAGTAATTTTAATCGTGGCTAGGATTTTGAGGTAGAAGGTGATGAAAAATAGAGAGTTTTCTGCTCTTAGGATTTTCACAAATGAGTTTTTAAAATCCTAGCGCCGTCACATTAATTATATATAAGTGGAAGAGTTTTAAAAGTAATCAAATTCGTCAAAGAAAGGGATTGCAGCGCACAAAAACTTCTGGGATCGATCGATCGACCCCTGGCATCGATCGATCGATCGACCAATTATTTTGACAGTTCCGCCTAAATTTTTTATAAGGGGATAAATATATAAAAATCATTTTAAAATCCGTTTTAACTCCAATTTCGAAACCGATTGAAGTTTTATTCTTCTAAAATCATAACCAACATATTTAACCAATAAAATTATAAAATTCAAAAATTTATTTCTCCCGAGTTTTTCGATTAATTAATTAAACAAAAAAAAACACAGGGTGTTACAGCACGCCTTGCTCTAAAAAAATGATGATACACTCCTCGAAAGGGAGTTACCGATCCAATACCCAATCATCCTAACCCTTAATTTCATTAAATGCCAAAAAAAATCCTAAACCTTAATCTATTTTTAAAAAACAATATATTTTATCTCTACACTTGTGATTTATTTTAAACTAAAACTAAAAAGATATTTTTTTATTTTTTTTAAAATTTAACAAAGGATTACTAAATAACTAGAGTTATGATTTATTTTAAAGTTAAATAAACCTTACCTTAAACTAATATTTAATTGATCAATTACCAAAAAGTCACTCAAACATTTTTTAATACACATTTAGTCCAATCTTTTTTATTTTGTTCAAAAAACTCCACAAACACTAATTTAACCAATATTTTTTTATTTTTAAAGGTTCGCGCCAACGGCACACATTGACACACATTGAGTATTTTTACGCGGTGAAGGATTTTTTGGAACATAGTTCTTTTATTTATGTGGTGAGGAACCTTTTAATAGTAAAATAGTTTTTTTCTTTATATTAAAAAATATTAATTTTAATAATAAAAAAACGTATTTAATTTGATGTCTTAGACTCGCGATTGATTAGTGCCGTTGGCGCGGACCTACATTCTTGGACCAACATTGTTTGTTGAATGTGACTCCGCGTCAGCAACACTAATCAATCGCGAATTTAAGACATCAAATTTAACATGTTATTTTTTTTTTATTAAAATTGATTTTATAAAAAAAAAACTCGTATCATGCCTTATCTAACACAATTCAATTGACATTAGATATGATATAAAACTGATTTTATTAAAAAAAAAAAAAAAAAAAAAAAGTGTTAAAACTGATTTTCACAAAAAAAAAATATTACCAAGAAAATTATGTCGTCTCATGTCGTGTTTCAATTAGGTCATGTCCGTATGTGGTAAAAAAAAGAAAATTATAGCATTTAATTGGATCGAACTCGAGTTATTTTAATTTAATCATGTTCGTGTTCTGTTAGAAAAGGGCTTATTGCATAAGTTTTCTGTTATTAGTTTGACTGATATAATTTTTTTTGTTAGTTTTTTATGCCCACTGGTATGGTACAATTGTAGTTTAGCTAGACTCCAGGTATCATATTTCTATTGGTTTAGGCTTCTTGTATATAAAACCCATCTTGTACCCTCTTTGTTCATTCAATAAAAAGATTTCGTTTCTTTTCTTCTCTTTTGTAAAATGTTCCTTTTTTATTTTTTTAATAAAACACTGTTTTTTTTATTAGAAATACGGAGGTAAGAATTAAAACACTGTTTTTTTTTAATATAAAACACTATTTTTTATATAAAGCAAAATAATATTATGATTTAAAAAAACATATAAGAAAAGGAGCTTTTGCACGATGGGAAGGGGGGCGTAGACATGTCAATGAATCGTGTCGAGTCGTGTTCGTGTCGTTTTTTATCGTGTTCGGGTCTTATTGGCTTCGTGTCTAAACGGGGGACTTTTTTATCGTGTGAAAAAATCATATTCAAATACGATCCGTTATGTTATCGTGTCGTGTCGTGTTCACTCCTTAATATCCATCAAGATAATAAATTATTTTTAATTGTATACAAGTTGACATATTATCTCATTTTTAATCCAAATTGACCCATTAACATTAAAAATCTCTCGTATAGTAAAATTCATTATGATTAAATTAAAATTATGCTACATAAATTATTTATAAGTTTCAAAAGTATATCTTATTTACTTAAATTAATGGGTCATAACGAGTCTTATGAAGGAGGTCAATTTTAATCCGACCCGTTAACTATCGTGTCTTAACGAGTTGGCCCTGATATGATTCAAACTCATTAAAAATTCATCCATTAACTTATTATTTCGTATCAATTCATATTGTATTATTATCGTGCTTTATTTAGTCGGATTTAGGGACGTCGGTAAGTGTACCAATGCTCATTCTAAAAATATATTTCTGACACATCAGGTTCTACACAAAATTAGAGCCCTTTTTTTATCTACAGAGGAAGTGCAGTGGGACCCGCGTCAGACTCTTTAACTAAATCCCCATCCTTTATTTTTTCTTCCCCTGTAATTAACTATGAAGGTCACACACACCATGAATATGTGGTGGGGGTTCACATTTTTTAATCCCAACAACGCACTATCATTATCTCTTCCCATAAAACATTGGTAGCCTTTGTCATACAATAAGTGGAAAAACATAGGTGGGTATACGTGCGTTAACCAAAACCATTTAGAGTTTCTCTTTCCATATTATTTGTCAAAAAACCCTACTTTCCTCACTCTTTGTAATGGTTTGAACACGAATCCAGCTGGAGACACTATTGATTGACCACTGATTGGTTGCCACTTTCGAATAATACTTTATAATTTTTAATGGCTATCGACTTCTGAATCATCCACGAATCAGGATTGCAATTTGGGGTATGCCAACCTTGCAGACTATACCTCCTTGGATGCCACTTTTATCGTCTTTTTATCCTGAATATTTGTGCGATTTTGGATTAGCTTCTCCCTTAGGTTAGATGAATGCATTTGTGTGTGTGTGTTCATTGAGTGTTGTGCATACATATTTCTCCTTATCTAATCTTGGATTTTGACTTCCCCGGACATTGCCACGTAATTATTTACTTGTGCCATGGCTTTAAAAAGTAAGCCATCTTCGCTATATCATGAACCTTTGGGATGGGAATAGAACTCTTGCTGCACTCTTACTTTAATTTTTTTTCCTCTTCTGCAGTGCTTGAATTTCTTTGGGATAGGAATGCTATTTAATGTTTTAAGTCTAGACACTAACCTTTATCAAGACTAGTTGTAAATTCGCGCGATGCGCGGGATAATCAATTGCAATAGTCATTTTGCATGTTATAATTCTGGTGATATGATGTTATTCACTTATAAATTCAAAAATAATAATAAAATTAGAAAATGCAATTAACTTAAGATTTATGGTGCAGTATATAATAGGAAAAATGAAATAAGAGCACCACCATAATGCAAAGCTATAAACAGTAAAATAAAAAAACTAAACTAATTCATCTTTGTTGTTCTACATGTTACTTCCGTAGACTATAGAATATTCGTCTATACAAAAAGGCATCCATAGATTCCAGAGATGGTGAAAACATGTAAACAAATATCCATTTCGAGCATTAAGTGGAACAAATAATTAAGATGACACATTTAAGAACTTTTAAATACCAATCTTTCTAATCCAATCAACATACCCTCTTTGGTCCGAGATTAAATCAATTTCATGAAATTCTGATATCACAAAGCTAGTAATGTATATGACGAAAATCCCATCATTGAAACCTAAAAATAAATTTTTACAAAGTACCATCAAAGATAGACACTCGTCACTTAACTGTGATAACCGTTTAAGGACACCTCACACAGAAAATATATTCCACCACTCATGCAAACCACCACTGCCATCATCATCCATCTTATTCTGTCAAAACCCATTTAGAAACTTAAACAAACCTTATGTTTTCTAAATATAAAATAAAATGCATAAAGGAATAAAAACAACAACTGGTATGCTCTTAAGATGATGAACATTGTTTCATTTTCCAAGATCATAAAAACATATCTACTAAATCTACAAACAAAACTGACCAAAATGACAAAAGTACACCCAATTAGAAATTTATAAAAAAAAATAAACAAACAAATTAGCCCTAACAAAGACTAAACCATCACCACCTAAAACAGATCGCAACAAACTCTGCAAACCAACTGTAAATCTACCAAAAACATGGACGTTGGAACAACCAAAACCACCTGAAATCAATTCTAACAAACAAATGAACCCAATTAAACTTGAAACCACCACCGACCTACCACACAAATCACCCCCTTCCCCATCACCAAGCACGAATTGTTTCACGAAACTGAAATATAAAAATTTGTAAGGGGAAGAAGACATATTGTGGTGGTCGATCTATTGAGGTGGTTGGAGTGGTTCTAGACGACAACTAAAAATATAGAAAATAGAAAAATCGATAACAAAATATGGAACTTTGATGATTTGGTCCATTGGAATGAACTGTAGACCCATGTCCATCAGCTTCTTACTTGTATTCTTGGACCTCATTAATCCAGGTTGGGCATCCTTAGGAAACCTACCAAAATATTAACATATATTAAGAAACCCTTGCATATCACAGTAACCAGTCAACATATTAACATTGAATCATACTTCTCAGTCATAAGGAGAAAGATGGAAAACATAGTGGCAATTTGTTCCAAAAAAGCTCAAACATTAAAAAATGAGAGACATAGAGTAATTGTTTTTTTTGTGACTTCATCTCTCCAACTAATATAAAGTGAAAGTCAAGGTAACCTTCCTCTAAGAAGGATTAGCAAATTTAAAGTCATGGGCAACATGTATTCTTATCACCCAAGTTTTCAACCCCAGCTGTTATAATTTTCCTAAATTATAGAAATTGGATCCACAAGAACCGATTATAAAGATAAGATATTGTATCTAATGTATCACGATACGATTTTATTTAATCCGATAATGATAATAATTAAAAAAATGATAAAACAATGAAAAAAAGAAATATGGTCATTCATTCCCTGTATAACAATACAAATTATATATATATATATATATATATATATATATATATATATATATATATATATATATATATATATATATATATATATATATATATATATATATATATATATATATATATATATATATATATATATATAACTTTAGCCTTACAAGTCGAGTCAATTAAAGCATCAGAAGTCATGAGCTCAAATCTTTTATATATTAATCAGATTGATTTGTATTCAAAAAAACAAAAAAAACATACCTGGGTACTTTGTATTCAGGGTAATGTTCATCAACCTTGCTGTAAAGTCACTATAATGAGATATGGATTCAACCCAATAGGTCTCTGAGAGAATAAAGATAGAGAATATGAAGTGATAATATGAAATGAAAAGGTTAAACCCATACATAACAATCAGTCTCTTAAAGACCTACATATTCACCAGAACATCCCGAGAAAACATAATAGTGCTATACAATTCATGATCAAACGGTGAAAATACAAAAAAATATATAGTATATTACCAAATATCCAAAAAATAACTATAAATTTGTTTGAATATATATTTTTATATGACATGCCTGTGTGTGGTATTGACAACACACATTACAACACCAAGACCATTATTGAAATAATTTTATTCAGTAAAAATATTTAATTTTTATAGCATGAAGTTTAGAATTCAAGCTTCAATCTACCCAAAACAACAAAACTCACTTAGACAAGACTCATTTAAGATTGACTCGGATTGAATCATCAATCAATTACAAACTGAAACTACCACTGATGTATTCATATGTAAGAATTATAAAATCGAAATAAAAGATTTTTATCATACATGTTCAAATTTAAACTAAATAACCCGAAGCTTTTTAAGAAAATTATATGGGAATTTTGCGTGATAACCATATCATAACATTGAATACATGAAACATCGAAGTGAAAACTCCAAAGGGTAAAAATGGCCAAAACTCTAAATACCCACTACACATAAAGATATACTCAATAACACAAAATACATAACAATGGATGATTACCTATTTAGATCCCAAAATTAGAGAGCATATACCTGTCTTGATCTACAAAAAAAAATAATAACAATAAAAACACAAAAAATAATTAGATCCTAAAACATAAACATAAAACATAGAACATAAACATATCTTCAATTACAAATCCATAACTTACAAAACCCTGAATTCAAAAGCCCTAAATCTGTACACAAAACCTATATTTGAACACAAAAGGCACCATACAAAATGAACAAATAACACTCACCTAAAAAAAAAAACTCTCACATGTCACAAGTTCAAAGTGTATATGCTAATCAATTTTGATCTGATGTAATTTGCTTGGGTTGATCTTGTGCTAGTAAGGGTTTTTTCCTATGGGGGCGTGAAACCATGAATCAATGAACCAAACTTTGCATCTCTTACTGTAGCAAGCAAGTTAAGGTCTATGGCCTAACGATGCACAATTAAGAAACAAAAATTAACCTATTCACCAGAAAAGGAAAAGTATAATTAAAAAAAAATTTAAATCTGCTCTGGCTCTTTTACAAGCAACCAACAGTTCTTCAAGAATTTTCAGAAGCATCCCCTGAAATTAATTTCAATTTATTCTCACAAATGACGTTCATTCACATGTCTATAAAATTAGCATATAAAATAGAATATATGAATAACCTTCTGTATATCTTATTTGACGAATGTTTCTGTTGACATTCTTGTGGGAGGTTAAGTTTGCGGGCATCTTCAAGAGAAACCTTCGTAGAATTCACTAAGAGATGGAGAGAAATATATGGAAATAGGTATAGAATGTTTAATTTGTAAATGAAAAAAAAAAGATAGAGAGAAACGGAAAGAAGCCGAGAAGATATATGACGGTGGGAAGAGAAAAAAAAAACGTGGGTAGAAATAAAGAGAAGAAAAAAATGTAAATATGACAGGTGCCACGTGGACAACCTCGTAGTGAAGGAGAATTAATGCCCTTGTATAGAATTTTATAAGATATATAGATAACCAAATACACTTTGATCAGGGGTGCGATTTTATCCTCTCTCGAATTTGTCGCTTGATTCAACGAGGTTTTGAACACCTTGACTTCCAGAGGTTGTCCCATCCAAGGGTGTATGTAGAGCTGTCAACGGGTCGTGTTAACGGGTTAACGGGTGAAAACACCCTTAATCCGTACACGACCCGTTAAGACTAACAGATCAAATGATGATACCCAAATACGATCCGTTAATATTAACGGGTACACGACCCGAACCGTTAACACCCGTTAATATTAACGGGTCTAAATGGGTAACGGGTTGGGGACCCTATATTACCAGTTAGTACCCGTTAATACCTGTTAGTACCCGTTAGTACCCATTAATACCCGTTGATACTAGTTAATACCCGTTAGTACCCGTGTAATATTGGTTCGAGTCACACGACCCAATAAAATCCGGTACCACTAACGGGTGATAATGGGTATAAACGGATTTAATCGTGTAAGAGTACAAACCCAAACACGACCCGTTATGATAATGGTTCTACCGTGTTGACCCGTTAATGACCGAAACCCGATAAGACTAAATCCATTAACTTATAATTTCGTGTCGTGTCATGTTATCGTGTCGTGCCTCATTTTTCCAGGTCTAGGTGCATAAGATTTATTATTGGTGGCTTTATTTTGTGATTGGGTTAAACTTATTGTTGAAAAAATTAAATTTAAAAGCTCTTCAAAATTTTTTGGATAAAATTTTGAGTAATTTAGAGTTCAAATTTAAATGGGACTCACACCACCATAATTGTGAGATTATATACAAACGCGTTATTTTTCGCAAGGAAATTAACGTAATATATTCACATGTCAAATTCCATTAAATTATGAATGATAAATATGTCTTTAAGGTAACTCATAAAGCAATGAAAGTTAATGAATTGAGTATGTTTTAACTCTTGTTCCACATTGAAAAAGTAGTAGAAAATTGATGAGTTAATAAAACTCAAATGATGGACTAAGTCTTGGATGCCTTGGGGTATCCCAACTCTTCGAAAACCCACGCGCGCCGTCCTGTCGGCTCGGTTCGATTTGGTTCGTGCTTGGGCCTGGGCTTATAAAAAATCTCTTAAATTTTTGGCCCCAATTGAATTAACTTTCTAGGTTTTAATTATTCATTAATTACCAAATTAATTAATTAATTAACTATTTGACAGTTACTGCCAGTAGTCAACTGTAAAATATGTTTAATAGGTTTGGATGTTTTATTTGAACAGTCATTTACTTTGATATAAATACACTAGCAGAATGCCCGTGCCTGAAGGCACGACGAAAATTTTCAAAATACATTATCGCAAGACGACGAAAATTTCATTCCCCAACAAAACAGAGTGTAATCTTTAAATAATTGGCTATAATATTCTTTGTTTATAGGACTATTTACCCTGCTTAACAACTAACAAATAGTCCAACAACATTCAAATAGTATAAATTTACACCCAATATTAGTACTTGGACTTACGACACGACGCCATCGCCAAGTACCACACACACAAACAACGGCACACGTAAACATAAAACTGAACCAAGGTATTCGACTTAAACACTTCCATATCTAAATGAGGAAGAATTGTGATTATCAATACAACCACTCAATTAAACATACACATGGTCACATTAACAATAAAGAGAATCTTTAACCAATCAACATAAAATGTATGAAAAAGGTGTAAATTAGAGACCACACAATCCAACACAAAACATTGGTCAACCATTTTAGCACATATCTCATGAAAAATTTGTTAATTAGTAATATTCAAGCAGAACCAAAACAAATTAGTATACTTAATCAAATGCCAAAATAAAATACATTAATTAAGAGCATAAGTAATAGCAATACTCCAAAGTGTTTAATTATATCATCAGTTCAAATTTGTAGTGCACCTCAATTTGCCAATCAACAAGAATCCATCTCATCCTTTCATTGATATAACACTGATGTTCCAAATAATTTGGTGACACACAGCTAGAAGTCTGCTTTCTTGTAGTATTTGTAAATATCATCAATATACTCAACTGCAGCAAGCGGATTCTTCTTAACATCACTATTCTATGTCCATAATGGGGTCCTCCCCTGTAACTTCCATTTCAATTTCCTCGTCCATTCGGTCTGTATGTTGCAGAATCATAGGCACAAGGAAGTCACCAGTGGCCTTGTAATAGTTCACGCCAATTATATCGCAAACTTTTGCTTCACTCGTGTTCTGGACTGATTAGATTGGTTTATTTGTTTCCTGTTGTTTGGTACCCATCTATAAAGCAAATTTCCTAGTAATCGGTCGATGAATTGGAAATAGAGGGTTCTTATTAGGGATTACATGTTTTTCTAGCAAGCCACCTCTTTTGTTAATCGTACATTAGTATGGTGGAGCTCCGATTATGTTGAGATTAATATTAGTCAACGCCCTTCGATTTTATCCCATTACCACTACAAATTTCCCACCTCCAGGCCTTAGTCCACATTGATTATTAGCAGCCTAATAGTTCAAGCAGCAAATTCACATCTGTAGATCCAAGAAACAAAATAGTAAAATTAATTTCATATAGAAATGTCACCAAAAATTTGTAAACTATACATTTCTAAAAATGTCAAAGCTTTATTGAAAAATGTATGGCAAAGGTGTAAATAATAGATATCATATAAAAGTATATTCGAATAAATCTGATATTTATCAATGAATATATTGAAAATTTATAAAAACATATCTGTTGAAAAGTTAAATCAACTCATGGGTATGAATTCCACGTTTGTTGTGCCTCACGTGAGTCACTAACATAAATCACAGATCCCATAATAAGCATTTCGCCATTATAACTACTTACCTCCAAAATTTAAATAATTTCAAGATGAATGAGGCATGTTTGGTGTTTTGCAGTTTTGCTAAAGTTTGATAGCAATGCTTTTCACGAAAAACTTTTTCAACTTTATTTTTAGTTTTCCAAGTTTTATTTTCCTACATTTAATGTAATAATTAAAAACATTTCCAAATCTAAACCTTTTCCAAGTACTACTTATCAAAGAACACTCGGCAATGGAGTGATATCCTACCTCTAATGAGAAATATACTAAAACTGATGATAAATTTGAAAGGCAAACCTGTTTGGTAGCCACAATAGTACCAACAGAAACGGAATTAGCATGCATGGAAGTGCAACGAAGTACACCCGACACGATATCCATCTACGCATCATCCCTAAATGCCCTATGCAAACAACGCTTGATCTCTCCACCTCCAAATTCGCCACCCTCAACTCGATCATGCTATCAATTATCCACAACAAATTCCAAATCAAGTCGATTTTTAGTCCATTTATCTCATATTCAAAATGTTTTACGAGAGATCAAGTCAATTTTCAATTGAATTGCATAAGATAAAAGCCAATACCTTAAAAGAGTTGCATACCTGTTATACCCATGATCCACTAAATAATAGACACGGCTTCTTTTGCTCCATTATAACCACACTCGGGAACAACAAATGTGAAGTCACTTCCCTACACGGCATGGTCAGCACCAAAAAAACAGAGAGATGTTCAAAGAAAAAAATTGGGACATGTAAATATTAATACCCATAGAATTAAAAATCCTAGTGTAAATTAACATTATGACTTCGCAACATAAACATCCTTCAAATTTCCCTCAAGTATACTGATATGAGTTATGACCATATTGTTTTTATAGTTACTCTAGTCTATGACCCAATTGTTTTACTGAAGGATATTATATATCTGTCTACTTGAGGCAAGTTCAATAATCCCCTCTTATATATAAATTATGACCCAAGTTGAGTAAAATAATTATGTATCGGTAAAATAACTGAAGGATACTATATATCAGTTATTTCCTCAAGGATTACTGAAGGTTCAGTAAAATAACTGAACGATACGACACAAATAACTGAACACACAATAGGGGATTACTGCACTGCTGTCATTAATGTTTACATCATCAACCAGGGCCTCAAGCTTTTCTGTCTTTGCATCATTTTCCTCAACAAAGTTAACAACGTCAAGAGCTACACTATTTTTTTTAACTTATTTCCGATCATATCCAATACCTTCTTCTCGTATTCAAGAGGACTTGCACCAAATAAAATGATCTTTTGATGATGCTTCTTATTTTGGCGATGCTTGAGTGCTAGCTGAGCAACCCCGATCACTGCTGCCAAGTTTATCTCACCCCTATTTCTAAACCGTGCATGCAAGCTAAGATCTTGCCGAGATCACTGGTGGGGTGACCAAAACACGAACACCTTTGCCTGCCATTATCAATACTCCTAGTGTTCTCCGGAATAGACAGTGTTTTGGCCCCACATATTAGATTAACAACGTTGGCTTGAGAAGAGTAAAATTCCAGACGTGCCAAAAAATATACCAAATAACAAAATTCCAAATTAAATCCATGAAATGAAAATAAAACATACAAATATACCAAACATCAAAAAGTTCAAAGCACTCTATTCTATTCCACATGATAAAATTCACACTACACCAGAATGAGATTTCATACATTGTTTATAACACGGTGCTCTGCCCCCGCCATGTAAATGTGAGCATCATTGCCAAAACCCAATGCCCTCAGCATGAGACCAACTTCCTCAGGTGTTAGCGGGCATATTCCTTCCTTCGTTCCTTGTTAGGGTTCTTCGTCTACATACCATTCCAAAATAAGCTTTTCAGAAATGATTCATGTCGTGTTTAAATGGCAAAATAACTTTTAAAATAGCAGAATCCTCACATGCAAAGTTTTCCACCTATTTCGTATTGTGCTTAGTTCTTTTATTTCCATTTCTCCCCCTCCATAATAGCATCCAGAGAATGCAAGCACATCAGCCTCAAACCTATAGCAAGAAATATTTATTTGCATTTAAGTAAAATGATTCTTCATTATGCAATGATCAGAAGGCCTTTATACATTAACCATGAAGCATATGTGCCCAAGCATCAGTGGTTCTCTCACAACTCATAATAAAATTTATGTAATCAGTAGTCTCACACCTGTAGAAGGATACTGAAAATTAGAAATGAGATTTAAATATGCATACCAATATGAGAGAAAGCGAGAAGGAATACCAGATCCCTATTTTAGGCATTTTTTCAGTAAGGAATACCAAAATGCTTACAAATATCATCAAGAAATATTTATGAATACACATATTAACTTGCATGATTCATGATTCATATTTCCACTTTAGATAACTTAATAATCTGTAATTCATATGCCAGCTAGTTTATGCTCTCACACTTGTTTGTTAGCCCAATCATTCATCAATTGCAAAGCAGTAGCCCCTGGGGTTGAAATATGTGTCATGATAGAAACCAAATCGAGGGAACTCTATAATAAAAAGGAAACTACGGGTGTGTTTCACTGACATTAATTTTTTTATCAAAAAATACTTACTTTTGCTAATTTTTTACTTTTGTGGTTCTTTGATCACACATATATTTATGGGAATAATAATCTCAAAGGTGATGCATGATCTAGTTTTCCCTCACTTTCCGTGAGCATATCTTACTAACCTCAAAACAATTGATTCAATGGAAAAACAGGAAAAGTAAGAAAACATTGCAGCAAGCCACTCATCTTTTCTCCACTCATGATCCAACTTTCAAAAAAGAGAATTATTTTCAGTCATTTTTCAATTTTGTAATCAAGCATACCCTAGGATTTTTGTTCCCAAAAGAACTCCTAATACGATAATTTTCTCTAGCCTAGCAATTAAGGATGTGGAGATATTATATTTAGAAACACTCGCAAACTACCTGGACATATTGTATACGAAAAATCCCCATACAAAGATAAACATATATTCCATTAATTCATTCATAATGTTGGTAACTGCTGCATATATCACATTTCGGGATATGTAAAAAGTGAAACCTCACAAATCCCCAACTAAGCACCATTACAACTAATATAAATATGTTAAGCCGTATATTATTCTCCATTTTTCAATGAACAAACCATCAACATTCTGTTAAGCTCAGGTTTCACCTTCTGTTAAGCCACATTGAGGGATATTGTCATCCAATCCAGTGGCACTTACGTGTTTACTAGAAAATAAATGTAGAAATTATTACAAACAAAGCGTCCAGAAGCGATGATACATGACGTAAATAAATCAATATGTTATTCTTTTGGTAGTATATAAAGGTACGACTTGATCACCGTTGTATTATCTTACTTTGTTTACAACGGAACTATCAACACTGAACTTGATTGCAGCAACTGCAACAAAGGTTCTTAAATTTTTCAGTCCCAACATTTTTGAAATTGGAGTATTACAACCCTTGTTATAAAGTTTAGAGTCTACCTTGGTAAGATGACGATATGTCAAAGATTTTAGGTTTCAAACCCAAAAATAATAAAGAAAACAAAGAAGAAAGTAAGTTATCAAGCTATTCTTTGCACTTGATTTTCTATACACTAACAAAACCTGACCAATATAAAATAGCACCAAACAATACTGAAATTAGTGTGTTAAAAAATGCTATCCATGGTGATCCATATCTTTAGCAATAAATATTGATTTTAAAATTAAATGTTGTGAATTTCTTCACCTCACCCCGCATAGATCAACAAATGAAAGTGAGGGCCAACTCAAATTTCAAAGAAAAAAGCACAATAGCAATTAAGAAAACAACCAAAAAAACATATCCCATCATAGGAAAAATTCATAGAAGGTTAGAATGTATATAAGTTTGAAGTAAAAAAAGGCATCTTCATATTGTCTACACATTCACTACAAATTTTAATCTAAAAAGTAGATAAATTAGAGTACTCAATTTCACATTTTATCGAACACCTGGGTTCAACATGTCTAAAAGAAAATAAATGTAATAAAGTTAAAATCAAGGCTAAATTAATCAAATTGGGGTTTAGGGGCTTGTTGTCGAATGATGCATTATAGCTATAGTGAAAAACATAGTAGAAAAATGAAACCCCCAAAACAAATAATCACGATAAAACCGTACATACACCCCTACAATTCACATTACACATCAAGTATAAGAAAAAGGGGATTAAACTATAAGAAATAAATAATATAGCTAAAAATAAAATTAGAAGACCCACCTTTAAACCTTTACTTAAATATAAATTTTAAAAAAGACTAAACCCCAAAGGTTCACTTGCATGAGTTTGAGCCGACAGTGATTTCTTGTGATGGAGACTCCATAGATTGAGGGATAGAGGGGAAATTCGTGAGATAGTGAGATTTTGGATACGTTAGTGGAATAAGAATTCTAATTCTTTAGAGATTGAAATTTGAAACTGACAGAGAACGAGCGGGAGAGAAAATAAAGAGACAGGGATTGATGTGGTGGATTGATTTGATTTGGATTTGGTGAGTGGGTGAATTCTCATAGAATATAGCTTTGTTGCACTTAGATGGAGAACTTTTTTTTGGCATCCTTGCCCATATCTAAGAGGTAAATTACCAATGTACCATAATATTAAACTGTTAGATCTCAATAGTTTGGTGAATACTCATTCAATCCCAGCCCCTGCTTAAGTTATCATCTTGTGGAATAGTGCAAAACCTTTTACTCCTTGTTATATAGATTAGTTCCCCTCTGTTCTTGAGACTAATAAAAAATTCCCTCCCCCAAATTTTCTTCCAAAATCAAAATGCTGCTATACCTTTCAAAATATATTTTCTACATCAATGCATTAATTTGTTACGTTGTTGGTTGAGTAAAAATACATAAATTCTGTTCGTTGAAATTAACTATTGGTGTGCTACATAATTAATTTGAAAAATCTGTTCTATCTTGGGAGACAATATTCATCAACCTCAAAGCACATTAGAGGGAATAAATTTTCTTAAGGACACTGTGGTGCTTCACAGGGCTCGGATTCTTTTATGTTTCTATTCTTATTTCTGCAAATTCAAGTAAGTTAAATTTTCTCTAATATCATTTTATTTCGATAATTTGTATTTCTGTATTATTGTTTTAATTAAATGGTAGACATAACAATCTCGAGACAATTTATATTTTGCTACTCTTTATAATGAGTACACGATAATTTTAAATTACAAAAGTTTATTAGTGTCAGATAATTTTTTTTATAAAAAATTTAATAAATTATTGTTTTATTACAGAGATTTAATAAAACAGATAGTGTTATCGAAAATTAATTTTCTACATTATTTATCATATTCTGTTTTAGAAAATTATAAAAATTTATTTTTAATTTTTTTTAAATCTGTTTGTATAAGAATTTTAATCTTAGAAATTTAATTATGTTTTGTACGGAATTTTTTTAATATTAAAAACAGTTTGACATGGAATTTCTCTTAATTTAGATTAGTAAAAACTAGTTTCTAATGTTTTAGTTTAATTCTGTGATATAGAATTCAAATATTGTTTAATATTTTAGAATTCTTGTTAGAATTCATTTAGTTTTAATTGTATTTTGAGGAAATTGGTACACATAAATTTGTATTCTGTTTTGATAAGTTCATTATAAATGAATAATATCATTAATAAAAATTCTTTTTTTATAACATAAATGGAATCACAAAGTACAAACACATTCCCACCAACCGTGAATGTGACACATGCAACTATTGCTGCCCCGTGAACATGCCACATGGGGAGAAACCGAAAAAAATTCAGGGCCGATTTCAAGCGATAATAAAGACATATGTACTTTTATCTCACAACCTTCCAATTGACAAGGTTTGTTTATGAGAACTGTACCACTTTGCAAGAAGGAGATGAAACTGAAAAAGTTGTTGCCGTGGAAGCTTGGAAACATTCGGACTTTCTATGTCGAAACTACATCCTGACATACTTGGACAGGACATTGTACCATGTGTACAACACCATGACAACCGCTAAGGAATTATGGAATTCTTTGAATAAGAAGTACAAAACTGAAAATTCGGGTATGAAAAAATTCATCGTAGGCCGTATTCTAGACTTCAAAATGATTGACTCCAAGCCGATTATTGCACAAGTTCAAGAACTTTAGGTTATTCTTAATGACATTCATGCTGAAGAAATGACAGTCAGTGACACTTTTCAAGTGGCGACGATAATTGAAAAATTGCCTCCATCTTGGAATTTGTTAAAAAAATTATCTCAAGCACAAACGCAAGGAGATGAATGTTGAAGAATTGGTAATGCGATCGTGGATTGAAGAAGACGATCGTGAATCTCAAAATAAAAGTGGGAAGAACATCATGGAGTCTAAGGCTCATGTGGTTGAAGGTCCTAAATCCAAACGTAAACGTGATGGGGAAGGAACATCTAAACAAAGAAAGAAGCTCAAAGCTATATGTTATAACTGCGATAAGCCATGACATTGCTTAAGCGAGTGTTGCAGACCAAAGAATGCTAAAAAGAACAACGCTCAAGCAAATGTGACAGAGGGTTAGAACATTTCTGATGGTATCGCAGGCAGAAATCTTTCTACTTCTGTCTCTTAATGCAATTTGGTAGGAAATACCAAGGAATGGTGGGTGGACACTGGGGCTACATGCCGTATTTGTGCAAATAAATGGATGTTTACTACTTATAAGGCTTTGGAAAATAAGGAGACCCTATTTATGGGGAACTCTTCAAGTCATAAAGTCATAGGACAAGGAAAGATTATTCTGAAGATGACTTCGGGAAAAGAGCTTACTCTTAACAATGTGCTGCACGTGCCTGACATTTGTAAAAATCTGATTTTCGGATCGCTTTTAATCAAGAATGGGTTTAAGCATGTGTTTGTTTCTGATAAGTTTGTGTTGTCCCAAAATGATGTGTGTGGGGGAAAGGGCAGCCTGTCTGAGGGGCTCTTTAAAATGAATGTAATGACTTTGATGCCTAAGGCATCCCTAATGAATGAAGTTTCTAGTTCTACTTACGTGAGTGAGTCTTCTAATAATTGGCATGCAAGATTAGGACATGTTAATTTTGATACCTTGTGTAGATTAATTAACTTGGATTTTTTTGCCAAAATTAATATTAATAAAAGTCATAAATGAGATATTTGTGTGGAATCAAAATTAGCTAGATTACATTTTCATTCTATTGAAAGGATCACCGAACCACTAGATTTAATTCACACGGATATTTGTGATTTAAATTTTTTATAAACTAGAGGTGTAAAGAAGTACTTTATTACTTTTATTAACTATTGCACAAAATATTACCATGCATATTTGTTACATAATAAAGATAAGGCTATTGATGCATTTAAACAATATAAAATGAAGTTGAGAATCAATTAAGCAAAAAGATAAAGTCTGTTAGGAGTGATAAAGGATGTGAATATGAATCTCCTTTTGAGTATTTTTGTTCCGAACATGGAATTATCCATCAAACCACCCCTCCTTATTCTCCTTAATCGAATGGTATTGCTGAACGCAAAAACCATACATTGAAGGAGATGATGAACTCTATGTTGATAAGTTCAGGAGCTCCCCAGAACTTGTAGGGGAAGCCTTATTATATGCTAATTATATTCTTAACAAAGTACCACACAAGAAAACTCATAATAAGCCTTATGAGTTATGGAAAGGTCGAAGTCCTTGCTATAAATATTTATGAGTGAGGGGGTGCTTAGCCAAAGTGATGGTTCCTAAACCTAAAAAGGTAAAAATAGAACCAAAGACCGTTGACTGTGTGTTCATCGGTTATGATATTAATAGAAGCGTGTATCATTTTTTAGTTTGTAAATCTGTGATTTTGGACATTCATGTAAATACAGTCATTGAATCGAGGGATGCTTCATTTTTTGAAAATTAATTTCCATATAACATGACCCGAGAATCTGGTTTATCTAAAAGAGCAAATGAAGATACTACAACTGGTACTCATCAACCTATTGATCACGCATCAATAGAGAATGAACCAAGACGTAGTAAAAGAATAAGACCCTCGACTTCCTTCGGTCCAAATTTTCTAACATATTTGCTAGAAAATGAACCTGAATAGTACAAAGAAGCAATATCCTTACCCGATGCTTCTAATTGGAAAGAAGCAATTAATAGAGAAATTGAATGCATTTTGCAAAATCACGCATGGGGACTAGTAGATCTTCCACCAACTTTAAAACCGTTAAGTTATAAATGGATCTTCAAAAATAAGTTGAAGGCCGATGGATCAATTGATAAATATAAAGCTAGACTTGCAGCTAAAGGCTATAGGCAAAATGAAGGGTTGGATTACTTCAACACATATTCACCGATAACAAGAATTACGTCCATTCGAATGTTAATACCAATAACTACTATTAATGGACTTGAAATACAACAAATGGATGTAAAAACTGCATTCTTCAATGGTGAACTAGATAAGGAAATTTATATGGAGCAACCTGGAGGATTCAAGGCTCCCGGACAAGAAGGAAAAGTATGTAAGCTTGTTAAATCACTTTACGGACTAAAACAAGCACCTAAGCAATGGTATGAAAAATTTGATAATGCAATTTTGTCAAATGGTTTCAAAATTAATGAATGTGACAAATGTGTTTACTTTAAATACAATCAAAATGGATATGTCATTGTATTACTCTATGTTGATGATATGCTTATCATGGGTAGTAACCTGGAAATTGTCAAAACTAGAAAATAAATGTTGGGTAATCGATTTGACATGAAAGATTTGGGCATCGTTGATGTTATATTAGGAATTAAAATTTCTAAAACATCGGATGGACATATATTATCTCAATCTCATTAAATAGAGAAAGTACTTTAAAAATTCAAGAAGTATGATATTAGTCCCATCAAAACACCTAAAAATGTAAATTTACATCTAGCAAGAAATAATGGTGAAAGCATATCTCAACTACAATACTCTCATATTATTGAGAGTTTAATGTATATCATGAACTGTACATGACCGGACATAGTATACTCGCTAAGTAAGCTAAGTCTATTTACGAGCAATCCATGGAGAGATCACTGGAAGGCAATATTAAGAGTTTTGGGTTATTTAAAATACACTCAAAACTATGGACTGCACTGCTCAAAATATCCAACTGTTCTTGAAGGACATTACGGAAAAAATTGGATATCTGATACAAAAGACACTAAGTCTGCGAGTGGGTATTTATTTACCCTTGGAGGTGCATCTGTATCTTGGAAATCCTCAAAACAAATGTGCATTGCTAGATTGATAATGGTATCTGAATTTATTGCACTAGACAAAGCTGGACAAGAAGCTGAATGACTTCGAAACTTCTTAGAGGATGCTCCAAATGTAATACCCCGTATTTTTACTGATTTTAATTATAGGATTAATTGAATTAATTGGTAATTAATATGGATTTAAATACTAGCAAGACGAGGGTTATTATTTGATTATGATAATTTTGTTAGATATTACTGAGTGAGTATAGTAATATATGATTATGAAATTATTAAAATTATCACAAGTAGAAAATATGGTAATTTTGAAACTTAAGTTGGGACGCGTGTGCCAGTCGTGTCAGGACTAATTTAATGGATTATAAAGTAAATTATTTTTATATCATCCTTATGGTCATTTTGAGTTCGTCAATGTGTCCAAAAGTATCGAGATAGTCCGAAAAGTCTACCCAGGAGTTTAGCTTGGGTCCTGGGGTAGTTTTAGGCCAAACTAGCTACCTGGGAGGGTATTTTAGTCATTTTACTATTTGGTGAATAGTGAGCTACGAAATTTAGGTTAAATATATGAGCTAACCATTAAGGTTATTAGGTTATTGGCTGCTACAAACTTGAGAGAGAAAAGTAGAAAGAAAGGAAGGGTTTCCAAGGGGATTATTAGGGTCAAACAACCACCTTGCACCACCACCATCGCGAGAGTTGTGACCGGAGAAAGAACACCACCACCCTACCATCTTCTCCAAAGGATCAGAACCTTTATTTCCGGGTAAGTGATTTAACTTGTTATGATTCAGTGAATATATTATCCATGGTAGTTTAGAATTGGAGACTAAACTTGGAAGATTGATAATTTCATGAATTGGGAGAATTAAATCTTGAATATGGTTAGATTTTGCATGTAGATAAATTCTGGAAAGATTAGATATTAAAATCAGAACCTTGGTGATATAAATCCCGGATGAAATCTGAGTATTTGGTTATCTTAAATTGAGAGAAGTTATCATAGGGTTTAAAAATTAGAACTTGATGAATATATAGATTTATATGCAATATTTGTAATGATTTGACGATTCTGGAACGTTAGAAATCATGTGTTTAGGTTGTTATAACATCAAGTACGTTTACTTTGGAGAATGGGATCTTGTAATGAATTTTGGAGACAAACCGAGGGTTAAAAATGAAAGAAATTTTGGGTTGTAACTGGTCGATCGATAGATCGACATTTATAAGTATATTGATTGACATTCTTGAGTCGGTCAATCGACTCCCATGCATTTATGACAAAATTTTCCTTTTAAGGTTTAACCGAATTTTGACTTCTAAAAATTATTAATGTGGACTAATTGAATATATTGGGACTTAGGGAAGGTTAGTAGGGGTGTATTTGAGGCCGAAAAATATTAGTTTGGTTTGGGATTTAATGATAAACTCACGAGTGTCCGATGAGTGAGTTACGATTGAAAATTGTGAGAACTTGATTTTAATTCGTATAGACCATAACTTAAGGTTAGAGACAGTAGCAGGGGGACCTTAGATTACTGAAATAACTTTAGAGACAAGTGGGAGATTTAGTAACCTTTTAGGTTAGGTTTAAGTACTCGGAATTATACGACGAGAGTTTTCGCGTAAAACATATTACATGGAATAATCGGGATGATACTATTTTACAAATGAGACAAATGATATAGGGCAGGAGTATACCTATATTGATATGATGATTACTTAGGTTGTGTGATTACTTAGTATGTATATTTTTATGTGTATGACATACCTACCATACTTGGTATCACGGGAGGTTATAGGAAGAGGACAATGTTATCTTGTGTGCCTTCGGGGGGACTTAGATTTGGTACCTCAAGAACATATTACTGTGAAGACTTATTTGTGAGTTGATAAGTCAGCTGACCATGGGAGTGTAAGTATGCGCGTGAACCATGGTTATGTGAACTATGTTCGCCTCCAATATGTGTGATTTATATTTATATGGTTCCTGAGTGATTAGGAACTCATAATCTTTATGTACGTAATCTATCGAGATTTGATAGCAGAGCATGCGTGCACCGCTGCTTACCCTAGGGGTGCCATATATGTATATATGTACTGAGAGTGTTATATATATATACTTGTGATTGTTCACTGTTTCTTAATAGATGAGAGCGACTAAGATATTTAAACGACTTCAAGATGAGGGAACTAAAATAATTCATGAGATAATTGATTTAAATGATGATTATTTGAAATATAATTATGACTTACTTGGGTAATGTAGGTAGGCATCGTAGAGAAGTCTGTATAGGAAGATTTGGTGCAGACTAGTTAGGTAGCAGCATAACTAGAATGGGTTAAAAAAATATGTTAGGCATGCACAATAGTTGAGGGGTGAGAGTCTCAAGTGAGAGCACATAACTAACATGTATATAATATTTACTGTTTAATACAATTAAACACTTGCTGTTTTTAAAATATTTTCACCTCGGGCTCTGACCCGTTTCCTTCCAAATTTATTTTATTTTGTGAAAATATTTTAGGTGCCTAGAAACAGGGATGCCAAGCATAGGAGTTTCATTTTGTTGACGTGCTGTAGCTGTTGTAGAAGTTACAAGATCTCAGTATTAGACGCCTCCACATCTATATCTGCTTCCTTCAGAGTCATTTATATCAGTTAGGGCATGTCGCCAATTCTTAATTAGAGATAGCAGTTTTAGACATTTATTTATTTCAGTTGTTGGATTTATTTATTCAGACTTTTGTATTGGGATTATTTGGCATTTAGACTATTACTGGAGTGTTTACTCCAGACTCAATTTATTTCATTATATTGATTATTCCTTGAGATTGTTTTAGTGGATGTTGTATGTTAATTATTTGTTACTTAGTTGTTATTTATTTTAATTAGTAAAAGTTTTCATCTCACTTTTTAAATATTAGGTGGCTAGTAATTAATTAAATGATTTTTGATAGTGATGCTAAGACTGAACCAACTTGATATTATGTTTTAATTTGATAAAGGAGTAGCTACTCGATATTTAAATAGTCGGGGTGTCACAGGTGGTATCAGAGCATCAGGTTCTAGAGTCTTTAGGATCTGTAGGACTTGTCATGCTTTCTGCATAGCATTTTTTTATATAGAGCCCCATGATTTAGGACTGTTGTATATTCACATATCCAATTCCATTAAGTTATGAATGATAAATATGCCTCCAAAGTGAGTCATGAAGCAATGAAAGTTAATGAATTTAGTATGTGTTAACTTTTGTTCCACATTGGAAGGGTAGTAGAAAATTAACGAGTTAATAAAACCCAAATGATGGACTAAGGCTTGGATGCCTTGGGGTATCATAACTCTTTGAAGGGGAGATGTCCTACACTATGCATGTGTTAGGCTTGGGCCAAAAGCCCAACCGAACGCCGTCCGGCAGGTCGGCCACCTTGGTTCAGCTTGGGCTTGGGCTTATAAAAATCTCTTCAATTTTTGGTCTGAATTGAATTAACTTTCTGGGATAATTATTAATTAATTACAAACTTAATTAATTAATTAATAAACTGTGACTGTTTTATTTGAACCGTCATTTTCTTTGCTAGAAATACATTAGTTCCCCTCTGTTTTTTAGACTAATGAAAAATTCCCTCCTCCAAATTTCCTTCCAAAATCGAAATGCTGCTATACTTTTCGAAATATATTTTCTACATAATTGCATTCATTTGTTACGTTGTTGGTTGAGTAAAAATAAAGAAATTGTGTTCGTTGAAATTCATTATTGTTGTGCTACATAATTAATTTCAAAAATTAGTTCTATATTGGGAGACAATATTCATCAACCTCAAAGCACATTGGAGGGAATAAAGTGTCTTAAGGACACTGTGGTGCTTCACAAGGCTCAGATTATTTTCTATTTCTATTATTATTTATGCAAATTCAAGTAAGTTTTATTTTCTGTAATATTATTTTATTTCTTTAATTTGTAATTTTGTATTATTATTTCAGTCTATGAAGACAGTCTTCAAGGATCCAATATGCAAGATTCTTACTAAGATCAAATATTAGCCATTTATTAAGTGGTCGAAGAAGATGGGAGGAGACCCCTCCAAGCGAAATAACACACTTAGGTGTTCCTTTCACAAGGAGGGCAGCCACAAAACTGAGCATTGTAAAGCCCTCAAATCTCATCTCAAGGAGTTGGCCCAAGCCGACCATTTTAATGAGTTCATAAAAAAAAGGCAGAGAAGTTAGCAACTAATGGCGAGAAAAGTCCTAATAACGTCCTGGAGGAGGATATCGTCTATTAGTTCGTGGTGATACATGGGGTGTCATACCTAAAGAAAATTCAAGGAAATGCCGCTTGGATGGAATTAAAGAAACTTACTGTAGTCATGCAGGCATTTCAGATTGACCCAACCAAAGCATAGGCCAGGAAGTGTCGACGACCAGAGTATGTCGATTATAATAAGCATATTGTGTTCACGGATGAAGACTTGATCGGGGTGAGAACCCCTTATCATGATGCGCTTGTCATCACACTCAGGATAGCCAACTAGGACGTCGACAGATTTCTCGTAGACCAAGGTAGCTCATCCGAAGTGATGTACGTAGAGTCGTTAAGGAAGTTAAAACTGAGCATAACTGACATTAAGGAATCCACTGTTCCTTTGGTCGGCTTCGCTGTAGCTAAGGTACGGTCGTCCAGGAGTGGAGGACACCAGGCTTCATCCCTCCAAGAGGGTCATTAAAGACCTGGTAGAAGTTGTTGCTGGAAGTAACTCGACTGAGAAAAAGTTTTTGATTGGTACATCCTTGACCGATCTCTATAAGAAAGGGTTAGTCAACCTCCTCCCAAGTGATTTGGATGTTTTTGCACGGGAAGCTCCCTAGGATTGATTCCACCAGCATTTGTCATCAATTGTAGGTTGGCCTAGCCTTCAAGCAAGTCACATTGAGGGATCATCGAACAATCCTGGAGAAAGCTAAAGCAGTAGAAAAGGAGGTAAAAAAACTACTGGATGCAGGTTCCATATGAGAAGTTTAGTTCCCTAAATGGTTATCCAACCCGGTAGTAGTTCCTAAGAGAAATGGAAAATGGAGAGTTTGTATCGACTTTATTGACCTCAACAGGGCTTGTCCCAAAGATAGTTTCCCTCTTCTGAAGATTAATCAACTGGTCAACGCTACAGTATCACATGAGAGGATGAGCTTTTTAGACGACTACTCTGGATGCCACCAAATTCGCCTTCACGTGCCAGATCAAGTTATTCCCTTTGGACTTAAGAATACAGGAGTGACTTATCAGCGACTAGTTACAAATATGTTTAAAGAGCAAATGAGGGATACTATGGAAGTTTACATTGACGACATGCTCGTCAAGAGCAAGTTTAAGGACGATTACCTCTGTGACCTGGTGAGGACTTTTTATATCCTAAGGCAGTACTGAATGAAATACAATGCAAGTAAGTGTTCTTTTGGTGTCCAGTCAAGAAAATTCCTTTGATACTTTGTCAGTAAGAGAGGAATAGAGGAAAACCCCGATCAGATTGATGCAATCAACAAAGTTCATCCCCCTCGAACAGTAAGGGATGTATAGAAGCTCACCGGAATGCTCACCGTGCTCAACTGGTTCATTTCAAAATTGTTAGAATGATGTCAACCCTTTTTCAGTTGTTGAAAAGAAACAAAGGCATAACTTAGAACGAGGACTGCTCCAGAGCTTTAGAAGAACTCAAAGCCTATCTCAGAAATATCCCTTTGCTCGTGATTCCTAAGGAGAGCGATCCTTTATACCTCTACCTTGCTGTGTTTAACCATGCTGCGAGCTCTGCTTTGGTATGTGAAAGAGAGGAAAGCCATCATCCAGTCTACTATGCAAGTAAGACTCTTTTGGAAGCCGAGCAGCGGTGCCTTCCATTGGAAAAACTCTCCTATGCATTGGTGATAGCATCGAGGAAGCTGGAGCATTATTTTGAGGCCCACTCTATCTTCGTGGTTACTTTTCACTCTTTAAAGGATGTTATGAGGAAAGCAGACCTCTATGACCGACTGTCAAAGTGGTTAGTCGAGCTCAGAAGGTTTTATATTCACTTTCAACCAAGAACAGCCGTTAAGGGACAGATCCTAGCTAATTTCATTGCTGAGTTCATAGGAGAACATCCGGTCGATCGGCCAAAAACTAGTCATCTAAGGGAGAGCTTACAGGAACCAAGCATTTGGACCTTATGTGTTGATGAAGCCTCCAATTCGATGGGGGAAGGAGTAGGTATCATACTAGTAACTCCATTAAACACAATGCTCAAGTAAGGCATCGGTCTAGGATTTGAAGCCTCCAATAATGAGGAAAAATACGAGACCCGGATCGCTGTATTACGCAAAGCACAACTGCTAGGGGAAAGGCACCTTCAAGTCTTCGGCGACTCTCAACTAGTATCCAACTAGATAAATAGTGATTTTAATGTAAAGGATGGCAACTTATCTAAATGTTGTGAAGGGACTAATAGCCAACTTCAATCAACTGGATCATCACAAGTTCCCCAGAGGATAAAACAACCAGGCAGATGTCCTAGTAGCTCTAAGTTCAACAATAGACTCTGACTTAAGAAGTGTAGATGGGGATTGAAGGTAATATTGAGTTTAGAGATAATTCCCCCATTAAATAATAGTGTTTTGGATTAAGGCAACGTTGCAACTCAAAGTGATGCATCTTAGTAAGGCAGCGTTACAGCTCAAAGCGATGGAGCTCAGTGAGACAGATCAATACGATGCAAATTCATAACGCAATGTTATAATTTAAAGCGATGCAGGTCAGTAAGGCAACGTTGAAGCTCAAAGTGATGCAGCTTAATATGGTAATGATGCAGCTCAAGTGAGGTATGTCAGCGTGGCAGACCAGAGGGATCTCCAACGAAGAAGCAAACCAAGAAAGCTGAACCTTTAGTCCTATTATTTTACTTAGCCTTTTTGTATCTTTTTATTTACTTTTACTATGATTTGTAATGATTATAATGATTTTTAGCGTGAGGTCAAATGGTACTCACGAGAGACCAGGCTTGGCAGGGCCTGGAAGAGCTTTCATGCTCTATCGAATGACCTCGCCGTGGGAACTTCAGAGGGACTTGGTTTGGAGGATTGAGAAGTGAGGCACCATTGGGTATTGTCCTCACAATCTTAGATGCACCTGGTAAAACACCAAAAGTCTTTGATCGTGGAACTGTGGGTGAAGAAGCCTTGAGTTCCATCGGGCATTGAGTTGTGATCCAAATAACCCTCTACTTAATGTCATGTCTACTTTATGTGAACGACGTCTGTGAGGACAACCACTTGACACATAATGTTTAAGAAAAAGTCACGTCTTGGCATTTAATGGTTATGATGTGGATTTAACTAGTCCATCGGGCATTTGATGTTTGTGACATAAAGTATGAGGGATGTCTTTCACAGTAATTAATGACTGAGTTATCTTGGGAGTGGTGTGGGGGCTATTTAAGAGCCCCAATCACCTCTAAGGAAAGGATGTTCTTTTTTAGAGTTCAGAAGTTATTACTAGAGAGAATATACACCAGAGAGAGAATTTTTATTTTACAAACCAGAGAGTTTACTCACCCTCCATTGTCATTTATTACAAAGCTTTTCATACTTGAGAGAGATCTTTGAGGGTGGTTGGGGTGTTTGGCTGTCTGCCAAGGTGTATTTCTGGTGCTTATTTCTCTCTCCCTCTAAATGAGTTACTTCTGAGCCCATTATTGTCTTTTGAGTTATAAAAAAGAGTTCTCGTAAGTTTAAAGTGAGTTTGTATCTATAGATTTATGATTGTGTGTTTTACTTAGTCAAAGGCATTTCTTAATTAACTTGCCATTACTATACTCACAAAGGGGTTACGCCTCCTTCTTATCTAAAATACCCTCTTACATTTGGAGACTCTGCTGGGGAGGCATTCTTCTAAGCGAGGAGTATGGCGCAAGATAATGTTAATCGAAGACTTAACTTTGACGATATTCAACCCAATGAAGAACATGCGGCGAGAGATCTGGAATCTTCGAGAGATGGAGCACCTCGAGTGTAAGTACCTCCAGTTCAAACTGCGGCAGACGTTCCAGGGGTGACACAAGCTTCCATGAGCGTCGGGTTAGGACCAGCTCAAGTGGCAGTCCTCATGAATAAATTTTACGAGTTTTTACAAAATCCTGTAGCTACAATGGTGTTGGGAGGATTTGAGGCCAACCCCTTCGTGACACTAGGGGCAGCCCCAACGGCCTCACCAAGTGCAGTCTTAACAGGAACGGTCCTAACAAGTATATCCCCTGTTGTGAATCCAACAGCGGGAACTCCAGGAGTACCAACCGTTCCAACTGTGACGATTTCTCCAGGTACAATGGGCACCCTTCCTATGGTTCCTCTGGCCGTTCCTTCAACGGTATCAGCTATGGAAGAGATGAGAAAATAGGTACAGAAGGAGTTGTTAAAGTTCATACAAGCTTCCTCATAATTTGCTGGTGAGGTAGCTTCAGTTTATGATGAATTTCGGACGTCTTATCCTCATGAGTATAATGATGAGCCCTACATAAAATATTATATTCCCCCTATTTTTGAAAAATATACAAGAAAGGGTGAGAACCCGAAGGAGCACACTAAACGCTTCGTTGAATAATTAAGGGCTCTCTATAATAACAAAAAACTCAGGCTGAGGGAGTTTTCCTAAACCTTAACCGATAAAGCGTATACCTGGTATTCTCACCTAGCTCCTAAGAGTGTTTCCACGTGGGAGGAGATGCACGTTATGTTCATCCAGAAGTACTTTATGGCGAAAGATGAGTTCACCTTGACCCAACTTGGGAAAGAGAAGCAACGACCAGGGGAATATGTGGTGGCATACGTACGAAGGTTCAGGGAAAGGTCCCTCGATGTGAGGGAGGATGCCAAAGAATCCAAACTACTGCAGATCTGTGTGGCAGGACTGCTTCTGGAGTACATCTGCCATCTTATTAATGAGAAGCGCGAGGGGACTTTTGCGGCATTCCTAAAAGCAGCTAGGAATATCTCATTGGTAGTATGACCAAACCCAATGGTGGTGCCCATGATGTTTAGGCAGCCGATACAACTTGTGGGAGGGAGGTCTTAGTCCCCACGGGTGGGATATACTGAAGGAGAAGATGGGGAAAAACTAACGAAGAGGGACAACAAGAGAAAGTTTGGGAGAGATAGGGAGGATCCACCACCATTGCCTAATACAGTAGAGGAGGCTGTCAGCTATTACAATGCCATAGTGCAAGGAGGAACAGTGTATGAACCAAAAGGCATCCCCGTCGGGTACCATACGCGACAACCATGGAGGATTCCAAATATTTCCATATCCATCGAAAGATCCAACATCCAACGAAAAAAATTTCACGCTAAAAAAATCATCGACAGACATGTGAAGGTAGGAATGTTGCAAATCCCTACGCAAAATGTTAACAACAATCCACTCCCAGTACATGGGGCCAATCTGGTGGTGGCCTATGACGATGAGACAGAAAGAGAAGCAAGGGAGCTAACGATAGAGAAGGAGTTTGAAGAGTCTCTGAAAGACTACACTAGGGGAATGGCTAATGTAGTGTTAGCTTATGACGAAGCAAGTGCTAAAGATGTGGAAGACGTCTATAACGTTGAAAGTGAGGAAGTATATCAAGCTATGGAATACTATGTAGTTTCGAAGTCTCCAAAATTTGCCTGGTTTTTCGACCAGGTTGGAATGCTAAAGGTAAGTAGGTTGGAGATAGCCCATGCAATCCTTGATATTGTGAGGAAGAGCGCAGTCCCTTCGCTGAGATGGAAGGGACCCATGGCGAGGTTAACCAAATCCGCAAATAGCAAGGTATAGAGCATCTAAAAAATCCCATAAAAAAAGACGTTACTAATATCAAATTTCTTCAAATTAATACAACCAATTTCTCTCAAATAAATACAACATCTAAAATAAATTTCTCATGTTCTATACATCAGAATAAATAAATACAAGTCTTCTCTCTTGTATAGAAATCCTTTCCAAATCATCCACGCTAAAAATCATCCCAATTGGTCAATAGCGCTCAAATCCATGCTAACCTGCCAACTAAAAGAAAATATGGAGAAGTACACAATACGACAGGAAAGATGTTCAATAAATATACGTTAGCGATGAATAAAAATGTAACAACGCGAGTATGAATATTCAAATCAAATGCAAATCTTAATAGCATTTTATCAATTTAATCTCTCAACAACACATTAACCGGGTCACCAGGCCTCACCCCATCCGCATATTCTTTATCAAGTCATAGCCTCGGGAAGCAGTAATTTTGATGGGTGCCCAACATTCGTGTCATATTAAAATTTCATGACAACGTACTCAATAACAATATAATGATGCCACATGAATCAAAATAATTCAACAATTATTTCTCCAGATTTCAAAGAATTTAACAATTCAAATATGATTTCAATAAAACATGAAATCAACGGAATAACTCTCGAGAGATTTAAAGAGCATATTGTGTAAAACCCCATACCTCAAAATCATCACATAAATTCAGCCTCAAAATATGATCACACCATCATGTTCCTCTCGCGAAAATAATCAAATCACGTTCTAGCCCCAATACGAGATAACCCCAAATAGTTCTATTTTAAAAACTCAAAAAAATTAGATCCAAAAATTATTCAAATCACCAATCAGACTTCAGATTTAGATTCTACACGAAAAATTGAGTCAGGTATGTGTTTTGAGTTTTTCTTAAATCTCATTCGAATGAACTCAAAAAGAAGATCTAAACATTCCAAATTGACTCTTCTCATTCCACTCATTTTTGCCTATTTGGATTTCATTTTTGGCCTCTCTTTTTCATCTCCCTTTCCTTATAATCACCCAGAATATTCCTTATATAACCCCTCTCTCAAACTCTAGCATGGATCCTAAGCTAACGCATATTACTATATTTCCATTTAATTCAAAATTATCAACTTTACATATTTAAACCATTACAAAATGTCCAAAAACCAATAAAAATTGAATTTAAATATTCGATTCATTTTAAATAAAAATAAATTTAATATCAATATTGCGATTAATAAAATAATAATATTATTAAAATTATATACCATATTCATAAATAAAGCCCTCAAAATTACGGGGTATTACATACTTCCCCCCTTGAAAAGGAATTTTGTCCTCGAAATTTGACGAAACCTAACGCTCGAAATAAAATGCTACTCGATTCTAATTCCCAAAAATCACACACTAAAGTCCTCAAATTAATTCTAAACATCCTCACCACAACGCTTAACACATCCTCAAAATTTTCTATCTCCAAAGAAAACATGTCAAACCCGCATGCTAGACCCAAAACCCAAGACCCGAGCGTTATCGTATACCTAAGCTCTGATACCATCTGTAACACCGCGCCCGCCCGGGGAGAACGAAGCCGATCACCACTATAAATAAAAATAATCAAATTTGCAAATAGAAAGGTATAGAGCATCAAAAAAATACCACAAAAAAAGAAGCTACTAATCTCAAATTTCTTCAAATTAATACAACCAATTTCTCTCGAATAAATACAAAATCTAAAATAAATCTCCAATGCTCTATACATCAAAATAAACAAATAAAAGTCTTATCTCTTGTATAAAATCCTTCCCAAATCATCCACGCTAAAATTATCATAATTGGTCCATAGGGCTCAAATCCACGCTAACCTTCCAATTAAAAAAAAATATGGGGATGTACACAATACGAAAGGAAAGATGCTCAACAAATATACGTTAGTGATGAATAAAAAGGTAACAACACGAGTACGAATATTCAAATCAAATGCAAATCTCAATAGCATTTTATCAATTTAATTTCTCAACAACAGATTAACCGGGTCACCAGGCCTCACCCCATCCGCATATGCTTTATCAAGTCATAGCCCCGGAAAGCAACAATTTTGGCGGGTGCCCAACATCCGTGTCATATTAAAATCTCATGACATCGTGCTCAACAATAATATAATGATGCCACATGAATCAAAATAATTCAACAATTATTTCTCCATATTTCAAATAATTTAACAATTCAAATATGAGTTCAATTAAATATGAAATCAATGGAATAACTGTCGAGAGATTTAAAAAGCATATTGTGTAAAATCCCATACCTCAAAATCATCACATAAATTCAGCCTCAAAATATGATCGCACTATCACGTTCCTCTAGCGAAAATAATCAAATCACGTTCTAGCCCTAATACGAGATAACCCCAAATAGTTCTATTTTAAAAACTCAAAAAAATCAGATCCAAAAATTATTCGAATCACCAATCCGACTTCATATTTGGATTCTACACGAAAAATTGAGTCAGTTATGTGTTTTGAGTTTTTCTTAAATCTCATTCGAATGAACTCAAAAAGAAGATCTAAACATTCCAAATTAGCTCTTCCCATTCCACTCATTTTTGCCTATTTGGATTTCGTTTTTTGCCTCTCTTTTTCATCTCCCTTTCCTTATAATTACCCAAAATATTCCTTATATAATCCCTCTCTCAAACCCTATCTTAGATCCTAAGCTAACGCATATTACTATATTTCCCTTTAATTCAAAATTATCAACTTTACATATTTAAACCATTACAAAATGTCTAAAAACCAATTAAACTTTAATTTAAATATTCGATTGATTTCAAATAAAAATAAATATAATATCAATATCGTGATTAATAAAATAATAATATTATTAAAATTATACACCATATTCATAAATAAATCCCTCAAAATTATAGGGTACTACATAACTTTCTGCGATGCTGATAGGGCTGTAAGATTCCCTCACAATAGGCCATTATATGTGACAGCTAGCATTAACGAGATTAGATTTGCAAGGGATCTTATGGATGGGGGATCCTCCATCAACATCATGCCAATTATTTCTCTCCACGCAGCTAATATTCCAAAGGAGAGGTTAGTCCCCATGCCCTTGGTGATTTCAGGTTATGACAACCAGTTTTCTATGTCTATTGGGTATGTTTGCGTTGGGATTGTGATGGGAAATTTGAGTTCCCACATCAAATTCAACGTGATAAAGAGTGCAAATTCCTACCATATATTGATAGGAAGAGTGTGGATGAATAACCAAGGGCTAGTTCCTTCGACATATCACCAATGCGCCAAGGCGAATATCGAAGGAACGTAGATCACCATTAGAGCTACGAAGAGGCCCTTCGCGGTCGAAGAAGCTCACCTGATAGACGCTGCATTTTACACAGAATTAGAGGAGGACGTCAGAGTCCTAACAAGAAGAATGGAGGGAGTGTGGATTCCCTCAATCAGAGAAAGGATGGGGCCTGTGAATGAGCAGAATAACGAAGTTACAAGAAGCAAAGGAGTAATGGTAGAAGAAGCCCACCAGGTGGTCCCTCATCCCCAAAATATCTCGAAGAATATCAAGGATAGGATGAGGTTGAGAATGGATCTAATGGAGAATGAGGTCCATTGACAAAGTGTGCTGAGTCGATTTTAGGAAAAAAGAGTTGTTGAGGCTTCTAGAGAGAAGAGGCAAGGCAGTTACAACTGCCAACAGATAATGCAACAAGGTTATTACCGAAGAAGAAATGGTGGTTTATCGGTTATAATGGTGTGAACGGGCATCCAAAGAAGCTAATAAGGAGGCTGACCCGATATACGATTATTTTCTGGTGGATTAATAGGCGCAGCATATGGTGATAGATAACTCCAACATACAGGATTTCGTGGAGGATGTCACCGAATAATCAGACTACATGGAAGATTAATCAAAGCCACTGGCACAAGAGTTGGAGCAGTTAAACCTAGAGAAAGAAGGGGAGGATCCAAGACCTATTTTCATCTTAAAGGATCTCATTAAGGAAAAATGAGAGGCCTTAGTTGAGTTGATTCAGGAGTTTGTAGAAATTTTTGTGTGGAAGTATACGAAATGGAAGGGATGGACGAGGAAGTGAGCTACCACAAATTAAACGTGATGCCTTCAGCCATTCCGGTGAAGCAAGCAATGAGTACTTACAAGCCTGAATTGGACTTAAAGATCAAGGAAGAGGTCCAATGCTTGTTAGAATAAGGGTTCATTAAATCGATTCATCACCCACTATGGCTATCTAGCATTGTCCCAGTGAGAAAGAAAGATAAAAATCAAATAAGGATATATATGGACTTCAGAGACCAGTCGTTGCAACTATCAAGTTATCAATGGACTTCAAATAAGGATATGTATGGACTTCAGTGGCTACCTAACATTTTCCCAAGGATGAGTTTCTCTACCCTCCATTGATAACTTGATAGATGCAACGACTTGTCATGAGATGTACAGCTTCATAGATGTGTACGTAGGGTACAACCAGATTAAGATGGACCCCACAGACGCAGAAAAGACGGCGTTAAGAACCTCGTTAGGCAAATTTATGTACAAAGCGATGCCATTTGGAGTCAAGAACGCTGGGGATACTTATCAAAGAACAGTGATGGCCATTTTCCATGACTTCTTTCATAAATTTGTGGAATTTTATATGGATGATTTGGCCATTAAGTAAAGAAAGGAGGAGCCCCATCTGATCGATTTGAGGAAGGTGTTTTCCCGGTGCAGGAAGTATAAGCTGAAGATGAATCCACTTAAATGCGTCTTCGGAGTTACTAGTGGAAACTTTTTGGGTTTTGTGATTGATTGAAAAGGGGTGTAGATGGACCAGGGGAAACAACGAGTGATCTTGGAGATGCCAAGTTCAAGAACGACGAAGGAACTGAAGAGTTTCCTCAGTAAGGTTTCCTACCTTAGGAGATTTATGCCTGGGCTAGCCGAAATAACACACCCGTTAATGCAGCTTTTGTGAAAGAGAACAAAATTCAAATGGGAGGAAGCTCACCAAAAATCTCTCACTGGGCTGAAGAAGTTGCTCATTTCACCACAGACCATGGTTCCTCTAAAGGTAGGAATATCGTTGTAGCTATACCTCACATCCACCACGAGGTCTGTTGAAGCTCTGTTAGCACAAGAGATTGACGGGAAGGAATGACCACTCTACTACCTTAGTAGAATCATATATGGGCTAGAGGTAAGGTATAGTAGCTTGGAAAGGCACTGTTTAGCCTTAGTCTTTGTAGCGAAAAAACTTAGACATTATATATTGTCTTTTATAATTCATATTATAAAAAGATATGAACGTATTAAGTTTTTGCTGGAAAGAACTATATTGATTGGTAGGGCAGCTAGATGGTTCCTCATCCTCTCAGAATATGATTTTAAGTGCGTGGTCCCTCGTGCAATCAAGAGACAGGCGTACGTATATCTCTTGGCAATCTTCCCCTCTAGGATGTTTGAGCCACGTAGAGAAAGTATCCCAGGAGACGACTTGTAGGCCAGTCACTTAGATGCAAGCGATGAAGAATGGACGATGTAGTTCGATGGATCTTCAGTAGAAAAGAAATGAGGATCAGGGGTTATTCTTTCAAGAGGAATGTAGGAAATTTATCTTTCCTACAAATTAGATTTCCCTTATTCCAACAATGAAGCAGAGTATGAAGCGTTGGTACTGGGGTTTTTGGAGGCCCTTCGAAGCGGAATTCGTTCACTTTGCATCAAAGGTGATTCGAATTTGGTGATTCATCAAGTGAATGTAGAATATGCGTTGAAACACCTAAGCTTGGCACCTTACAGAACAATCATTGAGAGGCTTTTCAATCAGTTCCATCAGACCAAGATCAAAAGATATTCCTGAATGATGAACCGCCATGCAGATGCCTATGCCACCATTGCTCAGAAGATGATCATGAGGGACGATACAACTATAGTCGTGATTTAATGAAGAACATCTCCTTCAGTGGTACAATCAATTATATTGATGGAGGATGACTCTGACTGGAGGGGAGAGATTAGAAAATAACTAGATTCTAGGGAAGGAGTGATGGAGCTGAAAGAATTAACCCAATACTTTACAAATCAGGGAAACCTTTATTTTAGAAAATCCAGAGGATGGTTGTCAAGATGCATCGGCCCAGAAGAAGCAGAGCGGAGGTTGAAAAAAATAAATGAAGAGCACTGTGAAACAACTGAGATACCTCTTTACAGGAGAATTAAAAGGGAGGGATATTTCTCTCCTAGAATGAAGCGGGACGCAGTAGAGCACTCTGAATGCCATTTCATTAAAGCTCTCAGACTGGAGGGAACCTTATATTGACTTTATCAAAGATGGAGTTATCCCGATAGAGAAGATGGATGCGATGGGACTCAAGAGAAGGTCCCCAAGGTTCTATGTTCAGGAAGGGTAGCTTTATTGAAGGGGATACTTCAACAGGACATTGCATTGCATCACAAAGGGAGAAGCAGACGAAGTCCTCAAACAAGCTCACGATCCAGCTCACATAGAAGGCGCCAAGTTATATGACCAGCTGATGACATTAGGGTATTATTGGCCGATGATGGATAAGGACTCTGCTGAGTTTGTTCAAAAGTGCAAGGCTTGCCAACTATATGGAAATATGATCCATGCCCCATTGATGGATATACACTCATTGTCAATGCCTTATCCTTTCCACACCTGGGTGTTTGACCTGGTGGGGGCAATACATCCTTCTTCGAGGGGCAAGATCTGGATACTAGTAGCAACGGAGTGCTTTACAATGTGGGCTGAAGCGATACCGCTAAGAAGGGACACAATAGGGGTGGTGAGTAACTTCATCATTGAATACATCATTTGGAATTATGGGATTCCAAAGGTTATTCTCTCTAATAACAGATACCCCCTTCATCAATTCAGAGGTAACAATGCTCACAGACAAGTACTCCATTGTTCATCATACTTCAACGGTAGCATACCCAAAGGGAAACGGTCAAGCTGAAGGAACTAACAAAATATTGGTTAATATTTTGGCCAAAATAATGGAGGACTTCCTAAGATCGTGGGATGACGAGATACCAGCTGTATTGTGGGACTATCGAACAACTAAAAGGAAGCCCATAGGATATACTCAGTTTTCCCGTATATATGGAGTTGAAGCGATTCTCCCCATGGAGTTGGAAGTTCCTTATGCCCGATATGCCTTATGAAGTAGAAAACTCCCTCAGAACAGACATGTGCAGTTAGAATCATTGGACGAACAAAGCGATAATGTGATGTAGAACTTTAAAATGTACACGAAGCAGCTCTCCAGGGTGTATGACAACTTGGTAAGACCAAGGAAGTTCGTGGAAGGAGACCTCATTTTGAAGGCAACAGTGAAGCACATCAAGGGGCTTCCTCTGCCTAAGTTTGTAGCAAATTGGGAGGGACCTTTTTTTGTAAAGGAGGCTCATGATTCAGTTTATTGCTTAATTTCTAAGATAGAAGAAGACAAACCATTCAGGATCAGTAATAAATGGCTGAAAATCTATCATGTATAAGAAATTAACTTTAGATCATCATTGTATCTAGCTGTTTTTGTTATAAATGTATAAGTTATTCTTGATGTTTATTATTGGAACTTGAGTGGAGATGAAATAATTGTAGAATTTTGTAATATACGCAAGCAGTTACAACAGAAAGAAGTGGCATAGAAAAATATATATATTTTTCATTCACAAAATTTGGGGCATTACAAAATTGGGAGCTATCGCCCAAGAATTACATAAAAGAAGAAAAATGAAACTGTATACAAAAGTGGAAGAGTTCATTGGACTAAGAGGAACCACAAGTACGGAGCAGAGAAAAACTCTCCAGGCAGGCTTGAAGAAGCTACTAGGCAAGATTGTTGGGCATTAATAGAAACGTCCAACATTATTTGAACTTGTGTACGCTCAATAATGAGTTTCTCCCGTTTCAGCTTTGTCAGACGCAGGTTTTTTTTTATATCCTCTACCTCTTTGTTGGAACCTTCAAGAAGAGGTGCTATCTTGGCCAACTTTGCTTCCTCAGCTCGTTGAGCCTCCCGGTGTTTTTGCAGCAGTTCCTTCTGGCTTGACAATTGCTAGCCTTTTAAAGTTTTTTAGTGTCCAATCATCCAGCTAAATTGGAAGCCATCTCAGCCCAACTCCCTCAGATAGCCCAAGAATTAGTTGAGGAGAGACCTAGTAACATTTGTGGTAGGAGTACTGATGATATCAACAACGACGATCGCCATTCCTTGAAGCCTATGGCTCATCATATGGAAGTTGGAATGCAGATAATCCACTGTGAAAGTCTCCGAGTGATGACTCACAAGCTACTCAATTACCAAATGATGGCTGGCAAACATTTGAGGAGAACACTGAAGGACCATAAGGCAGAAGTCAGGAGGAGCTAGGTTGGGAAGAGGAAGCTCAAAACTAGATTCTCTACCGATAGCAACACCAATCGTGGAACCTTGGTCGTCATGACTAAAATCTTTGAAAATAGCTAATTCCCGATGGGGCAAAGCGATGGGCGAAAGAACTGGTGGAGATTTCTCTCTTTTCAAAAAGGATTAACGAACAACCTGAGAACATGTAGAAGAAATAATGAGTTAAGTAAAAATCTTAACAAGTGATTTTCATTATTAAGTCACCGTTGCTGGTGGAGTTTGACGAAAAATCTTAACAAGTGTTTTCATTGTTAAGTCACCGTTACTGGTGGTGTTTGATGAAAAATCTTAACAAGTGGTTTTCATTGTTAAGTCATCGTTACTGGTGGAGTTTGACGAAAAATCTTAACAAGTGTTTTCATTATTAAGTCACCGTTACTGGTGGAGTTTGATGAAAAATCTTAACAAGTGTTTTCATTGTTAAGTCACCTTTATAGGTGGAGTTTACGAAAAATCTTAACAAGTGTTTTCATTGTTAAGTCACTGTTATAGGTGGAGTTTATGAAAAATCTTAACAAGTATTTTCATTGTTAAGTCACCATTACTGGTGGAGTTTGACGAAAAATCCTAATAAGTGTTTTCATTGTTAAGTCACCGTTACCAGTGGAGTTTGAAAGTTTGAGAAATGAGACTCTTCTAGATTTTACATTGTCAATAATAAAGGACAAATAATGAGAAACAAAGGGAAACTAGTGAAGTACCTAAACCATGGCTGGAGCAAGAACGAGAGTCACTAAGGAGGCCACAATGGCTGGAACTGTTGGGGGAAGGTTTATCTCCTCAGAAGCCTCAATGACACCCTCAACTAATGGATCCTTAATGTCCGGTAAAGCTCCCTCGCCAATAAAAGGTACCGATGCTAACATAGGAGTTCCACTTGAGGATTACGTTTGACCTCCAAGTGATTCCCCAAAGTGGGTGGATGCAAAAGAATCACTATGCTGGGCAGAAAAATCAACGCTGGCCTTAGGAATGGGTAGACCACCAAGAGAAGTTGGTGGGACAAGATCTAAAGAAAACTATAATAACAAAGCTAAGTGTTAGAAATGGGGAATAAGTACAAAATAAGGGAGAAATACTTCTAAGTTTACTTAACTCGGTTATGGTACTGAAGACGGGAGCTGTAGTTATGGGTCTCGTCAACACGGTAGGAAGAAGAATGTTAGATAATAAAGACACCATTTCAACTAAAGGCATCCCAATAGATTAAAGTTCAGCATGGCGAACAGGAAAAAAATGGTGGAGGAGAGAAAAGACTTCAGACCTAATAGTGATTGAGAATGTGTTACCTTGGGGGAACTTTCTGTAGCTGGAACGATGGGCAGAAGAACCTCGGAATGAGGTATAATTCAGAAGAAGCTGAGGGCGTTGTCTCTGGTTGAGAAGAGATTCCCACAGATTCAATGGAATCACCCCCCGCAGTAGCATCCTTTGCAAGTTGGGAGGACAAACGACGAGAGTAGGTAGGCCTGGTCATTGGGGAATGGAGAGGAGTTACATCGATCTGAGAGGAACCAAAGCATCCCCCACGAAAGGAATCACAAGGGGATGGACCTTTTTTCTTCAGCTCCATGCACCAAAGTCGCAAAGAGGTAGACAAATGCACTTTGCCTTTAAAAAATGAAAAAACTAAAACACACATGTATACCTCAGATCTAGGTGGAGAATGGTAGGATATCACCATTGGTGAAGAAGGAGGGGAAGCAACGACAGAACGAGTTGAGGCGATTGGTGCATCAGGAACCAGTTTCTTCTGGGACTTAGTCCCAAGAGTTTTTTTCCTCACACCTGCAGCACCAACAGTCGAAGGATGGGCTCTTCTTCCTCTTTAGCCCTTCATTCGATGGATATACTAAGATAATGGGGAAGGCAGCAACAGGAGGAACGACAAGAGCGTGTTATTGAAACTTAGAATTTTTTCGCACCACCTTAGATTGTATCTTCTTGCTCAAATCCACACTCACATCTGCAGACGTAGGAGGAGGAACGGAAAAAATGGGAAATTCCTCCACGGGAACGTGAGGCTGAGCTTGGGGCTTAGATTTTTAGGAATCCCCACTCTTGGATCCCTTAGTTCTTTTGGCTAGTGGCTGGGAAGCTACTTCGCTAGAAGCTAATTTGATGGGACCCCTCTCACCAGAGATACCTTCAGAAGGAGCAGGTTATTTGGGTGTCGGGGCATTTTTGGGCTTTTGGGTAGAAACAGGAAGCATGAAGCAATATGGAGGAATCTCAGTGGTAGGTTCTTTGGGAGTTAGGCTCAGAGGGAACTCGATTCCCAAAATGGAATTGACTTTTAAACCCAGTTCCTATGAAGAAAATGAAAGAACTGGAGTCCCCTCAACAAATTCAAAGATTTGGGCCAGTTGCTTCGACCAATACTTAGTGGCAAATAAATACATCACATCACCTTTCCTGGAAAAACTAGGAATGATGACTCTCTCATACATTGTGGGTCTCACCCCGCACGTAATAATATAAGTGAAGAGAGAAAAAGCCTAGCTGAACATGACCTTAGGGTGGTTTGGCTGGAAGACGGGGTGAGGAGCCCCTTGGTCAAAACCAAATTGACGGGCACACTAATGGGGGTTATAATGTTCACACGAGTACCCCCACTCACTGTAGGATGGTAAATAACTGGGAGAGAACAAAAGGACCACAGCAAGTGAAAGGTATTCTTCCATAAGGTCAACAGTCATTTGTTAGACCACTATTGGCTCATTCCTGAAAAAATCACAAGTATGGGGGAAAACTTCATCTCCATAGGGTCGCATCACAAAACAGTCATGTTTATCAATAATAGAGGTTAACTCCTTTTGAATTTTCCTCTTGTGATAAATATAGGAACATGGAGGCAGATTTTCTTCCCCCGAACAAGGGCGGCTGGTTTTAGCTGCTACGTCGGGGAAACGAACATAAAGGAAGCCCGTTAGATGTATGCAGTTGGCAAAATTAGCCAGGTTATAACGGGCAAGAGACGGTTCCATGTCAAAGTGGGTTCTATCAAGCCATGTGTAGAGTCATCCCAGGGCAATTACATCTAGAGGAAGCTTGATACCCTTGGCCAAATGAAGGGATATGTTGATGAAGTCCCTTCGGGGTTGGGCATTAGGTTTCCCCATTAAAAGGAAGCGAGAGATAATGACAAGGGTGAAAGAAGGTAGTTCTAATAATATACCTTAACGAGGGGAAGCCTTAGAAGAGTTATCCTTAGAAGGATCCTTGAAGAAATAGTTCATGAGAGGAGTGAAAGTGGATTTATTTGAAGAATCGATGCACCTTCAGTATATACGATCCAACTCTGAACGGTCAGCAACCTCTTGGACATCCAAGGCTTCATCAGAATAGGGCTCATGGCCTGTTGCCTTAAGGACCAGAAGCTCACAAACTTCTTCCAACGTTAGTGTAAACTCAACCCATGCAGTAATGAAAGTGTGAGTAGTAACGTTTAAGTGAGACACTAGTGCGGGAAGGGCAATAATGTTCTTGGATAGAGTAAACTCACCGAACCACTTGGCCCAATGAAGACCAATTTTTACGAGGTTATCATCGTGGGAACTCTGTATATGGGAGTTCTAGGTAGCAAAGTGAGCAGGAGAATCCCCGGGCCCTTCAAAGTCAATATGGGACCACGGGAAGTCAGCTCGCTCAAGACGAAATCGAAGAGTCGCCTCTTGGGGGAGAAAGCCCCAGTCAATAGCATTTTCGTCTTCATCACTAAGCACCATGGCATCACACTTAGCATTAAAAATAAAAGTTTTGCGAAACCTAAAAAAATCATCACCCTTGCTTAATATGGGGGACCTGCGGTAGAAATATAATTGTTCCTTGCGAGCGAAGGTCAAAGAGGTGGTAGCAGAGGTGGTGACAGGTGGAGTATTGGTGGCAGACATAGTAGGATTGCTTGAGGAGGACATTGAAGATGATAGTGAAGTACAGAAAAGCTCAGAAAAAGGAACTAGAGAAGTAATAATGGAGTGGCTAGAAAGTGAGGATGATTGCAGAGGAAAGGAATGAGGAGAAAAGCTTGGCAACAATGGAGTTTTTGCATAGTTTATCTCTCTAAAGTAGACGAGAGTTTAAAGAAGATGAAGAAAAGAGAAGAGTTTTGAAAAATAGACGTTTGAATTCTTTTAACCCGTCTTTTAATTTTCCCACCATCACACGTGCGGAGCCGCCTGTAATCATTCCAAGTGGACACGTGGCATTTTGGGGAGCGTCCTAGAAATTGAAAAGATAACATTACGTCATTAATGAAGTGACGAATGGGGAGTGGAAAGGGTTGTTATTCCTACGAAAGTTTTAGTTTTGGGCACCAGAATTTTTGTCAAACATATCCAATCGCTCACAACATCGATGCTGCCCCAACGGTTCAAAAAAGCTACGATGTCCCCTTGCCACAAGTCCAAACGTTGTTTAGTTGTGACTCAGATACATCGGGGATAATTTTTCAGCATTTTTGAACATGAAGAAGCGACAACGCAGTAGAGCCCAAACGAAGCAGAACCTCCGAATAGGGAGAATTTCCTAGAGATAAGTTTATAAGGAAGAATTCCACAAGTCTCAATGATAGGGGAAGTTCTAATGAAAAAACTCACAGTTTATAACTATACTCCACAACAGCACAAACGAGAGAATTAGCAGCTATATTGAGAGAACTCCAAATAGTCAAACCAGAACGGTTGAAGCTCAGTGACAAGAAAAAAATACGATGTCCCTTCGCCAAAGTGACAATAAGCCGAAGTGCTTTGACTCAGATACATCAGGGAGAATTTTACTTTTTCCTAGAGGCGATAACTACAGTGGTTGTAACGAAGGAAAAGATGCCAGAATTTTTTCGTACAGAGAAGGTTCATCGGACTGAGAAGTTTTCGTACAAACATTTCTTGCTCCCACAACAAATATATACACCAAGGGGCAAATGTAGAGGGGTATTGAAAGTAATATTGAGTTTAGAGATAATTCCCCCAATAAACAACAATTTTTTGGATTAAGGCAACGTTGCAGATCAAAGTGATGCAGCTTAGTAAGGCAGTGTTACAGCTCAAAGCGATGGAGCTCAGTGGGACAGCTCAATACGATCCAACTTAGTAAGGTAGAGTTACATATCAAAGCGATGCAGGTCAGTAAGGCAACATTACAACTCAAAGTGATGCAACTTAATAAGGCAGTGATGCAACTCAAGTGAGGTAAGTCAGCGTGGCAGTCTAGAGGGATCTCCAACGAAGAAGCTGATCGAGAAAGCTGATCCTTTAGTCGTATTGTTTTACTTAGACTTGTTGTATCTCTTTATTTACATTTACTATGAGTTGTAACGATTATTATGATTTTTAGCATGAGGTCGAACGGTACTCACAAGAGACCAGGCTTGGCAGGGCCTGGGAGAGCTTTCATGCTCTATCGAACGACCTCGCCATGGAAACTTCAGAGGGACTTGGTTTGGAGGATTGAGAAGTGAGACACCGTTGGGGCTTCTCCCAACCATCTTAGATACACCTGTTAAAACACCAAAAGTCTTTGACTGTGGAACCGTGGGCGAAGAAGCCTTGAGATCCATAGGGAAAAGAGTTATGATCCAAACAACCCTCTACTTAATGTCACGTCTACTTTATGTGATGTCACTAGCTAGCTAGGTAAAGTCAAATCCATACTTGAGTAAACCACAATGGTATTTGGGGCTTTCAGATAGTTGGTGAACCACCTCTGTGATGACAACCATCTGACACACTGTGTTTAAGTAAAAGGAACGTCTTGGCATTTAATAGTTATGACGTGGAGATAACTAGTCCATCAGACATTTAATGTTTGTGACATAAAGTAAGAGGGATGTCTTTTACAGTAATTAATGACTGAGTTATCTTAGGAGCAGTGTGGGGGATATTTAAGAACCCCAACCACCTCTGAGGAAGGGGTGTTCTTTTTAAGAGTTCAAAAGTTATTACTAGAGAGAATATACACCAGAGAGAGATTTTTTATTTTACAAACTAGATAGTTTACTCACCTTCCATTGTCATTTATTACAAAGCTTTTAATACTTGACAAAGATCTTTGAGGGTGGTTGGGGTGTTTGGCTACCTGCCAAGGTATTTCCCTCTCCCTCTAAATGAGTTACTTCTGAGCCCATTATTGTCTTTTGAGTTATACACAAGAGTTCTCGTAAGTTTAAACAGAGTTTGTATCTATAGATTTCTGATTGTCGGTTTTACTTAGTCAAAGGCGTTTCTTCATTAACTTGCCATTACTATACTCAAAAAGGGGTTACGCCTCCTTCTTACCTAAACTACCCTCTTACAATAAGAACAATCCAAGTAGACCCATCATTGATCAAGTAAGGACACAAATTTCCAATTGAGTCCTTTGTAGTTTTGGCTCCATTACGGACAAAAACATTTTAGTCATAAGATAGTATTATTGAGTATCTTTGAAGCCTATGACAAGTGTAAAGTTGAAGACGTAGCGGCTCCTTTCCAAGTTAATATCATTGTTGGAATTCAAGTGCCTCGTTTCACGTCATCAACATAATAATTCAAATCTACCAAAGGTACGAATGCTTTTATATTTTTTTAGGATACTTGGAATAACTTTTAATGGGTGTAATTTTATTTTAAAATAAATTTTATTTTCTGAAAGTTATTTTAGAACTTCCAATAAAAAGTTTTTGGGCTTAAAATTGAAAAAATGAAATTTTGACATTTCGTTCAAAATTGTCGTTCGAACGAGAATTTTGTTCGAGCGAGTTTGCCAATGACTTTTCCCTTTTAGCCACTGGAACTTCGTTAGAAGGTCGTTCGAACGAGATTTTCGACGGGAAAACTATTTAGCAATTTTTGGCAATTTTGTTCCACTATCCCACTCTTTTGTTCCCTTTAACTTTTCCAGAATTAATATGTGCGGGAACCATCATTAGAAAACCAACTTTTGACATTTTCTAAACCCATTTTGAGAGAAAAAAATTTCTTAGTTCAAAAGTTCATTGTTTAGTATTTTTGAGTATTCATGAATTAATCTCTACAAAAAACAATTACACCCATTAGTTTAAGTTTAAATCTAAGTTCCTATTGTTATATACTTGCTTGAAGAGTGTTGGGCATCGGGTTTTACTCTACCGAATTGAAGAGTTTGTTTGGGTTTACTTCTACATCCTATAAAGAAGAAGTTCGTTGTTTTGCTGCAGCATACTCACATGGTGAAAGGCATTGTGCGAGGGTTAACGGTTGTCTAAAAACTTCATTAGTGGATTCCAATGTTCCGGTGGATCCCGGGATTGTAGACTAAGCAGAGGTTGGTACAAGAAGACGCGTCGGGGGCTTGAAGGGAGTCGAGTTGAGTTGAGTAAGTCATTTATCTTGTGCTTGTAAAATTCCGTACTTAGTGGACTTAAGACTAGGGTTGTCCGAGGTTTTTTCTCGTTGTGGGGTTTTCCTCATACATCGCGGCGTTGTGGTTGTGAATTTATATTATCTTACGAATTACCTAGAATGCATGCTTAGGATTAAAAGATAAAATATTGTTTAATTCACTTCTCTTGTTTAATTTAGTGATAAATAAGTTTGGATAAAACTTAAGTTGATTTAATTCAAGTCAGAAATTTATATCTGCTAAAATTTGGTTTGGCCTAATTTGATAATATTGAAAATATTGTGTAGGCAAATTTTAGGACTTGTGTTAAATTAATTTTGGGCTAAAAGTAAATTTCTCATAGTTAACTTAATGTGATAGTTTTGTTTGTGAGAAAATCCTAATATGGGTTTGTGTGATTTTTTTTTTGTGTGTGTTCACCATAATTCACTAATTTAGGTTTAATTTTTAATTTTGTTTTTAGAAATTAAAATTTGTGTTTAATTTAATTTTTCATCTTTTTAAGAAAAGAAAATCAAATAAGATTTGAAAAATTAAATTGTTGTGTTGAACCATCTTTATTCCGCATTTAAAAGGAAATTAAAGTGAAAGATTTTAAAATTGGGGGTCTCCGTGCTCAAGAAGTGGTATCAGAGCCAGAGCGCTAATTTATTGCTTTAGGGCCCTTTTAAATATTTTTGACTAAAAATGAAAATTTCTCCATTTTCAAAATTTCCTGTCTTTGATGGTTCTAATTACGCCTATTGGAAAGCGCGTATGAAATCGACACTTAGGTCTATCGAAGAAAGGGTTTGGTTGTCAGTTGTTAACGGGTCGTCCCCACCCACATATTTAGTAGAAAATGAGTGTGTTCCCAAACCCGCAGATAGATGGAGTGGAATGAATTTAAACTTGCAAATTTTAATTCCCGAGGTTTAAATGCCTTGTTTAGCGGGTCACATCGGGTGAATTCTGACGTATCATGACATGTGAAACCGCTAAGGAAGATTGGGATATATTAGAACTCACTCATGAGGGAACTAGTGTCGTTAAGGCTTCTAAACTCCAAAGCCTCACCACTCAATTTGAAACCATCGAAATGCATGAAAAAGAAACATTCGATGAGTTTTATGCTAGATTCTCAGATGTAGTAAATTCTTCATTTAATTTAGGAGAGAAAATACCTGACAATCGAGTTGTTAAGAAAATTTTAAGGTCCTTACCCGAAAGATTTATCCCTAAAGTGACCGTTTTAAATTATTTACCCACCTTGAATTCTACCAAACTTGAGGAACTAGTAGGTGATTTACAAACTTATGAACTAGATATGTTCCCCTCTAAAAATGAAAAGAAAATTGATAAGGGCATTGCTTTGAAAGCCCGAAAGGAGAAAAAACGAGTTGTGGATAATGAGAGTGATAGTGACTCAGAGTACATGGCTATGTTTGCTAGGAAGTTTCACAAATTTCTTAAATTTAACAGAGATAAATTTAAAAAGGATTTTAATAAATTTGAAAATTCTAAGCATGACAAAGTCGAAAAGTTCCCTAAAATTTTTAATGAAAATTTAAATAGGGACGAGTATAATACGTGTTACGGTTGTGAGGGTTATAGCCATAGGGCGTTAGAATGCCCCACTAAACTAAGGAAAGAGGGTAAACAACCAATTTCATATAATGCTACCCTTAGTGATAGTGATAAGGAAGAGGGACCCGCTTCCCCCATTGAGCGCAACTTCATCGCGTTCATGGCAAGTCGTGTGAGCTCCGATAATGAATATTACCATGAAGATAAAAAAATACATGACACTTCCAAGGCCAAAGTTTATGATTCCCTTATTTTTTATGGATGTGAGAGTGAAGAAGAGAGATAGAGTGAAAATGAAGAAGAGGTTGATGTGAGTGAACTTCAAATTACTTTTCAAGACTTATATGAAGAATCTATTAAATTAAAAAGATCAAATTTGAAGTAAGAAGCTAGTTTAAGAGAGCGTGTCAAGGTCGTTGATGATAGTGTATTGGTTGAAAACCTTAGGACACGAGAGAGAGAGCTCTTCGTGAGAAGCTAGAATATATAGAAGGCGAGAGAGATAGCCTTAGAGGGTTAATGGAATCCATGAAAAAAGGAGCTTCTTATGTTTTAAGAGAGAAATGGTTTTCTTGAGTTTAGGATTGTAGAACTTGAGAAGAAAGTACTCAAGTAGAGTCAAATTTGATTTGGAGAGTCGTTCGGAGAAATTAGATAAAATCTTAGGAAAGGTCCAAATTAAAAATGACACTTATGGTTTAGGCTTCTATTCTTATAACGACTCCACTAATAATGCCAAAACCAATGTTTTAGGAGAATCCTCTAGGAGAAATGTTATAGATCATTCCTTAAGTAAGTCTTTTTGCCGAGTATTTAAGTACTCTCATCGTGGTCGAAAAGGTCATATTAGGAAGTTTTGTTTTGATCTTAAACGAGGTCCTAGAAAATCCCAACGTAAGGCAACCGAGGTAGCCAAGATTCCTATACCACGAGATCGTCATTCGTCATTAGTTTGGGTTAGGAGATCCGACTTGGTATCTTTACAAGATAGGATTTTTTATTCACATTTACTTTCACACGATACCTCTCTTGCTAAATCCAAAGGTTGAATGTGTTAGTTGATTACATACTTTAGCTTATGTACTTCATGCTATATTATCATGCTTATTGTATGCTTGTTTATTATTTTCTAGTAATTTCTTTATCACATATCTCATGCTAGAATTATGAAGTTTGTTTATTTTTTGTATTGAAGTTCTTTTATTTTAGTTTGCATTAAATGAAAAATACAAATGATTTTTGTTTGTCTTTTGAGTAAATATTTTTATTTGTTTGGTTAAAAAATTTCAAAAACTCAAAAAGAATTTTTTTTTGTGTATTTTAGTTTGACACACTTTATGTGCCATATACTTGTGTTTGAGTCCCTTCTTTTTCGCTTTCATGTGGAAAGAACTTTTGGTTAAGATTGTCAATCCTTAAAATGTTCTTTACCATGCTTACATGGAGTAGTTGGATTTTGTGTTGCTTAATGGATTCTATTTCTATATGCCTCAATTCACACATGAACGAGCTCACTTGAGATTTTAACTTCACATGTATATTTGAGCTTTGTGAGGTGTTTTCCTACCAATTGAGTCATTTACATATTTTTGACCTAGAAGGACTTGTGCATGTCAAATCCGTTGCAAGTGATATTTGAGTGATATATATAAATGTGCACGGGGAAGGGCACCGAAAGGAATTATTATCCTTTGCGAGTAAGCCATCATTTGGAATGGACCTAAAAGAAATATGTGGTCCAAAGGCCTAAAAATAAAATATGGCATTAAAAGAAAAATATTTTGCCAAGGCCTATTTTGTTTAGTTGATATAGTCATTCAAAAATATATACGCTTATTTTGAGGGAGATTGGATGGTATATCAACGGTTTTGCACAATGTTTGTTTCTCCTAGTTGCAATTTCATTGTCACGACTCTATTGGTTTGTAGAATCATCAAAATTCTAGGCTTATGTGCATTGTGTATGTTTGTTCATTGAGTTAAATTTATATTGTCACATGAGGCTATATCTAAATGTGATAAAGTTATGCAATAAAATGAGAACTCCGTGAACATGTTTTAAGTTATTAGGTCAAAATTTAGTTGTTACTAGTTCACACCCCTACACTTTCGTTTCCCACATATATTTGGACACATTTTTTCCATACGAGTGTTAAAAGCTTAATGTATTTTGGGTCTTGAGTGGTGTTTACACCTATGTATATGTCGTGTACGTTAGTGCTATTCATTATGTATACATATATATGGTAATTTTTTTTTTGCTAATTTCTCTAGTCTACCTATGCTTTAGTTCAGAATTTGTATATAAATGGTTGCAAAATATTTGGTTGATATCATGATTAGTATCTTACATCATATGTTGGTATCTATTTATCCGTGTTGTGGATTAGTTCATTCTATTATTGCCCATATGCTTTCATGTTCTTATCACTTTATGCTCAATCATGTTTTCTTGCTTTCCCATACTTATATTCCTTATGTAGTTTTTAGGGGGAGAAGTGGTACTTAGTTACATTGGGGGAGAATGAGTAATTAATTAATTCCTAATCCTTTGTCTATTCCTGAACAAAAAGGGGGAGAAGTTATTTCTATACCTTTAGTTTAGGAGATTTAACTTAGGGGGAGTCGCGACCTTGTTAGGTAGAGTTGATAAAGAAGAATTAATTTAGGGGGAGTATTTATTTTTCATGTAATTAATATTCTTCATATTCCCTATGCATTGGATAGTTTTTTGAAGTGTGCAGGAATTCTTCTAAGTGGAAACTTTCATCGGCAAAGCTATTGATCCTTGGGTCTTGAGTCAAGTTTTCCATTTTTGGGTGGGAAGTTTTTTAGTCTAGTAGAGCTTGACTGCCCTTTAGTATTTTTATTTGGTTTTTGTCCCAAAATAGCCAAAAGGGGAGATTTGTAAGGACACAAATTTTCAATTGAATCCTTTGTAGTTTTGGCTCCATTCCCGAAAAAAATATTTGAATCATAGGATAGTTTGGGTACCTGGATTTGTCACTTGAGCCCAGACGAGAAGCCCAATCAAATTCAGGCCAGAGTCCAAAGGCCCCGCGCCTCAACCAAATTAGTTTTGACCTAGTTAGTTCCTAAAATCTCTCTTCAGAGATATCCTAGGGATTGTGGGATAATGTGGGGGAGTTCCACTCCTCCACTCTTCGAAATAACATGTATATAACAAACCCTCCACCCGGGGCAAAGGGCATGCATTATTATTCCTGTAAAATACTCCCCGAAGTAAAGAGAAATAATATTGAGAGCTCCACCGTGGACGTAGGCATTCTTGCCGAACCCGTAAATTTTGCGTTGTGTGAATGTCATTCCTTATGTTCTTTATTTGTTATGGTGATTATCTTTTCTTATTATTTCGTGCTGAACTTAATTGTCACCACAATTGGCGTCATCTGTGGGAAACGTTTGTCTTCCTTTAAGAAAGCCCTTGCCAACAAATAATTTGGAATGTGTGGTCATAGTAGCAATTCCCCTCAAGCGGGGGATATCCAAGAGAATCCTGCCCCTCGCAGGATCAGATCTGAAGTTCGACATTCAGATCATAGGGCTCGTCCAGAATGGCAATGCCTCAGAAGAAAGTCAAGGACCATCCAGGTCCACACAGATCTCCAGGTTGATCGATGCCTATGAGGCCAAGCTCCAAGAGCAAGGGGAGGTCGCTTGTAAGCAGGAAGCTGAAAATGCTCGCCTCAAAAGGCGATTGAAAAGGATGGAGACAGAACTCCATCGTAGCACCAGGCAACGTCAATATCGCACTCCTAGCCCTCAGGCGAGCAAGTCTCTCAATCGAGGAAGGAGCCCTATCCGCACATCTCAAATATTCGAGGAACACAGTTCGAATGGTGACTTACTCGAACAACAACAACTTGCTCGTTATTACAGGAGTCCAACTCGAGAAAACGATGATATACGAAATCTGTTCTGGAGGGAAATGGACTAGCACCTAACATATCGGGGTGCTAATCGACCAGAGAGCTATCCAGGCGATCTCTCAAGACCCAGATGAAATCCCCTTTCTCAAGGGAGATAGAGGAAGAAGAAGCCCCCAAGAAGTTTGCAATTCCTATATTCAAGATCTACGATGAAAAAACTGACCCTATCGATCATGTTAGGCAGTGCATGCAGGACATGACTCTCTAGAACCATAGGGATGCACTAATGTGCTAGATATTTACTTCAAGATTGCATAATGTGGCCCAAAAGTGGTTCGACAGACTCCCTCACAGGTCCATTAGGAGCTTTGAGTCCCTGGTAGAGCTCTTCATGGCTCGCTTCATCACTAACAGCTCCCATCCAAAGAGGATGGATGCCTTGTTGATAATGAAGAAAATGCCTAAAGAAAGCCTCAGGGACTATGCGAAAAGATATTGGGAACTGTTCAACGAGGTCGAGGACTTCTCGGAGAAGGTCACCGTGGCATCCTTTAAAATCAGCCTACCTAGCTCCTGCCTCTTGTACCAATCCCTCACTAAGAAGGAGGCCACAACCATTGATGACCTAATGGCTCATATCGAAAAGTATGCCAAAGTCGAGGATGTGACCCCCCTTAGTGCAGGGAAAAATAGTCGTGCCAAGTTCACCGGTAAGAGTGGCGATAAAGATGAGAACCAGAAGAAAGGAAGTAAGAATGGGGGGAAAGGTGGTTCCAAGAACGGGAACAAAAGCGATGCCTCGAAAGCATTTCAGGCAGTGAACACTGTCTTTAAAGAACCAATCTACAAGATCCAAGAAAAAATCAAGGACAAACCATTCGTCAAATGGCCCAGAAAGATGGGAGGAGACTCGTCAAAGAGAAATAACGCGCTGAGGTGCGCTTTTCACAAGGAAAGAGGGCACAAAACTGACCACTACAAAGCTTTTAAGTCTCACCTTGAAGAGTTGGCGCAGACTGGGCACCTAAACGAGTTTGTAGAGAAGAAGGCAGAGAAGTTTGCTGCCAACGGAGACACAAGGACCGACAACATGCTGAAGGAGGATGCTGGCCATGAGTTCGTAGTGATTCATGGGGCATTGGATTTAAAGAAGATTCAAGTAAATTCAGCCCAGATGGAAGTGAAAAATCTTACAGCAACAATGAAATATTTTCCAATCGATCCAGCAAAAACACAGGCAGGAAGGCATCGGCGAGTAGATGACGTCGACTAAAGCAAACACGTCATGTTCATGGATAAGGACTTAGTGGGAATGAGAACCCCACATCATGACGCCTTGATCATTACACTCAGGATAGCAAACTATGATGTCGACAGGTTTTTTGTCGACCAGGGAAGCTCATCTGTAGTAATGAATCTCAACCTGTTCAGGAAATTGAAGTTAAGCGTCGTTGACTTGAAGGAAGCCACTGTCCCTCTAGTTGGCTTCGCTGAAAAGTGACTACCCCTTTGGTAAAGATCGTACTGCTAGTGAGGGTAGGAAGTGTCTCCAAGATGATCGAGTTTCTAGTAGTCAATATTAACTCACCCTACCGAGATATCCTCGAAAGAGGGTGGCTACATGCGATGAAGGTTGTTCCCTCGACCTACCAGTAGAAACACAAGTACATGACTGAGCGAGGAGTAATGGAGATCCACGGAGATCAAACGATGTCAAGAAGGTTCTTCATAGTAGCCATCCGCCCAAAACTAGAGAAGAAGGTCGAGAAGACCGAAGATAAGGTTGAGGAACTAAAAGGTTTGATACCTTCAAAATAGTAGCTAAAGTATGGAAGACTCAGAGTGGAGGAGACCAGGCTCCTCCCCTATAATAGGGTCATTGAAAACCTGGAAGAGGTCACAGTCGGTGGTAGCGAAGAAGATAGGATGTTCTTGATTAGAGCCTCTCGCATAGATCGAGAGAAGAAGGAATTGACGGTACTCTTTAGGAATAATATGGATGTTTTTGTGTGGGAACCTTACGAGCTTCCTAGAATTTACCCCAGTGTGGTTTGTCATCAGTTGCACATCGACCTAACTTTTAGGCCTATCGCGCAGAAGGCATGGTGAACTACACCTGAGAAGGCCAAGGCTGTAAAGAAAGAAGTGGAAAAGCTACTGGATGCAGGATCCATACGGGAAGTTCAATTCCCTAAATGGATGTCCAACCTAGTAGTGGTTCCAAAGAGTAATGGGAAATTGAGAGTTTGTATTGACTTCACTGACCTTAATAGGGCATGCCCTAAGGACAGTTTCCCTCTCCCGAAGATCGACCAGTTGGTGGACGCAACAACAGCTCATGAAAGAATGAGTTTCTTGGACACATACTCAGGGTACCACCAGATTCCTCTGTATGTACCAGACCAAGACAAAACATCGTTCATCATCACCGTCAGATTATATTATTATAAAGTTATGCCCTTTGGGCTAAAAAATGCAGGAGCAACCTACCAGCGGCTGGTCACCAAGATGTTTAAAGACTAAATGGGAGATACCATGGAAGTCTACATTGATGATATAATCGTCAAGAGCAGGCAGAAAGAAAAATACCTCTCGGACCTATCAAGGACCTTTGAAATCCTCACGAAATACCGAATGAAGTTCAACTCGAGCAAGTGTTCCTTCGGTGTCCAGTCAGGAAAATTTCTCGGGTACTTGGTTAGCGAGAGAGGCATTGAAGCCAACCCAGACCAGATTGATGCAATCAATAAGGTTAAGCCTCATCGCACGATAAGAGACGTACAGAAGCTCACGGGCATGCTCATCGCCTTGAATCGTTTCATCTCGAAATCATCCGAAAAGTGACAGCCGTTCTTCCAGCTATTGAAAAAAAGCAAAACAGTGGAGTGGAACCAAGATTGCTCGAAAGCATTAGAGGATCTCAAAGCTTATCTCAGGAAACCACCCTTGCTCGTAATACCTCAAGATAACGATTCCGTGTACCTATACCTTGCAGTTTATAGCCACGCTCTCAGCTTTACACTAGTATGCGAAAGAACGAGAATCCAGCACCCAGTCTACTATGCGAGAAAGACCCTCTTAGACACCGAGCATCAATACCTACCACTGGAAAATATTTCCTTTGCGCTAGTGGTAGCGTCAAGGAAATTGAAGCATTACTTAGAATCTCACTCTATCATCGTCCTTACATCACACCCCCTTAAAGTAGTCCTGTGTAAATCGAATCTATTCGGCAGACTATCAAAGTGGTCGATCGAGCTTGGGCAATTTGACATCCAATTTCAAACAAGGAATGCAATCAAGGGGAAGGTCCTCGTCGACTTCATCACAGAATTTACAGGAGATCATCCCTGCGACCAACTTCAATCCGTGGGTCAAAGGGAAGATCACTCGGCACAAGGTGTTTGGAGACTGTTTATTGATGGAGCCTCAAACTCCAAGGGGACAGGAGTACGCATTGTGCTTGTTACACCAGAAGATACAATCCTCGAGTAAGGAATCATGATTGGATTTGAAGCCTCCAACAACAAAGCAGAACATGAAACATTAATATCAGACCTATAAAAGGCATATGCGTTGGGGGCAAAGCAACTCCAGGTGTTCGGCGATTCACAATGCGAGGTATGAGAGAATGGAAGCCTACCTCACCTTAGCAAAGAAATTAATGTCTAACTTCGATAAAGTCAGTGTCTAGCAGTTTCCCTGAGGACAAAACAGTCATGATGACGCCCTAACGACCTTGAGCTCAGCAATCAACTCTGACTTAAAGAGAACAATTCCTATCGACTTCCTCGCCCAGTCGAGCATCAACCATAGCGACGAGCTGGCAGACATGGGCCGTGTTCTCCAGATTGAACGAGCACCTAGTTGGATGGACCCCCTGAGAGACTATTTGAAAGATGGTACCCTACCAGACGATATGAAGGTCGCTCATCAGATAAGAGTCAAAGCTTCCCGCTTTCACTTATCTCCCGAGGGTAAGCTGTATAAAAGATCTTTCATCGGACCTTACCTCTAAGTGTTCACCCGAAGGATGTCAAATAAGTTATGCACGAGCTTCATGAAGAAATTTGTGGGAGTCACATTGGGGGCAGATCCCTAGCTTTTCGAGAAATGAAAGAAGGCTACTGGTGGCCATACATGCAAAACAATTCTGGGGTATATGCTCGCGGGAGCGAGAAATGTCAAATACATGTACCTATGGTACACCAACCTGCCAACGACCTAAAATCACTTACTAGCCCCTGGCCTTTCGTCTAGTGGGGAATGGACATCGTGGGCCCTCTTCCTACCACTGCCGATAATCGTAAGTATCTGTTGGTCGGGACAGACTATTTCATCAAATGGATTAAGGCAGAGCCACTAGAAAACATCAGAGATACAAATATGATGATATTTATATGGAAGAACATAATTACTCGCTTTCGGATCACCAGGACCATCATCACTGGCAACGAAATGCAGTTCAACAGTGGCCTCTTCCAGAGTTTTTACAGTGACCACGAGATCAGGCACCATTTTAGCTTGGTAGCATATCCTCATAGCAACGGACAAATTGAAGCTTCCAATAAAATAGTGATTAATGGACTGAAGAAGCGATTAGAGCGAGCCAAAGGGGCATGGGTGAGCGAGCTGCCACATATTCTATGGGCTTATCGCACTACCCCATGGAGAGAAACTAGGGAAACACCATTTGCACTAACATATGGTATGGAGGCAATAATTACCTTGGAAGCTGGCCTCCACACCATGAGGTCCACCCTGGTCGACCAAGGCCAGAATGATGCAACATTACTCACTGAACTTGACCTGGCTGAAGAACAAAGAGAACTATCTCTAGTGAAACTAGCGGGCTATCAGCAATAACTAGCAAAGCACTATAATAAAAAAGTCAATCTAAGAACATTCCAGGTTGGGGACTACGTCCTAAGAAAAGTTCTTGGCAGCGCAGTAAAACCAATAGATGGCAAGCTAGGTCCAAACTGGGAGGGATCATTTAAGGTGACAAAAGACAACCTGCAAGGAGCCTATCACTTAGAAACGCTGGAGGGCAGGGAGATACACCGAGCTTGGAACGCAACCAACCTAAAGAAATTTTACTTCTAGTTTTCTATATTGGTCTTTTATTACATTGTTGAAATTGGCAATTCATTTTTCATTATTTTTTGGTTAAAATAAGATTATTTGGCAGTGGCATTCGATGAAGTGTTATTTTTTTATGATGAAATTTATAACGTGCACATCCTTTCCAAGTGACAGGCTTCCTACTCAACATATCAAAGTAGGGTGTTAACATCCTTCAGTTTTCATTATGAAACACAAACAACCTTCAGCATTGCCCCTGGAAATACAAGAAGCCCTACAGGGGACCCTTAGGCATCTTGGACAACTCATGTTGGTCGCCAAAAAAGGTTTGGCTCAAAAATCATGCTCGGATAGAACATCCAGCGCCATGTGTGTCCTCTATATTACCACACTTAGAAAGGGTTAGGCATCAGAGTCGAAGGGGAGATCTTATGATGATACCAGAGTACTGAGTTCCTGGGGACCTTCAACTCCCTGAGAGCAGTCAAGCATCCCCTAATAAATGATAGCTCTTCAACCTCAACCAACCTCGACAGAGCATCTGTCCAACCCTGATCATAACAATCAACCCATACCCATCGAGGACCTTTCTTGAACAGATGCCTCAGCAGGGTAACATCTCTCTGGAGACCGACAATTATCATATATGCCCGATGAACATCTCCTCGAAGCTCATCAATATCCCCAGTTGAACCACGAACATCTGTACCAGCTCACCATCTAGGCGATAAAGAGGAACCACATAAAACCTATGGAGCAATGCTAGGCGCATTCTCCCAGTGTAGCGAGACTTCTCACCTCATAGTTTCGTTCTCTTGCGGAAGCAACTCTCCAACTTGATTAACCTTCGAGGTATCGAGGAGCCTTGCCTTCAGAGCATCCATATCTTCTTGTACAGAAGAAACCTATTTCCTTCATCTTTTGGAGCATGTCCTTCAGCTTGGCAATGAGCTCTGACTGGTCCTTATAATCCTTATTCCTTACCCGAAGGAATTTATAAATGTTTACGGAAGCCATGAGAACTTGATTGCTTGCATCAGGACCAAGAATCTTTCCCATTTGAGACGTAGCAGGTATATATTCATCAACATCAATCATCTACAAGCCACACAAGCATTAAAGAGAAAAGAAATCAGTATGAAGAAAGGAAAAATATTTCATTTCATTAAAGAAAAGGTTCCAAGTACATCAGTGAAAGAAAGGAAAGAATAACAAAAGAAAATAATGCAAGAAGTTCCTTAAGAAAAGATAGCTGGCAACCTCATTCTTCTCTGAGGTCGCTAGTTGATTCCCCTTGTCTGCAGCATCCCCAGGCGCTCCCTTAGATGGAGCAGTTGCCATTCCCTAGTTGAGGGTCACTTTGGCAGCATTAGTTTGGGAAATAGGAACACCTACACCGACAGTAGGAGCAGGTGCCTCATCCATATGGGCTTAGGGACATGATCATGCTCGTCAAAAAGTGGGGAGTCGATATCCACCTCATCAACTATGAGAGCCTTGTTCTAACCCTTCTTGAAGTTCAGATGATTGATATAGCCAATATGAACATCAGCATCCTCATACGCAGTGGTCCATCCGGCATTATACGAGCTTTCCTTAAGGGTGGCAGCCTCGGATTCCACCATCTTCACCTTTTCCACGAGCACCCTGTTCTCCTCCACCACATTCAGCTTGCTCGAGCAGACCAAGTCATAGGACTGCCTCAACTCCTCAAGCTCCTTGGTCACCACCTCCTTTGCTCGATTGGCCTCAATAAGGGTAAGATCAAAAGACTTTTGGGTAGCATCAGTAGTCTTCAAGTTGGCCTCTAGCTCGACATTCTTCCTCGCTAGCTCATCGCCTCTACGGCAGAGGACATCGGAATCGATCACAAACTGTAGAGAAGAGAAACGTTAGTAAGAGAAGTATTGAACAGAATATTACAAAAGAAGGGAATAAAATGTAGACTTACCAGGGCTAGCCTCTAACTCGCCTTCAAAGCTAACTGGTCATTCCCTATTGCCTTCTGATGATCAGTAGATAAAATTGCTCTTTCGAGCAATGCAGGGTCCAACTAGGGAGACAGGGAAACAGAAGCCCCCTCAGGAAAAGCAGATACGGGAATAATAGCTTGAACCACCTTTATCCTTACCTCCTCTCTCCTCTTTTCCTCTTCCATCTCTTTCCTCTCCTTCTCAGCTCTCTTTCTCTCCCCCAACTTCTTCTTCTCATCCTCCTTCTTTCTCTCCCTCTCTCTTAGCAGAACCTCCTCTCTCTTTTTCTTCTTATTCTCCTGCTCATAAGCAGCAGACTGAGAATTAATGGCAACATCCCCACTACCAGACTTCTGCTTCTTCAACCGGTGAGATTGAAGCATATCATCATCATCATCATCATCTCGGATCAAATTCTTCCTGGGAGGAGCCATGTCTTCCTCTCTAGAACTACTTGATTCACCCGGAGACTCTTGAGCCTCTAAAAACTCTTTCAAGATGCAAGATTCTTCACCACCAGAGCTCTCCTTATTGGAATTACCTTCAGCACCGCCCCTGTTAGCAACCTCGCTATCCTCACCAGAGCTACTTTCTTCCTCATCTAATTGGATGGGATCGGCGGCAACCTCTTCAGTGATGTCTAGCTCAGGAACGCTATCCACAAGTTGTGAAATAAAACTGGACCCAACGTTCTTGTATTCCAGAAGGAATACCGCTGATCGAGGGTGTTCACCGTCAGCCAAGAACTCCCTAATTTTATAAGCTTTGACCAACTTAGCAACTCAGATCTCGCTGAGAGCAGGCTTCAAGTTCTTTATCTTCACTAAAAAGAAAGATAGGAGAATATAATAAAAAGCACACAAAACAGAGGATCAATGAGCTGAAAAGGACTAAGCCTACCTATGTACTCCTCCCCATAAAAGGGAATCATAAATCTCCCAGACCTTGACCCTTTAGTATGGGGAGGGAACTGCCAATTTCTAGCAATAAAACCCTCATGTCAGTAGTCCTTATGGGAATCAGGTAGATTTACTACCAATACCCTATCAGGACTCCTGGCCTTGAGGTACAAAAGACTAGAGCTTGTTTTCGAAAAATAATAGCAAAAGCATACTTCACCAAGCCCTAAGTTGGTGCCATAGAGATTATTTATTCTATGCTCACCATTGATGATTTTCCAAACATTGGGCGAGCACTGTGCAGGAACTATATTGAAGTAACCAAAAAAGTTCAAAAAAAAATTATTTGGGGGGAAAGTAAGACCCCCCCCCCCCTTGGACAACAAGAGAACATGGATCTAGTGGCCATCCTCAACTTCTCTGACATTAGGAGGGATAGGGGCACACTTAATGTCCACCCACTTTGGAATATTATAGTATTTTCTAAATTCATCTATCGACCTATTGCCTACTCTAGCCATCGAAAAATAAAAACCCTATGAAGAAATTCCAACAAAAAATAGAAAAAGAAGAAGAAAGAAGAACTTATGATGAAAGAGTCCGCTTGAGATGAGGCAAAGCGACAAGAAGGAACGATGAGAAAAGCTTAGAAATGGAAGACGAGACCTGAGAATAAATAGAGTTGTAGAGAAAGCTTCAAGAGATTGATAGAATGATAAGAGATATGAAAGTGATGATTTGAGAAATTACCTCTCTAAAAGGATATAACCTTTCTAATTATGATGCACTAGAAACGAGGCAATCTGTCGCCTAAGTCAGTTCGGGAAGGGCGCTTCAGTTAAAAAGTATGGCACGAATCACAGAAATGCCATTAAGGCTAATCATTTAAAATTATTGATCCTAAACTGTGACCCAAAAATTTTAGGAGCAATTGTGGGTAACTCGATTTATCACTTGAGCCCAGATGAGAAGCCCAATCAAATGCGGCCCAGAGTCCAAAGGCCCCGTACCTCAACCAAATTAGTTTTGACCCAGTCAATTCCTAAAATCTCTCTTCAGAGATATCCTAAAGATTGTGGGCTAACGTGGGGGGGTTCCACTCCTCCACTCTCCAAAATAACATGTATATAATAAACCCTCCACCCAGGGCAAAGGTAGTGCATTGTTATTCCTGTAAAAGACTCCCCGGAGTAAAGAGAAATAATATTGAGAGCACCACCGTGGACGTTGGCATTCTTGTTGAACCACGTAAATTTTGCGTTGTGTGATTGTCATTCCTTACGTTCTTTATTTGTTCTGGTGATTGTCTTTTCTTGTTATTTTGTTTTGAACTTAATTGTCACCACAGATAGTATTATTGAGTATCTTTCAAGCCTTTGACAAGTGTAAAGTTGAAGACGTAGCGACTGCTTCCCAAGTGAATATCATTGCCGAGTTTCAAGTGCCTCGTTTCATGTCATCAACATAATAATTCAAGTCTCCCAAAGGTATGAATGCTTTTATATTTTTATAGGAGACTTGGAATAACTTTTAATTGTTGTAATTTTATTTTAAAATGAATTTTATTTTCGGAAAGTTATTTTTGAACTTTGAATAAAAAGTTTTGGGGCTTAAAATTGAAAAAATGAAATTCTGACATTTCGTTCGAACGAGTTTTCAAATGACTTTTCCGTTTAGGCCACTGGAACTTCGTTAGAAGGTCATTCAAACGAGACTTCGTTCGAACGAGATTTTCGACGGGAAAACTATTTTGAAGTTTTTGGCAATTTTTCTCCACTATCCCACTCTTTTGTTCCCATTAACTTTTCCAGAATTAATATGTGCTGGAACCAACATTGGAAACCCAACTTTTGACATTTTCTAAACACATTTTTAGAGAACAAAATTTCTTAGGTCAAAAGTTCATTGTTTAGTGTTTTTGAGTATCCATGAATTAATCTCTACAAAAAACACTTACACCCATTAGTTTGAGTTTAAATCCAAGTTCCTATTGTTATATACTTGCTTGGAGAGTGTTGGGCACTGGGTTTTACTCTACCGAACTGAAGAGTTTGTTTGGGTTTACTTATACATACCATAAAGAAGAAGTTCGTTATTTTTCTGTAGCATACTCACATGGTGAAAGGCATTATGCGAGGGTTGACGGTTGTTTAAAAGATTCATTGGTGGATATCAAGGTTCCGATGGATTTCGGGATTGTCGACTAAGCAGAGGTTGGTGAAAAAATACGCGTCGGGTGATTGAAGGGAGTCGAGTTGAGTTGAGTAAGTTATTTACCTTGTACTTGTAAAATTCTGTACTTTGTGGACTTAAGGATAGGGTCGTCCGAGGTCTTTTTCCATTGTGGGTTTTTCCTCGTACATCGCGATTTAGTGGTTGTGAATTTATTTTATCTTGCAAATCACCTAGAATGCATGCTTAGGATTAAAAGATCAAATATTGTTTAATTCACTTCTCTTGTTTAATTTTGTTCCAAAATAAGTTTGGGTAAAACTTAAGTTAATTTAACTCAAGTTAGTAATTTATATTTGCTAAAATTTGGTTTGGCCTAATTTGGTAATATTGAAAATATTGTGTAGGAAAATTTTAGGAATTATGTTAAAATAATTTTGGCCTAAAAGTAAATTTCTCATAGTTAACTTCATGTGATATTTTTGTTTGTGAGAAAATCCTAATACTGGTTTCTGTGAATTTTGTGTGTGTGTGTGTGTTCACTATAATCCACTAATTTAGGTTTAATTTTTATTTTTGTTTTTAGAAATTAAAATATGGGTTTAATTTAATTATTCATCTTTTTAAGAAAATAAAATCAAATAAGATTTGGAAAATTAAATTTTTGTGTTGAACCATCTTTATTCCTCATTTAAAAGGAAATTCAAGTGCAAGATTTTAAAATTGGGGGTCTTCGTGCTCCAACATATCAGACTATTGAGCCGCTAAGTCCTGAGTAGGTTCTCCACATTGAAAAGGCTTCGAGTTGGATAGACCCCATCGTAGACTATTTATGAAGTGATATACTGCCAAGTGACAAAAGGTCCTCCCATCACATAAGAGTCAAAGCTACTCTCTTTCACTTATCTCCTGATGGGAAGTTGTATAATGGATCCCTCACCAGCCCCTACCTCCAGCATTCATCCACACAACGTCGAGCAAGTTCTGTACGGACTTCATGAGGGAATTTATGGAAGTCACGCAGGAGGAAGGTTGCTAGCCTTTCGAGCAATGAAGGAAGGGTACTAGTGGCCATACATGAAGACGGACGCTAGAGTCTATATTCAGAAGTGAGAAAAATGCCAAAAACACTCACCCATGGTCCACCATCCTGCCAGTGACCTAAAATCATTAACCAGCCCATGGCCCTTATCCCAGTGGGGTTTGGACATCGTAGGTCCTTTGCCTACTGCGATTGGCAATGGAAAGTCACTGTTGGTCACCATAGACTACTTCACTAAGTGGATAAAAGCAGAACCACTAGCGAACATCAGGGACACAGACATGATCAGGTTTATATGGAGAAACATCATTACCCGCTTCAGTATACCTAGAACAATCATTTTACAAATTAATGTTGCCCATTTTTTGTGACTTCAATTAATAAAACTCGACTGGCCCTGGTATTCTATATATATTGGTTCTCTCGAATGTGTTTTGTTATATGCACCCTTTCCAACTTACATGCTCCACTTTTTTTATGAGAATAATAGAATTCATGGATTACAGTGAGTTATCTAGCATACTTCTGTCAAAGAATCTTTTGAACCAACCTCTTATGATTGAAACACAGTGGTTAGGACTATCCTAGCTTAACTTGTTCTTAGTGTAATTAGCAGGGTCAACAGGTGATAATATTCCTCAATACTTTGTTCCAAAACACAATTTACTTCTTAGGTTGCTCCGACAACAAATAAAGACGTACAGGGGACACTTAGGCAATATGACTAACTCAGGTTGGTCGCCAACGTAGTTTGGCTCTAAAATCCTGCTCGGGTGGATCACCCATTAATCAATTGTATTCTTTCCATTGCCCTACTTAGGCCTAAGGTAGTGTGAAGACTCAACCTAAGAGGTAAAGTGGGCGGAATATTACGGCCAAGGCATACTAGACTGGGGGAACGCCCAATTTAAATTAAAACTCTAAATAACATTTAATTGGCTGAATTGCCCAAAATAACTAGAGTTTATTAATAAGCCAAAAGTAAGCAACACATTTTTAGTCGGCTTATGCCCAAAACATAAATATTTTATTTCTTAGTAAAAAATTACATAGTTACATGTACAATAGTAATGAAATATATCAACCCTAGGAGGATCCAGGTCGCTGGGCAAGGTAGTCCGCTACTCGAGCTCTCTAACCATTATCAGTGTGAGGGGCAAATCTCTCCACAGCCTCTTTCGAGCTCGGTGATGCGACAAAAAATGTAACTTAAAGTGTGAGCTTATATAGTCTCAAGTGCAAGCCTCTTGCTCAAGTAATAATCTTATAAGTAGGGATCATCTCCACAGGGAACTTGGATGAAAATTCGCGACGACGAAGGAAGATGACTAACCCTAAACTCATTCGAGAAAAGTAACAAAAAAGATGATTAATTGTGAACTGAATGAATACTAACTAAATGTGAAGGAAATTTAAATTTATTGATTAAACTAAGTGCACAGAAATAAACTACTGCAGTGAAGTAAATATGAATAAGGGAAAGATAGGTTAGGGTACAATCCCCTGAACCCTAGTACATTTACTGAATAGAATACTAGCTTTTGAATTAGAAAGTTGATTGAACCAAGTCTTAATTAATCCTAAGCATTAAATATATGAGAGTACTAGCCCGCATCATACGTGATGAAAGGCAAGAATAAAGCGGTGCTGCAATAGCCAACACGCACATTGCATCCTTAAATACCCCGATCACCTATGGAAAATGAGGTTAAAATCCCTACAATGGTGGTGCGTACTACACAACACGATTAGATCAAAATTTAATTCAAAACCTATTTTATATTCTTGTAAACTACATTGGGTCGTGTTCATGCATCCCAACCCTAGGAAACTTAGTCAGACATAATTAAACTAAGCATGAACACAAAACCTAATTTGCATGAATTCATAACTATGTGAAAATTTGGGAAGAAATTTGGAAATAAGACTTGCAGCCTAAAATTTAATGACTAATCAAGCTAAACTCTGGAAAAAAAATAAAAATAGAAAATAAATAATAATTGCATTGATGAAATTCTGGAATTAAATCTTGAACCTTGAATAATTGTTGCAGAATTTAAAACCTTGGGATCTTAGTTGCAGAAGCTCTCCAAAATTATCCAAAAGAGAACTCCCTAAATTTCTGCGAATTAGTTGGAATAAATACTCTACGAAATTACAAGAGTTTAAGCTAGATACAACTCTAATTTTGAAAAATATAAAACAAAAATTTTCCACCCAGCTCAGTCCGACCTGGTCCATTGGTTAGGTCCGGTGAATACCGGATCGGTTCATTTTTACTTGAAATCGAATTGGTTCGACCTTTCAATCTATGCAAGAACGTTTAAGCTTCTGAACCGAATCGTTTCTAGGGATAACTGGATCGTTCTGGTTGTGAATTTTATTCTTCAACTCAACCTCCTTTGGATCGGATCATTTTTCCTTCATACCGAATCGCTTCAAAGGTCCTTTTCTCTTCGCTTTTGTGGTGATTTTCTCTCATCTTTGAGGATTCATAACTTCTGATCCAAGATTTGGATTTGGACACCGTTTCTTCCAACTTTCTTGTAGACTCGAGATCCTCAACTTTCATGTTGGTTCTTCTTCCAAACTCTAGTTTTAAAGTTACTATTTTCCCCTTTGACTTTCCTTTCTTTCCTTCTTCCTTAGTTTCTTCATTTTTAGTTTCCTCTTCTCTTCACTTGTATAAAAAACATGTAAAAATCACAAAGAATAAAAAAACTCGATGCACTATATAGGAAATGTCAGTAGTAAGGATATGAGATAAAAAAAATTCATTTTACATGTTACGAGGTGATAAAATCCTTTAAATTAAGGGGATAAATCGGAAGAATTTATACTTAATCGCTGGGCTCCAGCAGCTGCCTTAGAAAAGAATTTATGGGGATGTAGTGATCATCCCTTCGAAAGGGATTTGGCTCCAAGATTAGGGGAGTGATCTCATGCCTATACCACAAGGGAGAGTTTTTAGGGATCATTAACTCCCTGATGGAACTTAGCCACCCTCTAATAAAGGATAGATCCTCCCTTTCTTTTAGGTTGGTGGGGACATCTATTCAACCTTGATCATAACCATCAGCCTACACTTGTCAAGGACCCTTTAAAAATAAATGTCGTAGATTTATGACGTCCCTTTGTAGTCCGACAACGATTACGTATGCTAGCCGAACGTCCCCCTTCAACTAGGAAATCTCCCTCTCGAAACTTCCATCCTCTCTCCTATCTCGCCGCATGGATGAAAAAGAGGAACCTTGAATAACTCGGGGAACGCTGCTTGGATCATTTTCTTAAGGTGCGCAATTTCCCTCCTTAAGGAATCATTTTCCTATTGCAGAACCTCCCCAACCTGTTGGATTTAGGATGCACCCAAAAGCTTAGCCTTCAGAGCATCCATCTCTTCTTGAATGGGGGCACAAACCTTCTCCATATCTGCAAGCCTATCCTTCTACCTAGTAATTAATTCATTCTAATCTTTATAGTCTTGGTTCCTAGCCCTAAGGGATTTACAAATCTTGATAAATGCTCGGTGAACTTGATCGCTTACATTCGAACCAAGGATTTGGCCTATACGAGAGGTGGATGGAATGTAATCATCAAGATCAACAAACTACAAGACATGGAGCAAAATTGACAGGAATATGAGTGAAGGATAAAATATAATTATTTCATTTAATTGAAAAATGGCACTAGCCAGGTACATATACATGGAATGACAAAAAGAAAGAACAAAAAATATAGAAGGAAATGATAAAATACTAAAAGTCTACTAGGCAAACTCAACCTGCTCGGTGGGGGCTGGCTCCTTCCCCTTGTTGGCAAAAACCTCGTTCGTCTCAGTCCTACGTATGCCTCCCTCGCTAGCGGCAATATTCACTCCGTGGCCTCCAACAGCGACATCAGTAGCAGGAGAAGCAGGCTCCACAATAGTTTGAGTAGTAGGGACTTCTTCATCAATAACTGACATAGGATAAGGATTGTAATCATTGAAAAGAGAAGAGTCGATAATAACTCCAGTAGTAACTAAGGCTCGATACCAGCCAGAAGTTTTCCCTACTAATTTTGTCGATCTACTTTTTGGCATCTTCATATGCCGTCTCCTATCCCTCATTGTAGCTACTCTCTCTGACAGTAGCCACCTTTATTTCTAGGCTCTTAGCCTTCTCATCAAGCCTCTTATTTTCATTTGTGATGGCCAGTTTGCTCTCACGACTAGATCGTAGGCCTGGTTGAGTTCCTTCATCTCCTTGGCAACTTCTACCCCCTCCTTGGAAAAAGAAGCCTCAGCCTCTGTGAAAGCCTTCTCAGAGGACTTTTGGGCCTCCTTCACAGTCTTTTGGCTCTCCTGGATCTCATAGTTCATCCTCTCCAGCTCATTTTGGTTGTGACGAAGGATGGTATAGTCAGACACAAACTGGAGAAAGAGACGAAGGTTAGTAAACAGAGCGTGAAGAAATTACAAGTTAAAGGAACAGAGAAAAGAGGAAGTGGCCTTACCAAAGAAAGACCTTCGCAAGTATTATCAGTGATGTAAAATGTAAAGCAGTTCCATCAATATGAATAAAACGATGATATTTCACAATCTTCTCTCCTTTTATTGAAAGTTTTTCGGGGAATACTAGTGTTTAACACTACGCTGCTCGGCACACAACGCTGCTCGACAGTAAAAAGAAGATGATAGTTCGAACCCAGACCAACTTCGGCTGGTAAAAGGGCAAGAACACCCCATACTCCTTTGGTTAGGAGGCGTACACTAGCTCAGACCAACTCCGGTTGGTAAAAGAGTTAGTGGACATGATAGTTCGAACTCAGACCAAATCTGGTTGGTAAAAGAGCGAGAACACGATAGTTCGAACCCAGACCAACTCCGGTTGGTAAAAGGGCGAGAACACCCCATACTCCTTTGGTTAGGAGGCGTACATTAGCTCAGACCAACTCTGGTTGGTAAAAGAGTTAATGGACATGATAGTTCGAACTCAGACCAACTACGGTTGGTAAAAGAGAGAGAACACAATAGTTCGAACTCAGACCAACTTCGGTTGGTAAAAGGGCGAGAACAACATCAACATTTCTAAAAATGCCAACGTGTTTGGTTAGGAAACAAGATATGCTCTCAAATGCCAACTTATGTTGGTCGGGAGGTAAGTTTATTACAAATGGTTGGTCGGAGATAAAAATCCACTAACTGTAGTTGGTTGACGAGGAGAAAATACAAAAATTTACCAAGTATGGCTAGTCGGGGATAAAAACTCTCACTAACTATAATTGGTCGGCGAGCACAATTTAACAACCTTGGTTGGTTGGAATAATTTTCAACATTTTTATACTCATTACTTTATTATTAAGTGATCGAGCAACATTTCTGATACTTGTAACTTTTTATTACTAAGTTGGTCGATGAACCACACAATATTGTTATGCAAGCACAAATATAAAGTGTTTGACAAATACAAGAGCAATACAAATTTGCAAACAAAAATGAAATTCTTTCATTAATGTTAAAATGAATTACACAAGTTTATTACATTGATATTAAATTGTGTACTAATTATTACATCAGAATTTCCTATTCTATTGGCTTTTTTCCTTCAGCTTTCAATATAGGCTCCTCGCCAGCAGGAGGATCTTCCAGGCAAAGGGGAGAATTAATAAAGTTAATATCTTAAAGCATTCTGACGTTCATTACTGAAGGTGTGTCCAGTAGATGCTCGGGACGAGATACCTCAATCTGAGAATGAAGATTGTAGTCAACGAGGTATTTTGCAATTAAGCTCCGAGGAATGGCACGAGCTGGGATCCATTCCATGTCCAATTTATAAGGTGGCACAGGCAAGTCTAGTACCCCAGGATCATAATAGTCCCACAGGTAGTGTCCTTGTTCGAGCTTCAGCATGCCCAAGGCATTCAACTATCCCTGTTTATAACCTTCATTATTGGCATTTTCAACGCGAGCATCCAAGTGACAAAGGGCCTCATTATAGCCTGCCATCCAGAACTCACGAGGTTGTTTGTGGAATTGGAAAGTTATTCTCTTTAACTGCTCATGAAGGTTTCTGGCAAAAACATCCTTATTATTCAGAGCAGACTTTGTCGAAGCAAGTTGATCCTCCAGAGTTTGGATTTTCTTGGACATTTCAGACAAAGCCCGATATTTTGCATTCAATTGGAACGCTTGAGTTTCCAATGTTGATTGAGTACGAGCTTCTTCAACAGTATGACGAAGACCTCTTGGTCGTCCCCGAGCAGGTTGAATACTTTGTTCCTCATCAACATCCTAAGCAACTCTTCCTCGTCCACGAGAACCTCTTCCTCGTCCTCGAGTAGCAGTAGAAGGCCCAGCTCTTCTCTAAGTCTCTAATTCTTGCCTCAATTTGGCATTCTCAACCTCTAAAAATGAGAATCCTTCATCGGTCACCGGTACCAAAGCAGTGGAAGATGAAGCTACAGATTTATACTGTGCCAACTCTTTCTGTAAATTGTTATTCTCTTGCTCCAGCAGCTCGGCGATCTGTCTGCATGCTTCAACTTCACCCTTTAGGGTTCTCTCTCTCACTTCATAGACAGCAAGCATCTTGTCATAACCTGTTTCAGCACTAAGTTGTTTGAGTTTCTTCTCATACCCTTCATGCAAAAGAACTGAAGACTCTTTATACTGATGCTGAAGTTCATCGAGAGTACCTTGCAAATCTTCAATCATTTCGTAATAAGCCACATTGTTGGCTACAGCACGATCAAGAAGACATTTCAAGTATTGATATGCCTCCACTGCTTGGTCTGAAGCATCATGACCAAGGATATCAGCAATTTCTGATGCACTCAGGTTAGTATGGCCAGCATTAAAATATTCATGGCATTGCTGCATCAGTTTTGTATCATTGGCAGACAGCAATTCGATTCTATCCATAAACTACTAAAAAAGAGAAGGCAAGAGTTAATAAAAGAAACATACAGAACATCAACAACGTAGAGGAACAAAAAGGGTGATTTGTATTACATCATCAAAAGGAGTATAGCGTTCATAATACAGAGTACAAGTAAAAGAAAAACAGAAAGAGAATACCGAACAACTTCACACCTTTTCCTTGTCTCCCAAAACTTTCTCGGGAGGCTGGGACGAGGAGCTTGGTTGCTCGGTGGGAACAATGAGTTGGTTGGCAGAAGTTGGGACTTGTTCAGGAGGAGCAGGCAAAGACGAAATCTCCTCGGTGGCTGTCTGATTGGGTTGTGGAGCAAGGACTTGATCACCCACTCTCATTGAAGACTCCTCAGATGCAGCTTCGTCTTCATCCTCATCTTCAATTCTAGGAGGAGGACCAGGAAGATGTTGTTGAAATAGCTCAGAGTCCTCGTTCACCTTCAATTCTTGCAGGGCATCAACCCAACCATCTCGGAAGTATTTCAAACTCCCATACTGCACCTGGGTCATCATTGCTGCTACCCCCCTGTCCCATCCTTTATCCCAACTAGTACGAAAAGATTTTTTCAGTGCCACTTTTCTCTTCATTTTCTCCGAGGAAAGCTTCTCGGATAGAAGATCCTCGGAGGCTTTCAACTTGGCCTCCACCTCCTCCTTCTGTCGATTTACTTCTCGCATAAGAGTTAGCTCTTCCTCAGCCGACTTCAACTTATTTTCAAGCTCCCCAAAGTTTTTAAACTTCTCGGCATATTTCTTATTCTCTCTCTCCAAGTCTTTTATTTTGTTTCCCAACTGCACCTTCTCTGCCTCAGATGCAGCCAACTTCTTCTCCCATTCACCCCTATCCTCGTCATATTTTTTACGAGAATCCGTCAAAGATTGGGCCAAACCCAGAAAAGCATCCTCCACTCCAGACGAGGAGCTAGAAGCCTTGAGTGCTTCATCTTTCTTCACTATGGTGTTAAAATAACTCACCAGCTGAAAAAGAAGGTAATGATAAGTCAGTGCCGAGATACATATATTGACTAAAAGAAAGAAAAATTCAGGATAAGAGAAACTTACTGAAGCAATGTGACGAGTAGCTAGGGATGTCAGCATATCCCTAGACATGTTTTCTTCAATTCCTTGGACTTCAGGAACAGTCCAAGTCTTTACCGAGCTCATTGCAGAACTCGAGGGAACAATGGTTGGAACACCAGCTCCACTAGCTTGGAGCTGGGGAATGGTTTCAGAAAAACTAACCGAGGAGGATTTCTTCAATCTCCTCAGTGGCACTTCAACTAATTCAACCAAAGAGGAACTTTTGGTTGGGGAGATGGTGATCACTCCTGCTGGTACATCCTTCTTATTAGAAGCCACTGGGGGCTTCTCGGCAGCCTTCTGAGGAACAACATAAGTGGTGGCATCTAATTTCTTTGTCCCCTTTGGGACGTCATTCTTGTTTATTTTTCCATCTCCAGAAGAGGAAGTCTCCTCAAAGATGGCAGGAACTCTTCTTTTGCCCATTTTCTGACTCAAAGGAATATGAGAGTCTGGTGAAGAATCCTCAGAAGCTGGCAATGGTTCACTAATGCTGACCACAGGACGAGCAGTAAAGGATGATGTATAGCTCCTGTACTGCAACAAGTATGAAGAATACCTGACGTGCTCGTCTGTAACTTTTTGATGCAAACTCCAGATATGTTTTAAATGCTTGATATTAATTTCTCATTCTTTTGGAGTTTTTCTCTTACTATCAACTGCAAACAAATACATAGTGAAATATCAGTCATACATTTTATCAAACATAATGAAATAATAATTTCAGAAATAAAATAAGATGAAAATAACCTATCCCATTGCCATACGGAGGGCATTCGGGACCTTCATATACTTCGTCTCCAACCAAAGGGGCATGTTGCTAATTTTTTATAACTACCCCATGTTCAAAATAATCCCTATTAGCATTAGGGAGATTAACTACTAAAGCTCTATTCAAAAATCTAGTTTTTAAATAATAAACATTGTCTAGAACAACCCATCTATAACAGTACATAATCTCAGGAATTCCTATACGAGTTCCATGAGTTTGATTTAACCTATGCACCCCATTAACTATTCTCCATGTGTTGGCGGCTATTTTTGCAGGAACAAGATCGAAATAATGACAGAACTCTAAACACAAAGGGTTTGGCGGAAAAGAAAATCCACATTCAGCAATAAAAAGGATGGGGAACCAATGTCCCTCAGCCAAACGAAAATAATTTGAAGGCTCAGAAAGATCCTCCAAAGTTACCCAAGGCAGAATAGAGAAATCAGAACGAAGTTTCTCAAGAGATTCAATAATATAAACCATGGTGAATAAAAGAAATGAAGAAGAAGGAAGAAGAAGATCTTACAGGAAAAAGGGAGATCTGTTGACAACGAACGAAAACAAGGATGAACGCAAAAGAGAAAGAAAGACTATGGAAAACTCGAAAGCAGAAATTGGAAAAGGTAGAAGACGGTGATATTGTCTATAAAGCTTAAATATTCTGCCTTGGGAAACGGCGAAAGAAATGATTACAAAAAGGAAACTATTACGCTATCGGCGGCTAAAAGGATAAAAAGTACACGAAGATCGAAGCTCTTTTAAAAATGCAAAAAGGCGGATTTTGCGAATTTGGAAGGAAATTCAAATACGGAGAAATGTTCCTAAAAACCAGGAAGATCATTTAATATTGCCATATACCGAGAAAGAATGTTCCATACTCCTCAAAGTTTGAAATATGAAACATTGGGGGATTCTGTTGCTACCAAAATTAGTATGCTGATATAGACGAATCACAAGAAGACACGTGTCGATCTACGTGGCATAATAACAACGAGGAAGTCTATTTCCCCGACCAAGTCAGACTCACTCCGAGCAACAAGTATACTCCGAGGAACTCCAGCTCTCCGAGGAACTCCAACTCTCCGAGGAACTCCTGAACGACGAGCAACTAAGGCGGTTCGAGCTGCATCTCGACCACAGCATTGATTGCCAGATAATCAACAGTTTAACTATTCATTGAATGCTTATCATCTTGACACACACGCTTGAAGAGCATTAAATGAATTACCCTTTCATATGTATATCATTTAATGTATCACCCTTTCAGATTATAGCCTCAAGGCTATAAATATATTGTATTACCCTCATTCAAGGGGACCGGAATTTCTTGATAGTACTTGTAATCGAGAATTCCCAAACACTCAGCAATAACATAACAGTGGACGTAGGCCATTCATATAAGGCTGAACCACTTTAAAATATTTTGTCTCATTTATTTATCTGTGATTGAATTATTAGAGTAATCTAATTTTTTACATCAACAGAGAGGTTAGAGGCAAAAGAAGAGAATACACAATGGACTTGATACGGTGTAAAGTAGACAATGGCCATAAAAAAATCTTAGATAAATATTTGTGTGGCCCAAGGAATAGGTCTGTCAAGACAGACTCCGGTGAAATCATACTCGCGTGTAATCATACTGATATCTTAGATAAATGTAGACTGATATGAGACTTCCGTGTAATAATATAAAATATACCCAAATGGTTTGGCTCAAATATCAGTTACGCATTTCTCAAGAATTGGAGTTGAAATGGTTTACTCAAGGTAGTAGAAAGGACAAATATTAGCTCAGTTACTATTCGGTAAAAATTCAAAAGCTTCTTATCCAACTGTTAAAGCCGTAAGTAACAGATATAGCCGAAACCAACTAAGGGGTCTAATCATATAATAGTCTAGGTAAATAATCAGAGGTTAAAATGAATCCATATAAGGCTATAAAGCTCTTGGAAATTTTCACACGGTAATTCATAAAACTGACAGCTCAGTCAAATCAAGTCCTAAGGCTTTAATAAGCAACGGTTAAAAAATTAACCGAAGGTGTATAGCCAGTTGAAACTCTCCTGACGAAACAGGTTTATGAACCTAAGTCATCTTAAAATCTCGGTCAAATATGGTAGCATCCTAAAGCTACAGGTCTATGGTTGCTCTTATTCGGATAAGACAAGGTTTACAAAAAATTAACTTAAAATCTTAATCTAAGATATAAAAGGTACCGCCTACAGTTATAGGTCCAAAATCTCTATGGCCGAAAGTTAAGGGTACACAGAAAGTAGCAGGTATAGGAAATTTATAAAGGAAGAAACAGTAGGCTATCCTATGGGTTCTAAAGCTAATGGGTATAAAGGTTATCAAATGAACCAAATAGTTGTACTCAACTTTCTAGACCCATACACTAGCAGGTAAGAAATTTCTATGGGCACAAAAGGACGAAATATAGGTATGGTAAAAAAAAACTATCCTAATGACAAAGGTCAAATCAAATCTTTTAAACATCCTAAGGTACCACAGTAGGTATGGAACCTAATAAAACTAATGGATAACCATAAATCAAACTATAGTAAACATATAGTAAACTTATTCGGCCCAAAAAAAATGTACTAAAAAAAATTTGTTTAACAAGAAATTCAATTTAAACAAAATTATTTTTCAAAGATGAAAAAATTAATTTTTTTAATATATTTCGAAAATTATTTTAAAATAAGAAATTTATTTTAAACAGTGTTGCACCAGTTTTACCAAAAAAAATTATTTTCAGTAAAAATAATGTAATTTCATTTTTAGAAAATTATTTATGCTCACAATTAATAAGACACACAATTAAAATCATAGATCAAGAAATATGCATGTGTGCCTAATGTGTCAAGTGCAAATGTGCAACATACGTGAATACCTTTACACGAATACGTCATTGAGTAGAGTCGAGGCATGTTGAGTCGACGAGTAATGTCGTAAAAATAAGACTTGACATAAACAGATATAACTCACTCAGAATAGATATGTAATAGATATATGTATATCATGGGTAATGTCAAGAAGATTATATTATAAATATTATAAAATAATAAATATCTATAGAATAACCTAATAAAAATATGTTTGGAATCATCAAAATCAATATATTAAGTTAAACTAAGATGTACATTAATTAAACTAATTTAATTAATTAGGGATAAATAACATTTTCGTTAACACTTACGATTAAAACCTTTCACATTACATAAGAAACCATCTTCTAGTGAGTATTTTTCTACATTAAATGATAAAAATATCCCATTAGTTGTACTTACTCAATTAATTAGGGTGGATTAGGACTTCCCCAATGCTATACCTATCATTGTCTCTATATTTTTCAGTTTATTATTCATGTCTTTCATCTTAGATTTCAATGTATCGAGTTGTCCTTTCATTTGCTACCCATCGTCCTTTTAAACTGCAATTAAGGATAAAGCTAGAGTCGAAACCTCTATATATGATGACAAAATTGTGGAACCCACACCACTAGTCTGCCCTATCTTGTCAACACAAAATACTTAGAAAAAGGCATCATATCTCAATGATTATGACTGGTTGGTATTCTTACTAAAACTTTCTTTTAGCTCTTTTTTTTTGGCTAGCACCTTATCATGTGAAATGTCAAATATGTATAAGTCTCAGGAATAGTCCTTTGAATGTATAATATTTCCATGTAATAATAATTATTCACTTTTTATAAAAAAAACCACCATAGTTGGAACAATGCTCTCTTTGATTGACCAATGGTTACATGTTTGGCTAGCCTTCCATACATCAATACGCATTGGGTTTTTATGAAATTTTTTTATATACAAATAAAAAACATAACATATGTTATTTTTAGATAAGATCAATCAAACAAATAAGTAAGACATAATAGTCATGCATACCATATTATACTCAACTTGGGCATTTCCATCGCACCCACTTGTGTTAGTAGCCCAAATCTTTGCCCTATTATCTTTCCCTGATTTCCCTTTTTATCATCTTCCATATTCTGATGCTTTAAAAAATCTTTCCACTGTTCTATCTTAATTCCTGGATATACACTAGCCAACCTATTGACAACCTTTAAATAATTATCATAATAGTTCTTCCGCAATGTGGATATATATGCATTAAGTTAGCTGCCAATACTTTTGTAGCAACTGATCTTATAACTTTTCAGGAGTCTATATTTTATCTGATAAGACAATTGTTATTTTAAAATTATAAGAAATGTATAAATATATATAAAATAAAATATAATGGATAAATTAATTATACATAATAAGTCCTTGCATTTCTTTCCAAAACTCAATCTTTAAACGATCTTGGGAGCTAAGCCTGAACCACTTTACCTAGTCGAGTTATGAATCAGCCTTTCTAACAACCTACCAAATGATGGCATTTATTAATCTCAACCGTAATTTTTTAGTCCAGAGATGATCCATTTGGACCGTTGTGTGGGTCTAAGATTTAAACTTCATTTTGAAAATCTGTTACTAAAGCCGTTTATTAAAAATAAACTATTTAAGTAACTCCGAACAGTTTTTTGAAGAAACTCTTTTATTAAAAATCAAAACTATTTGAACACAAGATGTGTTTAATAAAACAGTTTAAACAAACTTTAAACCCAGCACAACCAAGAATGAGATGAGCAGATGTAGGAAGAATAAGTTCACGATTTTTTACGTGGTAAAACCTCACCAACTGAGGAAACATCCACGACTCCCTCTACGGAGTAACATAAAAAAATCCACTAAAACAAATTTACCAGTTACAAACTATATAACTAACATGCATACATCTCAGACCTATATAAGTTTAGGAATGTACCCTCTGGTGTCCTTATAACTTCTCTGCAGTTCTGCTTGTTGATGTTGTTCTCCCAGTTTGTTAACTTCTGATTTGTTCCAGCACTTTATGTCGACTCTTGTTCACAAGATCATATTACCAACACTTTTCGTGTGGTAGGGTGAAAGTGTTTGTGGAGGTGCTCTCTAACACATGCATGCACACACACACACTTATTAAGTATAAACAGTCCTAACAAATTACATATATGGCTATATGCAGTGATTTTTCTTTTTCTCTCTTCTCACAAAACTTTAACCCTTTTTGACCTTTGAATCAATCCCGGAATCCACGGATATCTTGCTCAGAAGACGTATCAAGATCTTAATCAATCTCAGAGTTTTGGAAAGATTTTTGAGATTGAAAACCTCGAAGTGTAATTCCAAACTAGGTCAACGGTTTATTTTTAAGAGAACTAGAAACAGAAAACATTTATTATTAATTTCAAAGTTAAAAAACAATTTTCAGAAAAGAATCAACAATATATTTCTCAAGATGAGAAATAAAGCATGCAAATCTAAGTGTGATGTAACATACAGAACATAGATCTGAAATTTCTATGAAGAAGAAAATAGATCTAAGTAAACATTTTAAGTTGGGAACAAGATCTAACGAACAAGAGGTTACAGCAACACAACCAACAACACAAATATCTCTCAAAAACTCAAGAACACTCAGGGTAGTGTTTTGGATATGTAGGAGTTTTAGAGGAGTGTTTGGTTTGAATGAGGCTTGACGAACAAGGATTAGGGTTTGGGTTTCTAACTCTCTCTCTCTTTGGTTTCTCTCTTCTTTCTCTTTTCTCTCTCTTCTCTCTACTCTCTCTTTTTTTACTCTCAAAAAATGAACTGGCCAAAAGTCTTAGACGATTGAGAGGAGGGTTCCCTTTATAGGACGAAGAGAAGGATCGAGAAGATGCTTCAAAAACAAGGGTCAGGATTGAGTCAAGATGGATTGACTTTAATCCAAGGGCTCACAGTACGCGGTGATTAAAATTCACCCGATTGGTTCAACAGGGATACACAGGGATTACCAAAGAAAGCAGATCGCTGATAAGGATTTATCCAACGGTTGTAAGCATACGCAATTATATACTCAGTAAAGAAACACAAAATGCACCAATCAGCAAGCAACTGGTGTTGATCAATTAGGCGATATAAAACGCGCGTCATAAAATAATTACAACCATACCCGGAATTCTCTGCCACTTTTGGTTTCTACCCAAAGCAACTTTAAGCCAATAAACCCATTAAACCATAATTGTAGATTGAACCCACAAACTTTTAAAACTAAGTTTAAATTAATAAAATCTTTATTAAAAAAATGTTTATAAAATCCCAAAAAATATTTAAAAATCAAATTTAGGGATTTAAACATACTCAACATATGTACACACATTAATATGCAATATGACATGTATATGATGCATTCTACTGTGTGTGAGTGTTGGTGGTCTAGATCACTACAAGATAGATGAATGAAATAGCAAACCAATCTTTGAGGTTCTTTGGTTTCTAGGATAGACAAAATTTTGTCACAATTTCCAAACTAGATGAACACTTATACAATATAGACTCAAGTGAGTCAAGAGTATAAGGGCTTCAATCTCCCCCTTTGGAAATATGAGACAAAATCTCCTTTGAGTCGTCTAGAACTCGTAGGGTAACAAAAATAAGAAAAACCTATTCCTATAAAGATTCTATCTACCCAAATCCTAGAAAACAAAAGTACATAACTCAACTATTTACAATTGAATACCCTATTAAATCAGTTGAGAATAAATGTACAAAATCCTACAATGAATCACTAAGGTCAAGCATTTTAGCATATATACAAATATTCATAGAGACTCAAATTTCTCCCCCATTTTGTCTCAAATGGACAAAGGGAAAAAACTTGGATAAACGACAAAGATATTACTCAGCACAAACCATACCAATAGATTTACGCAAGGAAATGAATCTATTATAATCTAGAGGTTTGGTAAACATATCTGCGAGTTGCAAATCAGTAGGAAGATAATTGATTTCTAATTCCTTAGTTTCAACCAATTCGCGTATAAAGTGATGTCTTATTTTTATGTGCTTTGTTCGCAAGTGTTGAACAGGGTTTTTAGAAATATTAATCGCACTTTGATTATCACAATAGAGATGCAATTGGTTTTCTTGAATACCATAATCACTTAGCATTTGTTTAAGCCACAGTAATTGAGCACAACAGTTGCTAGTGGCTATGTATTCAGATTCAGCTGTTGAGAGTGATGTGCAGTTTTGTTTCTTACTACTCCATCCTACCAAGTTATTACCCATATAATAACATGCTCCTGGTGTGCTTTTACTATCATCAGTACACCCAGCCCAGTCAGCATCAGTGTACCCAATTATAGTGCTTGGTGTGTCATTAGTGTACCAAAGTCCTAGATTCAGAGTGCCTTTTACATATTTAATGATACGTTTACCAGAATTCAGATGGCTCTCTTTAGGATTATTTTGATAACGAGCACATACACACATAGCATACATAATATCAGGACGCGAGGCAGTAAGATATAGTAAGGTTCCTATCATACTACGATATAGAGTAGGATTTACGGATTTTCCAGTTTCGTCTTTAGAAAGTTTTATCGTAGTACTCATGGGTGTTCTAGCATCTTTAGCACTCTCAAGGCCAAATTTCTTTACTATCTCTAAAGCGTACTTAGATTGCGAGACAAATAATCCTTTTGAATTTTGTTTGACTTGAAGACCTAAGAAGAATTGCAACTCCCCCATAAGAGACATTTGAAATTCCTTATGCATAATTTTAGAAAAGGATTTTACTTCTGAGGGAGAAGTTGATCCAAAGATAATATCGTCAACATAAACTTGAGCAATAATGATGTGTTTGTCAAAATGTTTGACAAAAAGCGTTTGATCATTTTCACCTTTTTGAAATCTTTATCTAAGAGGAAACTGGAAAGACGCTCATACCAAGCTCTAGGAGCTTTTTTAAGGCCATACAAAGCCTTTTTAAGACGAAATACATGATTTGGATATTGTGGGTCAATGAACCCTTTAGGTTGTTCTACATAGGTCTCTTCAGTCAATATTCCATTAAGGAATACAGATTTCACATCCATTTGGTAAAGTGTAAAATGCATGTGGCAAGCTATAGCAAAGAGCAGACGAGCAGATTCTAAATGAGTAATAGGATCAAAAGTCCTTTAAAATCTATTCCTTCAATTTGAGAGTATCCTTGAGTAACTAATCTAGCTTTGTTTCTAATGATTATCCCATTTTCATCAGACTTATTTCTAAAAATCCAACGTGTGCCAATAACCTTTTTGTGATCAGGACGAGGAACAAGATACCAAACATCATGAATGACAAATTAAAGAAGTTCTTCCAGTATAGCAGAAATCCAGTGAGAGTCATTCAATGCCTCATTTACATTCTTTGGTTCCACTAGGGAAACAAAACATGCGTAATGTGCATAATTTCTTAGTTGGGATCTTGTACGCACTGGCTCACTAGGGTTACCAACTACGTTATTTATGGGATGATCTTTAGAAACCCAGTTATTTACTTCAGGTATCTCAATTGGTAATGAATTATCTATTTCAGAAGAGTCATTTTCTAAAGCGTTTGTAGGCTCTTCCTCAATAGTTGATTCACCAGTCTTGTTCTCTACAATAGTGTCACTCACAATTACATTTATGGATTCCATCAAGGTTTTAGTGCGAAGATTATACACCCGATAGGTTCTACTGTTAGGTTAGTATCCTAGAAAAATAGCTTTATCTCCCCGACTCTCAAATTTGGACAAGTGTTCCCTATCTTTGCAAACATAACAAGAGCTATCAAAGGTTCTAAGGTACTTAAGATTAGGCTTTTTATTATACCAAAGTTCGTAAGGAGTCTGTTTGGAATTCTTTCTAAGATAGACCCTATTTATGATGTGACACGCAGTACGAATAGATTCTACCCAAAAGTATTTAGGAAAATTTTAGGCATGTAACATAACACGTGCCATCTCTTGAAGGGTACGATTCTTTCTCTCGGTAATTCCATTTTGTTGAGGAGTCTTAGGAGCACTAAACTCATGTTTATAACCATTATAGTCACAATACTCTATTATACCAGTATCTTTGAATTCTCCTCCTCTGTCACTACGGATTCTATTCACTGGAGGGTCCTTTTCATTTTCAATCTGAAGAAGTATTTTTAGGAAAGTTTGAAAAGTGTCAGACTTTTGTTTTAAAAAGGCTACCCCAGTAAATCTAGTGAAGTCATCAACCATAACTAAATTATAACTGTGTCCACAGAGACTAACAGTTTGGGAGGGACCCATTAGGTCCATATGGATGAGCTCCAAGGGATTAGAGGTAAGAATATCATTAACTTTCTTATGAGGTGCCTTAGCAATTTTACCTTCCTGATAGGAACCACAAACAATGTTAGTAATGCGTTTGATTTTAGGAACTCCTCTAACTATTTCCTGAGAGGTCAGTCTACTAAGATTATCGTAATTTATATGACCCATTATGTTATGCCATATCTCATTGTCATCCATTCAGGCAACATTACAGGTTTCAGAATTGTTCATGACAGTATAGCAATTGTTAGGAGTCCTGAATCCTGTAATTATGCATTCACCTTTTTCATTTAAAATTTTGCAATTGTTCTTTGAAAAGGTAACAGTATGATCTGAGTCACAAAATTACGAGATACTAAGTAGATTGGCCTTAAGACCTTTAACTAGAAGGACATTTTCAAGAACAGGAAGTCCATCTTCTTGGAGAGTTCCTTTGCCTATGATTTGAGATGATACTCCATCACCAAAAATGACTTTACCACCAGCGAAGCTGGTTTTGTTCAAAAGTTTAGTATCATCCCCAGTCATGTGCTTAGAACATCCAGAGTCTAAATACCAACCAGATGATGTGTGCTCAGCTTTTAAAGCAGTAACAACAATGTTACACTTCATCTGGGGTAATAGATCATCTTTTCTAACCCAAATTGCTCTAGTTTTCATTTTGCGCCTATTATCTCTCAATTGATAAAATTTGCGAGCATTTGATTTTTGTTGAAAAATGTTTTGCGCATGATTTTGAATTTTATGAAAGACTCGAGAATTTGGTTTAGGAAGATTTTTAGGCATCCTTCTAGGGAATGTTCTTTTAGGTTTGGTCTTTCTCTTCCTATAATTAGAGTTTTTGTCTGGTTGTCTAGGAAGTATATAATTGTTGCGGCTCCTCCTATAATAGTTAAGATTCTGATAGATAAGAGGATTACAGACAGGTTTAACTACTCTCCTAGCATAGCAACCATCAAATGAGTGATCGTATATGTCGCAGTAGGAGCAATAAAGATTGCTCAAAATTGGGGTCTCCTTAGGAAAGTCTCTAAACAATGGTTTTGAGGAATTTTGAGGTTGAACTCTATTCCTAGGTAGTACAGGTTTGAATGTAGATTCACTCTTCCTAATATAGGGGCAGACGTATTTACCCTTAGGTGAACTTACATGTTTAAAGCAACTTGATTCCCCAATGTTAAAATTTTGATGTTTTGAATCAAACTCAGTTTTTAGGGAATCAAAATCTGGGCATGTATCAAGAGGTCTTTTACCTCCTGACACAAACTTGATATGTTCAAACAATTTTGTTTGTGTCTTCAAATTGGGGCAAAATCCTATTCCATTTCGATAATCAGAATTGGTTTTAGACTCAGCAACAAATTCATCAAAATAGTTTGAATTATTTTCAAATTTTGTAAATTTTTTGAAAACAGTTGCTGTCTTTTTCTTTGGTTTGTTCCAATTCTAACAATGTCCCTTTATATTTTTTCTCCAGAGTTTCATTTGTTTCAGAAAAATCTGAGTTTTTTATCAAACATTTTAATTTGACTTTCATGAGTTAAGCATTGGGTAGTATAGTCTTCAGCATTCAGTTTGACCATCAGGCTTAGATCTTCCAACTTTTTGGTAAGATTTTTCACAATTTTTTCTAGTCTAGTGCTTTTCTTGAGAGTTTTAGCATAAAGTGTGTGAATATCTGGGAGGTCTTCATTGTTTGAGTCACTAAGTGTAGTGTGTGAAATGACCCCTAAGGCTTCATTCTTTGAACTCACACACCCATTGACATCGTCATTATCGCTTTCCCTTTGACTCACACACCCCGAAGAAGAGATAGCAATATTCTCAGTTATCAAAGCATCTAAACCAGTAACAGCAATATTCAAAACATCAGACATAGAATTACTAGATTCATCCTCACTAACAAGCACAGGCATATCATCATTATAGATAATCTTGGCAAAGAAATACATGAAAGGGTCAAAAACATCAGATGACTCAGGTTCCTCATTTTCAAAGTCACTTGAATCATCCCATGTTTTCAAATGTTGGCTCTAGTGTGTTTGTTTTGAGTGTTCAAGTTAACTCTACAGTCTTGTGCAATGTGCCCTAGTTTACCACATCTATAGCATTCAGTCTTCTTAAGGTCTCTATTAGGTCCAATGTGAGAGTCCTTGTGATTTTTGTCATGGCTTTTCTCATGAGGTCTGTGATTAAAGGGAGTTGGATAATTTGACTTGCCTTATTTATTTACCATGTTGTTTCTAAACTTAATGATTTTCTTAAACTGTTTTGACATTAAGGCAATCTGATTGTCCAAGCTCTCTATATTGCATTCCTCATCAGAATCATCATTAGAAGTATTAAACTCAGGCTTAATCAATTTAGAAGAGAAGCTTAGATTGGAACTAGTCTGTTTCCTATGGGACTGAGTCAATTGTTTCTTAAATTCCAGTTCCATTTCCACAATTCTTAATTTACTACTGAGTAGTTCAGGAGTGAGATTAATATCGCACATTTCCTCAATAGCATATCTTTTGTTATCAAATTTATGTGGTAATGATCTCAAAATTTTAGATACAATTTCTTGTCTGTCATAAGTTATCCCATTAGCATGCAGTTTTGTCACAATAACAGTTAGGTTCATATAGAAGTCATCAAATGACTCAGTCTCAGACATAATTAAGGAATTATACTGTTGAATGAGCATTTGAGTTTTAGCAGCCGTAACTTTAGTGTCACCTTCATGAGCAGTAACCAAAGTGTCCCAAGCTTCCTTAGAAGTAGTACAAGATGAGATTCTTTTGAACTCATGTTCATTTATGGACATAAATATGGCATTCTTTCCTTTTTTATTATTTCGAGAAACTTGTTTTTCTTCTTGAGTGAACTCACTTAATACTTTCTTAACCCTCTCATTACTTCCTTCAGTGGTTGGTTTTGTAGGAAAAGTGTAACCATTTTCAACAATGTCCCAGACATCATCTCCCAGAGTTCCTTGAATGAAATCAATCATTCTTACTTTCCAGTAAGATAAATTGGTCCATCAAAGATAGGAGGTCTGGTCAAGTAACCAAATCTTTCATTTTTCTCGTCCATATTTGATTATTAGAAAATAATTTCAGAAATACAGGATCTCTTTAAAAGAAGTTTACCAAGCTCTGATACCAATTGAAAATCTGTTACTAAAGCCGTTTATTAAAAATAAACTATTTAAGTAACTCCGAACAGTTTTTTGAAGAAACTCGTTTCTTAAAAATCAAAACTATTTGAACACAAGATGTGTTTAATAAAACAGTTTAAACAAACTTTGAACTCAGCACAACCAAGAATGAGATGAGAAGATGTAGGAAGATTAAGTTCACGATTTTTCACGTGGTAAAACCTCACCAACTGAGGAAACATCCACGACTCCCTCTACGGAGTAAAATAAAAAAATCCACTAAAACAAATTTACCAGTTACAAACTATATAACTAACATGCATACAACTCAGACCTATATAAGTTTAGGAATGTACCCTCTGATGTCCTTATAATTTCTCTGCAGTTCTGATTGTTGATGTTGTCCTCCCAGTTTGTTAACTTCTGATTTGTTCCAGTACTTTACGTCGACTCTTGTTCACAAGATCTTATTACCAACACTTTTTGTGTGGTAGGGTGAAAGTGTTTGTAGAGGTGCTCTCTAAAACATGCATGCACACACACACACACTTATTAAGTACAAACAGTCCTAACAAATTACATATAAGGCTATATGTAGTGATTTTTCTTTTTCTCTCTTCTCACAAAACTTTAACCCTTTTTTACCTTTAAATCAATCCCAGAATCCATGGATATCTTGCTCAGAAGACGTATCAAGATCTTAATCAATCTCAGAGTTTTGGAAAGATTTTTGAGATTGAAAACCTCCAAGTGTGATTCCAAACTAGGTCAACGGTTTAGTTTTAAGAGAACTAGAAACAGAAAACATTTATTGTTGATTTCAAAGTTAAAAAATAATTTTCAGAAAAGAATCAACAATATATTTCTCAAGATGAGAAATAAAGCATGCAAATCTAAGTGTGATGTAACATACAGAACATAGATCTGAAATTTCTATGAAGAAGAAAATAGATCTAAGTAAACAGTTTAAGTTGGGAACAAGATCTAACGAACAAGAGGTTACATCAACACAACCAACAACACAAATATCTCTCAAAAACTCAAGAACACTCGGGGCAGTGTTTTGGATATGTAGGAGTTTTAGAGGAGTGTTTGGTTTGAAAGAGGCTTGACGAACAAGGATTAGGGTTAGGGCTCTCTGGTTTCTCTCTTCTCTCTCTTTTCTCTCTCTTCTCTCTACTCTCTTTTTTTACTCTCAAAAAATGAACTGGCCAAAAGTCTTAGATGATTAAGAGGAGGGTTCCTTTTATAGGAGGAAGAGAAGGATCGAGAAGATGGTTAAAAAACAAGGGTCAGGATTGAGTCAAGTTGGATTGACTTTGATCCAAGGGCTCAAAGTACGCGGTGATTAAAATTCACCTGATTGGTTCAACAGGGATACACAGGGATTACCAAAGAAAGCATGCAGATCGCTGATAACGATTGATCCAACTGTTGTAAGCATACGCGATTATATACTCAGTAAAGAAACACAAAATGCACCAATCAACAAGCAACAGGTGTTGATCAATTAGGCGATATAAAACGCGCGTCATAAAATAATTACAACTATACCCGGAATTCTCTTCCGCTTTTGGTTTCTACCCAAAGCAACTTTAAGCCAATAAACCCATTAAACCATAATTGTAGATTGAACCCACAAACTTTATAAACTAAGTTTTAATTAATAAAATCCTTATTAAAAAAATGTTTATAAAATCCCAAAAAATATTTAAAAATCAAATTTAGGGATTTAAACATACTCAACATATGTACACACATTAATATGCAATATGACATGTATATGATGCATTCTACTGTGTGTGAGTGTTGGTAATTTGGTCTAGATCACTACAAGATAGATGAATGAAATAGCAAACCAATCTCTGAGGTTTATTGGTTTCTAGGATAGACAAAATTTTGTCACAATTTCCAAACTAGATGAGCACTTATACAATATAGACTCAAGTGAGTCAAGAGTATAAGGGCTTCACATTTGACATTATACTGAAATTTAACTCATGTTAAATATACGATGCATGCTAATAAACTTGGGCTCTCAACTTATATTTAGGATATCATTTCGCAAATAAAACATGATCACATTCAAGAGTAATATCAACTTAGAAATGAGATAAAGTCACATTTAACTATAAATCCTGACAACATAGATCACAAGCAACTTTAAACCATCGCCTGCACATTCACCATCTTCATATTTATCAAGAAAATTTCATGAGTATATTTATGATTTCCTTAACTAGGGTTTGGTATGTACTCCATGCAATAGAATTTCAATTATTCTCCCGGTATATTTCTATGTAATGCTCCTTTCAACACGCCTCTTAATTATAGAACACTTCTTGTAATCTTTCATCAACCTACACATAAAAAATACATCTCTTACAAAAAATAAAAAGTTTATCAAAATAGAAAATTCAGGAAAATTATTTACTATTTAACTACCTTTCATAAGGATGAATCCACCTATTTATTACTGGCTCACAAATCAACACTTCCTTCATTAAGTTTATAATGAGGTGGATGGTAATAAGAAAAAAATCCAGGTGGAAAATATTTCTCCAAAACACACATATCCTCAAACAATGCTTTCATTGTTGACTCCAAAATATTCCTCTTGATCACTTTTGAACGTAACACACTGAAAAATAAGCTTAATTGATGAATATATATTCGCAAGTCATTGGGTTGTGAATAAGAATTTTAAGCATCAACGAAAATAAATATTAAATAATTACATGATAGTCATGTGACTTGAGTCCCTTGAATCCAAGTTGTTGTAAACTCACACAATTACTCAGTTTAGAAAAAAAAGGTTTGAAATCTTTAGCTCCTTCAAATTATGAAAGAATCGTTTTTTTATCTAGAGATAATGAATCATTTGGTTTCACAATATTTCTTAAACTTTCGTCTATTTCCATCCACATCTTTGGCTTGATCCCCAGGGTCTCCTTATCTTTACGTGCCTTTTCTCTATCTTTGGTTTTGTATTTAACATATAGAATGGTTGACAAAATATGATCGGTGGTGTTTTTCTTGGTGTGCATAAATCTATATTATGACTAACACTATGTTCTTTTGAATAAATCAAATCAAATAAAATAGACCTCCAATACATAGAGTGGTAACGTCTCTAACCACATCCATACTACCTTTACATTTTCTATTTATTCTCAAAATTTGTTTACTAATTTTCATATCGATGGATCCCACCTTCTTATTGGCCTCTGAACCAGATAACCTTTGTGGATCTTTATGATGTTTAACCCTATTGTTGAAATTACATTTGCCCTCCCTGAACTTGTGATTACAAGGAGGTAATATAATATGACCATGATAACAGATTTGACTACTCTTAAATCGTTTAAAGTACACTTCTTCCTCATAAATTGGGAGCACCTTATAATCAGGAAAATTGCAGCCCGATAAAGTTCCATATTCAGGAAAGTCATAAACTACCCACAATAACATTGATTTTAAAGTAAAATTGATTTTTGTAAAAGAGTCGTATGTCATTATACCTAGAAACTATAATTCCTTTAACTTAACTAGTAAATCTATAGGTAAATGTCAATATCTTTGCATGGTGCATTAAACCCATATATCAAATTTTACATAATTGAAAGCTCTATTTTCATGCATAAAGAGGACCCCATATTAAGAGGATCAATAATTATAGGTTAACAACTGTAACTGGGGTCGAGATTTTCATATGGATTAAAACCATCAGTGGATATACTAAGACGAACATTACTTTTTTATCCACAAAGTCTAGCCACATCATATCAACATATTTCATAATAGATGAATCAATAGGATGACGCATGACATTTGTGTCACACTGCGCTCTAGCGTGCCAAGTCATCTCATTTGCAATCCATGGTATGGTGAATAATCTCTTATACCTTGGAAGTAGGGGGAAATGTCTAACTATCTTCAGAGGTACTTTACCCTCCCCATTTATTCCCAACATATACTTAGGTAGGTTGCATACTGAGCATTTTTCCTTCATTGCATGTTCTTTTCTATAAATACAATCATTTTCTATGGGTGAATTAAATTATAATTCAGACCAAATTATTTTATTATCTTCTTCATGGTTGAATATTTTGATGGTACTGTATTTCCTTTCAATAAAAACTCTTAAAAAATCCCAATTATTTTGCAACACTATTATCTAACAAACCATATCTTGTCTTTACATTATTCAATTTGACAAGAAAATGTAGTGTCATATGTTTCTCGGGACTTGATGGGTACAAAGGTTTACTCGCCTTGCCACGTAACTTTTTGTGTTTTAACTCCTAATTAGTCTCAGTACAGGTGTCACTTCCCCCCATTCTGATACTTTCACTTTATAAATGATCAACATTGCGATTAAACATTTTGAATACGTCATAAACAAGCTCCTCCATCCTAGTATCATTGGGCAGATGGCCATTGCATTCAACATGTTCAGTGGATTCTTTTTATTTTCTTTTAATGAGTTCCTTTACCCCATGAAAATGCCATAATGTTTGACTTGGATATATAAGAACGAAGCAAAAGAAAATGGATGTCTTAAAGATCCATCAATTTTCCATTATCATATTTAATAAATGGACATGAAAATTTGGTTTCGCGACAAACATTCTTTTTTATAAATTCAATAAATGCAGCAACCCCATTAATATATTTTTCACTTCCTCTTTCACATTCCATCATCCACTCTTTGATAACTTCCGAGGAAATTTTATATGTTGAAGATCAACTCAATTTTTAGGATAAAAACACAATCATTATATTTGATGGTAGTATGTGCTAAGAATGCATAATAATATCACAATAAATTCAATTTCTAAGACTCCACAAGAGGGGATATATGTACAAAAATTTCATTCAACATATATAGTTTTCTCAACAATTTCTTAGTTCACAATCAAAAATAATTCTATATCAAAATTACACACAGATCAAAGTAATACTTCAATCTACTCTGAATATTTTAGTATGAAAGCCTAACCCTAGATCATAAAATCTTGTAATTTATATAGATATAAAGAGCGCAAGAGAGGAGAGCTGAGATAAGAGTCTCGTACATTAAGATTTTTAAGCCTCAAATGAAAACATTTTAAACCCCAAATTAAACAAGTTATATTTCATTCATTAAGAAGCTATATTATGATTTAGAAATACTTATTGAGACTGGTATATCTCTGTCCCGCCGAATGATTTATGTCATATAATTTATTATAAACTTCATATCATTCACATAAATTGAAGCTGAAACTAATACACAGACACACACACACATACAAGAGGAATTTGTATGTAGTACAATAACGCAAATAAAACACAAAATATCCATACGACTTTACTAAAACCAACATCAAAATTTAAACCCTAAATCAAACAGGTTAAAAAAATGCGAACAATATTGTTGAACAAACAATTTATGAATAAAAATGCAATTAAACAAGGGCTGAAACTAATATAAATACATGAGAAGAATTTTTATGCAGTATAACAACACAAATCAAACATGGTGTAATAGTTTGGTTTAAAGGAAAACAACAAATCCTTGCGTTAAAACAAGGGCAAAAGTTCATTAGTTTGAATAAAAGAGGATGGTGATAAACCCAATGTCATTAGTTTTAAAATAAAAGGTGTACCAAACTTTGTTGCTAATGCTTATCCTCTAAAATTTTGTTGATGGGCATATGTAATCATATGCCCAAAGGTGTTTGAAATATTTTGTACTTCACTTAGTGTGCTAATTAAAAGCATTAGTGTGTAATTTTAACATTAGAATATTAACGTTAAAATATAATACCTTACGATTATCTTTTGAAGGTAAATGACAACACGTCCAACCTTTGTCACCTTCCTTGAAACCCATAAAAATAACATAAATTACCAATTATCTTAATAACCTTCAAAATAAAATTATAATGAAGAAAATAAAACCAAATATTGAGAACCAGTCATTTTTCTCTATAAAAAGTAATAATATCATAAGAGATAAGTATTTGCATAACCAATATATCTATTTTCTTGGGTGTTTAATGGTTGAATAAGTCACAAAGGTCATCCAGCTACAAAGTGTGTGGGAGAATATATAGAACATACATACAAGATTTTATAATTAAACGTAACAAACATAAACAACATTACTCACCAATTATATAAATAAAATGAATACTATTAATCAAATTTTAAGCAATTTTAGCGTACTAAATACCTAATACAAAAAACTCTAACAAATATATATATACACATACAAGCTGGGTATTTTTAAATTTTTATATCCCAAACTAAATAACATTTCACTTCAATTTCATTTAACATTACAAATCATTTTCAAAAATTGAAGCTGACCACCAATATTACTGAAACGAAAGATAAATTCAAGGCTCTGGAAATCTTTAATCAGTATGTATAAACCCTCTTGACTTTTTTACACTTAGTTTTCTCACAAGGGCGGATTTAATTTCATGATGGGAAACAAAAAAATGATCTCTTGAGAAGTAAATCATCTCAATCAAACCAAACTTCACATATCATCAACCCATCAACAGGGATTCATTGAATTGAAATAATAGATATCTAATACCAACACATATTTACAGAACCCATCCATCAATAGGTACTTCATTGAATTGAAATAACATATAAGAAGTAGAGTGAGATTTCTAACCACAAAACATAGTTACAGTGACAAATGAAAAAGAAATGTACAGTTCTTGGGTTGTCCAAACCCTCATGGAAGTGTCAAAACTAAATCAAAATATTGAGCCATCCAAACCCTTGTGGAACAAAAGTTACATGAACAAAATTTAGCAGGGGATTCCAAATAACAAACCTTCACAATTGAGTTGTCCAACCCTGAGCACCATTTTTTTTCTTGGTGGGGGGGGGGGGGGGGGGGATTGATGCGGTTCTAGCCAATTTTTGTGAATGTTAGAGCGCCAAATTCATTTATAATTTTTAGGCACTAAGTTACGCTTTTAGGTTAGGAGAATAATAAAACCACAAAAATAGCCACGGTTTTGAACATTTATCTATTTTGTAAGTGTAAAAAACCATTGCTAATTTTGTAAGTGTTATAAACACTTGCAAATTAAATGTTCTATTAGTTGCAAAATAACCATTATGGCAATGTAATTGTCGAGCAGTATACATAATGTGTCATAGCATTATTGTTATTAGTATTCTTGATCAGCCTCATTGTGTTGATTTCATAACATTAGGATTTTTTCACCTACATATACATTATAAACAATTATGTATATATTTCAAAATTAAGGTAGATGTTACAAAATTTTATGTATACATTACTGTAAAAAGATAAGATATACACTCACGGATAAGAATCATACTAAAAAGATGATGAGCATTATTGAACACTATTTTTATCCTGTCCTAAAATCATTTGTTTTTATCTAGAGTTGTGTCAAATAAATCCTTTAAATATAGAGGTATTTTAATTTTACCATCCATTTAGTTTTGATAATCAAACTTTACCCACAATTTTTATTCTCTTTTAGACTTTTTCAATAAAATTGCATAGGAAAAATTAGTTGATTGGTCAAACAGTTATTTTTTCTACAAAAGTCCAAACTACCCCTATTCTAAATTATTAAAGGCTTAATCTAGACATGATTTTTTCATTTACTTAAGAAACTTTATTAACTTAATATACTAATTAAATTAGACATTTTAGTAAAACGTGTTTAAAAAAACTAAAACATAGTTTTTGAAAAAAAAATATAAAAATAGTTTTTTGTTATTTTTAATAAGTAAAAAAACTTTTTTAAATAAGATTTTTTTCTTTATTTATCTCAGTTTTATTTCCTTAAAAAACTATTTTTTATTTCTTTTTTCATCCCTGTTATATTTATTTAAAAAATTAAAAATTTTGTTCTTTTTTGTTATAGTTTTTGTATATTAAAAGAAAAAAGAAAAATTATTTTTTTTCTCCCATTTTATATTTGTTACGAGGAAATGATGAAGTATTTATTGTTCTCTTTTTCATTTCAATTTTTATTTATTCAAAATAATTTTGTTTATTCATTCCTAACTTTTATTAATTGAAAATTTGTTTATATCTTTTTTATCCCAATTTTTTTTATGTTTAAAGGAAACTAAAAATTATTTTTTATCCTAATTTTTATTGATTAAAAAAAGTTATGGTATCCATTATTGGTTTTGTACGTGCAAAACTCCTACAAAGATTAATTCCAAATAGTTAAAACCAAACAAGGAAAGCAAATCGCACAATCGAACAATTGAAGAATATACGTGGTTCGACAATATGCTTACATCCACTGGGTGTTTTTCTCTTTCTTATTAATCAATTCAGAATAACGAGTTTCAGAAGACCCTTTTCTCAAGGGTATGGGCTATATTTATAGGGAACCAAAGGAGGAGGATCCATATAGGACTCTAAGAGTTGGAGATGTAGTTAGAGCTTGATGGGACTAATCTGTCCTTTGAAATTCCCACTGATCATACTCCCTTTTTGTTCTTATCTCTTAAGTCGCAAGCTTTATCTGTGCCTTCGGATAGGTGTCATCCAATCCGAATAAATCGAATTGTCTGGATAATTCCCCCAAAATTTCCCCAAAAGCTCTGTAACCTGAAAAGGGGGAATATGTTTGATTGTCGGTGGGCACTGACTCTGGTCTGTAGTGAATCTTGATCGCCAGCTGGGAGTTGGTTTTCGACTACACCAACACTTGTGATATTTTGAAGCAAAACATTTTATGTTTTTCCCGTTGAGTGCTTAATGTCACACTAGTAATTTCTCTTCACTTCCCAATGTTACGCTGGTAAAAAGTGCTTGACATGACCAAAGGATGGGTCGCACATATGAGCTATTACTTTGGGTCTTGTTTCAAACGATGAGACATTTTAGGAGTTGAACCATACAGTTTCAAGGTTTTCTATACCGCCATTTTTCATTTCTTTTTCTCTATTCAAGATGTCGGGAGCTATCTTCGTCTTTCTTAACCTATAAATCTTCTCCGTTCTACATTTTCTCTTTAATTTATTTTTCAAGATGCCATTCACTTTCTTTAATCTTCTTGAATTGTTTTTTCTTGAACTGAGAAAATGGTGTATGTTGTGAATGCCAAACCCAAAGAGAGTTTAGAAAAACATTTTTAATCCTTGATTGGGATCAAATTGAATGAGCCAATCAACCTAATGGTTTCTATAATGTCCCCGATGGCCATTGGATATACACCTAATCTATATCAAAGGGTTGTATCACCTTTCCCCCAAATAAGTTATATCTGGAAGTTTACGAATTCTTTAGAGGTTTTCCTGCCAAATGCACTCGAAACCCATGGAGAATCGTGAATGGGGTTCATCGAATCAATAAACTATAGGGGGACCCAAATTGAAATTCGTGAGATAAGGTATTATTATTCATGGGTTAAAATGATTGACAATATCATTTGTCTGAAAGAGATGATGGATGGCAGGTTTTTGGTGGTCAACCTCCTTGATTCTAACAAAGGTCACTAGAGCCATAGATTCATCTAAGGAGAATGGAAACATCCACAATTTTTTAAGGGTGGTGAGCCCTATATAGGGTTTAGGTTTCCCAGTAGGGTGCACAAGATAGGTTGATCACTGCCTCGATTATTATTTATTTTTATTGACTAATTGTTATATGGAATGTTTACTAACTCTTCCTTTGTATTTTATTGAGGATTAAAAGAAGAAGTGGACTGTAGCGTCTCAAATTAATTTGTCTGAGCTTGTTAAGGTTTTAAATTTGATAATAACGTTGTAATCCGATAACGAGAATAATGCTCACCAAAAATAGCAAGAAAATAAAATAAAAGAAAATTTTGAAAAATAGAAAAAAAAAAGAAGAGAAAAATGAGAAAAAAAACCCAAAAAGGCACTAATGGACATCATAAGGACATTTTCCAATTATGACATTCCCATCCAATACGAATTTTACCGTATACACCTTATCAACCGATAAAGTCCTACCCGAGTTTGAATTGAAAAATTAATTACCATGTCGAGAGCTAAAACACGAAAAGATAAAAAGAGAGATTAATTGGTGTGAATAAGAAGCGATGTTTCCCATTTTCCAATAATCGTATTCCCATAAAGAGATCTCATCACCATAAAAGTTTCGTCTTTCAAATTTGTGTGCATGAATTCGTACTCCATTATATTTACTCTTACAAATCATGTATACCAAGAGAAAATATCCACATTCCTAGTGATTCGTTTGTGAGTGCATTCGTCAGAAATTGAATCAAAACGAATTTTCAAAAAGTTAACGTAATGATCAATCGGTGGAGATTAGCGGCTTAATTTTTTGCTTCGCACACACACTGACACACTACAAATTGAGACTCTTGAATATAAATATGCGGTGGACATTTTTAGAAAGGTTTAAATTGTAAAATTTTTAAGTATTTTGAATTTTTCCTTGAGTCGAAAAATGAATTTTTTGGGTATATTCACTACAAACCCTCACGAGACATAACTCATCCTACTAAGGTAACCTAGAAGTTTAAAGGCTTGTTGCAAATGCTAAACATAATTGCTTCTCCGAGAAAGAGGTATTATATCCTAATAACATGTTTACTAAGTTTTTAACCTTGCTTTGATTCTTTTACATTGCTCGAGACGTTTAAAGTTCTAAGTTAGGGGTTTTGATTAGGCTTAAATTCTTCATATTAATCCCATTAATTTAGTGGCTTTTATCATCTTATGCAGTGTAAATTGAGTTGATTTATCTCATATCATTGCTGCTCAACTTTTCTATATAGTGCATCGAGTTTCGTGTATTTATCCTAGATTTTGTATGTATTTTACACAATTAAAGAAAAGGAAAAAGTCAAACTCAAGAAAGATACAAGTGAAGGAAAGTCAAGGGTAAAATAGTAACTTTACACCAGAAATTAGGACATGGAACCTAATTAAACTTGAGGACCTTGAGTCTACAATCAAGTAGGAAGAAACGACATCCAATTTCGAGTCCCAGTTGCGAATTTATGAAGCTTCAAAGTTGAGAAGAAATCAAGGAGAAAAAGGAAGAAAAATAGAAAGGCAACAAACCGATGAAGTCATCAATGAACCGGTTTGCATCACTGTTAGCACCAAACTGAACTGTTGAATAAGAAGTAGAACCGGTTCCCCAAACTTCTATATACCGAACTAATTTGCCCAATAAAGAAGGAAAACCGAACCGATTCTCCTGGACGGATTTTTAATTCTTTATTCCTCAAAAATAGAGTCGTGCATGGTGCAAACACTTAAAATAAAGTGATGTAATTTATTCCTTTATGACACCAGACATTAGGAGGCTTATTTTTAGTTAGTTTTGAGAGGTTTTTGAAGACAAGAACTATAGGATTCATCTTGTTCAACATTTTGTTCATCTTTTTGGATTAATTGAAGGTTATTTTCCATTCCGATTCTTAGTTTTTTTGTTTCTTTCATATTTTCAGTTGGTGAATCATTATTACTTAGTTAAAATTCTCCTTTGCATGTTTCATTAGACTTTTTTTAAAACTATGATTTTCATTGCATGCTACGTTAAGATTTGTGTCAGTTTTCACGAGATCATGTTCGGCTAGATTTCTAAGGGTTGGAATGCATGAATCCAACCCGATGTGGTCTGCATGGATGTAAAAGTAATTCCCAGAATTAAATAAATGATTGAATCATGTTTATTAGTTATTACAACCATCGTAGGACTATTAACCTCATTTGCCCTAGGTAATTAGGGTGTTTAAGAGTGTGGCGCGCATGTCAGCTATTCCAACATCGGTTTATTTATATTCTTTATTATGTATGATGTGGGATTTCACCATCATATATTTAATACTTGAGATTAATTAAGTCTATGGTTTAATTAATTATCTAATTTATAATTAATTTTTATATTCAATAAACATACTCGGGTTCGGGGGATTGTAGTTTAACCTAATTTTCTCCTTTATATTTCTTAATTCATTGTTAGTTTAATTCTGCATAGATAGTTTAATTAATCGTTCAATTAATTTTCATTTAGTTCTTAGATAAAACTCAAAATACATCATGTTTTCATTTATTTTTCGGAGTCAGTATAGGCTTACGTGTCTTTCCTATCGGTTGTTACATTTTACGTCCTATTTCCTTGGGGATTCGACCCCGTCTTAACAGACTTATTACTTACGCGATCGTTTTTCACTTAAACCGTAATTAGCAAGCACTAGAGACACATATTGAGTCGCGTTAAATATCATATAAAGTGTGAACAAGGAACGGAAATTAAGATCCAAGCTGTAGCAGATTTCATTGCTGACTTCACGTACAATGAAAAATTCTCTTAGCAGACTTCGAAGGAAGAGAGATAAATGAAAAAAGGTGAAAAGTACACTTATATGAAATATAGCTCATCCCCACTATATACCCAGCAGACTTCTTCGAAAGAGAGCTCACTATTCAATTAGACAAGCAAACTCCTATAAGCAATGGATCGAATATTAAACCATCCTACCAGAGTATTGAGGGCGCAGGGTCATGATCCAAACTGGAAGAAATTACTCACAAATTGGAGCAACTAAAAAAATTGTTCAATTATGGGCCATTGATCGAAGGAGATTTCAAAAAAGACCCTCATGTCTGGAAAATATTCATAGATTGTTAATCATATGCCTCAGGCAGTGGAGCGGGTTAAATCATTACCACGTCGAAAGACATTAACGTGGAATAATCTCTCAGAGTCTAATTCAAAGCCTCCAATAATGAGGCAGAGTATGAGGCGCTCATAGCAAGATTTGTCCTAGAATCATCTCTTGGCGCTGAGAAGATATAGGCACACAACGACTCTCAACTCATGGTGAACAAAATATTAGGAGTTTATGAGGTAAGAGAGGAGTCCATGGCAAAATACATGGCAAGAACCAAGAGCTGATTGGAAAAACTCCAAACAGTCAATATGGTGAGAATTCCAAGGTAAAAAAAAGTCTAAGAAGACGCACTTTGTCGACTAACTTCACCTACCAGAAGAGATTTTAGAAATAAAAATCCTAATGCACTGAAGTATTGATGAAGAAATAATCAATTCCATGGAATGAGACTTGAGCCATCATTAATGGATCCAGTTAGGGAATACCTAGAAAAAGGCATTGTACCAGCAAAACCTAAAGAGGCGAGGAGGCTTAGATACAAAGCGACGAGATATGTGCTAGAAGGGGGACTCTTATTCAGAAGAGGGTTCATTATTTCATTACATAGATGTATCAAACTTAATGAAGTCAACAACATAATAAAAGAGGTACATGAAGGTTCCTGTGGAGCACATTTGATAGGGAGATCATTGGTCAAGAAAGTGGCCACACAAGACTACTACTGGTCCACCATGAAGGTAAACTTCACAGATTATGCACGGCGATGTGATAAGTGATATAAATATGCCATAATCCATAAAAGATCAGGGGTTTCTCTCAATTCAATCACGTCTCCTTAGACATTTTCCATGAGGGGTATTGACCTCGTCGACCCTGTACCAAAAATAAGAGGCACGTTCTCGCATTAGATTATTTCACCAAATGGATGGAGGCTGAACTCCAGGAGATGATATATAAAAAGGTCATCCATTTCATTTGGAAGAACATTATTTACCCTTATGAAATGTTGTATGCTTTCATAATTAACCATGGCACACAGTTTGATAATCAAGAATTCAAAGACTACTACATTCGATCTAAAATCCAAAAGCTACATTCTATACCTGGTCATCCACAGTGAAGTGGGAAAACTGAAGTAACAAATAAAAATCCGCTCGTTGGAATGAAAAAAAAGACTAGACAATGCCAAAGTAAATTGGATCAATGAACTCCAAAATGTCCTCTGGGCATACAGGATAATGTTGTGTACAACAATGCTAAAGAGTCCTTATAAGTTTGCCATCGGAATAGAAGCGGTAGTACAAATAGAAATTGGTTTATCAAGTCGCTGGGTCCTCAATTTTGACTCACCAAAGAGCTACCTAATGAGAAGGTTGGATCTAGACCTAGTGGAGGAATTCAGAGAATATGCATCACTTAAGGTGGCAGCATACTAATAACGAACTACTCGATTTTATAATAAAAGAGTAAAGAAAGCACTCTGATGGAGGGATACTGTGTCCTAAAGAAAGTCATTTAGAAAAGGGAACAAATTATATCCCTATGTGACACCCCGCCTAATTAAATACCGGGCGATCACTCCTTTATTAAATTAAAATCAAGGTGAACAGTTTATCATTCTTAGCATCACTGTCGTAAAAATAACTTTTTCCAAATTAACACCCTAATTAACTAAGCTAAGTGTCAAAACCATCTTTCAACATTTCTGACCAATTTTATTTTTAAAGTAAAAATTATTTATTGAATTAGTAACAACATTTTCAATAAGTAAGAATCGTACAACAATTATCCTGGAACATAATCCAATTACTTTAAACATTCAACATCCAAAATCCCAACATTTAAAACTTAATGTAAAACATACATGCTGAATAAATCCCAAAGTAACAGCACTAGAAATAACTGAAATACAAATGTCCCAACAAAACAGATAAATAGTGGAAAAAGGGCGACACATGCCCAATGAGGAGAATGATAGAAGTGGAATCAAGTAAATGAAATCGTCTAAGCAAGTGGCCTGCAACTCCCACCTAAGCTGCAGCACGTTCCTTCCAAGGGATCCTAAGCAAGACGCCCCTGTGGCTGGGCACCTGTAGTACATACATATATATACAAGAGAGAGAGAGAGAGAGAGAGAGAGAGAAACGGGTCAGAGCCCGATAGTGTATATGATTTAAAAATTGTTTAGCAAGTATTTAAATTGATACAGGCCAATGCAACAACATATTAGTGCGACCCTCTCTTGAGAAATTCTCACCTCTCTTCTAATGTGACCACCTATCGCACTAACCTTCCCAGTGGTCTATCTCATCATATATCACGCTATCCTTTCCCAATGGTGTAACTTAACTTAGGTTATTCGCAGGATTCAAAATTTAACGATTCAATTGTTTGAAAAGAATATTTCAATTAGTAACCAAAGTTCTCATTTTAACTTTATTAGTCAATAAAGTTTTCCAGTGTCATATTATACTTTCTCAAAATAAGTATTTACAATTTGTGTCATCAACCATGTTCTACATATCAAATCACAATAGGCAGTCCCAGATTTTAGAATTTCATATATATATATTAACTACTCGTAAAATATATATATATATATATATATATATATATATATATATATATATATCATAATAGCACCCCACATAAAAACTAAAGTGCGGGCATACTCTACTATCCAAACCCCGTATCACTCATATTAAGGGGAATACAAATTCGAAATCACTCTCGAATTGTATTAACACGTACACAAGGAATATTGAGGCGGAGCATTGATTCCAAGTCTCCAAGAGGATGGCACATACCTGCATCTCTTAGGACCGTCTGAACTATCCATTCGATAGCCTGTACCAAGGATATCTATCTCCTAGGGTACGAATCAATATCCCCCACAAGGCACACAGGATAAGACCGTCCCAACGCGGTAACCTCGGGATAGCAAGTAACGTGGGTATGATTTTCACACACAGATAGTATATGCATACACAATTATATAACTATACTATTATTACCATATCAATATTAAGTATATCCTCAAATCCCACAGTTACGACTTTTATCCATATTATCATATTTTAGTAAACACTTATAACGGTTCGTTTCTAACCTTGATTCGGTATTATTCCAACGTACCACACAACTCTCATGGCTTTATTCTCCAAATTATAAAATTCAGTAGGTATACACATATTCTCTATCGTAACTATTTGACGAAATCTCTCACTTTATATACGTAGTTTCATGGTTCCTTATATAATTATCCCAAAAATACAATTCCCGTCATATATTAGAGATCCCAAAATTATTCATATGTCCTATTGATCTTCCCTATCTCCCAAAACACTTTATTAAGGATGTCCAAGAATTATTTCACATTAAATTGAATTTAACTAACTTAAAAAGGGAAAACATGAGTCTGCTAGGAGGGGTCGATCGATCGAGGTTTGGGGCTCGATCGATCGAAGCTCTGGGCTCGATCGATCGATCAAGCAGGTTTGCGAAATCTGCAGATTTGCAGTTACGGGTTTCATCTTCTAACCTTCACTAAATCCATATTTTTCAATCCCAAACGTCTCAATAATTGTACTACCAACATTATATCATCCTACTAGGTATTTCCAACGTGAAGCATGAGGAATTCTATCATTATACATGGATTAACCACCCAAAAATTATTATAATTATCAAGAACCCTAGAATTCTCTTAAACATTGTTCTAACAAGTATTTCCAGAAATTTCCTTCTTGTAAACATCATAATTTCGTGGGTAATTCCTCTACATGGCAAGGGTTTCCAGAATTATCAATTTATCCATCACTACATGCAATTTCCTAACTCATATCTTAGGTTTCTTCCATAAAAACTCCTTCTAATTACTCCTACACTAATATGAAAGATGCACCGACGAAATAAGAAAGATAAACACTTGCCTGGGATTTTTGGTGTTCTGATTTGCTGATGATTTTGGTGTGGTTGCGTAGCCCATCGCGCGATCTACGCGTTGGTGGTGGTGGTGGTGCAAACGGATGGATTTTGGGCCTTGGATTGCCTTGGAAGCTCTCTCATTCCCTCTCCTGTGGCCGTCACTTGTCTTTGGTTGTTCTAACCCTAGAAGACAACCTTAGACATCTGATATAACCCTTAGAATTTCGTGGGTTTAATTACCCATAATTGCGAAATGTCCAAAACGCCCTCCCGGGGTACTAATTAGGCCTAAAAACGCCCCGAGACCGAAACTAAACCCTCGGGTACACCTTTCTGACTATCTCAACCCTTCCGGACGCGTTGGCGCACTCAAAATGACCTTACAAACGACTTATAAAATATTCACTTTTATTTTTCACTATTTAGTCCCGACGCGACATGGGCGCGTCTCGACTCAAATTTCCAAAATTGTCATTTTATTCACTCGTGACATTCAATATAACCAATATTACATATTACTTTGCTCATTAGTAATATTCAACAAATTTCCCATAATTACTAACTCTCGTCACGTTAATAATTATAACATAATTAATTTTTGGATTTTTATTAAATAATTAATTCACATTAAATTTAATAAATCCCCAAATTAATATAGCATAAAAATACAGGGTATTACATACTTCCCCCCTAATAATGGAATTTCATCCCGAAATTCGGAAAATAAGGCATACCTGGTAAGAACAAATTTGGATATCTCTTGCGCATATCGGCCTCGCGCTCCCAAGTGGATTCCTCCACATTATGATGCTCCCACTGGACCCGTACAAGTGGAACTATCTTCGACCTCAATCTCCTCTCACTATAGTCTAGGATAGCCACCGGTCTCTCCTCGTAAGAGCTGTCAGGCTCTAAGTCTATATCATCTATCACGATGTGAGTATGGGCCATATCATCCCGAAGATACCGTATCAACGACGAGACGTGGAATACATCGTGAATGCGATGCAAATGTTCTGGCAGTCCCAATCTGTACGCTATCGGCCCAATCCTCTCGATGATGGGAAATGGTCCCACGTACCTCGGGGCCAATTTCCCCTTCTTCCCGAACCTCATCACTCCTTTCATAGGAGATACACGTAGTAACACTTGGTCCCCCACATTAAACTCCCGAAAGAACCGTTTTGCATCGGCGTAGCTCTTCTGCCTGTCCTGGGCTTCTCGAATGCGACTCCTGATCATCTCAATCCTCGCGGAGGTTCCTGAATCACCTACGATCCAAGCAACTTGTTATCCCCCACCTCGAGCCAACATGTTGGGGAACGACAAGGTCTGCCATAAAGAGCCTCAAATGGAACCATGTGAATCGTGAACTCATAAGAGTTATTATAAGAAAACTCTACCAGTGGAAGATGTGGCTCCCAACCTCCTCCAAAATCAGGAACACACATGCGTAGCATATCCTCTAACATCTGATTTGTACGCTCTGTCTGTCGATCTGTCTGTGGGTGATAAGCTGAACTCAACCTCAACTCAGTACCCATAGCCTCCTGAAATCTTTCCCAGAAACGTGACATGAAAATCTTATCTCTATCTGACATAATATTCAGGGGCACCCCATGTAATCTGAAAATCTCAGCAATGAATAACTGAGCATACTGACCCGTGGTATAGTTTGTCCGCACCGGCAGAAAATGAGCCACCTTGGTCAAACGGTCTACAATCACCCAGATAGAGTCGTGGCCCCGCTGTGATGTAGGCAACCCTGTAATAAAATCCATGGAAATACTCTCCCACTTCCATGCGGGTACTTCCAATGGCTGAAGCAATCCTAACGGTTTCTGATGGTCCACCTTTATCAGTTGGCAGGTAGAACACTTGGACACGAACTCAGCAATGTCCTTCTTCATCCCACTCCACCAATATGGCCTCCTCATATCCTGGTACATCTTATCTCCTCCAGGATGTACTGCAAATCGGGACCTGTGAGACTGGGTCATCACTGTATGACATAATTCTTCTCCTTATGGAACCACCAATCTCCCATTAAACCTCAAACCCCCATCAGAACTAACAGAGTAGGACTCAGCACCCTCAGCTAAAAGTCGTACAATCTGCTCCTGGAAAAATGGGTCTGTGGTTTGGGCCTGTATCACCCTTGTAAGAATCTCGGGTGTGACTGTCATAACAGATATGAAGGAACGGGCTTCTGCGTCCTGGTGACCTAACTCCTTCCACTTTGCTTTCTAGACGTCCGCTACCTCGTCTACCGGTCTACGGCTCAACGCATCAGTAACTACGTTGGCCTTCCCCGGATGATACTGTATGTCAAACTGATAGTCCTTCACAAACTCTAACCATCTGCACTGTCGTATATTCTCTTCCTGCTGAAGTACTCCCCCAAGTCCCCGTAAAGAGGCATCGGTGTAAACCAGGTACTCTGTACCCGGCTTCGATAAAGCAAGGGCTGGTGCTGAATAAAGTGAAGACACGTGGCAATCTACGTGGCAACGACAAACACTTCCGAGGAACTCACACGCTCCAAGGAACCATACTACAATGAGGAACACTGCTTCCCCGAGGAACTTATACACTCTGAGGAATAAGAACTCTCCGAGGAACTCTTGAGTACTGAGAAGCTTAGGCGGTCCAAGCTGCACCTCGAACAAAGCATTAATAGCAGGATAACCAACAGTTTGACTGTTCATTAAATGCTTATCATTCAGACGCACACGCTTAAGGGGCATTGAATGTATTACCCTTTCACATTACAGCCTCAGGGCTATAAATACATTGTACAATCCTCATTGTAAGGGGACCGGAATTTCTTGATAGAACTTGTAATCGAGAATTTCCAAACACTCAGCAATAACATAACAGTGGACGTAGGCCATTCTTATAAGGCTGAACCATTTTGGAGAATCCCCGAATGAATCTCCTGTAGTATCCGGCTAACCCCAAGAAACTACACACTTCCGTCGATGTCGTGGGCTGTCCCCACTCCCTCACCGCTGACACTTTACTAGGGTCGACTGCTATCCCCTGCTCAGAAACAACATGCCCCAAGAACTGTACTTCTCGCAACTAGAATCCACACTTCTCGTACTTAGCATATAACCGATGCTCTCGTAAAGTCTGAAGAACCTGCCTCAAATGCTCGGCGTGCTCCTCCTCGGAGTGTGAATATATTAAAATGTCATCTATAAAGACGATGACATACTGATCCAAGAACTTTCTGAATACTCGGTTCATTAAGTCCATGAATACGGCTAGAGCATTTGTGAGACCAAATGGCATCACTCTGAACTCGTAAGACCCATATCTCATCAAGAAGGCAGTTTTTGAAACATCATGCTCCCTAATACGTAGCTGATGGCACCCCAACCTCAGATCTATCTTCAAAAAGAATGTTGCTCCCCTTAGTTGGTCGAACAGATCATCGATTCGAGGCAACGGATACTTATTCCATATCGTGACCTTGTTCAACTCCCGGTAGTCCACACACAACCTTAGTGAACCATCTCTCTTCTTCACAAACAGAACTGGAGCGCCCCAAGGTGAGGTACTACTGCGAATGAAGCCCTGACCTAACAGTTGTTCTATCTGATCTCGTAACTCTCGCATCTCCGCTGGAGTCATACGGTATGGGGCACGTGATATAGGTCTAGTATCTGGCAATAAATCTATAACCAAGTCTATCTCTCGACTGGGGGGTAGGCCTAGTATTTCCTGAAATGCATCGGAATACTCACGAACAACTGGAATCGAGTCTAACAAAATCATAACCTCCTTAGAGGTATCCTCCTCTATATAATACAAATGAGCGGTCGAACCTCCTTCTGGGCGAGGCATCGCCACTACAAACATCTCTTGCCCCGGAATGGCAAAAACAATGCTCCCACGGAAGCAATTAATCATGGCTCTATAAGCTGCGAGCCAATCCATACCAATAATAACATCATGCTCATGCATATCTAAGACTATCATGTCTGCAGGTAATACCAAACTACCAATCTCTACCCCCACTCCCCGGCATATAAAGAAAAGAGAACCATTCCCCAGTGGTGAGTCTACCTACGTTACAGTGCTCTCTACTGTGGTTAATAACCCTAAGGTATTCGTATAATATGTAGCTATAAAATAATTGCGTTGTCCCAGTAACAAACAAAATTCGACCCAAAGTCCCATGGATAGGAAACATACCCCAAATCGCGGGTGGTGCCTGTGGGGCGGCTGCCTGGTGGGCATTATAGATATGTCTGTACTGTAACTGCCCCTGCTGCATTGGAGCTACTGGAAAGGTTAGTAGGGTTGGTACCTGAGCTGGTGCTGGGAGAGCGACTGGAAAAAGTGTCCCCTGTGGATCATTACGGGCACCCTGCTGCTGTGGGGCCCTAACACCCTCTGGGCAATCCTGGAGTTTATGGCCATGCGTGCCACACACAAAACATCGGCCTCTGAAGTTACTCCCCCTTTGACCCTGCTGCTGTCGGTGTCGGCCTTGCTGACTTGGGACTTTATTCCTCTTTCGAAACTTCTTATTTTACCACGTTGTTGACTAGAACTGACTCGGTCTTGGGTAATTTGTTGTCGCAATTTCGGGGTCTTCGCACATTTTTCAGATTTAGTCACATGCATTTGGTTAACCTCTCTAGGTCTTTTGCCTCCTTTAAGTTGTATGCTGCATTCTTGGTATTGTAAAACTGCAGTGGTAACTACCTATGCCACGATACCTGCTAACTCGGCGGTTGATATTCTCTCTAGGGGTATCTGAGGTGTGAGTCGATATTGCTCGTTGACTCCCTTAACCATTTTAGCTAGTTCTTCTTGACGGTCCATCTGAAAATTTAAATAAATTTGGATGAGTTCATCATTCAAATAAACAAATCGCAGAAGCACGAATTCCCAATGTATAGAGATGAACACAACATTCCTAGTATTTAGGGCTCTATATCAAAGAAAGTAACACTGAAAGCATAATAAGCCGCACAGATCCTAAAGGACACTAGAACCTGATGCTCTGATACCACCTGTGACACCCCGCCTAATTAAATACCGGGTGATCACTCCTTTATTAAATTAAAATCAAGGTGAACAGTTGGTTCATTCTTAGAATCACTGTCGTAAAAATAACTTTTTCCAAATTAACACCCTAATTAATTAAGCTAAGTGTCAAAACCATCTTTCAACATTTCTGACCAATTTTATTTTTAAAGGAAAAATTATTTATTTAATTAGTAACAACATTTTCAATAAGTAAGAATCATACAACAATTATCCTGGAACATAATCCAATTACTTTAAACATTCAACATCCAAAATCCCAACATTTAAAACTTAATGTAAAACATACATGTTGAATAAATCCCAAAGTAACAGCACTAGAAATAACTGAAATACAAATGTCCCAACAAAACAAATAAATAGTGGAAAAAGGGCGACACATGCCCAATGAGGAGAATGATAGAAGTGGAATCAAGTAAATGAAATCGTCTAAGCAAGTGGCCTGCAACTACCACCTAAGCTGCAGCACATTCCTTCCAAGGGATCCTAAGCAAGACGCCCCTGTGGCTGGGCACCTATAGTACATACATATATATACAAGAGAGAGAGAGAGAGAGAGAGAGAGAGAGAGAGAGAGAGAGAGAGAGAGAGAAACGGGTCAAAGCCCGATAGTGTATATGATTTAAAAATTGTTTAGCAAGTATTTAAATTGATACAGGCCAATGCAACAACATATTAGTGCGACCCTCTCTTGAGAAATTCTCACCTCTCTTCTAATGTGAACACCTATCGCACTAACCTTCCCAGTGGTCTATCTCATCATATATCATGCTATCCTTTCCCAATGGTGTAACTTAACTTAGGTTATTCGCAGGATTCAAAATTTAACGATTCAATTATTTGAAAAGAATATTTCAATTAGTAACCAAAGTTCTCATTTTAACTTTATTAGTCAATAAAGTTTTCCAGTGTCATATTATACTTTCTCAAAATAAGTATTTACAATTTGTGTCATCAACCATGTTCTACATATCAAATCACAGTAGGCAGTCCCAGATTTCAGAATTTCATATATATATATTAACTACTCGTAAAATATATATATATATATATATATATATATATATCATAATAGCACCCCACATAAAAACTAAAGTGCGGGCATACTCTACTATCCAAACCCCGTATCACTCATATTAAGGGGAATACAAATTCGAAATCACTCTCGAATTGTATTAACACGTACACAAAGAATATTGAGGCGGAGCATTGATTCCAAGTCTCCAAGAGGATGGCACATACCTGCGTCTCTTAGGACCGTCTGAACTATCCATTCGATAGCCTGTACCAAGGATATCTATCTCCTAGGGTACGAATCAATATCCCCCATAAGGCACACAGGATAAGACCGTCCCAACGCGGTAACCTCGGGATAGCAAGTAACGTGGGTATGATTTTCGCACACAGATAGTATATGCATACACAATTATATAACTATACTATTATTACCATATCAATATTAAGTATATCCTCAAATCCCACAGTTACGACTTTTATCCATATTATCATATTTTAGTAAACACTTATAACGGTTCGTTTCTAACCTTGATTCGGTATTATTTCAACGTACCACACAACTCTCATGGCTTTATTCTCCAAATTATAAAATTCAGTAGGTATACACATATTCTCTATCGTAACTATTTGACGTAATCTCTCACTTTATATACGTAGTTTCATGGTTCCTTATATAATTATCCCAAAAATACAATTCCCGTCATATATTAGAGATCCCAAAATTATTCATATGTCCTATTGATCTTCCCTATCTCCCAAAACACTTTATTAAGGATGTCCAAGAATTATTTCACATTAAATTGAATTTAACTAACTTAAAAAGGGAAAACATGAGTCTGCTAGGAGGGGTCGATCGATCGAGGTTTGGGGCTCGATCGATCGAAGCTCTGGGCTCGATCGATCGATCAAGCAGGTTTGCGAAATCTGCAGATTTGCAGTTACGGGTTTCATCTTCTAACCTTCACCAAATCCATATTTTTCAATCCCAAACGTCTCAATAATTGTACTACCAACATTATATCATCCTACTAGGTATTTCCAACGTGAAGCATGAGGAATTCTATCATTATACATGGATTAACCACCCAAAAATTATTATAATTATCAAGAACCCTAGAATTCTCTTAAACATGGTTCTAACAAGTATTTCCAAAAATTTCCTTCTTGTAAACTTCATAATTTCGTGGGTAATTTCTCTACATGGCAAGGGTTTCCAAAATTATCAATTTATCCATCACTACATGTAATTTCCTAGGTTTCTTCCATAAAAACTCCTTCTAATTACTCCTACACTAATATGAAAGATGCACAGACGAAATAAGCAAGATAAACACTTGCCTGGGATTTTTGGTGTGCTGATTTGTAGATGATTTTAGTGTGGTTGCGTAGCCCGTCGTGTGATCTACGCGTTGGTGGTGGTGGCGGTGCAACTGGATGGATTTTGGGCCTTGGATTTCCTTGGAAGCTCTCTCCTTCCCTCTCCTATGGCCGTCACTTGTCTTTGGTTGTTCTAACCCAAGAAGACAACCTTAGACATCTGATATAACCCTGTAAGGACATTTTTGTCCATTATCAATTTGTATGTCGTACGCCGTTACACCATTGAAGAAACTCAAGATCGCATCTACATCATCAAAGTGTCTTCAACATCATAGCCTCTGCGAGAATGAACCTGGTAAAATTTTATTTTTACGTTCCTTAAAGTTCATATTTATTATTGGGAAATTTTTATAAAATGTTTTTTTTTAAAATAAGAAGTAAGTTTTTTAAAGCAAAATGAGGCTTTCAAAAGTTTTTCTGGGAAGCCGGACCGGTCCGCCCCTCAACCGGACCGATCCGCTCTCTACCTGGACCGATCCGCTTGCTGCTGATCCAGTATACCCCGGATCGAATGCAAACCAATGGAGCCATATTTTAAAAGAACCGATCCAGTCATCCGGACCGATCCGCCCCCAAGCCGGACCGGTCCGCCTGGGATATGCTCGAGCAGTTCCGTGTGTTTTTTACCCACCATCTTATATTTCCTATATATATTACTATTCCGATGGTGTATTTTTTCAAGTCTTTGAGAAAACATTTTTAGGAGTACAAACACAACAAGACTTCAATTTTTGATGTGCCAAACATCTTTTTGATTCACACACAAATATCCCAATTACTTTTGTAAATCTTTTGGAACCCTAGAACACAAACTTTGTTGTTGTTCATCTTTGTGGAGAGATCTTTGCAACCGAGGGTTGCGTGTCATTGCTGAGGGAGCCTCTACAAAGTTTTATGGCTGTGTGTCATTAAGGAGAGCTGCGGTTCTTCCTGCGTTGTTTGGGCTGCGAGTCCTTAGAGGGTGCTGCGTGTATTCTCTTGCTGAGTTCAAGACTGCGTGTCTTTATGGGTTGGCTACACGTTGATCCATTGCAGATTTCTCTATGTAATTGTAAGTTGCGGCTTGTATATTCATAGTGAAATAAAGGTTTTACCCGAAAGGGATTTTTCCTGAAATCTGTGTCTCAGCATAATTTTGTGTCACATGCTTTATTTATTTATGGATTGACACACGCACCGTAGATGGATGTTTAGGGGCTGAATTTATTTGATTTAAAAGTAGACGCTAATTAAATAAGGGTTACTTGGAAACTTGCAAATTTAATTTAAATCGATATTACACGCGTTCTCAAATTGGTATCAGAGCGGGTTGCGCTAATTTATTGTGCATTCCTATTTTCCGCAAAATCGTGTGATATTGATTTTTTTTAAAATCAGTTTTTTTAAAAATCGCAATTTTTCCTATGGAGCACTTATATAATCAGATGCCTATTTTTGACGGGTCTAATTATGCCTACTGGAAAGCTCGTATGAAATCGATTTTAAAATCAATTGACGAGCGTGTTTGGTTGCTTTGCGAAAATGGTTGGACTCCTCCCACGATCACTGTTAATAACATCACCACTTTAAAACTCGTGTCAGCCTGGACTGAAGATGATTATTAAGTGTCCAATTTTAATTCCCGTGGTCTGAGTGCTATTTCTGGAGCTGTCTCTCCTGATGAGTTTCGCCGAATTATGACGTGCACCACGTCTAAAGAGGCTTGAGATGTTTTGAAATTGACACATGAGGGTACGAACGCGGTTAAAGAGTCAAAATTACAAAATTTGGCCACCCAATTTGAAACTATCACCATGTCTGAGTCTGAATGCTTTGATGATTTTTATGCTCGTTTGTCAGACATTGTTAACACATGTTTTAATTTGGGTGAGGTGATTGATAACACGCGTATCGTTAAAAATATTTTGAGATCTCTCCCAAAACGCTTTATTCCTAAAGCCACCGTTTTGAACTCTTTGGGAAATTTGAAATCACTTAAGTTGGAAGAAATTGTAGGAGATCTTCAAACCTATGAGATTGACATGTTTCCCAAAACCATTAAGGCTAAGGATAATGGCATTGCTTTAAAGACTCATTTTAAGAAAAAGAAATAAAAAGTTTGTGAGTCCGATTCTGAGGGATATTTTGATTTTAATGATATGGCCTTGTTTGCGAAAAATTTTAAAAAATTTCTCAACATGAACAAAAATAATTCTTACAATAAAAAGAATTTTTTTGAGAAAAATAAAAAGAAAGGAAAGTCCAAAGAAAGTGGTGAGAGGGAAAAAGAGAATAAATCCAATGAGGAGTGTGAGGAAGATTTTGAGAACATCACTTGTTTTGAATGTGGGGGTAAGGGACATAAGTCGTTTGAGTGTCCTACGTGGCTTAGAAAGAAAGGAAAGAAAGTAGCTATGCCCGCCGCACTTATTGATAGTAGTGAAGGTGATGAGACTAGTGGTGAGAAGTTTTTAGCTTTTTATAGTCGTGTGAGCACACCCACCTTGTCTCACAATAGTGCACACGAAAGTGATAGTGATGGTTTGAGCGCTTCAAGTGAGGGAGAAAGTGAGAGTGAAAGTGGAGATGAAAGTGAGATCCAAAAATCTTTTAGAGATTTGTACACCGAGACCTTGAAAACAAAGAAGTATAATAGGGATTTAGGACGTCGGGTTTTAGATTTGGAGAAAGAGAAGGAGGTTTTGAGAAAGGAGAAGTGTGATTTGGCCGGCATGTTGTCTAGTCTGACGACACGTGTATCCCAACTCGAGAGTGATCTCAAACATGCCAGGGTGATCAAAGTCACGTTTGATAACGCACCTAAGAAGGTTGAAAAGGTGGTTCTTAAGGGTAAAGGTGAGAAGTTAGGAATAAATCATGACGGTGCTTCTTCTTCCCAATTAGCACCCGAGCCGGTTCCCACTTTAGTGACAGTTTCACATGTGTCTCACCCTAACCCACCTAGGCGTCCCATTCCTTTTAGGAAAGTGCGTCCTAGAGTTTTTGAGAGAGGTGTTCCTAGGCCTATTTATGTTTGTTCCCATTGCAAGAGGAGAGGACACCTTAGGGAATTTTGCTTTAAGTTGGTTTCTGTGTCACGTTTTGCTTCTACACGTGTTTCTGGCACACATGCACCCACACATGATACTTTACATGCTCCCGGAGACTACATGAGAGAGTTTGCACATTTAGGTGAGCAAGTTATGTTCTTAGTCAAAACTTCACAAGAATTGATGGAGGTTTTTCATAAGCTATCACCACCTTTGGAAAACCCCTCTGAACCTAATGATTGAGGTTTGACTTGTTTACTAACATAGGGTGATTTTCATGATGACATTGTTTGCCTATTGCTAGCATGTATCATTTTTGTATATTTTTTTTGAAAATTTCTGAAAAATACAAAGAGATTTTATTTTGACAAAATTTTTGAAAAATCCAAAAAGATTTTTGTATTTTGTCACCGTTTATGGATGAACACTTTGGATGACCGAGTCACAACATCATTTCATTTTTTTCATGTGACTATTTGATAGTATTTTGAGATAATAGATCAATTCATCAATGTGCTTTATAATGTTTGGAGTCATTAAGATGTAATTAAGTGTTACTTCCTACATGTTTGACTCATGTTTCCTTTAATTCACACTTGCACGGATTTTTTTTTATTATTGTGCTTGTCATATCACATGTTGGTTGGGTGTTTTCACTTCAATCCTGTCCTTAAAACGAACCAAGCGCGATAAATTTTGATAAGGAAATTGTGTATATAAAAACCATTGTGTGAGTTTGTGTGCTTTGTTTAAAAACGGAAAAGGGCTGCGAAAGGTTCATTTTGCCTTTGCGAATACTAAGCCACCGTTAAAAAGGACCTAAAAAATTGAGGAATTTTATTATCCGAGGTCCAAAGAGGTTAAAAGAGCCCAAAAAAATTTAAAGGCAATAAAAAGAAATTCATGCCAAAAAGGGGCCACTTAGGTTTTTGCACCAATTCTCCAAAGTTTGAGAATTTAGATTACCTCTAAAAGAATATATATATATATGAGGGAGTTTGGTTGGAGAATTAAAACGGGTTTGCACGTCCTTGAAAATTTTGAAAATGCGCTATATAGTTGTGGACGTTATTGGTGTGGAAATCATTTGACTTTGATTTGTTGATTTGCATAAGACGATGTCATCTAAATTCAACAAATTTTTACACCTAATGATACTTTTGATGATCATTCGTTAGGGGTACACATATGCATCGTGCACATATGATTGATTGAGTTGATTTACCTATCGAATGTGTTCACACCCATTCATTCCGTTTCCATGACTTGGTTGTTTGAGTTTAAATCCATGGTGTGATTTTTGTATCATATTTGTTCATATTGGTATCCTATCTTTGTATGAAAAATTTGAAAAATCAAAAATAGTTTGTGTTTGTTTTGTGTACCGTGACACCCCAATTTTGCTTATTTGATTCATTCTTCTCATTTGTCTATTTGGGGACATCATAAAAAGGGGGAGAAAGAATTATCATATTATGGGGGAGTTTGAATTTTGGGGGAGTTTTTAAGATGTTGCTTATGTTTTTATCATATATTGATATCCATGTTATCTCATTTCAAACTCGATATGTCACGTGGTATTTGCTTTGTCTCATGTGTGTAGGTATGAAGATTGAAGATCAATATGTTGCACACCTTGATGAGAAAAGCTTTGAGATTTGATGATTGTTGAAGATTGAAGAACAAACGATGAAGATTTATACCTTTGTATCTTTCCATCTTTAGGGTTCATGGGAGGGTAGATTTGTATAGGTCATTAGTTGATAATTCGGATATTTTTTATGTATGTACCGGCATAGACATAGGGGGAGATTTGTAAGGACATATTTGTCCATTATCAATTTGTATGTCGTACGCCGTTACACCGTTGAAGAAACTCAAGATCGCATCTACATCAACGGATCCGAATATCAAAGCATCTTTAACATCATAGTATACCCTGGATCGAATGCAAACCGATGGAACCATATTTTAAAAGAACCGATTCGGTCATCCGGACCGATCCGCCCCCAAGCCAGACCGGTCCGCCTGGGATATGCTCGAGCAGTTCCGTGTGTTTTTTACCCACCATCTTATATTTCCTATATATATTACTATTCCGATGGTGTATTTTTTCAAGTCTTTGAGAAAACGTTTTTAAGAGTACAAACACAACAAGACTTCAATTTTTGATGTGCCAAACAACTTTTTGATTCACACACAAAAATCCCAATTACTTTTGTGAATCTTTTGGAACCCTAGAACACAAACTTTGTTGTTGTTCATCTTTGTGGAGAGATCTTTGCAACCGAGGGCTGCGTGTCATTGCTGAGGGAGCCTCTACAAAGTTTTATGGCTGCGTGTCATTGAGGAGAGCTGCGGTTCTTCCTGCATTGTTTGGGCTGCGAGTCCTTGGAGGGTGCTGCGTGTATTCTCTTGCTGAGTTCAAGACTGCGTGTCTTTATGGGTTGGCTGCGCGTTGATCCATTGCAAATTTCTCTATGTAATTGTAAGTTGCGGCTTGTATATTCATTGTGAAATAAAGGTTTTACCCGAAAGGGTTTTTTTCCTGAAATCTATGTCTCAGCATATTTTTGTGTCACATGCTTTATTTATTTATGGATTGACACATGCACCGTAGATGGATGTTTAGGGGCTGAATTTATTTGATTTAAAAGTAGATGCTAATTAAATAAGGGTTACTTGGAAACTTGCAAATTTAATTTAAATCGATATTACACGCGTTCTCAAACCCTTATAATTTCGTGGGTTTAATTACCCATAATTGCGAAATGTCCAAAACGCCCTCCCGGGGTACTAATTAGGCCTAAAAACGCCCCGAGACCGAAACTAAACCCCCGGTACACCTTTCTGACTATCTTGACCCTTACGGACGCATTGGCGCACTCAAAACGACCATACAAACGACTTATAAAACATTCACTTTTATTTTTCACTATTTAGTCCCGACGCGACACGGGCGCGTCCCCACTCAAATTTCTAAAATTGTCATTTTATTCACTCGTGACATTCAATATAACCAATATTATATATTACTTTGCTCATTAGTAATATTCAACAAATTTCTCATAATTACTAACTCTCGTCACGTTAATAATTATAACATAATTAATTTCCGGATTTTTATTAAATAATTAATTCACATTAAATTTAATAAATCCTCAAATTAATATAGCATAAAAATACGGGGTATTACACCCTATTAGCATGGTTTGTATAGAATTTCTGCTATTATCCAACCAAGGACTTACAAAATTAAAACCTTGGAAGGAACAGTCCAAGAACCCTTGGAATGTCAAACACATAAGGAAATACTATCAATGGTGAAAAAATTGGAAAATTTATAGACAATCTTTTTTGTTTCCCTGTAACCCATTTCTAGTGATCAATAAAAAATATTATTTTTTTACGAATGCTATCGTTCCTTTTTATGTATTTTCATCGACATGGGAGAGATGTCAAGAAAAAGGAGACAAATACATCTTAGGCATGCAAACTAACGCATAAATAGGTCACGAACAAGAAATTTCAAACTTCCTGTGTTATGTCAAAAACAAAGAGTTTACCAACTTCACGTATAATCCCATTAGGTCAAGAAGAAGTTCTAAAATTTAAGTATGGTCTCACCTTAGGACGGACCTAGAATAATAATCTTAACGAATTTAGGAAATTTATTACAATCATACGGATAACAAGATCTAACCATAACTGGATAAACGTAAGGAAAATCCTAAAACATTTGATCATCTCAAGTAACTAATGTTAGAACATGGTCATAATAACAAAATCCACTCATTTGCCAAATAAGATGATATAAACATTAGTAAAATCTAAGACCGGACAACTAAGGTTTGTTCAACACTAGTAACTAATAAGGTAGATTAGTCAAACATTGGCCGAAAATATAATTATAAGACTAAACTACAAATATACCGTTTATAAATCACTAAAGTTCAATAAATAAACTTGGAGGAAAGAAATGTGTAAAATTTCATTATGACTTATGAAATGTTGTTACAAAGTAAACATAATACAAGTTATCAACAAGGAAGAGGTTGCTCGTTTGGTACATTTTCAAAACCAGCTAGTGGTACATCCAAGGCATAAGGGGTAATAGTCATCCACTAATCTCTAGGCCTCGGTTAACTGCTGGAACTTGCCATATCCAATAAATGTAGAGGTCGGTGAAGTTCATTATCTCCATGAAAGCTGTAATCCTCAAGGTATCTTTTAATCAAACTCATGGGAATATCATCTGGGGGAGTCCATGAAGCATTAAGTTTGGATGGAGGAATGGTATGTTCCATACATCTTAGGTTATTCCAATACTATAGTTAATTCTCCTTAGTCACCTTCATCATAATAAGGGCATTGAGTTAACCATATTTATAATCGTATTTCTTTGCCTGATCAAGATCTTCCCTTATATGTGTAATGGTCACATCATAGTATTCCATCCAAATAGTGAGAGGTTATTTATAAAATTTGTATATGAGGAGATTTACCTTCTTATTCAGCCTCTTGATGGTGGATAGTTGATTCTTTACAATCGTGGCTTGGTTGGAAAAAGATGTTTGAGTTTGATCTTCCTTTACTGAAGAAATAAAAAAGGAACAAAGTAAAAAAAAAGTCCCAATAAGACTACTGGGATTTATTTCCCCACCTTCTCTTTATGAGCAGCAACTTAATGATCACCTTGATTTGCAACCACTACTTGTCCCTCACCACCAACGGTAGCAGTGTCCTCCTTCTTACCATCAACCTCATTTTCAATCGGGAGAGGTGTGCCAAGATTGTGCAACTAAAAGATTTCAAACCCTTCACCAATGCCGACCTTAATAAGGGTTGCATCCCAACCATCTTTGAAGAATGACTGCTTAAAAAAATTGATCTGCATGTATGCATTGGAGAATGCCTTATCCAGCCCCTTTTGAAGGCATCCTCCTTATCCTTAATATCCTTGGCCTTTGTATTTGCCACCTGAGTTTTGGATGGGTCAACAACCATCCTGACATCCTCATCCTCTTTTTTAGCGGTAGTCACAACATTATATACCAAAAGTTTTTCCTATTCTAGTGTCTTAACCCTCTCCTCTTATTTTCTCTTCTCATTCATCTAGTCCTCATGAGTGCGACCAGCTGCTTCCAAAGATTTACACATCCCCTTAAAGTCAACCTCAACATCAGAAGATGATTATTTAATATTATTATTCCTCCTTAAGAGCTTGTCATAGTCAGTTAAGAACTAAAAGATAAATGTTCAAAAAAGAATGTTAGAACAAAAGAATTTAGAAGTATGAATAATAAGTATATAATGAATGACCAACTTAAAAAGGACAAATTATGATTTTCCCAATCAATCAATCTTGAATGAGCAAGAGAAGAGGCAGCTTCATCATTAGGGGGAAGGACTCCAGCACTGATTACATCACGAGCAAGCTCAGGATGAACTACAACAGATTGAGCATTACCCTTGCCCTTGATGGCTAGTTTTTTCCCAATAATATTAGTAGAAGGAGGTGGATCCTTTCTGATCCTCTTATACAGCATGATCCTTGTCAAGAGATGTATCCAAGATAAGGGGGTTGCTAAAACCTCAAACTTCAGGCTTTTACCTCACAGGGGGGACCTAGCCTCAGTGATGAGATTGAAAGTCGTGCAGTTCACCACTGCGTTTAAAGGGATACTAGAGGGTACTAGTGAAATATCGAGAGCTTTAAAAAATATATAAGTTCTTTCTTTTGAAAATTTATCCCCTATTTTATGAGAGAACTTAGAATCATACTCTAAAGAGTCAGATATAATAGATGTTGGTTCGTCTAAAGAAATGGGGGATAGGGGTATTTCCTTAGTTGTCCTCGATACAAAAGAAATAGTGGTGCTCTTGTATCTGATAAAAAATGATGATGACATAGGATAGTCTTGAATACCAAGCCTTTGTTGTATCAACCATACAATTTGTAATTCAGAAAAGTTAACCTCAGAGGTGCGAGGGATATCTTTCTTACTATTCTCTACAAAATAGAAATCAGAGATACAAAATCATCTATGTAAGTAAAGAAGACATCAGAGTAAAGGCATTTAAAATGTGTGTGTGTGTGTGTGTGTGTGTGTGTGTGTTAACCTATTCCTTTGCCTTCCTAAGGTCATCTCAGGCCACTATATATAACACCCTCTGAAAGAGGAGCAAACAGCCAATTCTTTACAATTGAACAGTGCTCCTAATAATCCTTATTAGAATTAGGTAAATTCACAACCAAAGCCGTATTTGACTACCTTGTCTTTATGTAATAAATGATCTCATTAGTAATGCCCCAATGGTAACAATACATTAACTCTTTTATCCTAGTATGTGTCCCATATTGTTCATTAATATGGTGGACCCCATTAACGATTCCCAAAGTGTTTGGGGTAACTTGGGCAGGAACCACATCAAAATATTGACAAAACTCCAAAACCAAATGATTGGGGGGAAGGTGACCCCACACTCAGTAATAAATATGGAAGGTAACTAATGATCCTCAGCCAGAGTGTAAGGGTCATAGGCCCCATTTAACAATTCGGTTTTTACCCATGCAGGGCTTCTATAAATATCCCTAAAAACTTCTAACAAACTCCCATCAATAGTGTAAACCATGTTTCAGCAAGAATAGGAAAGAATTAAGAAGGAATGAGAAAAAAACAAAAGAAGGATTCCTTGTAGCGAAAAAGAAGAACACAACTCTCACAAATGGTAAAAAAACTTGGAGACGAAGGAAGAGATTTTTTTAATGAAAAATGAAATGAATGGAGGGGGAAATGACATTTTATAAGCCTGAATGGCGTCTATATAATTTTTCGAAAATAATGATGATTAAAGGTATCTCCCGCTTCATTTTGACAATGGTCCGCTGCACAACATGTTTTATGACCAACGTATTCCTGAAGTGCTTCACTTCATAAAAATTTATCTATATTTAAAAAAAACTACCATTATAACGAGAGGATAAAATGAGCTAAAAACCTCCCAAAGATCAGCTGCCAACCAAGAATCACTTCTGACCAAATCACGAAGACTCATGATCAAGTTTATATGAAGACGGACAATTCTCAATGATTAATACTCCATCAATTCATTTCACATGCCCAACCACTCTGAAGATTTTATGCTCTAAATAAGCTATTATTTCTTCTAACCATGAACTAAGTCTTGGGGGATTTTGTTATATTATAAATACAAATTATGACATAGACCAATGGTATTGTGACACCTATCATTAGAAGGAGATTATCTCATTAACTAAACATGGTTGGCATTTTATTATTTGTGGTCAGCTCAATAATTCTTGTGGTCGGATGGATGACCGACTAAGTTGAATCAATGTTATAAATCACCAAACCTATATATGAGCCACATGCGGGAATATGTACAACTCCCACTATACAATCATTGAATAATCCTTTCAACTAATTATGGCCAACTCACCATTAATTATTTTCTAGAATATAAAAAGGTGTAACTCCCTGATTTATAAAGGCACTCAACCTCTTTATCTTCCCTCTCTATATATAAATAGTGCTCAATAACACACAATAAGGGCATCTGAAAAGAATCAACCTATTGACTATATAAAAAACCCTAAAAAATTGTGGAAAGCTTGTGTCCACCTATTTGACGATTAATACAAACAACATTGTACCTGCGGATGTAGGCACCTCATTGGGATGAATCACATTAATCTCTTATTTCCTTCTCTATATCTCACATCTCTCAATTCTAAACCTTTAATCTATTTACTTGTTATAGTTTATTGTTGGTATTAATCATCTAAGACCCATAAAATTCATATAATATATTTGGACGATAACACTTGGTTAACTAGTTACTTATGCACATACTACTTGGCAATCCTAAGTATGATTAGTAATGGATCGTGATACAAAGTCCTACCTCCAACTAGGTAATCCTCTATGAAGACTACGCTCTTATTATAACCGATGCCTTTCGAGCGTCAACACTTGCCTGCTAGACTCTTGGTAGGGTCGACTGGAAAGGTTGCACCCTTATGGTGAATTTCTTTAGTTACATCTGCCTTGAACCTACTTTGCACTCTAGGCACCATGGATGACCAATATCTCATCATACTATAGGATATTGGTGGGCGTCTGGTCGAGATCTATGCTTGAAGCGTAGTGGATGACCATCGTTTCTAAATGGTACTTGAGAGACTTTCGATTATCCATGTTTTGCTCATTCTCTTAATGATACGCGCACCTAAGTGCATTGTTTCTTATCTGCCTTGGTCATATTCTCTTTATCTCCATTCTTGGTCGTATTCAAGTTAACGTTGTCATTTTAAATTCTATTGACCACGTCTTTCAGCGTTGCGTACTTCTCTATACGTGACATCATCTATTCGATGTTGTTCGCCTCCTTCTTAGTGAGAGACTAGTGCAACATAGAGATGCTATGTAATTTGATCTTGAACGAGACCACGTCAACCTATTCAGAGCAATCTTTGACTTCTTTATGAGTTTCACAGTACCTCCTAGAGTATTACCTCAATGTCTCTTAGGGCCTTTTCCTCATTATGAGGAGATAATCCATTATTTTCGAGTGACTATTGTTGGCAATGAATCGAACAGTAAGGGCCTTCGTGAGCTTCTTAAAATTATCGAACTACCTAGATTGTATCTTTTCAAACCATTTTTATGTGATATCCCCAGGCCGAAAGGTAATATGTGACACATGAAAGCATCTTTGTTGTTCCATAAAGTCATAGCTGACATGTATTGACGGACATGGTCAATAGGTTCGGTAAGGTGCTTATGTCCACGGAATGTTTCTTTGTTTCTTATTAATCAATTAAAAATAAAAATAAATTACATGACCCTTTTCCAGTAGTGTGGGTTATATTTATATGGAGTAAACGGTGGATAAGACATGTAGGACTCTACGAGATCTAGATCTAGCTGCAGCTTAATTGAATGAATCATTCCACTGAGATTCTCCCTAATAGGACTCCCCTCTATTCTTATATCTTAAGCCATGATCTTTATATTTGTTGTCGAACATGTGTCACCCAATCCAAATAACTTAAATTTTTCGGATATTTCCCCCATTATTTTATCTATTAAAAAATAATTTATTTTCTCTCTTTTTTTTCCCAGTTGATTTTATTATTGAAAAATATTCTTAATGTTCTCTTTTTCATCCTAATTTCTATCAATTAAAAAAACATTTTCTTCTTTTTTTATCCTATATCTATTAAAAAATTAAAAACTATTTTTTTGTCCTAGTGTAGTAGGGTAGTTGTACTGGGGTCTATGAAAACTAGAACGGTTGAGGCGTGACCCACTTCCATAGATCCTATCTTGAAGGCCTTCAAAGTTTCAAGAGCAGTTATGAGAGAAAACCTTCCAAAGTTTAAGAACTTAAGGAATTTTATTCATTATACCGCCCAAGTATAATGAGTAAATTTCCTTAAGTTCACGCCCCTCTCACAAACTTTGAGAGTGAAAATATTTTTGTTGCCTACTAAAAAATATATACTTCATTTTCTTGCATGCTTAAGTAGAAATGATAAACTGATTATTCTGGATGTACCCTCTTCACAGCTTATTAGTGAGTGGGTACTTATAATCTATTAGAAACAAATGCAGGTAAATAAAATATGCACAAAATTTTGAGTGTTACTTAGTTAAAATGACTGATATTAATTCCTTTATGTATTATATTCAGTGTCTATGTTATTTACATAGATCGTGCTCATTGTTTTCTTTACAAAAAAAAAAGAATTTTTGTGCTGGAGTCAACTTCTTTGAACTTATTAAAAGAAAGGAAACTTTGATAAGAGTTGGGAATAATATTTATTTAGCCACTTACAGTTGATATACGGGATACACACACTCTAGGGCTCAAATATTCAATAGTAGCCTAACTTTCCTACCCCTCGTACCATGAAGGGACCTTCCTAGTTTGGCTTGAACATGGATGCCAGCATGCTTCACGGATGGTAAGTGGATGATCGTAAGACCAAATCCCGTACTAGAAACTCTATAGGCATAACCAAATTCTCATAATCCCTAGATAGTTATTGGCTATAGACCTTGAATTTATCTTTCTCCTTATCTCTATGTTAATCCAATGCCTCCAGTTGTACATGCCTCGGGTCTGGTATGATACCGTTACTTACAGTCATTATAGCTGAGTGTATTGCTAGTTCTATTTGTAAGACAACTTCTGTCTCATAGACTAGTGAGAATGTAGTGAACCCTATTGTCTTTCTCTTTGAGTAACTGTATGACCACAACACCATTGGTAGCTTTTCATACTAAGCCCCCGACATATCTTATAGCATTTTCGTTAAGATGTTGATCAGTGTTTCGTTCGTAGCCTTCGCCTGGCCGTTCCCCTTGGGATATGAGATGATGTTGAAGGGTGTTATAAACAGAAAAAAGCAAAATAAAATAAATATGCTTTTTTTATTAAATAACATCCGAGAGGTACCCGCGAGGTCACCCAGAAGTCCAAAAGCCACCGCAAGTGTCAGCGCCGCGGCGAGTCCCTACGCCACCGCAAGGGTCAGCGCTACCTCAGGCGTCAGCGCCACTTCCGGCGTCAGCGCCACTTCAAGCATCGGCGCCCCGCCAAGGGTCGGCGCCGCCTCACATGTCAGCGCCGGTACAAGCATCAGCGCTACCTCAGGCGTCAGCACCACTTCAAACGTCGGCGCCACTTCGAGCGTCGGCGCCCCGCAACAAGGGTCGGCGCCGCCTCACATGTCGGCGCCGATTCAAGCATCAGCGCTACCTCAGGCGTCAGCGCCACTTCGAGCGTCGGCGCCACTGCGAGCGTCGGTGCCACAACAAGGGTCGGCGCCACTTCGAGCGTCGGCGCCGCAACAAGGGTCGGCGCCGCCTCACCTGTCAGCGCCGATTCAAGCCTCAGCGCTACCTCAGGCGTCAGCGCCACTTCGATCGTCGGCGCCGCAACAAGGGTCGGCGTCGCCTCACCTGTCAGCGCCGGTTCAAGCATCAGCGCTACCTCAAGCGTCAGCGCCACTTCGAGCGTCGGCGCCATTTCGAGCATCGGCGCCGGGACAAGGGTCGGCGCCGCCTCACCCGTCAGCGCCACTTCGAGCATCGGCGCCACTTCGAGCGTCGGCGCCGCCTCACCTGTCAGCGCCGGTTAAAGCATCAGCGCTACCTCAAGCGTCAGTGCCACTTCGAGCGTCGGCGCCATTTCGAGCATCGGCGTCGGGACAAGGGTCGGCGCCGCCTCACCCGTCAGCGCCACTTCGAGGGTCGGCGCCACTTCGAGCGTCGGCGTCGGGACAAGGGTCGGCGCCGCCTCACATGTCAGCGTCGATTCAAGTATCAGCGCTACCTCGGGCGTCAGCGCCACTTCAAGCGTCAACGCCACTTCGAGCGTCGGTGCCGCAAAAAGGGTCGGCGCCGCCTCACAGCATCAGCGCCACTCCGAGCAACGGCGCCAGGACAAGGGTCGGCGCCACTGCAAGGGTCACTGCAGAAATGTTATTCGAGAAGTGGTGCTACAGGAGTTTTCATCATGAAACAGCAGGCTCTAAATGAACAACAGCAGTAACACTTTACTTTCTTGCACAGGTTGCCTAGTCGAGCAAGCAGGGCTCGAACAGGCGCATCGGGACCTCCTGGGAGTTTTGGCTTGGCGGCTGAGGGACAAGGTATGTTGAGTAAGCTCAACCACTTAGCACTATAATATTGAGAGAATACTAGTAGGAAGACCCAGAAGTCACTCGGGACCGCACACACTGCACACTTGGTCACAAGTGAAGTGAGCAGCCAAAGAGCTGGCTACTCACAAGAAGTAAACTCTTTACAAGAAAATGACTTTTCCAGAAAAGGGGGTCCTCGAGGTCCCTCTCAAGAAAAATAACACTCTTAGAGGGGAGGAGGCCCTAAGGTCTCCTCTATCAAAGATTTGCAAAATTGTACCACAAGTTACCGTTTCAAAAGATAACTACCAAAATCTGCTATTTTGGTTCCATTAGGGGATATATGTGCTTTTTGGGTTTTGGTCGGCGCCAGGTGGCGCCTGTAGAGGGGACAGGTAGGTTGCCTGCAGGTAAGGACAAATGGTACACTTCAGACATTGTTCCCCACCAACTCTCTCAATTTTGGCACCCAAAATCGCCAGCTCACCCCTTACGCCCATGTATAAATAGACCTCTGGGCAAGGTCAAAAGATATACAAGAAAAATTGCACTGTTACTCTGCTAAAATATCACCAGACCTACCTAGTATTCTCTCCCTGCTCATTCTCTTAGTTTTGAGTGGCTTGTTCCTTCACTCCCCACTGACAGCCATCACTCTCAGGTGTTTCCCTTGAGAAAATTGTTATTTTTGCTGTGAAAGTTCATCTTCTTGTAGGGAGTGAGTTGAAGCTTCAGTTCCATTGTTACCAGAAGGAGAAGTTTTCTTCAGAAGTTGCACCAAGAGACCTTGAAGACTTGCAGACAGTGTCCATTGGAGTGGGTCACGCCTCACCCTTTCCAGTTATTTATAGACCCCAGTCTCACTACCCTCCTACATTTGGCGACTCTGCCGGGGAGGTATTCTCATTTCCATGGACAAAGAAGCTTTCAATGTCTCTAAGCAGTTGGTTTTTGAGGACATTCCATCCTGGAATGGAGCTCACAGTGACCAGACTACTTAGGAAGAAGTGGTGGTGATCGGAGCCAAGGCGCCAGCGCCTCAGGCAGGTCAGACCAGGTTGCCGGCAGCGGCTCCAATGGCAGGTATGAACCTTATGGCAATGTTTTTTGACTTTTTAAAGCAAAACAACGTGGATCTATCAAACTTGGGTCAAGGTTGTGTGACACCTGTTGCTGCCCCTTTTGGAGGGGTAGCCACTCCCATTACGATTCCGGCAGAGACGATTCCGTCTCGGAAGGCGGCGCCGGAGCAGGTCCTGGCACCAACAGGTTCTCCAGTTCCTAAAACCACATGTTTGGAGGAATCACCCTCCAAGGCTGTTACTATGGAAGAAGTGAGGAAGCTCCTATCCTCCTCTCAAAGAGAGGGTTCCTATCTATACGAGGAGTTACAAGACCCCTATCCACAGGAAGTAAGTGAGAAGCCATACCCCGAGGGGTATATCCCACCAAAATTTATCAAGTTTGGCGGTAGGGGGGAGAACCCTCGAGAACACGTGAAGAGGTTCGTCGAGTACCTGGGAGTACACGCTGGCGACAAGAACCTGAGATTGAGGGAGTTCTCTAAAACTCTCACTGGGAAAGCTTATACATGGTATTCCCGCTTGGCGCCTAACAGCGTCCCTACTTGGGAAGAGATGCACATACAGTTCCTTCAGAAGTTTTTTGTAGCGGAGGATGAATTTACACTGAGGCACCTGGCGCAAGAGGTCCAGAAGCCAGGAGAAGAGTTGATGCACTACATCAAGCGATTTCGCGAGAGGGCCTTAGATGTTCACGAGGACGTGGCGGAGGCCAGGTTGCTGCAGATATGTGTGGAAGGACTCCTGGAAGAATACAAGCTGCATTTGATCAATGAAACTAGAGACGGAACTTTCAGAGAATTCACCCGGGCCGCCAGCAACATAGCTACGATAATCAAACCGAGAGCCCCGGGTTGGAGGACACAAGTTCCACTGACTCCCGGGAGGTTTCAAGTTGCGAGAAGGCAAGCGGTTAACTATGTGGATGGGAGTAACAAAGGGAAAAAAGGAGGCCCCGGGGCCAAGACTGACAGTCCCGGCAACAAGAGAAAGTTCGGGGAGGATGTCCCGCCGCCACTATCGTGCAGCGTAGCGGAGGCCATGGATTGTTACCGCACCTTGGTACGAGAAGGCGTAGCAGGACCTCCCAACCTAAAAGGAGAGACCCCCACTGCAGCCGACAAGGCTAATCCGAAGTATTGCGAATTGCACCAACGAGTGCAGCACTCTACCAAGGATTGTTACTACTTGAGAAGGATCATTGGTGAGCAGATGGCCAGCGGTACCTTGCAGATACCCCCCGTGGACGTTAACGAGAACCCACTCCCTACGCATCATTTTGGAACTGCCAATATGGTAGTTGCCTACGACGAAGAAGCTACGAGAAGTCTTGTGAAGCGGGAGAATGGCGAGCAGTTATGCGAGGAGTTAGAAAATCTGTCACTAAGCAGACTTCAGCTAGAAAGAAAGCAAGAGGAGTGGTTCTTCACTCCGGAGTATGAAAGTGGGAGTGGTGGAGATGAGGAAGTTGCTCTCTCAGAAGGCGAGGTAGACATCATCCTCGCTCTAGATGAGGGAGGGACCTCTGAAGCGGAGTATGTTTGCAGTGCCCAGACGTACGAGGTAGACTTAGATTCTGAATGTGAGGCCATAGCGAGGAGCCCTAAGTTCAAGTGGTTTTTTGACCAGATAGGGGTAAAGTACGACACGAGGGTGTCCATCACGAGGAAAGTCTTGGAGGCGGTGCAGCAGCAGGGAGACCCTTCGTTAAATTGGCAGGGGCCAATCGGAAGGATGATTAAGAAGTATACCTCTGAAGTGGTGTTTTCAGAAGCGGATAGGGCAGTGCCCTACTTCCACAACCGCCCGTTGTACGTCACAGCCATAATTAATAGAGTCTCATTTCCTAGGGCGTTGATGGATGGAGGAGCATCCATTAACATCATGCCCATCAGCACATTATATGAAACGGGAATTGACCAAGAGAAGTTGGTTCCGGTACCGCTAGTAATTTCCAGATTCGATAATGCCGGAATGCAGTCAATAGGATACGTGAATGTGGGAATTAAGTTGGGAAATTTCACCTCCCACATCAAATTTCACGTTATTAATGCTGACACCAGCTACCAATTACTCATTGGAAGGGTGTGGATGCACACTCATGGCGTAGTGCCTTCCACCTACCATCAGTGCGCGAAGTCAAATATTAGAGGTACAGAGATAGTGATCAAGGCCACGCAGAGACCCTTCGCCGTTGAGGAGGCCCACCTGGTAGATGCTGCCTTTTACACCGAGTTGGACGAGGAAAGAAAGGTCTCAACAAGAAAGCTAGCAGGAAGCAAGATGGCTGAGGGAAGGGTCCCGCAAAAAAAATCCGTTCATGATCGTCTAGGGGAAAGTATAATTCCCCACATAGAAAAAGGCAAGAGGAAGGTAGAGGAGGTAGCTAGACCTCCTCGAACTTGCAAGAAAGTGGTTTTGCCCAATGGAAAAGTCATCTACCGTTTATAACGGTCTGCGCGGGCGATGTTCTGGGACGAGAGCATTGACCCGGCGCTCGAATGTTTTATTGTTGATGAATCCCATATTGTTGAGCATGTGGAAGAACCAAAAGAGGCGCCGGAGTGCATGCAAGACGGACCCAGAGAGCAGCTGCAGGAGTTAGAGGAAATCAAGTTGGGGCCAGAAGAAGGCGAGAGTAGACCCATCCTAATTTCCATGTGCCTGTAACCGAAGCAGAAGGAAGAGCTCATTGAGATACTTAAGGAGTTCACTGATGTATTTGCTTGGAAGTACACGGAGATGCCAGGAATAGACGCAGAAGTGAGCTCTCATAGATTGAACATCCTTCCCAACGCCCTTCCGGTAAGGCAATCCACACGCACATATAAAGCGGACCTTGATTTAAAAATAAAGGCCGAGGTGGAGAAGTTCTTAGCGGCAGGGTTCATCAAGCCTATTCAGCACCCCATATGGCTGTCCAGCATAGTGCCAGTGGCAAAGAAAGACAAGACCCAAATCAGAATCTGTGTAGACTTTCGCGACTTGAACAGGGCGTGTCCTAAGGATGAATTCCCACTACCCAGCATAGACAGCTTAGTGGATTCCACCGCGGGACATGAGATGTATAGCTTCATGGACGAGTATGTTGGATATAACCAGATTAAAATGGACCCTGCCGACGCAGAGAAGACTGCCTTCCACACACCGTTAGGGAACTTTCACTATGCAGTCATGCCCTTCAGATTGAAGAACGCTGGGGCCACATACCAGCGGACTATGATGGCAATTTTTCATGACTTATTTCATGATATACTAGAATTCTATGTGGATGATTTGGTGGTGAAGTCTAGGAAAGAAAACAAGCACATTCAGGATCTCAGGAGAGTATTCGAGAGGTGTCGTCGGTATAAGATGAGAATGAACCCCTCAAAGTGTGCCTTTGGGGTTACTGCAGGGAAATTCTTAGGTTTTGTGGTAAATAGACAAGGAGTGCAAGTGGATGCAGAGAAGATGAAATCCATTGTGATGATGCCACCGCACAAGAGTCAGAGACAACTTAAGAGCTTCCTGGGAAAGGTATCCTACCTGAGGAGGTTTATACCTGCGTTGGCAGAAGTAACTCATCCGTTCGCACCTCTACTAAAAGACAAAGCCAAGTGGGTTTGGGGAGAGAGGCAAGAGAGTGCGTTCAAGAAGATTAAGGAAATCCTAGCCTCTCCGTCCACGATGATTCCCCCCGAAGCCGGAGCGCCACTGCTGCTCTACCTCACTTCTACAGAGAGGTCGATAGGGGCCCTCTTGGCGCAAGAGAAGGAAGGAGTGGAAAGGCCGGTCTACTACCTATCAAGAGTAATATCCGGGACAGAATCGAGATACACCAGCGTTGAGAGGCACTGCCTGGCGCTGGTATTTGTAGCCCAAAATTTGAGACACTACCTTATAGCCTTCACCATTCACATAATCACCAAGTGTGATCCCATCAAGTACCTCCTCGCGCGGACTATACTCGTGGGACGAGCAGCAAGGTGGTTTTTGATCTTGTCAGAATATGATCTAAAGTGCGTAGTGCCTAAAGCCATTAAGAGCCAGGCGGTAGCAGATCTGCTGGCCCACTTCCCGAGTGGGGTTTTCGAACCACCTAATGAAGAGCTACCCAGAGAAAGTTTCCAAGCATGCATGGTGGAGGAGGTGAAGAAGTGGTTTATGGAATTTGATGGTTCTAGTGCACAAGGAACAGGTGGGGCTGGCGTCATACTGTCGGATGGGAAGGAGAAGATTACCCTCTCTTTCAAGTTAGATTTTAAATGCTCAAATAATGAAGCTGAGTACGAAGCCCTCATTCTAGGGATGTTGGAAGCGCTCAGAAGAGGGATCAGAGTACTGTGTATACGAGGAGACTCCAATCTGGTGGTAAGGCAGGTCAATGGAGAGTTTTCCCTTAAACATGCCAACTTAGCGCCGTACAGACACATCATCCAACGACTGCTGAGACAGTTCTTGAAAGTAACTGTGGAGAGGCAGGCGCGAACGATGAATAGGCACCCTGACGTGCTCACCACCATAGCACAAAAGTTGGACATGGAGGAGTCAGAAGCAACCATCACAGTTAGGCGGAGAACGGTGCCTACTACCGTAAAGTCCTTATTCCCAAGTGACGAGCCGGAAGACTGGAGGCGTCTGGTGGAGAGGCAACTTGAAACCAGGGAAGGGCCAATGAAAATATTGGAGTTAGCCAACTATCATGTGCTGCAGGGAACTCTCTATTTCAAGAGTCCTGGAGGGTTTCTGGCACGGTGCGTAGGGGAGCAAGAAGCCAAGGAGAGGTTAATAGAAATGCACCAGAGGCACTGTGGAGATACAGATATCCCCCTTTACAGAAGACTGCAGCGAAGCGGGTATTTTTGGCCCTCCATGAGTGTAGAAGCGGCCCGCCTGCAACAAAGTTGTTTAAAGTGCCAAGCTAATTTTGATCAGCCGACGGAGGCTAACTTCGTGGAAGCCTTCAAAGATTGGAGACAGCCGTACCTAGCATATCTGAAGAATGGGGAGCTGCCCGCCGAGAGAGCGGATGAAATTTACCTTAGAAAAAGGGTAGCACGTTTCTACTTGGTCAAAGTAGAGTTGTATAGGAAAGGGTATAATGAGAAGGCGCTAAGGTGCGTAGCCAAGGAGGAAGTGGAAAGGGTGCTGAAAGAAGCTCATGAGCCCTCCCACGTGGGAGGCGCCAAGCTGTATGATCAGCTGATGACGTTGGGATACTACTGGCCGACCATGGAGGCTGACTCCATTGGATACGTGAAAAAGTGTAGAGCATGCCAGGTGCACGAAAACATGGTGCACGCTCCCTCCGTCAGCCTACAAAGCTTGGTAACCCCCTACCCCTTCCACACATGGGCGTTCGACCTGGTGGGTAAGATCGCCCCAGCATCTCATGGCAAGGCCTTTATCATTGTGGTTACAGAATTGTATACCAAATGGGCGGAGGCCATTCCTTTAAGGAGGGTCACTGCCCAAGTGGTAACCCAGTTTATAAATGAGTATATCATATGTAGGTTTGGTATACCCAAAGTGATCCTAACGGATAATGGGAAGCAATTTGTATGCAAAGAGATGGCCCTCCTCACGGACAAGTATAAGATTGTGCATAATAGCTCAACCATATCCTACCCCAAGGGCAATGGCCAAGCGGAAGCTACTAATAAGACCCTGATAAATATTCTGAAAAAGATGCTAGAAGACATGCCGGGAGCATGGGATGAGAAGTTGCCTATGGTGTTATGGGCCTACCGTACTTCGAAAAGAAAGCCAACGGGGTTCACTCCCTTCTCTCTAGTATATGGGACCGAAGCTGTCCTACCAGTGGAACTGGCGGTACCTTCAGCCAGAATTTCTCTTAGCAATGGGGTCATCCCAGACCCAAGGCATGTGCAACTGGAGGCACTAGATGAGCATAGGGATAAGGCGAGAGAGAATTTCAAAGTCTACACTCAGCAACTGTCCAGGGCCTATGAAAATTTGGTTAAGCCTAGGGAGTTCCAGGTGGGAGATCTAGTCCTGCGAGCATCAACCCACCATCTTCGTAGCATGTCGGCGTCAAAATTCAAACCTAACTGGGAAGGCCCTTTTGTTGTCAGAGGAGTGGGGAAGTCAGGCTACTGCCAGATATCAGAACCTGAGAGTGATTGCCTCCAGTCCATCAACTGCAAGTGGCTGAAGAGGTACTATGCTTAGTAATAACTAACAAGTTTTGTTTGTATTTTGCATGTCGGCAACGGATGTCAAGGATTGCTTCTACACCAAAAAAGTTTTTTTTTTTTTTTTGAAGCAATACTACACTGTAAACGGTAGACAAAAGTAAAAGAAATGAAATATTAACACTTTTGGTCATTTTGACGTTTGCTTTGCTTACTCATTTATATATACATTTACGCTCCCTATTAAGTTAGAAGAGAGTAAAAAAAAGAGGTCGGGAACTTTGCTCACTACACTTGGGAGGTAAGTCCATCCAAAGAGAAAGTATACTGAGCAAAGTCCCCCAGACATAAATTAATACAGTTTTATAACAAAATCAGGCTTCCGGAAAGAGGCGGGGGTCACCCTCCTCTCCAGCCCAGCCTCTACGACTATAAGCAGTAATATGTAGGAATACCCCCACAGACAGGAGGGGCAACCCAAGAAAGTCACAGCTACAAGAGGTGCATTTTCAAAAAAAAAATGTGTACAATATAATAATACATAACTTTTCATATCAATGAAAATACCCCGCAGTATATGGGGTAGCCACCAGTAGACTAAAGGCTCACAGAAATTAGAGCAAGTCATGTAAAACAAACACCCACAGCATAAAGGGAGAACAAAAGAAAAAGAAAGTGCAGAAGAAACAAAGTGTCTCATACAGGAATGATAAATGATGTACACATAGAATTCTGAACACTACAAAGCAAGAAGTAGCCTATCGGCTAGAAACCACAAAAAATAAATCATCGCGCGCGATGGCGCCAGCATATGACGGACCAGCCTCCCGTAGAAACTCTTCCTCCAACATGACGGATTTAGCATCATCCTCCTCATCGCCAGACTCAAGTCTGGCAAGCTTCACCTGCAGTAGGGCGATCTGATTCCGGATCCTCGTAGCCTCAGCGTGTCGTTGCTCAACCCTGGACTGCCGGGACGTGTGAAACCTCACTATCTTCCGGAAAGGAACACTCAGGAAGGGGCGAACCCCTGCGTCAAGCCAATCCAAACGAAAATGATAGAACTGCTGTAAGTCGCGGAGAGCATCCAAGAATAGCAAGATAGAAGAGCTAGTCAGCTTAGCAGGGGAGGTAGCCAAGAACTCATGAACATGGCTGGCAAGAGCCCTCATGTTTAAGGCCATAAGACTGTCAACCTGGAGTATACTCTGAGAAGTGAACGTCTCGGGATGGTGTTCCAAGATGAGATCCAAGATCTGACGCTCATGTACCCTGAAGCGGCCTGGTAATTCCTCACGCCATAGCCTACTAGAAATAGTCGCAGCGTCCTCTGTTTCATCATCACCCTCGGAGTGGCGAGACCCCGCCTCAGAGGGAAGAAAAGAAGACTCCCCACCAGAATCAGCATCACCGACTAAAGGAGTGAACTCAGAACTGTGATCTCCCTCCGCAGTTGCCCCACTACCAGTCTCCACTGTTATCGGAGTATCCTCATACACCTGGAAACAATGAGACAAGGGTGTTATAGGAATGCTTGCACAGTATACGCAAGAAGAAAAAAAAGGGGAACAGTAAAAAGAGGGGGGTATGCCAGTCTAATACCTCTCTCACAGCTGCCCCGCTTCCAGACTCCACAGTTATCGGAGTATCCTCATACACCTGGAAACAATGAGACAAGGGTGTTATAGAAATGCTTGCACAGTATACGCAAGAAGAAAAAAGTGGAATAGTAAAAAGAGGGGGGTATGCCAGTCTAATACCTCTCTCACAGCTGCCCCGCTGCCAGACTCAACAGTTATCGGAGTATCCTCACACACCTGGAAACAATGAGACAAGGGTGTTATAGGAATGCTTGCACAGTATACGCAAGAAGAAAAAAAAGGGGGAATAGTAAAAAGAGGGGGTATGCCAGTCTAATACCTCTCTCACAGCTGCCCCGCTGCCAGACTCCACAGTCACCGGAGTATCCTCATACACCTGGAAACAATGAGACAAGGGTGTTATGGGAATGCTTGCACAGTACACGCAAGAAGAAAGTAGGGGAAAAGTAAAAAGTGGGGGGTATGCCAGTCTAATACCTCTCTCACAGCGGCCCCACTGCCAGCCTCCATAGTCATCAGAGTACTCTCGTGCACCTGGAAACAATGAGACAAGGGTGAAATGAGAATGCTTGCACAGTATGTGCAAGAAGGAGGAAAGTAGATACTCTTATATACGGTACCTGAACAATGCCCTCCGCAACGGTCATAGAAGGAGGAGCAGGGGCCCCCGTAGGGGCAACAACACTGATCGATGCTCCAGAAGAGGTTGCCTCAGTGACCAATACTTCCGAAGAAGTTACCACAACCTCAGGCACCGTAGGGATAACTACCTGAAGAGGCGCAACGACAGGACAAACCAGCCCTTGTATAGGGGCTGCTGAAACGGCAGTGGCAGGAGCCGCACTCGAAACAGCGCCAAGGGATAACTGCAACAAAGTAAAAGAGGGCTACGATAAGCACAGGCTGGACAGATAAGAAAATAGAACTAAGAAAATAAAAGAATACCTGAACCCCATCTAAGGGGGAAGCGCGAAAAAAGACGGTCGGCGCAGTAGGGGATGTACTGATGGCCTGCAAAGAATGAAAATGCGTTGTTTACTGCATGTTCGAGGAAAAGGAGATCCCATTGCGTCAACAGAAAGGACTGACCTGAAGTGTGGGCTCACTGGTGGAGGCCACGGTAAATATTGGGCCACGAGAAATCGCCTGAACCAAAGATCTACCATCCATAGATACGCGGACCCTAGGGATAGAAATTCTCCCCGAAGAGGATAAACCTGGGGCGATAACGCCAGCTAAGGGAGGAGCCCCTTCCTGAGAAGAAAGTCCAAGAGCCATTAAGACTCCTGCTGAGAGGAAACAAATATTCAAAAAAATAAGTACTACCTCAGATGAAGAGGCCTCCAGGGGCTCAACTGCAGAAGTACCCACCGCCGAGACAAGAGAAAACGATGTGGCAATGCCCGAAGACACAGCTCTCTACGCATGATAAACGGGTAAATAAAATGAAGGAGTAAAAAAGGAAATGACGCAATGAAAGTTTTGAAAATAGCGAGGCATACCCGAGGAGAAGGGGAAGCCACAGGGGTGGTCCGGGCGACAGTAAAATGCACGGACGAAAGCTGCGAAGAAATGACAGTATACGCAACCAAAAGATAGTTAGAAGACGAATAAATTACAACAGAGGTTAAATGAATTAAGGAGACAGCAAAACCTCTCTAAACAGGCCTCGGGAGGAAATGAGCATGGAGTTCCTCTCCCGCTGAAAGGGCGTCGGTCGTAGTGGGGGAAGAGGAGAACTACCTGCCTCGATGGAAGTGGCCTGCACAAATATATGTATGATGAGAGGAAGAAAGAAAATCATATGCAAAAAAAAATATAGACAAGTAAAGGGAGAACGCCTACAGTAGCAGGGCGCGTAGTCTGGCTATAAGGAAGATGGGTGGGGTTGACCCTCCCAGAAGAACGAGAGGCCTCATCATCGCTAGAAGACTCTCTGGAGACTGATAACAAAGCATAAGTGTCAGTAGTGCTTTCGCTGTGGAAACCCCGGCCGCCCATATCATCCGAAGAAGAACTATGGTCGTCATAGGAAGGGGTGCTTCCATAATCAACTAGTTCCTCTTCCAATGAAGGGGAGGGAGATGAAGGAACCCCGTGAGAACTGGTTCCACTAAGTAAAGGATGTGGTGATATAGTACCTTCTGCAATAGGAATAGACGCGACCCGCGTCTCCTGGGAAGTAAGGCTCGGTAAGGAGTAACCCTTTCCTGTCACTACTTGGGAAGTCCCCCCTGCACCAAGGTCACCAGTATTGGACTCTTGATCCATCGTAGATGAAGCAGCTATGCCGGCTCCACCTCCTTTCTTTTTCTTCGCAGCCCGGGTCCTCACGGGAGAAGAAGGAGGAGAAGCAGTAGTAGCAGGAATAAAATTGGAGACGTCGGCGTCAGGGTGTTTCCTTTTGCTGGTAGTAGAGGTGCCCGCCTTCCCTTTGCTTTTTGGTTGGCTTTTAGACTTCGCAGGGGGAAGATCAGTCGACGGAGGCGGAAGTGACTCGTCAATGAGAGGTTTCACTAAAATAGGGATGGACTGCTCCAAGGGTGGCGTAGAAGTGGTGCTGAGAAACCAAGGATCTTTCTGCGTCCGCCTGACCAAAAATTGAGCTCTGGTATATTTAGTGGGGTTGGTCTCATGAGGAGGGCCAACTACACATTCTCGAATAAGACGAACCTGCTGCTGCCAAAGAAGGAACCAGGATGAAGTGAATGAAGGGTGATAATCACTGGGAGGCACATAGAGACCACCCAAACCACTGACTCTGCGGAATAACCCCTGAAGAGTAAAGCTGGCACACGCCTCGGAGAATGCCTCAGAATGACTGCCGTAGGTAGGAAGAGGAGGGGTGTGAACGCCCTGATCATAACCAAACTGTCGTCTTACCCTCTCGGAATGATAAAATTCAGCACGGGGACCTAACTCGGTCCAAGAAGGAAGGTGACATGGTAAGAGCATCGTCACCACGTTAATATGAGGACACGTGGAAACTGACCCCACTGCGGAAGGACAATAGAAGGTTCCGCCATCACCAGGGAAAGAAAGCCAGCTGAAAGTACCCCCAGGGCGCTTGGTATAAGGCCGAAACTGAAACTCCTTGATGTCGTCAATCAACATTCCCAAAGACTGCTTGGGAGTTTTCTTATGCCACTGAAGAAGCCTCGCAGCGTCGCTATGACAAGCGTGAGCCCCTGAAGTAAAGTGGGGGAAATGCTCAAACAAAAAGGCCATCAAGAAAGGGCCGTTGACATGATTAGCAACGTCATACCGACCGCAGGACCTCTCTACGTCTATGTGTGCTCGGTCTATCCATGTGAAAAGAGAACCCAAGGTCAGGGAAGCCAGGGGCACTGGTCTACCGCGAGACAATCGCACAGCCAATCTAAAAAGAAGTTCGTGAGGACAATCTTCAGGCTTACCTGGAAGAAGGAACCGAGTCAGGAACGTAACGAGAAAAGCGGCTAAATGTGCAGGAGAGTGAAGCTTAGGACCATCCTGGGATCTGGGCGCTGCACGAGAAGTCTCCCCCTTTGGCAACTGCTCAAAGTCTCTGAACCAATATCTTTGCCATTTGGCAAAGGAATGCTTGGAATGACCCGTTACATTTATGGCCACATATCTCGAGCACTCCCCGAGAGATGACCGTAACTCCCCCACCAACTCCTGCTCTAGGGAGTCCTCGCAGTCATCAGTAAAGACATGTTGCCCAAAGAAAGGAAGGGCGTACAACTCACATATATCTTCGAGAGTAACAGTAAATTCCCCCCAGCCCGTGACAAAGGTGTGAGACTCCATACTCCACCGAGATAATAAGAGATTGAGCGAAGAACCGTGTTTAAAGATGGTGCAGGACTTCAGACTGCTGACGGCGGTGAAGAGCCCCACCTCCCTAAGAATAGCCACGTAATCAGGAATGCTCATAACATAGTCAACCCAACTAGCCCACTCCTCTGTTGGTCCACCGGGGGTTTTAACCTCAACGTTGGAATAAGGAAAGTCACCTCGGTCAACTCGGACTCGGAGAATTGAATCCGGAGAAATAGTAGGAAGATCAGCAAACTTAGTTAACCCCACATGAGATCGACCGAGAACAGCACTCGAAATTTTTTCCCCAAAATCAGAAAGCGAAACCATGAAACTGTCAGCAGGACCAAAAAAGGGAGCACGACGATAAATACCAAAGTCCCGCCCTTGACGAGTGCGCATATAGTCCTTCCATGCCTGAGAGGAAGTTGGCGTAGCTGATGAACCACCCAGAGCCATTGGCTCAAGAAAAGAACTCACCTTAGTAGGGACTCCGAGCGAGAGACCCCCGTGGTCCCCTGTCGCAAAAAAAGAAGTAGAGGCAGAAACCCCAGCAATATCAGGTGAAAAGCCCCGGGTTAGTAGCATGCCCTCCGTAATGCCAACAGTCAACGAGGCCCCCGGGGTCACGGAACCCCCGAGGTGACGAAATGTCGAGATACCCCCTTCCACGAATGAGAGACCCGTAGACGCGAGGCCAGGTCGCGAGACCCCCAACTGCTGACAAGAGATCACTATACCGTCATGGGGCGCGACCCCTTCTTCAGAAAAAAATACGGGCGTTGAGACCTCCAAGGTCGAGATACCCCCACTGACAGAATTGACGGGCGTCGAGACCTCCAAGGTCGAGATACCCCCACTGATAGAATTGACGTGTGCCGAGACCCCCAAGGTCAAGACGCCACCAGGCGCCAATGACGGAATGTGCGTAGAGACGCTGCCAACATGCGTCGAGATAACCATAGAAGGCGCGTCATCACGCAAGGAACCCACACAAAAACTCGTCAAAGGCGAGAGGCCTTTATAAGCAGAAATAGCAGGCGAGAGACCCCCATAGGAGGAAGCTACTAGCGAGGAACTGCTGTTGATATCCGCGCCCAGATTGGGCGAGACCCTCTGTCCCTCGCGCAGATTGGACGAGACCCCTTGGTCAGTCAACAAATTCATATTCGCGCCCAGATTGGGCGAGACCCTCTGTCCCTCACGCAGATCGGACGAGACCCTTTGTACCTCGCGCGGATCGGATGAAACCCTATGTTCCGCATACAGATTGGGCGAGACCCCGTGCTCAACTAAAAAATTCAGACCTGCGCCCAAATCGGGCGAGCCCCCTTGTTCCTCGCGCATACCGCAAGCAGGCGAGACACTCTCCGCCGTCAGCGAAGCATTGGTCGAGAGGCCCCCCGTCACGGAGAAACCCAGACGAAAACTGGCATATACCGGTTGAGAAGGGGAGGAACCCGCGAGGGTTCTTGGCTCAAAACCCGAGGAGGCAGGTAGGGCAGATGACAAATTGACGCCACCGGTCGGATGGGACCTAATGTCGCCGACGGCAACAGTTTCGGGCATAGGGGTGCTTGAAATGAACGATGAAGAAGGCGCATAGCCTAAAACCATGGATGCGCTGGAAGTACCAACATTTGAAGGAGTATCGTTTGGTTTAGGATCCATGGATAAGAGGGTATGATAGTTGGGAAGGTTATAGCAAAATAAAAAGGAGATAGGTGGCTATGGTATTTTTGAAAAAAAAATATCCCTCTCTCACTTTCTCTCACTACAAACCCAAAGATGCTTATGTTTTTGTTGAAGAAGATGAAGGACCCCAAGATAAGGGGCTTATGCTTTTTTCACCAAAATGGAAAAACGTGCAGGAAGGCAAAAAGTTGATGATCTTTTTTTTTCCAAATGATGAGATGACAGTTCCCACACTGACGCGTGGGTTCTCAAAAAATTAAATACCTCGGATAAAGGGCCACAGAATTTAATGATCCTAGGATCCCTCAGAAAAAAAAAAATATATATATATATATATATATATATATATATAATTGTTGAAACCAGATTTATAGCGTACAAAGTTTTTTTAGTCTACCCAACCAAAAAATCTTTGCACGAGGGGCTAATGTAGAAGGGTGTTATAAACAGAAAAAAGCAAAATAAAATAAATATGCTTTTTTTATTAAATAACATCCGAGAGGTACCCGCGAGGTCACCCAGAAGTCCAAAAGCCACCGCAAGTGTCAGCGCCGCGGCGAGTCCCTACGCCACCGCAAGGGTCAGCGCTACCTCAGGCGTCAGCGCCACTTCAAGCGTCGGCGCCCCGACAAGGGTCGGCGCCGCCTCACATGTCAGCGCCGGTACAAGCATCAGTGCTACCTCAGGCGTCAGCACCACTTCAAGCGTCGGCGCCACTTCGAGCGTCGGCGCCTAGCAACAAGGGTCGGCGCCGCCTCACATGTCGGCGCCGGTTCAAGCATCAGTGCTACCTCAGGCGTCAGCGCCACTTCGAGCGTCGGCGCCACTGCGAGCGTCGGCGCCACAACAAGGGTCGGCGCCACTTCGAGCTTCGGCGCCGCAACAAGGGTCGGCGCCGCCTCACCTGTCAGCGCCGATTCAAGCCTCAGCGCTACCTCAGGCGTCAGCGCCACTTCGAGCGTCGGCGTCGCAACAAGGGTCGGCGCCGCCTCACCTGTCAGCGCCGGTTCAAGCATCAGCGCTACCTCAAGCGTCAGCGCCACTTCGAGCGTCGGTGCCATTTCGAGCATCGGCGCCGGGACAAGGGTCGGCGCCGCCTCACGCGTCAGCGCCACTTCGAGCATCGGCGCCACTTCGAGCGTCGGCGCCGCCTCACCTGTCAGCGCCGGTTAAAGCATCAGCGCTACCTCAAGCGTCAGCGCCACTTCGAGCGTCGGCGCCATTTCGAGCATCGGTGCCGGCACAAGGGTCGGCGCCGCCTCATGCGTCAGCGCCACTTCGAGCGTCGACGCCACTTCGAGTGTCGGCGCCGGGACAAGGGTCGACGCCGCCTCACATGTCAGCGTCGATTCAAGCATCAGCGCTACCTCGGGCGTCAGGGCCACTTTAAGCGTCAATGCCACTTCGAGCGTCGGCGCCGCAACAAGGGTCGGCGCCGCCTCACAGCATCAGCGCCACTCCGAGCAACGGCGCCAGGCAAGGGTCGGCGCCGCTTCAAGCGTCAGCGCCACTGCAAGGGTCACTGCATAAATGTTATTCGAGAAGTGCTGCTACAAGAGTTTTCATCATGAAACAGCAGGCTCTAAATGAACAACAGCACTAACACTTTACTTTCTTGCACAGGTTGCCTAGTCGAGCAAGCAGGGCTCGAACAGGCGCGTCGGGACCTCCTGGGAGTTTTGGCTTGGCGGCTGAGGGACAAGGTATGTTGAGCAAGCTCAACCACTTAGCACTATAAGATTGAGAGAATACTAGTAGGAAGACCCAGAAGTCACTCGGGACCGCACACACTGCACACTTGGTCACAAGTGAAGTGAGCAGCCAAAGAGCTGGCTACTCACAAGAAGTAAACTCTTTACAAGAAAATGACTTTTCCAGAAAAGGGGGTCCTCGAGGTCCCTCTCAAGAAAAATAACACTTTTAGAGGGGAGGAGGACCTAAGGTCTCCTCTCTCAAAGATTTGCAAAATTGTACCACAAGTTACCGTTTCAAAAGATAACTACCAAAATCTGCTATTTTGGTTCCATTAGGGGACATATGTGCTTTTTGGGTTTTGGTCGGCGCCAGGTGGTGCCTGCAGAGGGGACAGGTAGGCTGCCTGCAGGTAGGGACAAATGGTACACTTCAGACATTGTTCCCCACCAACTCTCTCAATTTTGGCGCCCAAAATCGCCAGCTCACCCCTTACGCCCATGTATAAATAGACCTCTGGGCAAGGTCAAAAGATATACAAGAAAAATTGCACTGTTACTCTGCTAAAATATCACCAGACCTACCTAGTATTCTCTCCCTGCTCATTCTCTTAGTGTTGAGTGCGTTGTTCCTTCACTCCCCACTGACAGCCATCACTCTCAGGTGTTTCCCTTGAGAAAATTGCTATTTTTGCTGTGAAAGTTCATCTTCTTGCAGGGAGTGAGTTGAAGCTTGAGTTCCATTGTTACCAGAAGGAGAAGTTTTCTTCAGAAGTTGCACCAGGAGACCTTGAAGACTTGCAGACAGTGTCCATTGGAGTGGGTCACGCCTCACCCTTTCCAGTTATTCATAGACCCCAGTCTCACTACCCTCCTATAGTTGAACTATTATGAAAAATCCTATACTTATTAATCAGGAGTCCCATCTCCTTGCATATAAACTTCTTCCCATTGTCTATAAGAATAACCTTTGGAATACCAAACCTAGATATTATGTATTACTTAATGAATTGGGTCACCACTTGAGAAGTCACTCTCCTCAATGGGATTTCTTTTGTCCATTTAGTATGTTCTGTAATAATTATGATAAAGTCTTTGCCATGAGAGGCTGAGTTGATCTTACCTTCTAGATCAAAGTGTGTAAGGGGTAGGGGTTGCTAGGCTTTATAGACTGACTGAGGGGGAATGCACCATGTTGCTATGTACTTGGCATGCCCTACATTTTTTTAAGAAGTGGATAGAATCAGCCTCCATCATCGGACAATAATACCCCAACGTCATTAACCGATTATATAACTTGGCACTTCCCATGTGAAAAGGCTCATGAGCATCCTTCAATACTTTTTTTGTATCCCTATTTGCCACACACCTCAGTGCTTTCGCATTATACCCTTTCATGTAGATCTTCCATCCCACCTTACCCCCTTCTTCAAGTAGATTTCATTTGCTCGCTCTAGTAGCAGCTCCCCATCCTTGAGGTAGGCTATGTAGGGTTATCTTCAGTCTTCAAAACTTTATATTAAGTTAGCATCAGTGGGTCATTCAAACTGGGTTTGGCATTGTAAGGACATTTTTGTCCATTATCAATTTGTATGTCGTACGCTGTTACACCGTTGAAGAAACTCAAGATCGCATCTACATCAACGGATCCGAATATCAAAGCATCTTTAACATCATAGCCTATGAGAGAATGAACTTGGTAAAATTTTGTTTTTACGTTCCTTAAAGTTCATATTTAGTATTGGAAAATTTTTATAAGATGTTTTTTATAAAAATAAGAAGTAAGTTTTTTCAAGCAAAATGAACCTTTTAAAAGTTTTTTATTTTTCTGGGAAGCCGGACCGGTCCGCCTCCCTTTCGGACCGATCCGCCTGCGAACCGGTCCACCTCATACCCGGACCGGTCCGCCTCATACCCGGACCGGTCCGCGTGATGAAAAGCCAGTATACCCCGAACCGCAAGCGAACCGACGAAGCCAAAAATAAAAAGAACCGATCCGCCTGGGATAAATTCGTCCAGATCTGTTCGAGTTTTTTTAGGCTCAAGTTTTCTTATTTAAACCAACTTCGGGGAGTTGTTTTCTAAGACTTTTCAAGACGATTTTCAGAGTCCTAAATACTCTAAGTCTTCACCTTTTTAGGTCCCAAGACTCTTTTTGATTCACACACAAAAATCCCAATTACTTTTGTGAATCTTTGGGAACCCTAGAACACAAGCTTTGCTATTGTTCAACCCTTGTGGAGAAGCCGTATCCCTTATTCATTGCTGACCACCTGGAGTTCCTGCGGGAGATTCCAGCCGACACTGTTTCTAGCCGTTGCTTTGAAGGTTTGACGAAGACACCGTGCGTTACACTTGTGGTCGATTATCAGGTTGTATGTAAGTCAATGGTCTTGTAAATTCTTCAAAGTTCTAGAAATAAAAGGTTTTTCCCTTCGGGGATTTTTCCTTAATTTTGTGTCGCTTGCTTTATTTGTTTATGGGTTGACACTTGCACTTTAGATGCATGTTTAGGAACTCTAATTAAATAAGTGTTCTTGGAAACTTGCAAATTTAATTTAATCAATTATCAAAATGTCGCACTTTTCAAATTGGTATCAGAGCAGGTTACGCTAATTTAACGCGTATTCCTATTTTCCGCAAAATCGTGTGATATTGATTTTTTTGAAAAATCAGTTTTGTGAAAATTCGCATTTTTTCCTATGGAGCACTTTAAAATCATATGCCTATTTTTGACGGGTCTAATTATGCCTACTGGAAAGCTCGCATGAAATCGATTTTAAAATCTATTGACGAGCGGGCCTAGAATTTATATTCTCATTGCCTCCAGCGGGCCTAGAATGAGAGCCTCATACTCTACTTAATTGTTTGAGCATTTAAAATTCAACTTGAAGGAAAGAGTGACCTTTTATTTTCCATTTGAGAGGATAATATTGGCCCCACTTAACCCTTGAGCGAAAGAGCCATCGAACTCCATCTTCTACTCCTCCATTTCGTCTGTTAGACAGACTTAAAAATTCTCACTTGGAAACTCTTCACTAGGAAGTTCATAGGTCTGACTGGGGAAGTGGGTCAATAAGTCTGATACGGCCTGGCTCTTGATGTCCTTCAGGACAACACAATTCAAGTCATATTCAGGCAATATTAAAAACCACCTTGCTGCTCTCCCCACTAGAACTGCTCGCGCCAAGATATATTTGATGGGATCACACTTGGTGATAATATGAACTATGAAATCAAGCAGGTAGTATATTATCTTCCGTGCTACAAAAGCTAAAGCAAGTCAATGCCTCTCTACGCTAGTTTATTCGAACTCAGTGTTTGAAATCACCCGCAACAGATAGTAAACAGTCCACTATATTCCAGACTTTTCTTGAGCTAGAAAGTCTCCTGTAGACCTTTCTATTGAGGTTAAGTAGAACAACAATGGTGAACCTGCTTCTGGTGGTACCATCGTCGAGGGGGAAGCCAATATCTCCTTTATCATCTCATAAGATTTATTTGTTCATCCCACAAACCCATTTGGCCTTCTCTTTACCTTCGATAATGTTGATATGAATCTTCTCAGCTAAGAAACCTTTTTCAAGACATTCTTGAGATATCGCTGGATTTTCGATGGTGGAATCATCAGAATATATTTCCTCTTTTCTTCATTAACTAGCACCCTTTTTCTATTTACTACAAACCCCCAAAACTTCCTCGTTGTTGCCCTAAAGGCACATTTAGAGGGGTTCATCTTAATCTTATATTTGCGGTATCTTTTGAACACCCGTCTCAAATCCTGAAAATGTTTGCTTTATTTCTTTTACTTCACTACCAGATCATCCAGGTAGAACTCTAGTATGTCATGAAACAAATCATGAAATATGGATATTATTATATGCTTATAAGTGGCACCTGCACTCTTCAAACCAAATGGCATGAGTGTGTAGTGGAAATTCCTCAAGGGTGTGCAAAAAGAAGTTTTCTCAGCATCAATTGGATCTATTCTAATTTGGTTGTAATCGACATACTCGTCCATAAAGCTATATATTTCGTGTCCCGTTGTGTCATCCACCAATCTATCAATATTTAGGAGTGGAAATTTATCCTTTGTACATGCCTGATACAAGTCCCTAAAGTCTACACAGATCCTTATTTGTGTCTTATCCTTCTTGGCTACCGGCACAATTCTTGAAAGCCATATAGGGTGCTAAATTAGCTTAATAAATCCTGTTGCCAACAGTTTCTCTGCTTCTACTTTGATTTTGAGGTCCAACCCAGCCTTGTAAGTGCGAGTGACTTGTCTTACTGGTAGAGCATTAAGGAGCACATTCAGCCTGTGCGAGTTTATTTTTGGATCTATCCCAAGCATTTTTATTTACTTTCATGTGAACACGTCTGTAAACTCTTGGAGCAGGTTGATGATCTTTTCCCTCTATTTAGGGCTCAGTCCTTTGGAGACAAAGATAGGAATCTCGTCTCCCCCCTCTACTCCCAATGTTATCTCTTCTAATTTTTAGAGTTGTTCGTTTAGCCCATCTTGTATGCACTAAGGTGCCTCTTCTGGCTCCTCTATGTGTGTAATGATGTGGGACTCATCTACCACAAAGCATTTTGGGGTCGGGTCGGCGCTTTCCTCCTCAAATGCTGCCCATGCAGACTGTTATAAGCGATACATAACTTTCTCATTGGGGTGCAAACTTTCTTGCAAGTTCAAGGAGTCTTTTTCTCAACCTCAAGCTTCCTCTTTCCTTTCACCTTCGCATTTGATGAGGTCACTCTCTGAACCAATCTCTCGTGCACAAACTTTTTGAGCTGATCACTTTCTCCCACAACGTCGTGCTCCTTTAACCTCCTAGTTAAGTTTTTTCTTTCTTCTCTAGCTTTATAGAATGCTACATCCACTAAGTGAGCTTCCTCTACTGAAAACGGCCTCTCAGTGACTTTGATCAAGATCACTGTGCCGAAGATGTTTACTTTTGTACATTGGTGGAACGTTGACGACACTATCTTATGCGTGTGCATCCACACTCAATCTACCAAGAGATGGTAACTGGTACTAGCATTGATGATATGAAATTTGATATGGGATGTAAATTTTACCACTCTAAGTCCCACTTTCACAAAGACCAACGATTGCATCCCTGCACTATCAAAATTAGATATTACTAACGGGACCAACACTATCTTCTCCTGAGAGATGCATGTTTCATACAACGTGCTAATAGGCATGATGTTAATTGATGCCCCTCTATCCATGAGTGCTCTAGGTAAACTGATTCCATTTATCAAAGCTATCACGTACAAGGACGATTGTGAAAATATGGCACTTGCTATCATCTAATGAGAAGACCACCTCAGAGGTATATCTCTTGATCAACTTTCCTATAGGCCCCTGTCAATTTATAAAGAGATCCCTTTACTGTTGGACTGACTCTAGGATTAGGGGTGTGCAAAAAAACTGACCGAACCGAAAACCCAACCGAACCGGCCTGAACTGAACCGAAACCGGCGGGTTTTTTTAGCCCGGTTCGTTTTGCGGTTTAAGGATTTAAAAAACCGAAAATATCGGTTCGGTTGTCGGTTTAGACAAAGAAAAAACCGATTCGAACCGAACCGAACCGACATCAATATTATATATTAAAAAACCCTTAAATATCTTTTATTTTTATATCCAAACACCATTAACCAACCTCCGAAACCGATCAAAACCGAAAACCGACCTACAAAAAACCGACCAAAACTGAAAATCGGTTAAAACCGAACCGAAACCGATGTGAACCGAAATCGGCGGTTTTTTCATCGTCGGTTCGGTTTCGGTCTGATTTTTTCCAAAACCGAACCGATCAGTTCGGTCTGAATTGCGGTCCAAAACCGAACCGAACCTACCCGTGCACACCCCTATCTAGGATCCTCTTTGTAATAACCAATGGATATCATGTTTTACTCCAATCTGTTCGAAAAACTCGAAGAACTACTTGAACTTCAGACTTCTTGCTACGGTTGTGCATTTTAAGTCCAAATCCACTTCATATGTCTGTGCATTACATACATACTCTGCTTTATATGTCCCCTTCCCCTCATCTAGGGCAAGGACCACATCTGCTCTTCTTTGTGAGGGGCTCACTTACTCGCCCCACTCATCTTCTTACTCTTCTCTATCTAGGCTTGTAGCCAATCTTCAAACATCTTTTCATTGCTCCACCACTCTTTAGGCTCTTGAGTCACTCATCATCATATGCAACCACCATGTTAACCAAACACCAATGATGTGTTGGCAATAGGTTCTCATTAACATCCATAGGGGGTACTTACAAAGTGCCATTGGTCACCTGCTCACCAATGATCCTTCGTAAATAAAAGAAATATTTGGTCGCATATTGGACCCTTTGATAGAGCTTGCAAAATTTTACGTCTTCCTTATCTACTGCTTACTATATTCTCCCATTAGAGTGAGGGGGAACTACTACCCCTTCTCGCATTAAGGTGAGATAACAATCCATGGCTTCTGCCACACTACAAGGCAACGGTGTTAGAATGTCATCTCCAAACTCCCCTTTGCCCATTGGATTGTCGTCTTTATATCATTGACCTCCCTTTTTACCTTTTGAGTTTCTATCCACATAGTAAATGGCTTGCCGTCTAGAGATTGGGAACCTTCCTGTCGTAAGGCACACATGTGTCCTTAAACTTTATGATCAGGCTTGATAATCATCGTGATAATATTAGCTTCTTAAGTGAATTACCTAAAACTTACATTTTTGGTCTCATTGACTAGGTGGATTTTATACTCCTCTAGAAGCCCTCACCACATATCTACAGCATCATCGATTCTATTACATCTTCATAGACGTTTAAATCCCTCTCTCGAAAACATTTGATGTATTGCATCAATTCTTCACCAGGTTTTCATACCTCTTGTTCAAGGTGCCTCAACGTGAACTTATCTTCTGCCAAGAAAAATAACTGGAGGAACTGCCTATGCATCTCTTCCCGGGATGGGATGTTGTTCGGTGCTGGGTGGGAATACCACATGTATGCCCTTCCCGTGAGACTCTTGGAGAACTTCCACAACTTCGACTCCTTGTCATTTCCATGCACACCTAAATACTCCATAAACCTTTTCGCATGCTCTCTAGGCTTCTCACCATTTCCATTGAACTTGATGAACATCAAAAGGATGTACCCCTATGGGTATGGCTTCTTATTGATGCTCTCTGGGTAGGAATTCTTCAACTCCTCATACATGTGAAAGGATTCCCTTTGAGAATAGAGAAACTTCTTCACTTCCTCTATAGTAACGACTTTTAAGAGGGACTCCTCCAAGCTCGTTTTTTTTTTTATCTCCGTTGAACTTGTTGGCATTATTGTCTACTATGCTACCACCTTCCCAGGTGAATCCACCTCTACGTTCGCTGTTGTTGTTTCCCTTCCAATAGGGGCCACTACAGGTGTCATGCAAGTTTGGCTTAAACTTTCTAGGTTAACATTGTTTTGCTTCAAAAAATCAAAAGGCATACTCACTAAACTCATCCCCGTCGATGGCGTGGTTGCTGTTGCACCAGCCTGCCCTCCCTGAGGAGTAAGTTCTCTCACTCTGGTCACTACAACCTCTTCTTGGGGTTTTTGGTCACTCTGAACCCCATTACCTGCTAGAGTGTCTTCAAGTACCAGTTACGTATGCATCGCGATGAGAATACCTTCCTAGCAGACTCACCAAGTTTAAGAGGGTGGTTGTAGTAGGGTCTATGAAGAACTGGAATGGGTGAGGCGTGTGCCACTTCCATAAATGCTGTCTTCAAGGCCTTCAAAGTTTCAAGAGCATCTATGGGAGAAAACCTTCCACTTTTGGTAATAATGAACTAATGACTGTGACCTTCTTCCGAAAAAGAGAGTGGAGAATATAAAATTTCACAAATAATAATGATGTCTAAGCGAAAGAGAGCTCTTGAGAATAATGACTTTAAAGGAGAAGTGAAGAGACAATCATTTTGACACCTAGAGAGAAAGTAGGGAGAGAATACTATTTCTAGTGCAATTTTGGCAAAGTAATGGTGCAAACTTGAGTTTTTGGTCCGATCTTGACCTTACTAAAGGGTCCTATTTATAGGTATATATACTAGGGCTGACTTGACATTTTGGACGCTAAAAATGAGAGGGAATTTAGGAACAAGGTCTGTAATGTACATTTTGTCCCTATTTTTCTGTTAGCCCCTCATCCCCTTTGACAGACGACATTTGATACCTACCAAAGTCAAAAAGAAAATATGTTGGCTAATAGTGCCAAAATATATGATTTGGTGAATATCTTTTTAAACGGCAACTTGTTGTACAAACTTTTGTAAAAATTTGCGAGTCGAATTAAGGGCCACTCCCCAAAGGTCACTTGAAAAATACTTCTAGAACCCTGTCTCTCAGCCGCCAAACCAAAACTCCTAGGAGGTTCTAACTGACCTACTTGAGCTTTGCTTTCTCAACTAAGGCTAGCTTTGCAAGAAGATGACATTAGTAACTATCTGTTTCTAGTATAACAATTTGGGAATGTGGCAACTCGTGGTGGACCCTCTTGCCCTAACATATTTTTGGGTCATAATTTGAGGATGGGACTACTCGTGGTGGACCCCCTCACCTAATACATTTTCTGGGTAACAATTTGGGGATGGAGCCACTCGTGGTGGACCCCCTCGCCCTACTACATTTTCTGTAGTATTAATCTTAGGAGATGGGGCCACTCGTGGTGGACCCCCTCGCCCTATGCATATTATCTAGCATTGCTCTTGGACAGTGAGTCACTCAAGGTGAACCCTCTCGCCCTTTGCATATTCTAGTATTGAACTTGGGGACTGGGGCCACTCATAATAGACACCCTCGCCCTTCACCTACTTTCTTGTAACATTAGTGGGGATGGGGCCACTCGTGGTAGACCCTAGGGGTGGCCATAGGCCCGAGGCCCGCCAAGCCCGCCCAATAAAAAAATAGGGCTTGGGTAAGGTAAATAGGCCGGCAAAGCGGGCTTCGCAAAATTTATAGGCCCGATTTTTTTTCGGGCGGGCTTGGACATGAGTTCTTAAACCCGATGAGGCCCGGCCCGGCCCGAGGCCCGAAATATATATATATATATATATATATATGTGTGTGGGGGGGGGGGACTTCTATAAATATAAAAACGTATACCAAGTCTTTTCATGTAAAGTGAAAAACTTTATATATGGACTTTGAAATATATGGAGTTTAAAACAGATTTTTAATTAAAAAAATTGGTCTTTAAATAAAAAAATAGGTATTTTAATTTAAAAAAAAAATCTTTTAATTAACATAATAGGGCCCGATCGGGCGGGCCTGGGTAAAGAGCTTTCAAATCTGGACGGGCTTGGGATTACATAATAAGGCCCGATCTAGGCCCGAGCGGGCTTGGGATAACACTTAATTTTTCAAGCCCGGCCCGAGCCCGACCGGGCCTGCCCAGGCCCGGCCCACGGCCACCCCTAGTAGACCCCCTCGCCCAGGTCTTTGTGAATTTACTAATGAGCGAGTGGCTCTCTACACCTAGTTTTTTATTTACTAAAAATGGGTATTTTAATAAATGAATACTCGAAAAGTTTTTTTTTTTTTTGATAAATAAAACAAGGACATAAAAGATTATAAAAAAAATTAATAAAATATAGAGGAAAAAAGAGAAGTAGAAAATATATTTTTTCCCCCGAGATAAAAACTAGGACAAAAAAATAAGAAAAAAAAAATAATTTTATTTTTTCTTGTATTATATAAAATTGGTATGAAAAAGAGGATTAAAAACTAATTTTTTGTAAATAAATAAAATAGGAAAAAAAATTAGTTTCTTATTTAAAATGAAAACAAAAACTGTTTTTAGTTTTTAGAAAAAAAACTGAATATTTTTCAAAACAATATTTTAATAAGATGTATATTTTAATTAATATGTTAAGTTAATAAAGTGTCTTAAGTAAATGAGGAAAATAAATAAGTGAATTGAGCCATTAATAATGTTATGAAGATAGTTTGAATTTTTGTGGAAAAGATATCCATTTAATTAATCAATTAATTTTTTTCATTCATTTTAATGACAAAATCTAAAAAAAATAATTAATAATTCAAAACTAAATAAATGATAAAATCAAAATATGGGATAAAGTTTAAACAAATGAGATTGTACCGACGATCAACTGTTTAATATGGCGACCAGATGCTCGTCTTAATATGTTCCAGTTGGCAGGTATATGGTGTCCTAAAATATTAGCCGACCAAAAGCTTAGAATAGTGACAAATATTCGGTAAGAGATTAGAAAGGTGTCACTTTCACATCAATTTAGAATTTTAGTGAAACTAGTCTTTAACGAACTGCGATATTTCAATGCTTGTATTGTATGTAATATTTAATGCACTTATGACTCATAACATGCCAGTTACGCAACATGCAGATTTGTTTAACTAAAAGTTAAATTATCATACCCATGCCAGTTGTAAACGCTAAACAAAGTTTGATTAGTTCGAAATCATATATTAAGGAATCCGAAATTACTGATTCTACAAATTAAAAGTGGATTTTTTTAACTTTTAATATTTTATTTACATTTTATTAATGGATTATTTGACAAAATATCCATTGATATTTTTTAATTAATATTTAGTCTCAATATTTTTATGGACAATTTACAATTAGGTCCCTTGGTAACAATTTTTAAATATTTAAGAACAATTTACAATTAGGCGCATTTGTTATGCCACTAGCGTGGACTTCTATAAGAAGGAAATTAGTGGACCTAAGTGTTTAAAATTTGTCAAAATTCCTTTAGTGTTTAAAATTTGTTCGTGAAGAACCTAAGAGTACTTTCCCTAATTTTATTTCGTACGAAAAAGTCATTCATTGTATAAAAGACTTACAAACACTTTTTCTTTTATTTATAATTCTATGAAAAAATTGTCAACAATATAGACAGAATTTTAAAAAAAAAATGAGGTGGACTAAATGCAAAATACATTTAGCTCCAAGAGATTAAACCTTGATTGTCCATTTAATTCAAGCACATTAAAATATTGTACTAGGTCTGATTGAAGAGAATCAACAAATATAAATTTGATGTTAAAGTCCCATTCTTGTGGACAAATATGATTATTTTAAGCGGAAATAAGAGTGAGAGAATACAACTAGCATCTCTTGTCATGATATATATTTTAGAACAAGAACAGCAATCTTTAATTTTTTAACCCTTAAAGTGCACATGTTTAAAAATGGAAACCTAAAATGTAGTGGCTGACACGATGACCCGAGTATGCAACGATTGCGGCCATATCAGTACCGGCGGCACCTTATAAAATAATTCAAGGCATGAGTTTTCATTTGACTTTTCAAAGTGTGTTCGGAAAAAAAAATGATTTTTATATTCTTAGTTTAAAATTAAGATCAATTATTAAATAAGTCATTTGTCCACAAGAATATATCCCGGAGTTTTGTGTTTATAGGTAGGCGTCTGCTCCATGGTCTCCATCTTAGTAGGAGAAGTTCCTCTTGTTGGAGATTCTTTTGTGCATCTAATTTTACATATGTTGGGACGGTTTTTCTCCTCAAATTTGTTCCCAATAGCTTCCATAACTCTAGTTTTTGGGTATGTCTTCCTCTAGTAAGTCAAGTACCAATATCTATTTCTTCTTTGAGGCCTAATAATTCTTTATAATGCATTTTAGAGTTCAAATTATCAATATTTTCACTTTCAGCTAAGGCAGCACATTTTTCATCCAAGCATCACAAAAAGTGACTATAGAACCTAAAATGCAAATTGTGAACACTTTGAACCTCAATGTGCATTACAAAAAACTAATAAACCCCATGTTACAAATAACCATATAAAAAATTAAATTCAATTCCAATTTTTTAATCCATCATTTCAGAAACACTGCCACCACAAATACAACAAGTACAGGAAAACGTCAACCTAATGGGCCTAAGCAACCTATTACTATGGCTGTTGGCCTCCTTACCTTTTGTTGGGCCATCCATCATCAACAACACCAAGGTAGCCTCCTACATGATCTTGTCTAATTACTCTTAGATGCAACCAGTCTCCCTCCCCACATTAAACAATGTTTTTGAAACTGCGTAGACTTGAGATATTTGTGCTAATTATTTGAAGCTTTGATTTTTTCTAAAATCAATATTTCATAAAAATGTTATTGATAAAATTATATATTAGTCTAAATTTAAATATTTTTTTATAGATTTAAATTTGTCGATTAATATATTCAACTTGTCATGGTTTTTTCCAACACCTTGCTTTCCTCTTAACTTGCATGGGCTCTAACCAACACCTTGCATTCCTCTTAACTTTCATGAGCTCTAATCGTAATTATTCGCCTTAGACAGAAACTAGCAAGAGAAAACAATTAAGCTTGCACTTGAAATTTTAAAAAATCATTTCAAAACGTACACGCGCGCGCACACACACACGTGTATATATATATATATATATATATATATATATATATATATATATATATATATATATATATATATATATAGGAATAGAATCACAAGTGAACCTAAAAAGCGGACTTTTTAATGGGCTTAATAAAAAACACTTAACAAACCATTCATTTTAATTCCTTTGTTGTAATTGGTCCGCGCCAGCGGATTTTATTTTAAATAGTGGTCTACCATGGGGGTGGTGGGGGTGGGGGGGGGGTGGTGGGGGGGGGGTAGGGGTAGGGGGTAAAGGGGTCTCGGATCACACACATGTCCGTTGCCGGTGGCGCGGACCAATTACAACAAAGGAATTACAATTAATGGATTGTTAAGTGTTTTTTGTTAAGGTCCATTAAAAAGTTGGCTTTTTAGGTCCACTTGTAATCATCTCCCTATATATATATATATATATATATATATATATATATAGGGAGAGAGAGAGAGAGAGAGAGAGAGAGAGAGAGGTCCCTCAGTTTGAAAACTTGAATGAGGTCCATTTTTTTAAAATAGTAAGAAAAATATTTTGGAGTTAATTTTTTCTATGATTTTTAAACATTTCAGTAGGATCATAAAAAAAATAATCAACTCAAAATGATTTTTTTTACTATTTTAAAAAAATCGGTCAAACTTTGTCAGTTTTAACAACTTAAAAACTCACACAGTTTGACCCATTTTTTTAAAAAGTAGTACTATGAGTTCCAAATAACTCCCCCCAAAAGTAATTAATATGGTGCTCTGGCGGGAGCCCATAATACAAGACAATACTTAATAGGCAGGTGAGAGAGTAAGTGGAATCCACATCAGATTTGGGGGAGAATTTTGTACTCATATCATTATTCTTTTTTAAAGTTGCAAAAAAACATTATTTCGAGTTGATTATTTTTTTATGTTCCTACTGAAATGTTTAAAAATCAACTCCAAATTTTTTTTATTATTTTAAAAAAATAGACCTCATTTAGGTCCTCAAACTGGGAACTCACTTAATTCTTTCCCTATGTATATATATATATATATATATATATATATATATATATATATATATATATATATATATATATATATATATATAGAGAGAGAGAGAGAGAGAGAGAGAGAGAGAGAGAGGTCCCCCCAGTTTGAAGACTCTGAATGAGGTTCATTTTTATAAAATAGTAAAAAAAAAATTGGAGCTAATTTTTTTTTTCAAATTTGTTTTTATTTTACCCATGGAATTAACATTACAATCAACACATGTTAAAAAAATAGGTCAAAATACGTATTCTAGCTATTTTTTAAAAATTCAATAAAAATGCTGAAAATACCTTATGTATAAGGAATTTTGTAAATATTTTAAAAATACTTAGAAAATGTATTTTGATTTAATTTTTTGAACATGTGTTGATTGAAAGGTTAATTTCAAGAGAAAAATAAAAAAATTGAAAAAAATGATTTCTGAGGGCCTAGAACTAGATGTGATATAGGAGAGCCTTCCCCTCTCTCTCTCTCCCTCCCTCCCTCCCGAGAGAGAGAGTATACCTTCATTCCACTTGACACATCATTTTTCCGAATCAATTTTACAAATTTTTACTTCACCATTTCCATATCTACTCATAAGTGTAACCCATAAAGATGAACAAATTAATTATCGAAGCGTAAATTAATAATATCATGAAAAGGAATTAGTAAAATTTTTCTAGAAAATAATAACTTTAAACATGTGATAATGATAGAAAAAAATTATTTTATGCCAATATATAAAAAAAATTATTTTTCGATTTCAAAACATCATTTAGAGATATTTTTAATATATGCTTGGATAATTATTAGAAAATTTGGAGCAAAATCATTATTTAATATGTAGTAATAATTATTTAATAGGTAATAATAGTTATTTTTTGCCAATATGGAAGAAATTATTATATGATTTAATAGGTAATAATAATTATTTTCTGCCAGTATAGGAAATTATTATTTGATTTCAAAAATATCATATAAAGCTATTATTAATTCACGATTGGATAATTATTAAAATTTTGGTAGAAAATAATTTCATTCAAAATATCATTTCTTATTGAGAACGTGAAAATTACGTGTGATAATTGATTAACTTCGCAAATTTCTAATTTGACACACTTATTTGATTTCAGCACCTAATCATGCCCCTAAAGTGCAAGTGTCAACCCATAAACAAATAAAGCAAGCGACACAAAGTTAAGGAAAAATCCCCGAAGGGCAAAACCTTTTATTTCTAGAACTTTGAAGAATTTACAAGACTATTGACTTACATACAACCTGATAATCGCTCACAAGTGTAACGCACGGTGTCTTCGTCAAACCTTCAAAGCAACGGCTAGAAACAGTGTTGGCTGGAATCTCCCGCAGGAACTCCAGGTGGTCAGCAATGAAGAAGAGAGACGACTTCTCCACAAGGGTTGAACAATAACAAAATTGTGTTCTAGGGTTTCAAAAGATTCACAAAAGTAATTGGGATTTTTGTGTGTGAATCAAAAAGATGTTTGGCACATCAAAAAATGAAGCCTTGTTGTGTTTTATCTCTTAGAAACGTTTTCTCAAAGACTTAAAAAAATACACCATCGGAATAGTTATATGTATAGGAAATATAAGATGATGGTTAAAAAACTCACGGAACTGTTCGAACTTATCCCAGGCGGACCGGTCCGGCTTGGGGGCGGATCGGTCCGACCTCGGATCGGTTCTTTTAAAATTTGGCTTCTTCGGTTCGCAATCGATCCGTGGTCTACTGGACAAAGCAAGGCGGATCGGTCCGGGTAGAGGGCGGACCGGTCCGGAGGCGGATCGGTCCGGTAGGGAGGCGGACCGGTCTGGCTTCCCAGAAAAATAAAAAACTTTTAAAAGTCTCATTTTGCTTGAAATGTAAAAACATTTTATAAAAAATAAAATTTTCCAATACTAAATATGAACTTTAAGGAACGTAAAAACAAAATTTTACCAAGTTCATTCTCGCAGAGGCTATGATGTTGAAGACACTTTGATATTCGGATCCGTTGATGTAGATGCGATCTTGAGTTTCTTCAACGGTATAACGACGTACGATATATAAATTGATAATGGACAAAAATGTCCTTACATTTATTGACAAAAAATATTAAATTTTAATTATTTGAAAATTAAATTTGAAATTTCTTGGAAAAAAATAATTCCAAATGGTGGCCAAAGTCCAAGTGACATAAACATTGTAAGGGCATTTTCAGGTTTTCATGCTTATAATAATGTATGTTAATGATAAAATCGTTGACCGAATAGTTTCTATAAAAAATAGTACCCAAAATAATATTGTATTAAATTTTAGTACTCAAAGTGATACACGTTATAATTATGGGGGCCAAAGGTCAAATGACCCAAAAAATAATAATTGAAATTTTTTAGATCTCTCTCTCTTACCATATAACAATAAATGGAATAGTGATGAAATGTAATCTAATATGTAAGGAGAGAGCAGACCCAATTTTATAATTAAACTTGAATTCTAACATCCATCGGTAGAGTTTCATTAGGAAAATTAGCCCAACATTATTATTCTTACAATTTTGACGAGTTATCCGTAGAAATCTTTATCATTTCTCAATTATTATGGGGAACACATTAAGTGAAAACTATCATTTAACTAATTAATTAATTCAAAATGATTTCAATCTCTTATTAAATTTATAATTAAAATAAACCTAAACCTACTCATACAATCAGTTGGGGAATTTATTATAAAATTCTACATAGCAATGATGATATATGTTATTTTAATTCTCACATGTGTTTTCCATACTAAGATGAACGTGATGTAATTTGAACAGCTCTGTACCAAATCTCCAATATACAGGGTTATACAATTAGACCTATTGAACTTTGATTCCCCTAACACTTTGCAATCACTTTTTTCAATTTTTTAAATTCATTCCTAACTTTGGAAATTAACTCCTTATCGTCTAACTCCATAAAATTTTTGACAAAAATCGTTAGTTATGTGCATGTCACATGACCTTAAGTAAAAGCATTTTTATCGAAACCTAATTGTTTTTAAAAAAAATCATTAAATAACAACAAACATATTTAAAAATTAAGAAAATACCAAAAAATATTTTTAAAACATCAAAAAATCGTGGAAAATTTGACAACATTTTATATTTAAAAATTCTGAAAAATAACAAAACAACATTTAAAATATGCAAAATTCTAAAAAATTATTTCCCAAGAAAAGAAATTATTTCCAGCAATAAAAAAATATAAATAATTTCCATCAAATAAAAAATTATTTCCAAAAATAAAAATTATTTCCAACATATAAAAAATAATTTTCAGCAATAACAAATTATTTCCAGCAAATAAAAATTATTTTCGGCATTGAAAAAAAATTATTTTCAGCAATATAGAAGTTTTTTCAGAATATAAAAATGATTCCAGAAAATAAAAAAATGATTTTCAGTAATAATAAATTATTTCATGAAATAAAAATTATTTCCAACAATAAAAAATAATTTCCAAAAATATAAAATTATTTTCAGCATATAAAAATAATTTTCCGCAAATTACAGAAATATTTGGAATTAGGAAAATCAGTAAAGCATTGATGGAAATCATTTGAAATTAGGAAAATTACAAAAAATATTATCGAAAATCTTTTGGAATTAGGAAAATTAGGAAAATATTAATTATTATTTTGAAAATTACGAGTAAAAAAACTTTAAAAAATCAATAATAAAATTAGAAAAACAATTCCTAGAAAAAAAATCCAACCTTAATAAATCCCATACCCAAAATAACCCCCCAAAACAGTTTCTAAAACAGATCCCATGCCCAGAACAAACCTCCAGCAACAAATTTCAAATCCCCCAAAAAAAGCCGGCAACAAATCTCACACCTAAAATTGATATGAAATCGAAAACAAACCTCAGACCACAAATCTCAAGCGCCCTCCCTCCCTCCCCCCCCCCCCCCCCAGGAAAAAAAAAAGCGCAACAAATCTCAAACTGAAAAAACAATGGAGAAATTCAAGTATGTTTGTGTGTATATGTGTATGACGATTTGCGTGTAGATCTATTTGTGTGTGTAGGTTTTGGCGGGCGTGCATGTGTGCGTGAGAGTGAGAAATTAGAGACGAGAGAGAGATAATTAACTCCAATATATATTTGAGAAATAATTTACTGAACCCCTATATAAAACCCCCCTTGTATTGATCGACGAGTCTCACTTAACCAACTTCACGACTCAAAACTAGGTGGATTGGCCTATGCTATCATTAATTATTAGATTGTTTGTTTGTTGTATTTTCTTTTATTATCTTTTAATGGTGAATTGGATGTGAATATGTTTTATATATTAATTGTGCACACGCGCATTGGACATACAAGTTTAAATTATAAAATATGAAAAATAAAATCAAACATAAAGGGTAAAAGATATTCTTGCTCGGCATAGGGATTGAAAAATGAAAAATATTTGTAATCAAACAAACATTTCAATCAAAAATGTATAAAAATGAAAAATACACAGTTGAATATTGTAAAATAACATTATAACAAATCAAGTCAATCATAATGTATAGGGGTGTTCGTGGTACGGTAAAAATTCGTACTGTACCGTTTTGTATAGGGCTGTGTTTTTTTTTCGAACTTTCCGATTTTTCCGATTTCCGATCCGATTTTTTCCGAATTTGGAATGAAATTTTAGTTTGCCGATTTCCGGTTTCCGATTTTTTCGAAAAAAATCGGATCGGAAATCGGAAATAATTCTGAATTTCCGATTTTCCGATTTTTCCGATCCGATTTTTCCGAAACTATGCCGATCCGATTTTTCCGATTTTTTTCCGAATTATTTCCAATTTTTTCAGAATTATTTTCTGATTTTCGATTTTTCCGATTTCTTTTCCGATTTTTTGAAAATTTCCCATATCCCACATCGGTTGGGAGAGGGAGAGGGCTCCAAAATATGCTCTATAAAAGGAGAGTATCCTCCTAACTTCTACACAAAAGAAAAATGAGCCAAATCCTCATGTGTTTACATGTTGGGTTAAGCTATTTTCATTGTTTCTTTAAAATGAGAATTTCGAGTAATCGAAAATCCATAATTTATTTTTTTGAAATTTTGGAATTTCCGAAATTTCTGGATTTTTAATATATTTTGTGAATTTTCGATTTTTTCCGATTTTTTCCGATTTTTTCGAATTCGGAAATTTTTTTAATTTTCCGAAAAAATCGGATCGAAAATCGGAATAGTTATTTTATTTCCGAAAAAATCGAAATTTTTTCAGAATAGGCATTTTCCGATCCGATCCGGCCGAAACACAGCCCTAGTTTTGTAACAAAATGATATACATTTTTTACTTATCGAAATCGAAACTATCGAAATTACCGATTTTTTTGTGGTTGGTTTTAGTTTTAACATTTTAATAACCGATTTATCGACTGTACCATACCAAAACGAAAAACTGAAATTACTAAGATGATATTACCAAACTTACCATATTAAAAAAAAAGAATATCACGGCTAAAACCAAATATAACCACACTCTTAAGCTCTTAACTCTACACTTGTTATTTTTATTATATTAAATGAGAGCCTTTGATTTATTAGACTCCATCTAAGCCATACATTTTAACTCATATAAAATGTAACAAAATCTTCCATCACCCCTAATTTTTATGATCTTTCTGTTGACATTTCTCTCTCTCTCCCAATCTCACTTGCACCTCGTAAGGGCTTTCTCCATCTCCCTCTCTCCCCCTCTCAATCTCGCCTTCTTAAATGTGTTCTTCAATCTAAATAAAATGCATCAAATTATTTCATTTATTGAAAACACGTGGTACAATGTTTCTGCCTTTGTGATACTAATTTGTTGGCTATATTCATGTACATTTGTTTTTAATTAATGAATTGTTAAGCGAATAGATTGCCTTCAATGTTTCTGATTCACTTTTGCAATTTTATTAAAAGCGAAAAATGTTAATTAGTACCGGTTGATGTTATTCTCTCAACATTGCAGAACTTTTCATTTGGAATGATAATGAACAAAATGTTTGATGGAATACCCAAAATAAGGTAATTACATTTTGAAACGCATTGTTGAACCTCTTCAATCATATCCTATTGGCTTGTGTTTGTGTATGTGTTTTTTTCTCTATTTTTTTAATGATGCTCAAATTATGTTGTTTGGAGCTTTTACATATAGATCCCATTTGAATTTTTTTTCCATAAATTAATATTATTGACTATTTAACAATTAAGTATATCATATTCCTAATTTTGAGGATTTTTATATGACAAATACACTCTTTTTTTAACCATTCATTCGTCCTTATAGGAAGGAAATTTCAAATGATTGATTTTTTTGTTCTTTGTATAAAATACTATAACTTTGTATTTATAAGTCTGTTTTCTAAATAAAATACTATTTTTGAAACCTACCCACTGAGATATTTAAAAAAATCCATAAACATTATATAATTCTTAAGAAAAATAATTATGCATACATTTAATATTTATTGTGTTAACAAATATAATCATATATAGCATATTTATATACATTAAATATTTATTATACTAAAGAATAAACATGAAAAAGTAGGGAGGAATGAGAATTAAATTACAAAGTAAATATTTACTATTAGAATAATACATAAACAAATAGAAAATCTACATTTTTGTTAAATATTTACTATCAAAAATACAAAACATGAAGAAGATTAAACTTATTGTATGTCATATCAGTACATACAGTACACATTTACTGTTTAGGAAATAAACATAGTGATCTAGAGGTTTATACAGAGAGTAAATATCTAATGTTTAAATGAAACATAAGTAAAACATTTACCATCATTAAAAAAAATTATTTATTTTACAAAACAAATTTGGAAAGGAGATGAAAATAATAAAAAATTATCTCTAATAGTAGATATTTAATATGGCAGTAAATATTTACGGTATTAGTAATTTACCTATCATAATATACAAATATTCTACTATTAATGAATAGATAAAAAAACAGGAAAAAAATCTCAAATTGAGAAGTAATATTTACTATAATAGTACTCATTAATGAACAAAGAAAACATTTAATGTGATAGTTGTTTACTATGTGTAATAATATCTACCACGAATAAAAAAAATACACAAACGGTACATATTTATTATTTCTATAATAATTTCTCACTAGAACAATAAGCAAATGGTAGATATTTACTATTTGAATAGCATAACGGAATACCAAGACCCAAATACTATATCAACCTCTCTACACCAGCAACCAAGAAAAAGTTATCATAAACCCACGATCCTATTGTAAAATAAAAGGGACACAGAGAGACTTCAGAGGGAATGAATCTTTCATTTCATTGATATGTGAATACTAAAAGGGTATGCCGTATATTTATAGTAAGAAATAAGGTAATTCAATAGCCCCCTTAATAATTGTGGAATATCAGTGGACTAAAATATAAGTGGACATCCACTTAAATACGTATTTTATAACACTACCATTTGGATGAAACTATATCCACCATTCAATGATTGTTGTCTCGATAAAACCTTTAAAAGGAAAAATCCAGTGGGAAAGAAACCCTAAGGTAAGGAAATAAAGTACAACTTTTGTGATCATCGATTTGTGATCATTGAATCGATGTTAGACGCGCTTAGTGTTGCCTCGTTAAAATCGTTAACTGAAAAAATCAATGGAAAAAACTTAGTTAAAGGAAAAAGAGTACAATGCGCATATGTTCAAAACATCATGTTCTTTTATTCTCCACCAGATCAAATGCTCCCCCTGATTGGATACACCCCTGATTATGATATTTTTTCGATGATTGAGTCGACACATATTAGTTTCATGCATAACCTTTTGACATATTTCTTTGACATGGTGAATAGATTTGATCAATTGTTTCTTCAATTTCATTTTTGTTAATAAGCTTGACTTCTATAAGACATAGATGAAGAGGATGAACATGTCACTTTATCATATCTATTTAACTTCAATAGCATAACTCTTATGGAGTTTATGCATTGCATGACTCTTGAGTTCATGGATGTAGAAGAACAAAAATCTATTAATCACGTATCCCTTGATGTAGCCTTTTTGATTGCGGGCTATGCAAGAACCATTCCCTTAATAAGTTATAGTAGGAACATATGTTGTTTGAGATAAGTCATAAGTAATTTAACTATTCATTGTGAGGATACCAACGATAACCTCCATATGTATAACTGAGTAGACACATATGATTAAATATACAAATATCACATAATATGATTAACATTAATCCCATACTTTGCATGTTAAATGGTAATTGTTTCTTGCAAAAAATTCACTACAATTATTATGTATGGTATTATGTTATGTATAACAATATACTAATAACCTGATAATATTCTACTTCTGGACAAAGTATATATTTTTCATCCTCTAGGATGATATGACAATTATAATATCCAAAGACCAAACATCATGGGTATACTAAAATGGTGTGCTTAATATATACTAAAGAATTACAGGATTTTTTAGTACATTTAACTAATGGATACGTGTTTAACATAAATTGTGCTCGATTTGCAGGTCAAGACACAACTAGTTAGCTTACAATCATTCATTTTTGAATTCCTTATTTGAATATTTTACATTTCAATTGAGATCTTCAAGAGCACATCCATTATGAACATTTTGTGTAATGGCATATTTTATATGTAATTGTTTTCATACCCTTCCCTAGACAAATTCTTACCAAGATGGTTATACCTATATCCATTTGGATTTCCTGTCGTACAATGAATCTTACTGCATTGGAGTATGACCTCATTATCTTTGCTTCTGGCAAAGAAAATCCTTGTGGGATTTTCATATGTATTCTTTGTCTAAGTCCCTTATAAATATGCAGTTATAATATTCACGAGTCTTATATAATATATTTCAAAAACTGCTAAGCTAGTCAGATATCCAAAAAGTATTTATGGTGAAAATGGGATGGTATGTTCGTATATAATCAATTTTGGTTTCTTTAGGAAACCTTGTGCAATAAATTATGCACATTTTAATGAGTTTTAACACTTCGCATTTTTATAAACACCCATTCGTAGTTAAAATTTTTTGGAGTTTACTATAGGTCCAAATACATTATGTATATTAAGAGACTCGAATAATGCCATAATGGCAATTTATCATTTTTGGCCAATATATATCTTTATTAACATTCATTCATACTATGTGGATTTATAGTATCATTGCCCTTTGATTTTGGTGTAGCTACAACATATATAATTATATCATCGATGATCATCTTTGTTGATCCCACTTTTCTCTTGTATATGTATAAAACACAGAGATCTCATTTAATATTAGGTACCTTTGCCAACTTCAGGAGATTTATAATCATTTTAGGGACTTGTGTCTTTACATTGATAATAACCTCTTATGGATTTTAAGGAAATTGAATCTTTTTTTCATAACCTCTTCTATAGCGTTATGTATGACCTCTTCCAAATTGTTATTTGAGCATGATTTTATTTAACCTCCACCTCTAGGGAGTCAAGTAGTTGGGACCCATAGGTTTTCTGCGCTTTTAGTGTGTAATAAATTTATTTGTTGCTGAAGTTATTTTATCAATCTGGAAAAATAATTTTGGCAAGAACATTTGTAACTAGACCATTTAACATTTGAAGTTGCAATATAATTTTTCAATTCATTTTCTCATTGAGCGATACAGGGGATTATATGAGATAATATGAAAGTATTCCATGATAATTCTTGGCGTTCTTCAGGAATGTACTGTTCTTTAAGAATAACTTGCATTTTTGGTATGTTCTATCCTCCCTCTAAAGGAGATAATAGCGTCTCATCAAATAAAATTGCACACATGCTATAAATATTTTATTTATCAATGGTTTAATAAAATATGAATCATAAGTACCATATATAACCTTGTGATATATATCATTCACAGCGTCTTACGACAAATAATTAAGTGACCAAGATGATTATTGTATAATAATAAATAATTGAACCATGAAGCTACAGGGTCATGAAAAAGTGAAATTTTACAATGTTAAATATTATATAATATAACCCCTTGAATAATGTAATGATTGTTTGCTAGTGTCATCTGCTCACTTCTAATACATGAAGTAATACAAATTACTCTTAACTACTTATTTCAATATGGTACCCAGTATACTGATACTCATAAACAAAGAAGATTACTTCAGGAATCGCTTTCATATAACTCATCGCATATGTATGGAAGGGTGAGACACCCCGCCTACTAAAATACCGGGTTCCCAGTCCATGATCAAAATAATACCTTGGTCTCATATGGCTCATTCTTAGTATCATTGTAGAAAATATTTTTAAAGTTACTCACTACCTAGTAATTAAATTAGACTGGTGCCAAATTTTATCCTTCCTTAATAAACAACATGAGAAAATAAATAATAATTTAAACCATTAGCACAAATTGATAACTGAAAACACATATGAATGATATAAATAAGATGACCGAATCAACTATCGGTTCAACAATAAAATCCAACAATATCTGAAATCATAACCTGGATACACAAGGTCACATAAATGAACTAAATACTAAATCTGAGGGTAATATGCCCAACTAAGTATTAGAATAAAGTCTCTACTCTAGGAATAAATGAATGAAGCGTCTATAGCAAAGTCCTACAACTTCCATACGAGCTGCAGCAGCGCATCCATGGATAAATTCCTCAAAACGGGTGTCCATATGTCTGGACACCTAAAAGTTTATAAAAAAGATTTTGGCACGAGTCAGAGACAAAGTAAAACATTTTGAAAATATTTAGTAAGAAGTTAAATTGCAATAATTAAATACGCATGCACACGCTTCATATTTAAGCTAGTGTCGCACTAACTTGAGGTATATCTCACCCCTAATTTGATGTTCACACCTAATGCTTGCCTTTTACCTTCCTAATTAAGCTACCCCACCTAACTAGCCGTATAAAACCTCTTTCTACCACACTACTCTAACCCGAGTACTCTTTACTTTGATTATTAAGTTATTCCTCCTTAACTTATTAATTACTTCAACTATATTAATCCATATAACGTTTACCTTAGTTATATAATAAATCCCCTTTTTAATTCATATAACTTTCACACTAGTTATATCAGAAACCACTTTTTAAATTATATAACTTTCGCACTAGTTATATAAAGAATACATTCACACTTATGTATTAATCCCGTGTATAATTATCTACTCATTTTATATACGTACTAGTACACTACAACATCGACACACATGTCGCATATAATAACCATCCATTCTCGAGTAATAACTCACCGAATGCATTCTCTAAAATGCTTTCAAGTCCCAATCATGATCATTTTAACCAGGCCACCTCAATTGGACTAGCTCACACCAAACTTGGGCACAAATATCGTAAACGTAGTGGAGGTGGTCATATTTCCCTGAGAGTGATACCGAATCATACCCAAGATGTCTCACCTCAAAAATAAATCACACAATAAAAATTCTGGACGATATGACCTGGAGACTATACTCTTCTTACTCCTCAAGCCAGGGGATTCACCCACATTGTGCAACCTCCGATGATAGCACTAGAGGGGTATGTATTCCTATAAATATCAATCACACCAATATATATAAAATTAAAGTCTAGCTAACCCGTGCCTAACACCCATAGCACTAACCTAAAATATCCGAGTCTCTATCCGGCTCTTATTTCATTTAATTTCACACTCATTAAATAATTTAGCCTAACTTTTTTGGTAACATAGGTATCATTTCTCTCTCTCTCTCTCTCTCTCTCTCTCTCTCTCTCTCAACCTTTGCTTCATTAATCAATTGTTTTTAAAACAAGTTATTCACTTCTGTCTCTTACTAAATGTTTTCTCCTTTTTATGCAACCGTTTTATAGTTTCATTCCAGTCATAGTTTTCTCCTATTTTCAAGTTTAATCCAAATTTTAGGGTTTTTAACCTTTTTGTTTTCTTTTCCATCTTCTTATGTACTTATTTTCTTGGTGTTTGTGTGTCAAATGTGTTTATCCTTTATTTTACAGGAGATCCAAGATGTGAAGAATTTGATTATCGAACTTGAAGGTCATATGGAAATGATAACTAAATCTGAAAAATGAAGCTTTTAATGAACAATGGTGTGTTGTAATGATTTTTTATGCAATAACAAATGCTGTTTTATTGTATGTGTATAATTTGTTTGTGCTATTGAGTTTCAATCCCATTGTCCCATGTGTAATGAGGAAAGAAGTATGACTTTGGTTGTGTACGAACTACTTAAGTCCTAATGTGTAGTTCTAACATGTTTACACTTTTTGTGATGTAAAAAAACTTTACAGCTTAAATTTGTATTTGATGGCAAGGTTCATGATGGACTATTACTATTATTATTTTCGACTATTTTTATTTCTTAACAGGGTGGATAGTCCTATAAACAAAGGAAATTCTGTCTAAATTTTCTAAATTACTTTCACATTTATGTTGTAAAAAAACAGACTTAAATTGTTTACACATTCAATACTTTGGAACATTTTTTTCGTGCCTTCAGACACGGGCATACCCTAGTGTGTGTGTGTGTGTGTGTATATATACACTACCACACTAACCGTATAAATATATAATTAAAGTATAACTAACCCATACCTAACACCCATAGCACTAGCCCAAAATGACCGAGTCTCTATCCAGCTCTTATTTTATTTAATTTCACACTCATTAAATAATTTAGCGTAACTTCACTCGCTTATATACCTGGGCTCACCCAATTGGCTCGTCATTAAACCTTTATGAACTTATTTCGCTCAATTCATTAAACATGTGTCGCACTTTTTTCTCACTTCCTAGTCCCAATGATATTCATCTATAATCACTAGGAGATAGGTCCCATATTCATTATTTACTAAATAAATAAGCTTAGAATAAACCCCCGTAATGATTAAATATATAGGTTATAATTTTTTAGAAGAGTCCTCAAAACGTAAAACCCTCTAGGCTAAAAATAGGGTCAAAATAAAAATTCCGCTTCTGGCAATTTGTCATGCTTTTAAAAGCGTGATTAGGTTTTGTCACGAATTTGGAGTGTGACTAGGTTTTATCAAGAATTTGGAGTGTGACTACGTCAAACCACTTTTTTTAAAACCTCGAAGCTTTTCAACTTCGATCTAGACCTCGATTAAATAATCTCCCATATTTATTTCCTCCATAAACATGTTTTAATCATTATCATGATCTCTAAACATCATCAAATTCTAACTTTTCCCAAAATTTCCCGATTTGGGTTTATTATGGTTCATCCAATTCTCAACCTACATTCGATCTCATAATAGGATCTTGATTTCGAATAAAACATGATTCCAATAAAGACGGATGTAATTCTATCACTAATTGAGTATTAATTCTACACACAGTACTCCAGTTACCCAAAACCCATTTTATGTGACAACCCACCCCAAAACGAATTTTGATCACACCCACTATGATATGAATTGAAATACTACAATTTAGATTGAAAACAAGCTAACTACTTGCCTAGATAAATTCGTAGGGTCTGATTTCCTTTGTTGTAAACGAAGATTTGACGAAGAACACATCAATTTCTTCTTGGTTTGGCCCTTAAAAGCTCTCCCAATTTCTCCCTCTTTTCTCTTCTCCAAAGCTAGGGTTTTATTAATGAGTTGTGTGTGCCAAAAACTCCTTAATGGAGGTTTTATATCATTAATCCAAAAATTAATCTTATGGGCCAAATTAAAATGGCTCAAACACCCCCGTGTGAGCCCAGTTATGCTTAAAAATACCCTGAGGCACAATTACTACCCCAATGTACTCTTTTCTGACTATCTCTACCTATTCGGAATCAGCTGTGCACTCAGAATCGCCATTCGAGTCACTTTGCTAAAATTATCCTATTTCGACCTCAAATTACGACACATGAAATTTTAAAAATTAACCCAAATTAAATAAATCTTAATTCACCAATTTAATTAAATCCTCCAGATTAATTAAATAATTTATCAAAAAATTAATTAAATTCTGTATCCTCATAATTACGGGGTGTTTCAAAGGGTACCAAATAACAACATCACATAGGCTCTTCTGAAGCCTTAGGTCCAACAATGGTTGAAACCATTATAATATTACACACCAAGTCAAAAAAAACTTATGGTTTTTTTATTAAAGCTTGAGTTTTTCATTATTTGCTAGATAAATATCATCACATGATGACAATTCACTATTTTTACTTTTAAGAGTCAATATTAAAATATAGAGATGCTTAAGAATACAATAATATGTTTTATAACCAAACTTTTGTTGATTAAACTTTAAGAAGTGAGAGTATTTAAAAAATTATTATCAAATAATTATCTGATATTTAAAGAATGAGATGGATAACAAAAACTTTTTCAATTAAAGTTTAAAACTTTGGGTTGATTACTAATGAATCAAAAGTTCATAATCTTGTGATATGTGATAGACTTGAGGCTCAAAAGTAAGAGACTTTAGGTTTCTAATATATAACTAGGTTTGCTTAAATAATTATGACAAATATTTTATTTTGAAAAATAATGAGAACTTAAGGTTTTCTATTTAATGTCACATGTATATGAATCTCTGGGTTCATATAAATTATAGAAGTAAAATCTAGGACATGAGATCCTACAATAAAATAATTCATAAAGTGCCTGGTGTGAATCATTATGAAACTTCAAGTTTATATCATTTGTATGTTAGAACTTCTAGTTCTACACAAACAATTGAATAATTTAATAATCCTAATGTCAAAGGACATTAAATTCTCTACCCTTTTGTATCAAAACTTCAGGTTTGGTTAGGGAGTAAAAATGTGAGAGAATCTTATAAAAAAGTGCCAAATAATATTTATTAACTCTGACTAATAATAATCCAACCTCTTTTTTTTTTAAAAATGAGGGGATTAATTTTTCACATTCTTTACACATTCCCAAGGCTTGAATATATATTAAATAATGATAGTATATTACTAAAATTGACAGCAGAACACGATGATGACATTTGTCATGCACACATGACGACATGTGTACACATTATAAATATTTTAATTATTTTACTCTGTTTCAAAATTTGAAGTGGCCTTATTTATTTGGCTTCATGACTCTTTATCTCATTGCCTTTTAGATTACCAATGTCAAAGAATTTAGTCTTTACAAATTCTAATTGAGATGCTTCAACTTAATTGTTTCAGTTGAATGATTTGGGAGATGGGGTGTTTTTAATATTAAAGGTTTATACGATCATACATTGAGAGTATTTCTCACTGTTCAAAACAAAAACACTTTTCAATTCTACCCACCAAATTTTCTAATTCCCATGAGTTGTATGGAAGTTGGGACGAGACGGGAGGAGAAGTTAGTCTTGGAGAATGTATTTTTTGTTGACTGGGTGGGTTAGATATTTTTAATTTTGATTTTAATTTTTAATTTTTTTAAATGTTGAGTGGAGCACGTCCCCCCCCCCCCCCCCCCCCCCCCCCAAAAAAAAAAAAACACATTCCCTCCGCCGTTGTATGTATTCTTTAGTATTAGGGACATATTCAATAAGGGATGAGTGTGATTAAACATTTGTTTTTTCGATCATATTGCCCCTATTTCCCCAATTTTTCAAATGCCAAACCTCTCACAATTATGGACAACGAATTTGAAAAGTGCTCAACAAATTCTGCAAATGGGTAACCAATTTATCTACTAAGAGGTCAAAATTATTAGTGTTTTTTTTTTATCATTTTATCCTCCTTTTATTTTTCTCGAAAGATGGGACTCCTGATAGTGTACGTTAGTCTCACATATGATAATAAATGCTTTCTTCTATATATAAGAATATTTGGTTTAGTTTGTATGTAAAATAAATCAGGTTGGTCATAGGTGGGCCTTTTCTATAACATTCTTTTGGTTTTAGTTTTATTACTTTGAAAGAGACTTTGAAATAATTTCTTATTTACTAATTGTGATTAATTTACTATTATACATCTCTTGCTATAATATATACATTTTAAACAATAAAATTACAAATGTGTAACAAAATGGACTCACATGTGAAATTCAGATGTATGTATAATTATTTTATCGATATTCTTAATCTACATTCTTAATTTTGCATTTTTTCCTAGGGTCACGCCAAAAATTAAACATTATTTTACATTTTCTAAAAATCGCATTTAAACATTCAATACATCAATTTTTTTAGTCCACATATCATGGTAGAATATCCCATCGTAGGACGGTAAAAAGAAATTGAAAAGTCTCATAAATGTAACTCTGGAATCACGTCATAGAAGTTGCAATTTGATTATTCTTATCTTTATATTGGTAATTGCAATGAGGAATATAAGTTCACATTTTAACTAAAAAATGTGTAAGTTGAGAAATGATTGAAATTTAAGTCCATCGATGTCTTAGCCTAGGGTAAAAAATTAAAAGTATGTAAAAAAATCATATACGCTCGCGCATCACACGGGTTGCATGCTAGTTAGAATGTAAAAAGGAGTTATAATTAAATACCATTAAAAGTAATTTAATACTCAAATGAAGCAAAACACCAAGAGGCAAAGGTTTAATGGTGAAACCATTAATATGATAGTTAAAGGGACACATAACCATTAATAGAGTATTTACAAAATATTTTATTTAATAAAGAAAATTCAAAGCCAAGAAGTTGAAAAGATACGTTTAAATACTCAATTTATTTTGAAACTAATCTCCCAAGAAATATTTTCTAGAGCTTCAGGTCCAAATTATAAATATTTATTTTAAAAACTTTCAAAATTCATACCGTGTGAATAATAAAAACTTAAAGTTTTGATTTATGGTATATTTTATTGGATCTTCAGGTCCACATATTTTATATCCCAATGACAAATAATATTTTGTGAACTTCTGATCATAATAATGGATATGAATCTTCATATCACAAAACTAATTGGGGGACGCTTGGTCTATACCCTATCAATTAGAGAATCAAACTTTAGGTTTGATTGTGATATATTTTCTTTTGATACTTGAGGTCCAAATAATTTATGTACACCACGTTCCAAAATTTGAATGGAGAAAATTCAATTTCCATATATGAATCATTGTTGGGAACTTCAGTTCCCAAATATAAATAATTAGGACAACTTCATAACACATTATTCAATATTTAGGGACTTGAAACGCCCGCCCAGTTATAATGAAACTTAAAGTTTGACAAGGGGTAAAACTGTTTGGAACTTCAGGTCCAAAACTACTAATAATCATTATGAAATATTTAATACCCTTACCCATATTGTATAAATAATTAAAACTTTGTATATGATTATAAAATTATAAATAATTTTTATGGGACTTTTAGTATCACTTGCCCTATTATTGAAATACTTAAAACTTCATGTTTGATTTTAGGGCTTATTTCATTATCAAGTCTAAAAATTTGAATAATAATTGAGAACTTCAAGTCCCAATTTTAAAATAATTTTGAGACTTCTGGTCCCAAATGAAGAAATTTTCATGGGAACTTCAGGTTCTAAACTAAAATAACTATTTAAAAACTTAATGTACGAAAATGTAGATAGCTATTGAAAACTTCAATTCCTTAGAAATAGAAATTGGAAATTTGATTTTCCAAATTTCAAATGGTATTGGGAACTTTAGGTTCCAAGTTTGAATGATAATTAGGAACTGCGTATCCTATTAAAAAAAATAAGAAACTTCTAGTTCTATAATTTAAATAGTTAAGGAACTTCATGCCCCAAATTTAAAGGTAACACTGAAACTTCAAGTTTCAATTATTATGGTAACGTCAGGTCCCAATCTTTATTTTTTTTCGTATACAAAAAAAATTAGGCGTGACATATTAATTTTTCACAATTAAATATTCAAAATGTGAATATGTAAAAACTTTATGAATAACTAAAATTATAGGATCTATATAAAAATAATTAAATGTAAAAGCACTTGTAATTACTTTTTGAATGTCGAAACTTACTCACTGGTGTTCACAAAGAATCACATCTTGCTCCATCCTATCCATAATGGGTTATAACCAAATCAACCACGTGAACATTCATGTCATGTTGTCAAAATGATAACATAAATGTTTTATGTCCTTTTTGGTTTCACTAAACAACAAATTTAGTAGCACTCGTACAGATAACATGTTGTAAATTAAAAGAGACACAAAGAGAATTTAAAGGGAGTGAGTCTTTCATTTCATTTATATGCAGTACTAAAGGGGTATGACCCATATTTATAGTACAGAATAAGGTAATCCAATAGATACCTTAATAATGGTGGAATACCAGTGGACTGGAATACAAGTGGACATCTACTTAAATACACTTTTTATAACAGATTTGAAACCATAACCCTTAACTCCGTCTTCATATTCAAACCACCTACTCACAACCATGCCTCAAACCACACTAACACTTTATAATCAAATAAAACAATCGAAATAAACACCAAGAAAATCGAGAAATGTATTGAGATGAAGGCATATAGAGAGTGTGAGAAAAATCACACCGTAATGCTAAAATTTTCAATTGTGTGCTGATATGGGTGAGAGAGGTAAAGACGTAATTTTGCTCGTGTGGTTTTGGGATATCGAGAGAGAAAGAGAGAGAAATGGTGAATGTTATTAAAAATGAATTAGATTTGGGGGTATTTTGGCATATTTAGGAGTAGATATTTTAAAAGTAGGACCTAATTAATGCTTGACTACTCAATGTGACTTAAATAAGGTCAATCTCTTCAAATCTAACCAATTTACAATCCACTATTGTTATCTTTATTGTGACATTATCCAAAATAATGTTTTATTTATAAACAGTAAATAATACATGGATAATAATATGGAAAACACAAACAAACTTATAGTGAAAATAATGCAAAATTAATTGATCAAGGCAAGTGTTGAACACTTTATCCTTAAGACAAGATTTTCCCCCCAATGTGATCTATTGACTCAGTGACAATCGTCTCACAGGATACAAAAATCATGACTTGCAATAGTAGCATTCCAAATTACAAGTTACAGTTGAACCAGCAACTAAAGAAACTCTCTTTTATGGACACAAAAATGGGACCAACTTTTAGACAATAAATGTCTTAAAAAAATAAAAAAACAAACCACCAATTTATATTAAAATAAATGGATGTTAAAATAGTTAAAAACTTTCCAAACATTCACAAAATTTAGGAACAAAAAATTATTAAAAAATGAAATTAAAATTGAAGCAAAAAAATAACATACACACTAAAAAATTGGCCCCGAAATTAAATAATAACCAACTAAAATATGTCCTAGAAAGTTAATAACTTGGATAAGTTAAATCCCCTGCCCACGCTTATGCCGAGCTAGACTGGAATGAACTGGGTGGTGGTGGCGCTCACGTGTGGTCTTAGAAGTCAATATAAGCGCATGTAGGTCCTCTCTCCTTCAAAGAGTTAGGATACCCTAAGGGCACCAAGACCATAATAAAAAAATGGTTCCTTATATACTACACCCATTTCTTATATTCTATTAATGTGGGACTTTTGTTTCAACATAACACTTTAACTAAATTTCATATTTTAAGTGCGTACTTTGAGGTATAATTTTTCGTTCACTAATTTATGATTTTTATAATACCCTACTCTTCTACCACCAATATTATCCCCACTTTAACCACTATACATAACAGTATCTAGTTTTATCAACTCTAAATCCACAAACTAGTTTCACTGGCGTTTGAACCCCTGACATATGCATCATCAATCACATACCTTACTAGTCGCACTAAAAGGCCTCGGTGTTAGAGTGCAAATATATAGATATAAATCATTACTTTCCATCACCTAGGAAATTTGAGATGTAATTATCTAGATATCAAATCAACTATGACACCATCTTATTATAATCAACCCCCCATAAGGATCCCAACGTCCTCATTAGGATGAAATCGACCATTACCCAACACCCAACACTTTGGTCCTATTGGGTACTGGTTCTAATACCATTCCATAACACCCCCACTCTTCGACTACTACTATTTTCACCACTTTCACCACATCACACGTTGATATGGGGTTTTATTCACTCTAAATTCATAAACTGGTGTCAGTGGAGTTCGAATCCCTGACATGTGCGTCATCAGTCATATGCCTTACTAGTGGAGCTAAAGGCCTTGGTGTTAGAAGAATGCAAATTTACGTATATGAGCCATTACTTTTCCTTACCCAGGTAATGTGAGATGTAATAATGGCACGAGTCTATTACAGTTTTACACATGTGAGTATAACACACTTTACTCGCGAAGGAGAACACATTTCCACTTCGAACTGTCTCAAAAGATGGGTAAGTCTTATATTAAATTAACCTTAAATTTGACAAAAATATAACTTTGTCAACTCAATTAAATTCCATAAAATATAGAAATACTCCATATGAATAAAATTTATTGGATCCATATAAAAGACTATAAAGACACAAAGAGGGTTTTATAGAAAAATTTCTACATCGGGAGAGATAACTTTTGGCCTTAAATCTTTCTGAGTGAAAGATTACCAGATTTACTTAATGATTAGTGAACGCGATGTCTTAAATTATTCAGTTTTTGGTGTAAACTAAGACAGTATAATTCACACAGTAATTCTTCGAATAATGTTCATTTTTTGGTTCTATTCATTTTGTCCCTAAACAATTCCTAGTTTTATGAGTGCTTTAGAGAATTTCAACCTTTTAAAGTTCTTATAATAGAGGTGCCTTTACACTCACATAAGTAAATTCCCATTAAGAGTATCCTACTAGACCCCACTTTCGGAGTCATTAAAAGCTAAGGTTATCCTTACTTTATATGCAACATTGTTTAATCATAGGAATAGGTATGAGTTGGAAACTCAGCAATGCTCACTTCAAAGAGTTAGTCCCGATTCAGTTGTACCATTGAACCTAGATCGTAGGATCTCCATTCATCTAGGTAGGGTTACCATCAAGACAAATATTTATTTAATAAGCTCATTCCTCTCGATAAATTATATACATTCTCTATATTCAAACCTTCGGTTAATGGAACCGCTATAATGTCGTTAAGACTTAATGTAATCAATGGAAATAATTATATTAAAGAGAAGTAATTTAAGGATAATACGTCTTTGACGTATATGTCGAGACTTAGCATTATATATATGACTCCGTGCTTTGCTAATTATCGTTTAACTATTACAATGTATGAAAATGTCACGCACAGGTTTTGGCCACATTGGAATATTTTCTGAAAAGTTTCAAAGCCACTCTTCTTCTTCTCCAACTTTATTGAAAGATATAAATTCAAATTTCATATTGTATCTAGAAATACAAGTTTCATTTAAGGATTTCCAAGACACGATAGCACTACTAAGTGTAAATACATATTCACTTTTAGATTTATAATCCTTCAAATCAGATATCCAATTAGCCTAATTGTATCCTTCAAGTACAGATGGATACCTTGTGTAGTGCAATCCATGATTAAGGGTATATCTTATATATCTAATATGGATTTCCAATGGTCTTCCCCTATATTACTTGCATACATACTCAAATTTCTAAGTGAGTAATCAATATATGAACGAGTATAGTTCATGACATACATTAAACTAACTACGACATGAGAGTACTCTAATTGAGATATACCATTTTTGGTATTTTTTTTTTTATAAATTAAGATTTGGGTTAATAAGTGTTTTAGTTATGTTATTACTAACTTATTACGTATCTTCTCAATATAATGATATTGAGATAAGATAAGTTTATCCTATGTTCTATAAATTTTAATTCCTAATATAATCTCCAATACCCATATCTGTTATATCAAGTTTATTGGATAAGATTCTTTTAATAGATTTAATGATAACCTTAATACTTCTAACAATAAGCATATCATTCATAAAGAGACAAACAATGACATATCCAATTTGATTGCTTTTAATGTAAACACATTTATCACACTCACTTAATTTAAATCCATTTGAGATCATTACATTGTCAAATTTTTCATGTCATTATTTAGTTTGTTATTTTAGTCCAGAAAGGTATTTAAAGAATGTACACACTTTCATTTCTTGTCCTAAAACTTTAAACCCTTTTGGTTGTTCCAAGCATATAACTTCATTTAACTTGCCATTCAAGAAGGCGATTTTCATATCCATTTTTGTATCTCAAAATTACGTAATGCTACAATAGATATTAACATTTGAATGGATGTTATTCTCGTAAGAGGTGAGTAAGTAAACAAATAATCCAATCCTTTTGTAACACCCCGCATTTTTGATGATTTTTATATTTGGATTAATTGTGAATTAAATCGGGATTAATTAAATTAAATTAAATATTAATTAGAGATATAAGGGTTAATACTTATTTATATTGAATATTACTTACTGAATGAGTAATAGTAATGATATGAAAAGATTATAATTGTCGTGAGTGAAAAATACGACAGTTACAATAAATGTAGTCGGGACGCGCTTGTCAGTCATGTCGAGACTTAATTTGGAAAATAAAATATAAGTTTTCCTTTTCATATTCCATACGGTCATTTTTAGCTCGCCAATGCATTTGAAAGGGTCGATATCGTCAAAAAGTGTACCCGGAGATTTAGTTTGGGTCCCGGAACATTTTTAGGCCAAACCGGCACCTCATACGGGTATTTTAGTCTTTTTAAATTTGGAGGGAATTAAACCTACGAAATTTTCTAAGTGTATATCAATGTTAGGATAAGGCTATTAGGTTTAGAACCTACAAAACTCTCAGATACCATTAGAATAGGAAGGAGAGATACTCCCCAAGGCTAGAACAACCATTGTTGCTCCTTTTGAACAAAAAATCCACCATTGCGTAGATCGGAAGGAGAGGAACACAACCATATCATGAATTTCGTGGAAATCAAACTTACATACAAAGGCAAGTATTTATCTTGCTTAATTTATGAAGGATATATCATAGATGTTAGAGTAGGATGTTAATGATCTTGATTTCATCTGTTTTGATGACTAAATGGAGAAATTAAATCATGTTTTGGGTTAAATTAATGTTAGAATGAAATCCCTTTTGTAATATGACAATTTTGATGAATTTTCAAACATGAAGAAATCTGGGTTTTATAGTGGTTCTTGATGACAAATAATGAACTATGGTTTTTATGATTTAATGTTGAATCAATTCGATTTTAGGAATAATCTTTGATGATTTAATGATTATACCACATTAGACATTATTTATATATGTTGGTATAACGTTTGATATGATTGTTTGGGAGTTTGGGATTGATTAATGGAGTTTTGGTTGTGTAAAAATGGTGTAAACCCTTAGAAGTTAAGTGGAGAAGACGAGACTTGTAAAAGAGAATCGATTCAGCTCCTTGGCCAAATTGATTCGGTAGGCGAATCAATTCGAGTAAAGGTCGAATTGACTTGGCTACCCAGATTTTGATTTTTTATTTAGAAATCAAGGGAAACGATCGAATTTATCCTTGAGATAAGTTTTAAATGTAAAGAGAGTTATTTTAATATACCAGAAGGTCAATCTTGTATTTGAGACCTAGTCACATGGGAGAAACTTAAGGACTAAGATTAATTAGGTACAATAGAGGAATAAAAACCTAATTCAGAAAAATGATATTGTGTCATGGGAATTCGGTGGGAATGATGACCTAGACTAGTAGGTAATGAGTGTGAAAGCTACTGAATAGACTTAAGGAACAATTGGTAGCCTTCCAAGTGATGGGAAACACTCGGGTTAGCGAATAAGAAGTTTAATGGCATGCTGCTAAAATGTAGACTATGCGGGCGTATGTAGACTATGTACAGACTATATTATGGGATATGGAATTACCTTAATTGAATGTATATACATAAGTTGTGTGAATACCGAATGTGTGGCTTATTTTGTGTACGATACCTATGGTGCTTGCTATCGTGGTAGGTTTAGAAAGGGTACAGTCTTATCTTGATGAGCCATCTTGGGGGATTTTGACTTGTAACTCAGAACATAAAACTTAGGAATGATCACCACTTGTGTGAATGAGGGTATGCCCGATCATTTGGGTGCGTAGGTATGCGCATAACCGAAAGACCTAGGACTATGTTCCCCTCTAATATGTGTGATTTGTATTTCTGGTTTGAGAGTGATCCTCGACCATTAGTCCTCTATTTGTACATGATGTACTGGGACTGATAACATAATATGCATGCACCGTAGCTCAGCCTAGGGAGTGCTATATATATAATTAGAGTGATATGTATATAATTACTTGTGATTTAAATTCTCCTGTTTATGCTTAGTAGATAAGAAAGATAGTGATATCTAAATTAATCTAAATATGTCCCTAAACTAAAAAATTCATAAATGTCTCATAGACATAAAACTATCAGTAGTTGTTGTATGGGTAATACGGTCGAGCATAAAGAGTTAGATGGTGTGGTAAAATATTTAACTGGAACTAGTTAGACGGGGTAGCATAACTAGAACGGGCTAGGAATATACGTCAGGCGTGCATACTAGTTGAGGGGTGAGGACCACAAGTGATATTCGCGAGACTAACATGTAAATAATATCTATTGATTATGTATTTTAAATACTTGCAAATATTTTAAAACCGTTTTACGGATCTGGCCCTTTTTCCAAATCTATTTTGTAAAACTATTTTAGGTGCCCAATCATAGGGAGGCCCAGCCTAAGACTTCATTCTCATTTGACGTTGTTACAGTTGCTATATATGATTGTAGGACTTATTTGGTAGACGCCTCTATTTCATTCAAATCAGATGCATCCCTTCATTTATCTCAGTCGGGCATGTCACCTATCTTATATTAGTAGTTATTTTCAGAGACTTTGTGCTTCATTTATTTTTAGTTGTGGATTTAGTTTTTTTTGTGGATTGTTGTATTGAAGTTTCAGAATGGGGTGATTACTCCCGTTATATTTTATTTGATTCAAATATTTCACTATTTGTGATGTTTGTTAATTTAGTATGCTGAATGTGGCATTGAAATTATTCAATTGTTTTAAATAATTACGTGTTAATTATAAAGATAAAATTTGACACCAGCTTTTCAAATACTAGGTAGTTAGTAAATATTAAAAAGTTTTTTTGACAGTGATGCTAAGAATGGATCAATTGGATATTTTGTTTTTAATTTAATAAAGGAATCATCACCATGTATTTAATTAGACGGGGTGTCACAGATGGAATCAGAGCATCAGGTTCTAGTGTCTTAGGGATATGTGCAGCTTATTGCGTTTTAGCATAGCTTTTTTTTTATATAGAGCCCTATTATTAGGATTGTTCTATTCTTTATTACGAATTTACGTCTTTAACTATTTTAAGACTTAATTATTTATGGACTAATGGAATTTTTTTCCTTTCAGATGCCTCCTCGATGTGCCACATGAGCCAACCCAGAGGCGCAACCGGAGTCTCATCCAGCTCCAGCCCAGGGTTCTATGAATGCCTCAGAGGTTGCCACCATAATTGGTGAGGTGGTTAATGCAATATTGGTCACATTTACATAGTACGCCCCAACCCAGGCACATGTTGTGGCACCAGTTCAGATGAAGGCGTTCCATTCTTCTTAGGAGCGAGTTAGAGATGCCTTTTAGTAGGCACAACTCCCAAGTTCTAGGGGAGTTAAGACGTGGTAGTTGCGATCTAGTGGAAGAAAGAGATCGAGAGGCATCTAAGGATATATGAGTGCACAAACATTCAGAGGTATATTATAGCTACATTTAAGCTAGTCGGGGTGACACTACAACGGTGGGAGTCTATTACGACTGTGGAGTAGAGAGACAATATGCTGATATAGGAGTTCTAGGAGTGGTTTGATCGAAAATATTTTCATCCTCCCACGAGACAGAGATGAGGAGAAAACTACTAGATCTCACCTAGGAGGGGAAGGCCATTGTTGAGTATGAGGAAGAATTCGCGAGGTTGACTAACTTCATTCCAGTATAGGTATTGACCGAGGTGAAGAAGATACAGTTGTTTATAAATGGCCTCACATAGAGGATCCGACAACACCTGTTGTGTAATTTATCTCTGAAGACCTACACGGAGGTATTGAATGTTGCCCTGTTACATTGTCAGGACCACCACTTCCATGTTAAGTCGAGCATGCGAGTAGGAGCGTCCATCCATTAGGGTAAGACTGGGGGTAGCAGCACCGGCGGTGCACATCCGGCACAAAGTCAGTGGATATATGGTGAATAGGGTCCCCACTAGGGGGATGATGCTAAGAGGTTCCATTCTGGGGATTATCGACAGGGACATAGTGGATATAGGTAGGGCCATCAGGGCCAGTCGGGCCACTAGCGATTTCATCAGGGCCAGGGTAGGGGCGATAATGGACAACAGGGTTGAGGCCAGCAGGGCCAGAGGGGAGGTAAGCAGGCAGGTGTTTTATTTTTGGTAGGACTAGCCACAAGTGACAGAATTTCCCTGATAAGGGCTGGGTTCAACAGCAGTAGGGAGGCCACTAGGAGCCTCAGAGACCTATCTTCCCCACCGCCCCCTCAGCACCAGCACCCATACCAGCCTTACCTGCAGCACCAGCAGTTCCAACAGCCCAACCTCGACATGGGCAACTACAGTATGGGTGCGTGCATCACGTCCACTAGCTATTGAGGGTAAGTTTATTATCTATGGCATTTTTGGGCGCATTTTATTTGACATTGGGACTTCATAGTGATTTATAGCCACTAGCTTTGCATGAGCCGTAGGGTACTGGATACTACAGACAGTATAGTTACATGTGTAGACTCATCATTGGGTAATAGGATATTAATTTTTTTTATCTGTCGGGGAGTGAGTATAGATATCAGGAGATTAGTTTTGCCTGCTAATATGCTTGTATTAGATATATCAGAGTACGACACCATCATAAGCATGGATTGGCTAACTGAGTATAGGGCCATAATTGACTCTTATAATAGGAGTATAGTTTTTGCGATCCCCAACCAGAAGATGTTTTTAGTGGTAATGTCTCGTCCTGAAGGAGGATTGTCCATTAATTTATACTACATAAAGGAAGAGACAACTCAGGGGTAGTTATTTCACTTGATTCGATCCCATTCGTATGTGAGTTTGTCGACCTATTTCAGGAGATATCGAGACTTCCCCTACTAGAAAGATTGAGTTCGTCATTGATTTGGCACCGGTCACTCATATAAGAGCTCGTGCACTGTATCGTATGCCTCCTATGGAAATGAGGGAGCTACGAGATCAGATTGAGCAACTGTTGGGGTAGGATTTCATACGTCGTAGTACGTCACTTTAGGGTGCCCCTATATTGTTTATAAATAAGAGAGATGGGACTTTACACTTGTGTGTGGATTAGTGAGAGTTGAATAAAGTCATGATACAGAATAAGTATCCGTTGCCCCGAATTGATGACTTATTCGATTAGTTGATAGGGTTCGCCTACTTTTCGAAGATAAATTTGAGATTCGGGTATCACCAATTGCGTATCAGGGAGCATGATGTGTCTAAGACGACTTTTTTGACAAGATACAGGTCCTACGAATTTCAGGCTATGCCATGTGGGATAACAAATGCACCGTCCGTATTTATGGACTTGATTAATAGGTTGTTCAGAGAGTTATTGGATCAGTTTGTTATAGTCTTTATTCATGACCAATTGATTTATTCCCGGACCGAGGAGGAGAATGCCGAGCATTTACGTTGGGTTTTACAGACACTACGTGAGCATCAACTGTATGCAAAGTTTGATAAATATGGGTTCTGGTTACATGAAGTGAAATTTTTAGGGCATATCATTTCAAAGAAGGTGATATCAGTAGACCCGAGTAAGGTGTCAGCGGTGAGGGAGTGGGGACAGCCCACGACACTGACGGAGGTACGTAGGTTCTTGGGTTTGGTGGGATATTACAGGCAGTTTATTCAAGGGTTATCAAAGATTGCGGGTCCTTTGAATAACTTGAATCACAAAGGGGTGCCATTCATTTGGGATGACGCTTGCCAGTAGGCTTTTGATGAGCTGAAGGACAAGCTGACTTCATCACCAGTTCTTGCTCTACCTAGGCCAGGAATGGAGTACCTAGTTTACACTGATGCATCCCTATAGGGACTTGGGGGAGTAATTTAGCAGGAGGATTAGGCTATATCTTTCGCTTCCTGCAAGCTTAAGCCTCACGAGAGAAATTACCCCACCCACGACTTGGAGCTAACGGCAGTCGTGTTTGCCCTTTGAATATTGGGGGAGAAATTTTGCCTGTTCACAGATAAAAAATTGCTACAGTACTTGTTCACTCATAGGGATCTAAATATATGTCAGTGCATGTGACTTGAATTTGTGAAGGAACTATCAGTTCGATATCCAGTATCACTCGGTGAAGGCCAATGTGGTGGCCGATGCATTGAGCTGTAGACCAGTAAGGGAGGTGGTTGAGGTGTGGAAGGCAAAATGGAAGGAACCAGGACATCAGGATGCAGTTGCCAGATCATTCATATCAGTTATGAACGTTACACTCCAGATTGTCACGAGGGTCGTACATGTATAGGCAACGGATCCATTTTGTCAGGAGAAGATTAGGAAACTATTAGCTGGGGGAGCCGAGTCGTAATCCATTAGTTCAGAGGGAGGTTTACGATTCAACAAGAGTTTGATAGTTCCTGAGGGGAAGGACTTACGACATGCTGTGATGGTAGAGGCACATGGGTCCCAATTTGTGGTACATACTGGAGGAGATAAGACGTACCAGAACATGAGACAGTAATACTGGTGGAGTGGGATGAAGAGAGACATCCCCGAGTTCATTTAGAAGTGCACCACCTCACTACCAGATACCGGCAGGTGTCCTACATCCATTGGATTCCTATGAGGAAATGGGAGAGCATTTTCATGGACTTTATTACTCGGTTGCCTACTTCTTAGAGGGTTCGCGATTCCATATGGGTGATAATGGATCGTTTGACTAAGGTATCTCACTTCCTATGAGTTCGAACTGATTAAACTATATCTCAGTATGCACAAATTCTCATTGTTGAGATAATACGATTACACGGGGTGCCCCTTAATATTGTTTTCGACATGGATAAGATTTTTATGTCTCGCTTTTGGGAGAGCTTCCAGGAGGCCATGGGCACGGAGTTGCGATTGAGTACGGCCTATCACACATAAATAAATGGGAAGAATGAGTGGATTAAACATATGTTGGAGGACATGATACGAATGTGCATCCTAGATTTTAGGGGATGTTGAGAGCCATACCTTCCACTAGTGGAGTTTGCTAATGATAAATCCTATCAGTTCACTATTGGCATGGCTCCATTTTAAGCGCTGTACGAGAGATCGTGTCGTTCGCCCGCTTATTGGTTGGAGGTGGGAGATAACAAGCTACTTGGTCCAGAGTTGATCCGAGATACATCAGACAGAATAGAGATGATTTTGAGTCGGATACGGATAGCTTAGGACAGAGAAAAGAGTTATGCCTAGGCTAAGCGGTTCTTTTTGGAGTTTGATGTGGGGTACCGGGTGCTACCACGTATATCTCCTAAGAAGGGGATAATGATATCTGGGAAGAATGGGAAATTGGCGCCAAGGTATGTTGGGCCATTTCCAATCATCGAGCGAATTAAACCAGTGGCATATAGACTCGGATTGAAGGAGCACTTGCACTATATTCATGATGTGTTCCATATTTCTTTGTTATGGAGATACCTACGGGATGAGTTGGCTTACACTCACATTGTAGTGGAGGTGATAGACTTACAACCTGATATTTCGTATGAGGAGAGACACTTCGCTATCTTAGACCATAGTGAAAGAAGATTGAGGTCGAAGGTAGTGCTTCTTGTACGTGTTCAGTGGGGGCATCATAATGCCGATGAGTCTACTTGGGAGCGCGAGGATGAGATGTGCGAGAGATATCCAGAGTTTTTCATACCAGGTAATTACTTTTTCCAAATTTCGGGACGAAATTCCATTATACGGGGGAAGAATGTAACACCCCGTATTTTTAATGATTTTTATATTTGGATTAATTGTGAATTAAATTGGGATTAATTAAATTAAATTATATATTAATTAGCGAGATAAGCGTTAATATTTATTTATATTGAATATTGTTTAGCGAGTGAGTAATAATAATTATATGCAAAGATTATAATTATCGTGAGTGAAAAATACGAAAATTACGATAAATGTAGTCGGGACGCGCGTGTCAGTCGTGTCGGGACTTAATTTGGAAAATAAAATATAAGTTTACTTGTCATGTTCCATATAGTCATTTCGAGTGCTCCAATGTGTCCTGAAGGGTCGAGATAGTTAGAAAAGTGTACCCGAGGGTTTAGTTTGGGTCCTAGAGCATTTTTAGGCGAAACCGGCACCCCAAAGGGGTATTTTAATCTTTTGAAATTTTGAGGGAATTAGACCTCCAAAATTTGCTAAGTGTATATCAATGTTAGGTTAAGGCCATTAGGTTTAGAATTTGCAAAAATCTCAGAGGCGATTAAAGGAGGAAGGAGAGATACTCCCCAAGACTAGAACCACCATTATTGCACCCTTTGAACCAAAAAAACCACTGTTGCGTAGATCGAAAGGAGAGGAACACAACCATATCATCATTAATCAGAACCACACCCAAAGTCAAGTATTTATCTTACTTAATTTATGAAGGATATATCATCTATATTAGAATAAAATGTTTATTATCTTGATTTCATGTGTTTTGATTACTAAATGGAGAAATTAAATAATGCTTTGGGTTAAATTAATGTTAGAATGGAATCCCTTTTGTAACATGAAGATTTTGATGAATTTATTAAAATAAAACATGAAGAAATCTGGGTTTTATAGTGGTTCTTAATGAAAAATAATGAACTAGGGTTTTTATGAGTTAATCTTGAATTAATTCGATTTTAGGAGGAATCTTTGATGATTTAATGATTCTACCACGTCAGAAATTATTTATATATGTTGGTATAACGTTCGATATGATTGGTTGGGAGTTTAGGATTGATTAATGGAGTTTTGGTTGTGTAAAAATAGTGTAAACCCGTAACAGTTAAGTGGAGAAGGCGAGACCTATAGAAGCGAATCGATTCGGCTCCTTGGCCAAATCGATTTGGATCAATACTGAATCGATTTGGTTGCACATATTTTTATAATTTTCTCCCTTTTTATTTAGAATTCGTGGGAAACGATCAAATTTATCCTTGAGATAAGTTTTAAATATAGAGAGAGTTATTTTATGATATCAGTCGGTCAATATTGGGTTTAAGACTTAATCACATGGGAGAACCTGAAGGACTAAGGTACAATAGAGGAATAAAAACCTAATTCGAAAAAATGATATCTTGTCATGGGAATTCGGTGGGAACGATGACCTAGACCAGTAGGTAATGAGTGAGATAGCTACTGAATAGACTTATGGAATAATTGGTAGCATTCCAAGTGATGGGAAACACTCGGGCTTATGCGAATAAGAAGTTTAATGGTATGCTGCTAAAACGTAGACTATGTGAGAGTATGTAGACTATGTATAGACTATATTATGGGATATGGTATTACCTTAATTGAATGTATATACATAGGTTGTGTGAATACCTAATGTGTGGCATATTTTTTGTATAACATACCTACGCTTCTTGCTAGCGTGGGAGATTTTGAAAGGGGACAGTGTTTTCTTGATGAGCCATCTTGGGGGATTTTGAATTGTACCTCCGAACATAGAACTTAGGTATGAGCACAACTTGTGTGAATAAGAGTGTGCCTAATAATTTGGGTGCGTATGTATGTGCATATCTCAAAGGCCTAGGACTATGTTTGCCTCCAATAAGTGTGATTTTTATTTGTGGTTTGAGAGTGATCCTCAACTATTAGTCCTCCATTTTTACGTGATGTACCGGCACTTGATAGCAGAGTATGCATGCACCGTAGTTCAGCCTAAGGGTGCTATATATATATATATATATATATATATATATATATATATATATATATATATATATATATAATTAGAGTGGCATGTATATATGTACTTGTGATTTAAATTCTACTATTTGTGCTTAGTAGATGAGAAAGATAGTGATATCTAAATTAATCTAAATATCTGGGAACTTAACCCTAAACGAGAAAATTCATAAATCTCTCATAGACATAGAACTATCAGTAATTGTTTTATGTGTAATAGGGTGAGCACAAAGAGTTAGAAGGAGTGGTAAATTATTTAACTGGAACTAGTTAGACGGGCTAACATAACTAGTTGTGCACACTAGTTGAGGGGTGAGGACCTCAAGTGAGAGTCGCAAAACTAACATGTATATAATGTCTGTTGATTATGAATTTTAAATACTTGAAAATATTTTAAAACTGTTTTACTCGAGCTCTGACCCATTTTCCAAATCTATTTTGTTAAAACCATTTTAGGTGCCCAGCCACAGGGAGGCCCAGCCAAAGAGTTCGTTCCCATTTGACGTTGCTAGAGTTGTTGTGGACGATTGCACTACTTATTTGGTAGATGCCTCCATTTCTTTCAGATCAGATGCATACTTTCATTTATCTCAACCGGGCATGTCACCCATCTTATATTAGTAGTTGTTTCCAGAGACTTTGTACTTCATTTATTTTTATTTGTGGGTTTATTTTTGTTTATGAGTTACTGTATTGAAGTTTCAGACTGGGGTGTTTACTCCCATCATATCTTATTTGATTCAGATATTTCACTATTTATGATGTTGGTTAATTTAGTATGGTGAATGTGACATTTAAATTATTCAATTGTTTTAAATCATTGCATGTTAATTATAAAGATAAAATTTGACACTAGCCTTTCAAATACTAGGTGGTTAGTAAATATTAAAAAGTTTTTTCGACAGTGGTGCTAAGAATGGAATAACTGGATATTCTTTTTTTATTTTAATAAATGACTGATCACCCAGTGTTTAATTAAACAAGGTGTCACAGATGGTATTAGAGCATCAGGTTTTAGTGTCTTAGGTATCTATGCAGCTTATTGCATTTTAGCGTAGCCTGCTTTCTTGTAGAGCCCTATTATTAGGATTGTTGTATTCTTTATTACACCTTTACATCTTCAGCTATTTTAAAACATATTTAACTGTGGATTGATGGAATTTTTTTTACTTTGAGATGCCTCTTCGATGTGCCACACGAGCCAACCCAGAGGCATAGCTAGAGCCTCAGCCAACTACAATACATGGTTCTTTGAAAGCCGGAGAGGTTTCCACCATAGTTGCTCAGACAGTTAATGAAGCATTGGCCATAGTTGCACAGTATGCCCCACCCTAGGCACAGGTTGTGGTACTAGTTCAAATGTAGGCGTTACCTTATGCCTGGGAGCGTGTTAGAGATTCCTTCCAAAAGGCACACCCTCCCGAGTTCCAGTGGAGTTCAAACGTGGTAGTTGCGAGCTAGTGGAAGAAAGACATTCAGAGGCATATGAGGATGTGCGAGTGTAAAGACGGGGTGTCACACCTTCCTTTTACTTGCAGCCTGTAGCTACAAGTCTAGATTTGTATTTCTCAATTGATTGATCCACGTTTAATTTTCTCCTGAATACCCATTTTCATCTAAGAGGACTATTATATGGTGTAAGGTCCACTAATTCCTAGTATGGTTTTCCATGATCGATTTAATTTAATTATTAACATCCTCATTATATTAAGAAGCTTATGGTGTTGATATCACTTGTTAAAAGATACTAGGCTCACTATCTAACATAAAAATTATAAAACCTGGACCAAACGACTTTAAAGTCTTTGTCCTTTTATCACGTCTAGGTTCGATGCCATCATCTTTTTCAATAGATTCAATATCAACATTCTATTTATAATTACTAGATGCAGTGTCATAAGTTCATTTTGAAGAACATGAATCAACCACTTTACTATCAGGAAATATATCTTCGAAGAAATATAATTTTCTAGATTTAATGATAATGTTTACTTATATATCAGGATTCTATGATTTATGAATAAGAAATTTATATGAACTACTATTAATCGCATAACTAATAAAAATTCTATCAATAGTTTTTGGTCCTATTTAATCCTTTTACGACCAAGAAACACTACCTTTGCAAGACACCTCCACACTTTGAGTTATTTGTAAGAAGGTTTTTGACCTTTTCACAATTCGTATGGTGTCTTATGTGTTTTATTATGAGGCATTTTATTACGAAGGTAGTTTTCATGAAAGCTTCCCCCCATAAATTTTGAGGTAAACCCAAACTTATCAACATAGCATTCATTATCTCTTTTAGAGTTTAGTTTTTGCACTAAACAATTCTATTACATTAAGATAAGTAAAGAGCTGTAGTTTGATGAATAATTCCAATTCCATATTTTCATCAAAATTATTCAAGGGGAGAATCATATTCACCACCTCTACTGCTATGATCCACTTTCATTTTTTTATTACTTGATTTTCATCTTTAGTTTTGTAATGTTCGAAGACATTAACAACCTCATGCTCGCTTCAAAGCAAGTAAACATAACAATATCTTGTGCAATCGTCAATAAAAGTAATAAATACTTTTTTCCACCTGTTGTTTGGACAAATTTCAAATCACATATATCACTCTGAATTAACTTGAGAGGATTCAAAGTTCTTTCAATAAAATAAAAAGAAGTTTTAGTTAACTTTGATTGCACACACGTTTCACACTTATGATTTGAGTCAACATTAAATTTAGGTATTAAGTCTAAATGAATTAATCTCTGAATAATATCATAATTAATGTGGTGACAAGAAATATCAACAAAAATTATAAGTAAATGAAATCACCAAAAAAATAAAGAAGAAGAATAAGTTTAATCACAATCACAATCACACACAACACAAGGTGTGCGTGGTTCGACAAATTGCCTACGTCCATGGTGGTGCTCTCAGTTTGTATTTCTCTTTTCTCCAGAGGAGTATTTTTTTGTTACATGCCCTTTGCCCCGGGCTAAGGGTACAATATATACATGTAAACTTCGGAGAGTGGGAGTGTTGGGATCTCCCACGTTATCCCACTATCCCTAGAATATCTCATGAGAGATTTTAGGAAAAAAATGGGTCATTGCTAACTAAATGTCATTGAGGCTTTGGAGTTTGGTCCAGGCTTTCCCTATTTTTAATAGGGCCCAATCCGAATACTTCTTTGGGTCTATGAAAATGGACGAGGTACCCACAATTGCCCCTAAATTTTTTGGGTCATAATTTGGGCTCAATAATTTTAAATGATAACTCTCATGGAACTTTTGTAAATTGTGTGAAGCTTTGGAGAGTGAAACGTCTTTTCCTAAGAGATTTGGGCGTTAGATCTATTTCATTCTTCATGTGTCATCATCAAGAGGGTTTAAAACTGTTTGAAGGAGCCATTTTTGACGTCGCTTCACAAGTTTCAAATTCTCAAGACATCTTTCTTTCCTCAGTGCGTCTTCTTGCTTCCAGGTCTTACCCTTCATCTTTGAGTTTTTCCTTATCTTTCCATCTTCCTTTCTTGTGGCCCTGCGTCATCTCAGGCTGATTTTTACTTCGTAACTCTTCTAAACTTCTTATCCTTTTTTTACTATTGAAATTTCTTTTCTATTACTGCTAGGGTTTATTTATGGCCAAAATAGGTAATAGATCTGTGGACAAGTTTAGGGAGTCCTATAACATCCCCAACTCGGTGGACATTGAATATTCCCCCGTTCCTCGTAATGTTTGAGACATTGAGGATGGGCAGTGGATTCACGTTCTCTTGTTGTCTCAGGGGGGTCTAACTTTCCCCCTAAATTGCCTATTTTTACAGTTCTTTAGTTACTTGTACAATGTTCTTGCCCAATATTCTCCAAATGTTTGGAAAATTATTGACAATTTACATAGGATCAATCAGCTCTATGGCACTAATTTAGCTCTCATTGAAATCTGCTACTATTATATCTTTTCTTGAACGAGCTTGGGTCTCCTTTACCAGAAATTTAGGAGTATTGATAGGGTGTTAGTAGTTAATTAACCTAATTCCCATAAGGATTATTGGCACTAAGTCTTCATTGATAGGAACTGGCAGTTCCCTCCCCAGATCGAGGGGACTAGGTACAGGGGACCTAGGAATCCCTTCTTTGGGGAGGAGTACATAGGTAGATATATTTTCATTATAATGCTTATTGATTTCTTATTAGTGTGATCTTTCTCTTATGTCTTATTTTTTCCTTTTCAGCGAAGGCGAAGAACTTGGAACCTGCTTCCCTCAAAATCCGATTTGCTGAACTGATAAAAGCTTAGAAGATAAGGGAACTTTTGGTTGATGGCGAGCATCCGAGGTCAGATAATTTCCTTTTAGAGTACAAAACATAGGATCTAACTTCATTTCTCGACCTATTGATAGCATTCCTCACCTCGATATACCAGAGGAGGTCGCTGATGAGCTAATTCAGTTAGACGAGGATGAGAGTATCTCTAGTGAAAGTAGTGTAGGAGGTAATAGGGGTGAAGCTGAGTGTGATTCTAGTGAGGAGAGCTCGAGTGATGAGGGATATTCTAGTTCGAAGGATAGTTTGGAGTGTTCAAAGAGTTCCACTAAGGAGACTATGTCCCCCAGGAAGAATTTAATCCAGGATGATGATGAGGATAATATTGCTCTGTATCGTAGGCTGAAAAAGTAGAAGTCTAGGAGTGGGAACACTGCCACTGGCTCCCAAACTATGGCACATGAAAGGGAGAGGAAGAAGAAGGAGGAGGCATTGATAAAGGAGTGAGAGAGGAAGAAAGAGGAAGAGGGTTAAGATGGAGAAAAAGAAGAGAGAAGAAGAGAGAAAGAGAGAAGAGGTAATGATTAAAAAGGGACAGTCCTTGGTGTCTGTGTCTACCTTGGCTGAAGGGTCTTTAGTCGCTCTTACTCCTTCACTAGCTCTGGCAGTCCTTGAGAGAGTAGTCTTGCCAGAGGTAATTGAGCATGGGGACTAACTAGTTAGCCCTAAAAGAGAGCCAGGGGATAGCCTTGGTAAGTCTACTTTTACTTTCTCACTCTGTAATTTTATTTTCCATACCTTCTCCACTAACGTTTTCTTACTTCTCTACAGTTTGTGTATAATTTCATCGTTCTCTATCGCAGTCGTGATGAGCCAGTGAGGAAAAATTCTGAGCTAAAAGCTATTAGTGTTGCTCAGAAATCTTCTAATCTTGCCTTGGATGAAGCTAAGAAAAAGAAGGAGGAAGCGTCTAAAGAGCTGGAGGAACTGAGGCAGTCGTATAACATAGTCTGTATGGGAAAGCTGGCGATGGTTGAGGAGAATAAAGAGCTTGACGAGAAGATAAATAAGCCAAAATCTTAGGCTGCCACCATCAAGGAGAGCTCTTACAATATTGGGTTGATCACTATATATGAGGATACTGAGGCTTAAATCGGCAACATCAGTCGGTTCAACTTCAAGAAAGCTTGGTATAAGGCTTTGCTTTCTTCTGAGGTGGATGTTGATTCCCCTCTCTTCGATGAGCACGTCCCTGGTCCAAAACCTCTTGTAGAGGGCGTGCCTCCTCCTGCTACCAATGAAGGTGTTCCAACTGTTCCAACAAGTGCTACTGATGGTCCCATCGATCAGGGAATGGTGGCTGTTCCATCCTAGGGAGGAGAAAATGAGGCGACTACAGATAAGGGGAAGAAGCCATCATCCTCAGAGCAGACTAAGGTTGCTAACTAGTCTTTTTAGGGGGCCCTTATATTTTTTTATATTTATATTGTTCTCTTCTTCTCGCTGATGTAGTTGTATGTGAACTATTTTGGTTTTAATGTAATGAAGTTATGTTCCTTTTCATATACTCATCTAGTTATTCTCGATGCTTGTATGATTTGTAGCTTATCGATCTTGATGAGTATATCCCATCCACTTCTCGCTTAGGCCAAATTCTTGGTACTAATGTGAGCGACCAAGTTCATCATGCCTTTATGAAAAATTGCAAATCTCTTAGAGTAAGGAACCAGGATTATATGGACCAGCCCGAGATGGTCGCCAAGTTGAAAGATAGGCTTAAGGATATAAGTGAGATTGGAACCTCTATTCAAGAAGAGGTCAATGCTCTTAAAGTGAAGCTCCTAGAATCATCTGAAATCAACTTGGTTGGCATGATGTTCCAACAAGAAAATGATATATTGAAGTGCGAGCTCGTCCTCTTGAGGGAGAATGCATCGAGCACAGTTCCGTTGCTTGTCCAAGGTTCTTCATCATTATTGGCACGGCGAGCTGGAAACCTTACCAATTGTTCTCAGAGGGAGATTGTTGAGATAAAAGGGGATGTCACTCGAGCGTATGTGATTATGACCGAGCTTTAGCGAGATGTTACTAGGTTGAGACAGTTTTTCAAGAATGGTCTTCGACAGGCATGGGCGGATGGCTACGACCAGGGTTGGACTAACACTCCAAAGAAGTTGAAGGAGGTCGAGGAGTTAGCTTTCATAAGAGGGTGGCTGAGTGCCCTCAAGGAGTTATAAGTTCTCAAGAACTCTGTTCTCTGGTATAGTCATGAATTCTCTCCCTCAACTTTGATGCCGAATCCATTCAGAAGGGATGATCGCTGGATTCCTATAGATGCAATCCCAAGATATCTCCTGGAGCTGAGTTTAGATGAAGTTGAGGAGGAATTCTCTCCTCACCCAGATTATGGCCGAAGAGCGCGAGTATTTGACTACCTTGCTCAGCGACCTGGTCCTTATTAGGTTTTGAATCATTTAGCATATGTAACTCTTTGTACATGTAGTTATGTAATAAAATATTTATGTTTTGGGTGATTTAGTGACTAAACATGTGCTGTGTTATTTTTCACTTTATTGATGTTTTGCTTAGTTACCTTGGGTTCTTTCAGTCGACTAGATATGACTTAGGCAGAGTTGGTTGTCAAGTGAGTATCCCCCCAGTCCAGTATGCTTTAAGTGTACCATTATGTCTTACTTTACCTATTAGGTCGTGTCATCACACTGCCTTAAGCCTAAGTGATGCAATGGTGAGGATACACCTGGTATCGGATATTCTATTCGAACAGGATTATTGGGCCAGATTATGTTGGTGACCAACTTGGGTTGTCCATGTTGCCTAAGGGTCCCCTGTAGGGCTTCATATATTTCCAGGGGCAAGCTAGGAGGTCATTCGTTTCAATTGATGAATGCTTGAGGAGGGTCATTACATATCGACCCTGCTTTTTTTAACTAATAAGTTTCTTATGATCTTAGTTTTGTATGTTAAGAGGGGAGCCTGTAGCTGGGAAAGGGTGCATATACTATAATGTGGTTGAGAAAACTAACACTTCATAAAATGCCAATGACAAATAAATCTTATTAATCAGAGAAGTATTGAAAATTCAACATTAAGTTCGCAAAAATAAAAGAAATCTAGAAGTAGAATTTCTTGAAGTTGGCTGCATTCCAAGCTCTTGGTGTCTCCCTTGCCTCTAACGTTTCTAAGTGGTAGGCTCCTTATAGGTCGTCTCTTATCACAATGAATGGACCCTCCCAGTTTGTTCCAAGCTTTCCATCCTTTTCTTTCACAGCATTCTAAGAACTTTCCTCAGGATGTAGTCCTCAACTTGGAATGTTCTTGGATTGACTTTTTTATTATAGTGCTTTGCTAGCTGTTGCTGGTAGGTTGCTAGTTTCACTAGATCCAATTCTCTTCGCTCGTCGGCTAAGTCAAGTTTAGAGAGCAATGCTGCATCGTTTTGGCCTTAGTCGACCAGAGTGGTCCTCATAGTAGGGATGTTAACTTTTAAGGGGATAATTGCCTCCACCCCTTAGGTGAGCGAAAATGGTGTCTCTCTTGTTTCTCGCCCTGGGGTGGTGCGGTAAGCCCATAAGATATGGGGTATTTCGTTTACCCATGCTCCCCTGGCTCGCTTTAAGCACTTTTTTAATACATCGATCATCATTTTGATGGAAGCCTCAGCCTGTCCATTGTGCTGAGGGTATGCCATAGAGCTGAAGTAGTTCCTGATCCTATGGTCGCTGTAAAAACCCTGGAAGAGGCCACTCTCGAACTGGGTTCTATTGTCAGTGATGATAGTCCTGGGGATCCCAAAGTGAGTGATGATGTTTCTCCATATGAATCTTATCATATCTGCATCTCTAATGTTTGCTAATGGATCTACCTATATCCACTTAGTGAAGTAATATGTTGCGACCAATAGATACTTGTGATTACCTGCTGCAGTTGGTTGAGGTCCCACGATGTCTATACCCCATTGGGAGAAAGGCCATGGGCTAGTAAGTGACTTTAGGTCGCTAGCTAGTTGGTGAACCATAAGTGCGTTAAGTTGGCACTTTTTTCACTTTTGAGATTAAATTCTAGCATCTTTATAAAGGTACGGCCACCAGTACCCTTCTTTCATTGCTTGAAAGGCTAGTGACTTGCCCCTAATATGACTCCCACAGATTCCCTCATGCACTTCTTGCATGACTCACTCGATATATTTTGGATGAACGCACTAGAGGTAAGGGCCAATGAAAGATATTTTGTAGAGCTTGTCCTCTGGAGATAAGTGAAAGAGGGAAGCTTTGACTCTTATCTGGTGGGCGATCTTCTTGTCACTTAGAAGGATATCATTCTGCAAGTAATCTTTTATAGGGTCCATCCAACTTGGGTCTATTTCGATCTGGAGAATGTGTTCTGGGTTTGGTAGCTAAATGTTCTTAGTAATGCTTGTCTATGTAAGGAAATCAATCGAAATTGTCCTATTTAAGTTGGAGTTGATTGCAGAGCTCAAGGTTACTAGGGCATCGACATGGCTGTTCTGCCCCCTTGGGAACTTTTGGATATTTATGTACTCGAAGCTGGCCATCAACCTATTGACAGTGGCGAGATAGACTATCATCCTCCCATCTCTTGTGTTGAAATCTCCGCTTATCTAGTTGGAGACCAACTATGAGTCGCCAAAACATCCATTCCTAGCATCCGTGATTTATGCAGTCTTGCGATCAGTGATTCATATTTTGCTTCGTTGTTGGAGGCTTCCTATCCAAGCCGGATTCCTTGATCGAGGACTGTATCCTCTGGGGTAATTAGTACAAGGCCTACTCCTGCCCATTTGGAATTGGAGGAGCCATCAACATACAATCTCCAGATTCTTGACGCTGGTGGAACTTCTCGCTCGTGATTAGTCTGGGACTGGTTGTAAGGCTATTTTCCTATAAAATCAACGATGAAATTGGCGAGGATCTTCCCATTGATGGATGGAACTGAATGTCAAATTGCCCGAGCTCAATCTACCACTTTAATAGTCTACCTAAGAGGTATACTTTCCTCATGACTGCTTTAAGAGGGTGGGATGTAAGTATCTTAATGGAGTGGGCTTTGAAATCGTGTTTGAATTTTCTCGAGGCTATAATTAGTGCAAATGAGAGCTTTTCTAGTGGTAGGTATCACTTGTTAGCGTCCAAAAGAGTCTTGATCGTGTAATAGATCGGGTACTAGATCCCTTTTTTCTTGCATACTAGTCCAGAACTCACAGCATGACTAGATACTGCAAGGTAAAGGTATAGAGAATTGTTCTCTTGAAGGATTATGAGAAATGACGGTCTGCTGAGGTAAGCTTTGATACCTTCCAACGCCCTCGAGCAATCCTCGTTCCACTCCACATCCTTACTTTTCTTCAACAACTAGAAGAATGGTTGGCATCTTTTGGAAGACTTTGAGATGAACCGATTCAGGGCGGTGACCATTCTTGTGAGATTCTGTACGCCTCTTATCATTCGGGGGGAGGGGGGGCTGCCTGTTGATAGCATCAATCTGGTATGGGTTAGCTTCAATACCTCTCTTACTGACTAAGTACCTAAGGAATTTTCCTAAATGGACACCGAAGGAACACTTACTCGCGTTGAGATTCATTCGGTACTTCCTGAGGATTTCAAAGGTCTTTGATAGGTCAGAGATGTGGTCATCTTTGAGCTTGCTCTTGACAAGCATGTCATCGATGTAGACCTCTATAGTGCTGCCCATTTGGTCTTTGAACATCTTGGTGACCAACCACTAGTAAGTTTCTCCTACATTGTTGAGCCCAAAGGGTATAACCTTATATCAATATAGCCCAATTGTGGTTATAAGTGTTGTTTTACCTTGATTCGGCTTGTGTAAAGGGATCTGGTGATATCCGTAGTATGCGTCCAGGAAGCTCATCCTCTCATGTGCTATCGTGGCATCCATCAGATGACTGATCTTTGGGAGGGGGAAGCTGTCTTTAGGGCATGCTTTGTTGAGATCGGTAAAGTCGATACAGACTCTCCACTTTCCATTACTCTTGGGTACAACTACTGGGTTGGATAGACATTTGGGGAACTGGGCTTCCCGTATGGATCCCGCATCCAACAATTTTCCAAATTCCTTTTCCACTGCCTTAGTTTTCTCTGGAGAAGTTCATCGAGCTTTCTATGCTATTAGTTTGAAAGTTGGATCGACGTGAAATCGATGACAAGTGATGTTAGTATCAATACCGGGCAGCTCGTAAAGCTCCTATGTAAAGACATCTAAATTACTTCGAAGTAGGATGACCAACTCCCTTTTTCTCGATTTGTGAGTGAGGTTCCAATCAAGAAATTTCTTTCATTCGAGATGCTACTGGCTTTGACTTCCTCCAGTTCCTCGATGACTCTTTCAGAGGGAAGGAGCCTGGTCTCTTCCACTCCTGGTCCGCCATATTTTAGTTTCTATTTTGATGGCATTAACCTCTCTTATTCCTTATTCTCACTTCTAACTTCTTAAACCTTCTTCTCTGGCTTGGGACAAATGGCCGCTATAAAGAACTTTCTTGCCATCACCTGATCTCCATGGATCTCCATCACTCCTCGTTCAGTCACACATTTGAGCTTCTGATGGTAGGTGGATGGGATAACCTTCATCGTGTGCAGCCATCCTCTACTGATGATTTCTTGGTAGGGTGAATCAATATCGACCATGAGAAATTCAATTTTTTTTTAGATTTAAGATGTTTTCTGCCCTTACTGGAAGGACAATATTTCCCAAGGGGATGGTTATGTTTCCAGTGAAGCCAATTAAAGGAACGGTGGCTTCATTTGGGTCGGCGACACTTAATTTCAACTTCCTGAATAGGTAAAGATACATTACTTCGGATGAGCTACATTGGTCGACGATCAACCTGTCGACGTTATAGTTAGCTATCCTGAGTGTAATGATCAGTGCATCATGATGCAGGGTTCTCACTCCCACCAGGTCCTCATATGTGAACACAATATGCTTGTTGTAGTCGACATCTTCTGCTTGCCGATGCTTCCCAACTTGTGTGTTTGGCTGAATCGATTTGAAAAGGTTGTATTATTGCTATAAGCCTTTTCACTTCCATTCAAGTCATATTTACTTGAATATGTTTGAGATCGGACGCCCCATGAATTACTGTGAACTCATGGACGGTGTCTTCCTCAAGCACGTTATCATGCCTTCAATCTCTATTGGCAGCTACCTTCTCTTCTTTTCTCTCCATGAATTCACTCAAGTGTCCAGCTTGAGCTAACTTTTCAAGGTGGGACTTGAGGGCTTTGCAGTGCTCAGTTTTGTGCTTATCCTCCTTGTGGAAAGTACATCTCAGCACGTTGTTCCATTTGGTAGGGTCTCCACCCATCTTCTTGGGCCACTTGATGAATGGTTCATCCTTGATCTTTTCTAGGATCTTATAGATCGGTTCTCTAAAAATATTATTTACTGCTTGAAGCGCCTTCAAGGCATCACTCTTGTTCTCATTATTGGGTCCATTCTTTCCCCCATTCTTACTTCTTTTCTTTTTACCCTCATTCTTGTCGCTCCTCTTGCCGGTAACCTTGGCGCGACCATTTTCTCCTGCACTGAGATGGGTCACATCTTCGACTTTGGCATTTTTTCAATACGAGCCATCAAGTGGTCGATGGTTGTGGCCTCCTTCTTAGTGATGGACTAGTGCAAGAGGTAGGAACTGGGTAAACCAATCTTAAAGGATACAAAGGTGACCTTCTCCTAGTAGTCCTCGACCTTGTTGAACACCTCCTAATACCTCTTCGCATAGTCTATGAGGATCTCCTGGGGCTTTTTCTTCATTATCAACAAATAATCCATCATCTTCGGATCGGATCTGCTGGTACTGAAGCGAGCTATGAAGAGCTCTGCCAGGGACTCAAAGTTCCTAATGGATCTATGTGGGAGTTTATCGAACCACTTTTGGGCCATGTCGTGCAAGCTCGACAGGAAAATTTGACACATCAGTGCATCCTTATGGTTCCAAAGGGTCATGGCCTGACTGTACTGTCTGACATGGTCGACGGGATCAGTCTTTCCATCTTAGATCATGAACCTAGGCATTGTGAACTTCTTGGGGGCTTCCTCTTCTTCTATATCCCTTGAAAAAGGGGACTTCATCTAGGTCCTGAGAGCTTGCCTAAAAAGCTCTCTTATCTATCTATCACCCCGATGTACTGGGTGTTGGTCCATCTCTCTCCGAACTAAGTTTTGTATATCGTTGTTCCTTCAGCTTTGGCTCCTGCAACGATAAGCTAGTTGTTGTTACTTGAACCAGTCGTTATCTAACCTTTGTCCCTCAATTCTTTGAGACCCACGCCTTAGGCTCCCTCCTCAGCTGCGAGATCTGCTCGCCTAAGGGATAGGATCCCGATAATGCCGTTGCCTTATTTTATGATGGATTTCTCTATCTATCTTCTCTAGTTCCTCTTGAGGCGAGCATTTTTGGCTTCCTGCTTGTGAGTAGCCTCCTCCTTCTCTTGGAGTCTGGCCTCATAGGCATCGATCAACCTGGAAACTTGTGTAGACCTAGCTGGCCCCTGGCTTTCTTCCTAGGCTTACCGTTTGTGACACCCCGCCTAATAAAATACCGGGTGATCAGTCCTATACCAAATTAAAACAGGAATCTCAGTTGGATCATCCTTAGCATCACTGTCGAAAACTTTATTTAAGACTTACTAACCACCTAGTATTCCAAACGCTAGTGTCAATTTTATCTTTTACTTAAACCAAAACTGTACATGCGGAATTAAAATATAAACCATTCACACAACTGAATGAAAATAAACTGAATCATAATCAATTAAACAACTTGCCGAATAAACCATCAGCCACCAAAGTAAAAATAATACAATATAACATCCAACATCTGAATAAAATATAACTGAAAACTGTACTAAGAGGTCTGGGCAACAAGCCCTAAGTAAAACTGAACTGAGAAAAGATTCGTACTCTAGGAATGAATGAACGATGCGTCTAATCCAAACTCCTGCTAACATCCACATATGTCGCAACTCCGTGTCCCTGGAATTGAGTATCAATCCTGGCGTCCCTGTGGCTGGACACCTAAAAGGTTTTGGAAAATAGTTTTATAGCAATGGGTTAGAACCCAAAACATTTGGAAAATATTTAGCAAGTGAATTAACTGCTGTAATTTAAAATGCATAAATGCTCTTCATATTAAAGTTAGTGTCGCACTCTCTTGTGGACATTCTCACCCCTCCACTAATGTGCACACCTAACGGTTACCTTAACTCCACCTAGTTGTACTACCCCGTCCAACTAGTCCTGGTGTAACCTCCCCTTGCCATACTACTCTAACCCGAGTATTATTATTTCCGAATTATAAGTTATCTCACTAATCAACTTATTTAATTCCTTCTTAATTAATAGCCTATAACCGTAACACAAGTTATATCAATTAAATATAACACACACTGTATTATTCCCAAAATGTTTAACTTAATTAATTTCTCATTAATTAACAGCATATAACTGTAACCCGAGTTATATAAAAATAAATACATCACACACTGTATTATTACCTACATATAATGTTCACTACCATATTATATGTATCTTACTAAAACATCCATACATATATAATACGTGTACCCATCCTTCCGAGTATACCCTCACTGGATGATTTCCTCTCAAGTGCCATCTCACTAGGTGTGCTCAAATAACCTAGTTACCCAAGTTGGATTCGCTCACCAACCTGGTTCAAAACAAAACGAAGTGGAGGCGGTCATATTCCTTCCCTGAAAGTGAGATAAGCCCCTCACCCATATAATGGATGCTATGACCTGGGAATATACTCACCCTACTCCTCAAGCTAGGGGATTCACCCACATCGCGCAACCTCCCTTGATAGCACTAGAGAATATAATTTAATAAATATCTAATCACTGATATTTAGTAGCACACACAATATATACACATATATATATATACTATCACTACACCGTATATATATATATATATAAATAAACCCCGACTTTACCGTGTACTCACAACCCGTAACACTAGCCTGAAATCCCGAGTCTCTCGCCTGACTCGACCAAATAAGTTTTCTCACTTATTATATTATTATTATCCCGAGTCTATGGTCTGACTCTAATTTAATTAATTCCCATATTAATTAATGTAATACTTTCCCCGAGTCTATGGTCCGACTCTGTGTTAATCAATTTACACGCTTAATTAATTAATACCAATCCAAGTCTATGGTCCGACTTTCATTTAATTAATTTCACCCAATTAATTTCTATGATGATAGCCCGAGTCTATACCTCGACCCTTATTTAATTTAATATCACCTAAATTAACTCATTACCTCCCTGAGTCTACCATCCGTCTCTAATTAAATTAATTACCCACCTATTAATTTAATACCTTCCCGAGTCTACAATCCTACTCTAATTATATAATTAGCACAATTATCAATTTAATACCAATCCGAGTCTGCGGTCTGACTCTATTTAAATTAATTTACACACTAATTAATTTATTTCCTTCCCGAGCCTACAACCCAACTCTAGCTAATTAATTGCACATTAATTAATTTACCACTTTCCTGAGTCTATTTTCCGACTCTACCTTAATTAATTTATCTCCAACCTTAATTCACTACCTTGGAGTCGCTTAGCCAATATACCCGGACTCACTCACTTGATCCGTATCTCCCTATTTTGGAATAACATCCCTCAATTTCCTCCATAGAGTTTCCCCACATAAATTGCTCGTAGTCCCAATTACTATTCCCCATAATTACTAGGAATATGTATTTCATAATTATATAACACTAATTAATGTATGAAAATTAATATATAATTAAATTCCCCCTTATCTCACACACAGGCCGAACTGCCCAGAATTAACCATCGTCGATCGATCGATCGATCCCTTCGTTCCAGCTCTCCTTCCTTGTTGAATTTCACCATTAACGAAAATTAAGGTTTTTAATCCAAAGTCTAAACCTCAAATCACATTATCCCACCACATAAACATAGTTATTCCACATCCTACACATCAAGGGACCTTAGGATAATCAATTTATCTACTTATTTCATGATTTTCGAAATGGGTCTTTCTCCATAAAATTCAATTATCTGTTTTACAATCCAATTTCCAGATTTAATTTCTACTCTTTTATGTTCTGGATTTCTCATTCAAACCATATGTATATATTCAGATATCAATCACCTATCTAAATCTTACTTTGAATCTCATTCAAGTGTCCCATAAACAAAAACCCCATTTTGTACCCATTGACACCCGAAACGAATTTTAGTATACACATAACTAAAATATGAATTGGATATCACAATTTAGAAGTAAAAACAGTTAACCACTTGCCTGGAATTGTTCGTAGGGTCTGATCCGTCGTCGACATCCCTTAATTTGGCTCCAATAACCTCCAATTTGCCTTTTGATTGTTTCCCCCAATCTCCCTCTCAAACCCTAGGTTAGAATAATGTTGGATGCTCCTTTTCCTTTTCTTAAGTTTAGGTTTAAAAACACAAATCCCGTTTTTTGCCTAATGGGCTAAATTAACATAGCCCAAATCACCCCATGTGGGCCCGGCTATTCCCAAAAATGTCCCGAGACCCAATTACTACCCCGGGTACTCTTTTCTGACTATCTCGACCCATCCGGACTCAACCGCGCACTCAGAATTGACATCCAAATTAATTTATAAAAATCCTTATCTCACACCCAATTTAGTCTATGCCGACTCCCGGGTGGGATAAGTGCATACCCCGTCATTAATACCTGAAATGACGTAATTAAATTATTACTATTCACTTAGTAAATAAACTTCCCTAAAAATTAACCATTCACTTCCCGATTCATATTTAAATATATATATTGTCATAATTAATTCAATTAAAATTACAACACACCAGTAATTTAAAATCCCGAATTAATTAAATATCAACTGTACAAAAATACGGGGTGTTACACCGTTCTGGGTGAAGCCTGGGGTTTGAGCGACGAACTTCAGATCTAACCCTAAAAGGGATATGTTTCTCTCAAATATCCCCCGCTTAAGGGGTATTACTGTTGTGATTAGACATTCTAGGTTCTTGTTGGTGAAAGATTTCTTAATGCAAGAACAACCACTTCCCAGAGATGGCGCCAATTATGGTGACAAGAAATCTCAACACAAATTATAAGTAAATGAAATCATCGAAAAAAGAAAGAACAAGAATAAGAATAATCACAATCACACACAACACAAGGTGTACATGGTTCGGCAAATTGACTACGTCCACAGTGGTGCTCTCAGTTTGTATTTATCTTTTATCTAGAGGAGTATTTTTTTGTTACATGCCCTTTGCCCCGGGTTAAGGGTCCAATATATACAGGTAAACTTTAGAGAGTGGGAGTGTTGGTCACTCCCACATTAGCCCACTATCCCTAGAATGTCTCATGAGAGATTTTAGGAACAAGATGGGTCATTGCTAACTAACTGTCGTTAAGGCTTTGGATTTTGGTCCGGGATTTCCCTATACTTAATAGGTCTCAGTTCGGCTACTTCTTTGAGCCTACGAAAATTGATGAGGTACCCACAATTAACATGAGTTAATCTACCATGACATGCATCATAAGATTTAAGCAAATAAGCAGAAGATACATTCTTCTTATTAATAATAGGCATCATGATAATTACATTAAGTTTAAAGAGCTCATTGTTCAAATATCATTTTCCCACAAACATACCACTGTTAGTGAGTACAAATTTGTCATATTCAAATACTAGTTTAAATTATTTCTCACTAAGTAAGGACCTGGAAACCAAGTTCTTTCGAATGTATGGGACATGGATCATGTCATTGAGATTAGGCTCCTTTCCCAAAGTAATTTTGAGTTTAACGTTTCCTTTGCCTTCAACCGTCGAACCTATGAAAAGTTGATCCTTGTGATTAGAGTGTTTGTAGGAAGTAAATATATTCTTGTAAAAACATATGTGACGAGTGGCCCCAGTGTCCACCCACCATTTTTTAGTGTTTCCCACGATGTTGACTTAAAAAACCATGGATGAAAAGCTCAATTCAATAATATTGTTTGAAAGGTTCTGAACTTCAGTGACATTGTCTTGTGTGGGTAGAGGATTCTTAGTCCCTTGATTCATGATGACCCAGCTTGTAAAAAACAAAGCATTTGCCATCAAACTTTTTAAAGTTCAACCTTTTTGATTCTTTAAAATAACCACCTTGGTTCACACACTTTCTTTTGTTGTTCTTTCTACCTTGCCCTCATGTCACAACATGTGCATTTGATTCCATAAAATTTATAGTTTTCTTCTTAGCTGCATGATTATTCTCTTCAGTCCTCAATCTCACAATCAAGTCCTCAAGTTTTACGTTTACATTTCAAATAATTTTTAAAATCATTCCAAGATGGTGACAATTTTTCAATCATTGCATCCACTTGAAATAATTCACTTAATTCCATTTTTTAGAAAATATTTCATGAAAAATTAGTTGGAGCTTTTGCACTTGATTCATGACAGTTTTTGAATCAATAATTTTAAAATTCAAGAATTTTTTGATAACAAATTTCTTCATTCCGACATCTTTTATTTTTTATTTTTTGTCCAAACACTTCCTTACCTCTTTAGCCCTTTTAATAGGGATACACACATTAAACAATTTGTTCTAGATTATTGACGATATAATTCTTTCATAAAAAAATCAAAATGTTTTCATGCATCCACGACAACAATTACTTGCTAATGAGTCTCACTTTATTTCAAAGATGGTGCCTATAAGGACATTATTTTATTTTCCCATTTACATTATTGTATGTTGTATAATGCTATAATCGTCGAAGACTTATTCAAGTTGAATCGTGCATCAAGACGGATCCGAATATCAACTTTCTTCAACAAAGACGCATCTGCGAGAGTAATTTTGGTAAGGTTGTGTTTAAGTTCCTTTACGGTTCATTTAAAATTGTTTGGATATTTTTCTAAAATATTTTCTAAGTTTTGATGCGTTACTTTTCGTCAAAAAGAAATTTTTCTAAGTGTTGAGGCAGATTTTTTTATCGAAATAATTCTTTTTTTATTTTTTTACTGTCGTTCGAGCGACACCTGTATGTCGTTCAAATGACATTGGTATTTCACGCGAAACTCGTTCGAGCGACTTCTTTGTTTCGTTCGAGAGACGCGCCACCTTAAGTTTTTATATAAATCGTGTTAAACCACTCCATTTTCATTAAGAAGACCTAGCAAATTTCTTTCTTTATAAACTGCTAACAACAAATTACCTTTGTCTTCTTCATTTAGGGTTCAAATCCTTTTGTTTTCAATTCACAAATCCTAATCTCTTTTAGTCAATTATTTTATAACCCAAGATAGGATACGATTTTGTTGGAGTTTCTCTTATAGGGAGGATAATCTATTGCTAATCTAGATGCCATTTGAGGGAGGTGCTGGGCTGACTTGTATGCGTGTCAAAGGGAGTACTCGTGGGTGTTCCTAGCCTGACTGGACTACGTGTCTTTGTGTATCTTATGAGGTTGATTCATTACTGATTTAGGTTACGTTCTATGAGAGTTTGTTGCGGTAAATTCTTTGCAGATTTCCCTTGTAATCATTGCGAGTATTATTAGTGAAATAAAAGGTTTTGCCCTTCGGGGTTTTTTTCTAAAATCTGTGAGTCAACAATTCATATTTGTTTGTGTTGGCATGATCCACTTCACCTAGATGTATGTTTTAGGGATGAATTAATTTGGTTTAAAAATTGACTCCAATTAAATAAGTCTAAATTGGAAATTTGAGAATTTGATTAAATCAACATCACAACGCATTCAAAGTGCCTCCTCATTAAGGAATTTAATAAAGTTCAAAGCTGTTAAATAAAATAGCATTTGATATTGCCAACATTTAAAATCTCTCTCTTTGAACTTTTGAGACCATGTCCATTATTTGTTGGTACAACCATAATAGACAAAACAAAATTAGAAGTCATTTATATTTTGACCATGAATTATAATATTAATTTTATCACGGTATATATGAGTGGACATATTATATAAATATAACACACTGTTTGTATTCAATAAAAAATGTAAAATATGTTGAGTTTAACATTAATAATTCACATGCAATAAAAGCAAACTATTTTTTATGAATAAATAGAAAATATTCTATTTTTATGAATAGACAAAAAAAATATTATGTTACAAAATTAACATTCACCGTAAACAAATAAGTTTTATAAACACTCAACAAAGAAATTTACATTTTGTGATTTACATAATATATTTTGAAACATATATATTATCATAAAAATATTTTTGTAATTAATTAATACTAAAACTCATTCGTAACAAAATCTCTTCGTTAGATTGTTATCCTAAACGATCTTAATTAATTTACAAAATATATAAACACTAATTAATACATGTATAATAATCTGAAAAATACAAACAAACTTACAGTGACGATAATGCACAATTAATCGATTGAGGGAAGTGTTGAATACTCTTCCTTAAGACGAGATTGCAAGTTGGACGTTATACTCACAACTTGCAAAAGTAGCACTCGAAATTCTAAGTTAAAGTCAAACCAACAGTGATAAAAAACTCTCTTTTATGGATTCAAAAATGGGATTGACTTTTAGACAAAAAATATCTTAAAATCAACAGGAAAATGAAACATAAACCACCAATTTATACTAAAATAAAGTGTAGTTAATATAGTTAAAAAACTGTCACAATAGTTAGGAACATACAAAAAAAATTGGACTCAAAAATTAAATAAAATTTCCAATTAAATTTCCATAGCCCATGCCCGAGCCCCATAAGGAAAAATGGGTCCTTATATAGCACACCCATTTCTTATATTCTATTGATGTATGACTTGGATTTCAACATAACAATTCAACAAAATTTCATATTCCAAGTGGGTACTTTGAGCTACAATTTTCCATTCATTGATTTATGGTTTTACACATATGAGTATACAATGACATACTCCTCGTGGAAGAGGATGTGTCACCACTTCGAACTATCTCGAAAGACATGTGGGTTCCATATAAAATTCACCCTGAAGTTGATAGAAATATAATTTTGACAACTCGATTAAATGCCACAAATTCCAACTAGTCTTAGGTAAATTTACATAACATTAGGATCGAGGCCATGCTTAGGAGAAAAATCTGAAGGGACATACATATTATTTAAAAAAAATTATGTTTGCTTGATGTAACAACCCTTGACTTTGGAGACTAAGTAATTAAATTTTTGGGAAAATAAAATTTAATTAAATTTTAGAATTTTAAAATTTGGGAATTGAAGTCCAAAAATAGAGGACATTTCAAAGTATTCCTGATGATGATTTTGAGGGTACCATCGATCCCGAAAGGGTCGAGATAGTCAAAATGACTGTCATTGGGTTTTATTTCGGCTTCGGAATATTTTTAAGTTAGTTTGACTCGATTTGGAGTAAACGAGTCATTTAAAGTGTGTATTAACATTTAAAATTGGGACTTATGTTTTAAAGGATTTAAGAGGCTTACGGATCAGGCCTTCTCATTTGTGAGAAAGAGAGAAAAAGCCCTAGAGAGAGAAAGAAGAGGGAAAGAAGAGAGAGAGGAAGAAAATCTTGGGATCTCCAGACAAAACACGACATCGAGGATGATCCAACCTCTACAAAATTGAGGCAAGTGTTTAATCTTGCTAAATAAGTCATTTGTGTATTTGATTTCATAAATTATGGGTTAAAGAAATGGTTTGTGGGTATAAACATCAAAACCTAGATTTTGGGTTCTAAAATGGGAATTTGATGTTTATACATGGGTTTAATGATATATAAATTGTTGGGATGGGATGTAGGATGAATTTATATGTTAAGAATATTATTGGGTTAAAGATTTGGGGGCTTGGTGATGATATTTGGGTGTTTGAGGATTTAGGGTTTGATGAAAATGGGAAATCGGGCAAGATAACTGGTATGGCCGGTCGACCGCGCCCAGGGGACTGGTCGACCACGACTTAAGGGAAAAGCCTACTGCATTTCTTCGAAGGAAAAATTTGGCCCGTGGTCGATCGGGGGTCTGGGACTGGTCGATCGGTCCCCTATTTTTATCCCAAGACTTGGATTTCTTTCTTCCCCTTTTCTTTTGGAGTTTTATTCTTAGGGGCTTTCTTAATGGGCTTAATATGAAGGGTTATGATATTAGATCAAGGTAATAGGGCCCTAGGTCGAATAGGAACTTGCGGGCCTATGTTAAACGGATTCAGGAGGATGGAATGCCTCTTTTAGTAATGAAAGAAATATGGAACTAAAGTGATTGTCGGGTTATGTTATCATGATAGAGATGGGTTATCATGAAATGGTTATAAATGGTGGAGATCGTCCCTTTTAGCTTACGTGCGTGTTAATAATGGACATTCCGAGGTAGTGAGGGATCTCAGGAAGGACGGGAGTTCTAGCTTGAGGTCATATGTGAGTTTAGATGCTATTGAGGATCGATGAGAGAGAGTGGTCGCGTATCTCTAGTAATGTTTAACTTGAGAAATAGATTGCAAGTGCAATAAGATTTAGGAGTTCATAGGAGTGATTGATTTATAGTCAGAATTGAGAGCGTTGGGATCATACTCGTAACAAGAATAGTGTGATTAATGAAGGGGATTTTAATAAATTGATGAGATCCTAAAATGGATTTAAGTTTAAGACTTGAGGTAGTAGACTATTAGTTATGAATATACCAATAGTCGAAATTATTACTAGATTCATAAATGTGCTCTCGAATATGGATGGTATGTGTATATATATATATATATATATATATATATATATATATATATATATCCGTATGTTGTTTGGGAGACTATTCATCATAAGAAAATGGATGAATATGCTTCAAGTGAGGGATTGTATTTACATATCAAGGTAAATTAAATGAGTTTGTGGTGACGGCTTGTATATTGAGGATTATGTATACCTATAGCTGAGTTTAGATATCTTATACATATGAACGAGAATTAGTTTGTATATATAGATATATGGATATGTGAATATATATATATATATATATATATATATATATATATATATATATATATATATATATATATATATATATTTATGTTATGGATATACATGGTATGAATATCTAAACCGTATATGATGGTTTAATATTTCATCATATGATGGGATCATATGGATGTATATATATTGTGCATGTGAATGATATATATACTTATGTGGTTAAGCATACTCCGCTCATGCTATCATTAGGAAGTTTCCGTGCAGAGGGTGAGCATTCTGGCTCAAGGAGCAGGGTGCGGATAGTCCCCATGTCATAGTCGTCCAGTGTGTTATTATGTGATTTGTATTTTCGGGGTGAGGCGTGGTGGGTATGTCTCGTCTCAGTGACCGGTTAGGAGCTATGGCCGCTTCTCGGGACGTCGTGTGTGTGTATGGATCCGATGTAGGTGATATTGAGACCGACCGGGGTCCTTAGGATGGTATATGAGTAATGCCCTAGAAGATGATAGCGTGATGCGGTTTTATCGGCGATATATATAGCCGAGTATATTTTGTGTATGACCATTGTACATCATATGTGGTATTTACACTTGGTTCTGGGAATGGATGATATATATATGGTTAGAATAAATGCCTATATATATATATATATATATCCTATAGATGAAAGGATATTGAATCGTTGTGGAGTACATCTTAGATGATTACGATGTACTAGATTGATGGGGGTTGATGTATTGCATTTAAGGAACATTTCAGGTTACATTATCCCAAGGATATTATTGGAGATTTTAAGTTTCTTTCGTATTGTAATCTAAATTTAGTAGTTGTAGTAGTATAATATTGTGTGTACGGCATAATGGATCTCTAGGATTGACATTGTCAAGGAGTTATGCAACAGGGTGGTTCCTTGTTTGGATTTCGCTTTGCGAGACACCCCACACATGAAACGCAGTGCAGTGTTGAGATTGGAGAGAAGTTTTGTCAATAATAATTTGTGGGGTTTTTACCAATTTGTCCCGTTTACTAAGTATGTAGTTCAGTAGGTCCTAACATCTTTTTTTTGCTCCATCAGGTCCCATGAAATAAGATTTTTGTTCCAATAGGTCCTATTTGTAAACATAAAGTGAATATTCATTGTATGTACAAATGGGACCTATTAAGTAAAAAATATTATGACTGGACCTAATGGGAAATATCCCCTTCAAACAGGACTTAATAGGAAGATCCCCATAATTTATATGCATGTTATTTAGTAATTAAATCATGTGATTAAACCTTAATGTATATGGGTAACGTATTAAGAATTATAATTGAATAAATTATAAAACCGGAATCCATTAAGCCTAATGTGGCATACATGTTTGTAAAAATAATTAAGTCTGTTTAGAAAGAGTGGATTCTTGGGTTATGATAGGAAGACAGATCTCGTGGGTATAGGCTGGGCCTATGTTAAGTTAGGTTGTCCTTATAAATGGGGGTAATTTAACTAAAATTCAGGACGTGAATAGGTGCGCGCCGCTAGATGAGAGGTGAGTTGGGGTTTCACGAGAGTGCGATTCCACTTTAATTATGAAATAAGTGCATCGATATTTATTATGCACGGTTAACACACTTGCTAAATATTTTTCACAACTCGGGCTCTGAACCGTTTACTTTTCTCTCCTGCCTGTGTATATATATATATGTATATATATGTATATATATATATGTATATATATTACTACAGGTGTCCTACCGCATGGATGCCGGATGACCTTCTATCCAGAGTCCTGGGAGCCCTGACAGGTGCGGACTGTTGAGGAATATAGAATGTAGTCGCTTCCTACTTCTTTAAAAGCCTAGGTAGGATTCATGTTGTATATCGAGTTTATACCCAAGGGATATTTATAGATGTGTATATTTATTTCATTTCAGTCATTGTATTGGCTGTGACCCGAAAACTTATTCGGGTTTATTCACACGTGGTATATTCAGTTGTAGTTATTTATTTCATTTTATTCTAGCATTTCATTTCTCATAGTTCTTGTATGTATCTTTCTTTTCTTTATTAGTAATTTTATAGAGTTGGTTTGTTGTCTATTGCATATTTTATTTAATTTTAACATCTCGTTTATATGATATCGGGTAGTTAGTCCTATATTATATAGTACCGACAGTTGGTGTTGAGACTGAGCCATTTGAAACTCCTGATTTAATGTAATATAGGGCTGGCCACCCGTTATTATTTTAAGCGGGGTGTTATAGATGGTATCAGAGTATCAGGTTCCAGAGTCTTTAGGATCTGTGCGGGTTTTCTGCGTTCTTACATTAACGTTCTTGATATAAAGCCCTACTATTAGGACTGTTGTGCTCACTGCGTTGTTTTCTTCTATGAAGTGTATTCACTTGATCGATATTCTGATAACAATTGCTCTTATTTCAGACGTTGCCTAGATTATGTCGTCTAGGAAAGGACCAGATTAGAGATACAATACCCATAACTAATTTTGGGTGCACTCTGATTGGGGGTATTTGTTTTCCTCCATTCAGGTGGGAATAATAAAGTGAACTCTAGCAGTGATTCAGAGTGTTCTATCGGTGGTTGAGTAAGAAAGGGAAATTTACTCGAACTGTGAATCTTGGACTTAGTAACGTTAGTTTGAGGAGAGAGTAGTGTAGTCCTTGGGAGGTTTAGGTTGAGAAACCCTTCAACCTTCGTTAGGAAACCTGGTGTTGGCGACTTTTATCGATGTGAGGTAGGTGGAGTTGTCCCAATATCAGGAGTATTGCCTTCTCGGATGAGGGAGAAATAATTTAGAGACTCGGGTTCGTTGTGTAGGACTGAGGGAGTTTTTGGTAGTTGCAATCACATTTTGTCCTTTAAGATGGTTAGAAAGGATTTTGAGGAAGATGTTTCTCTTGTGGAGAAATAGGTTTAGGAGTAATGATTGTCCTGGAATAAGTAGAGGACCCTGAGTTGAGATTCAAGGACGGGGAGAAACCATGGGATTATGGAAGTATAAGGTAGAATACCTTTCTTTGGGTTTAATTCACGCTTTGTGCGATATTAGCAACGTCGTGCGTTAGGTATATTGAGCAGTTAGCTGCTACGCCCCTAGGGTGTATAAAAAAATTCCCTTGGAAGAAAGAGTGAGCAAGTATGGTCTTTGTAGGGCATCTTTTGAGAAAATAAATCATCTCTTGAGGAGATAGTCGAGGGTTATAATATTGAATTTCGGGAGTGCGCAACGTTGAGGTTTGTTGAGTAGTGACTATAAGGTTATTGTCTTATGGATAGGTTAGGGCATGTAATTGTAGTGTTCCAATGAGGGAAGAACTTATTTTATGGAAAGGTGCTGATGTGATGTAGAGGAATTTTATACTTGAGAGGTTCAAAGTTGGCAGATTCATGTTGAGCGGATAATTTTGCTCATAGTTGTGCTAGTTTTGAGAACTAGGTATTGGTTAGAGTGTTGTATTTGTTGAGGCCTTGTGTCTTAAACATAAGGTGCTTGTTTGGCGTGTCGAAAGACATGGATTTGTTTTATATTATATTGTTGTGTATAGGCCTTCGAAAATATCTAAAATATGAAAAAAAATATTTTTATAAAACCCTTAACCCTGGTTCAACTAATCTCAATCCCCGACCTAGCTACACAGTAGTGTATTAGGAGGGTTCCTTGTCTGGATTTCGCTTGCGAGACCTCCCCTGCATGAAGGTAGCTAGCGTCAAGAATTGAGGAGAGTTCAACCATGGAAATTTCAAATTTTTATATAGTAATAAGTTGTTATAGATTATATTGTTGATAATATATTAGTATTTGAGTCTAATGGATCCTGATTATAATATATTAATAATGTTTAACTTAAGAAATAGATTGGAAGCGTAATAAGATTTAGGAGTTCATTGGAGTGATTGATCTATAGTCAGAATTGAGAGCGTTGGGATCATACTAGTAACAAGAATAGTGTGATTAATGAAGGGGATTTTAATAAATTGATGAATTCCTAAAATGGATTTAAGTTTAAGACTTGAGGTAGTAGACTATTAGTTATGAGTATACCAATAGTCGAAATTATTACTAGATTCATCAATGTGCTCTCGGATAGGGATGGTATGCGTAGTGATGGTTTCCTACACTAAACTTTGGGTGATAACCCTAATGTTGACATATATATATATATATATGTTATGGATATACATGGTATGAATATCTAAACCGTATATGATGGTTTAATGTTTGATCTTATGATGGGATCATATGGATGTATATATATTGTTCATGCGAATGATATATATACTTATGTGGTTAAGCATACCCCACTCATGCTATCATTGGGAAGTTTTCGCGCAGAGGGTGAGCATCCTGGCGCAAGGAGCATGGTGTGGATAGTCCCCAGGTCATAGTCGTCCAGTGTGTTATTATGTGATTTGTATTTTCGGGGTGAGGTGTGGTGGGTATGTCTCGTCTCAATGACCGGTTAGTTGCTATGGCCGCTTTCCGGGACGTCGTGTGTGTGTGTATGGCTCCGATGTAGGTGATATTAAGACCGACCGAGGTCCCCAGGATGGTATATGAGTAATGCCCTGGAAGATGATAGCATGATGCAGTTTTATCGGCGATATATATAGCCGGGTATATTATGTGTATGGCCATTGTACATCATATGTTGTATGTACACTTGGCTATGGGAATGGATGATTGTATATATATATATATATATATATATATGGTTAGAATAAATGCCTATATAAATATTTATATATCCTATAGATGAAAGGATATTTTATCGTTGTGGAGTAAATCTTGGATGATTATGATGTACTAGATTGATGGGGGTTGATGTATCGCATTTAAGGAATATTTCGGTTACATCATCCCAAGGATATTATTGGAGATTTTAAGTTTCTTTCATATTGTAAGCTAAATTTAGTAGTTGTAGTAGTATAATATTTTGTGTACGGCATAATGGTTCTCTAGGATCGACATTGTCAAGGAGTAGTGTAACGGGGTGGTTCCTTGTTTGGATTTCGCTTTGTGAGACACCCCATGCACGAAACGCAGTGCAGTGTTGAGATTGGAGAGAAGTTTTGTCAATAATAATTTATATGCATGTTATTTAGTAATTAAATCATGTGATTAAACGCTAATGTATATGGGTAACGTATTAAGAATTATAATTGAATAAATTATAAACCGGAATCCATTATGACTAATGTGGCATACATGTTTGTAAAAATAATTACGTGTGTTTAGAAAGAGTGGATTCTTGGGTTATGATAGGAAGGCAGATCTTGTGGGTATAGGCTGGGCCTATGTTAAGTTAGGTTGTCCTTATAAATGGGGGTAATTTAACTAAAATTCAGGATGCGAATAGGTGCGCACCGCTAGATGAGAGGTGACTTGGGGTTTCACGAGAGTGCGATTCCATTTTAATTATGAAATAAGTGCGTCGATATTTATTATGCACGGTTAACACACTTGCTAAATATTTTTCACAACTCGGGCTCTGACCCGTTTACTTTTCTCTCCTGCCTATATTATATATATATATATATGTATATATATATATATGTATATGTATATGTATGTATATTACTATAGGTGTCCTACCGCATGGATGTCGGATGACCTTCTATCCAGAGTCCTCGGAGCCGTGACAGGTGCAGACTGTTGCGGAATGTAGAATGTAGTCGCTTCCTACTTCTTAAAAATCTAGGTAGGATTTATGTTGTATATCGGGTTTATACCCAAGGGATATTTATAGATGTGTATATTTATTTCATTTTAGTCATTGTATTGGATGTCACCCGACAGCTTATTTGGATTTATTCACACGTGGTATATTCAGTTGCAGTTATTTATTTCATTTTGTTCTATTATTTCATTTCTCATAGTTCTTATATGTATCTTTCTTTTCTTTATTAGTGATTTTATAATGTTGGTTTGTTGTCTGTTGTATATTTTATTGAATTTTAACATCTCGTTTATATGATATCGGGTAGTTAGTCCTATATTATATAGTACCGACAGTTAGTGTTGAGACTGAGCCATTTGAAACTCATGATTTAATGTAGTATAGGGCTGGCCACCCGTTATTATTTTAAGCGGGGTGTTACACTTGATTGTACAAAAATATGGTTTGTGACGATTAAATTATTTAATCATAATAGAAAAATTGTGTGATTAACCCCTTGAGCCACTCTTATGATTAATACATGAGTTCTTTCATGAAATTTCAGTTAAAATTATGATCAAGAGTTTTTTTTTATCAATACGGTGAATTTTAAAATAGAAAAAACTAAACGATAAATTAATATTTTGTTCTTAGGAGCTAAGTACATTTTGTAGTTAGTCCACCTTATATTTTTATTTTTCAAAAAGTCACTTGTCTATGTTTTTGACAATTTTTTTCGTAGGATTCCTGATAAGAGAAGAAAAAGTTCTTGTGAGTGTTTAATAAGGGAAGGGATTTTTTAGAAAAAAATAAAAATGTTAGGACTAAATATTAATTAAAAATTATCGAGAGACATTTTACCAAAATCTTGGATACCCTACAAAATCCAACTATTATAATTTATTAAATCATTTATGTTAAGTGGAAATGGATGACAATTTAAACACATAATCTATATAATAACTATTTTACATAATATTGCAATTAGTTATTCTCACCATTTGTGAAGCCACGTGGCACCACATCCAGTGCAATTGATTTCTCTTTTTTCATAACCTAATTAATTCTGCCATATATTGCATCCTTTTCTCTTCCTCTCCTTTAAACCCAAGCATTATTCTTATCTCTTTCTCTTCCTCTACTTAGAATCGAAGTCGTCAAATACATCTTAAAATTTTCACAGGACTTTGAATCACCAATATATGATAAAAGGCTTCTTAGTGATACTTTCATAATATCAGTGCTTTCATCTTTGTCTCTTTCTCCAGCATTTTGGCATCGTTTCCTATGCTAGACATATAAAATTGTTATTAGATTTTAACTAGTGGTGCATAAGATTTTAGTTCATGAGTGTTTTACTCATTTGGTTATCATGACTCAAGTATGTATTAGGCCTCCCTTTTCTATGTTTTGAAGCTATGTAATGGTATTTTTTTTATTTATGATGTAAATCTTGTTCAATGACATCGTCAATATATATGTATGAATTCTTAATGGAACGTTTCTCACATGTTCTTCATGGTGCATATCCACAGCTTGATAAAATATCAAATTCTATTACTTATGCTCCTAACATGCATTTCTTATTTATTTGACTACTATGTTCCTTTTTTAATAAGTTGTATACTATATAATAACAATATCACGAAAGACAAAAACTATTTAGTAACTACTTAGTAAATGCCTGAAAAACTTTGCAAAGTAATGTTATCAAATGTTAGCATTTGGTTAATTCATGAAAAAAGAGTTGTCCATCACTTTTATGAAATTATACAAGTAAAAAAGTAAGGCTCATGATCCCTACAATACCGATATAAACGTTTGAAACAATGCCTTTATAGTTTTTAACTGCTTTTTATTTTTTACACGGTTTCTCTTCCACTTCTACACCTTTGAATTTTTTTCCGTTTTAATTGAAGATTATTATCGAAGTAAATGGTTCAAAGGTTAAAAACACATCAATTGCATATATTCATTGGGTCATTTATGTATTTGATATGTGATAGATGCTTTTCATTTCATGAATACGCCTTTAGATATGTTATGGGTGTTGAAAACTTCTAAAATTTGAGGGAAAACATTAGGTTTGATATGAGGTAAACATGCTCATCAGCGAAGTTCTAGATGCACTTATTCATATTTTAAGGTACTATAATTTTTGTAACTTATCTATTAAGTTGCATGGGATATAACTACATATATTTGAAAAATGTAGAGACATAATATTTTGGCATCTTACAACTCTGTATTTTACTCAGACAATATTTTGGAAGATTACAATATATTTAAACTTCATTGGGAGGTCTGTTTCACTTTACTTATTCATAAGATATGAATGCCTTTACAGTTTTCAGATGCTTTTCATTTTTACAGCATTTCTCTTCCGCTTCTAAACCTTTGAATTTTTTTTCCATGTTATTTGAAGAATAATATCGAAGTAAATGGTTCAAAGGTTAAAAACACATCAATTGCATATTTTCATTGGGTTAATTATTTATTTGATATGTGGCAGATGATTTTTACTTCACGAATAGGGCTTCAGATGCATTATAGGTGTTGAAAACTTCTAAAATTTGAGATAAGGCATTAGGTTGGATATGAGGTAAGTATTGTAAGGACATATTTTTCGTAATCCTGATTTTATATAGAGGATGTCGTATACTGCTACAACCGTCGAAGAAGTTCACTTTCATTGTTTAAGAAGATGAATCCGAATTTAAAGTATCTTCAACATATGCAGAACATGAGGTATAATTTCATATTGAATGTGTTTAAGTTTTGTAAATGCTTTACTTGAGTATTGGGATATTTTTTGAAACTGTTTTTATCAAACTGAGGCATTTTTTTTCAGTTAAAATTATTTTTTAAGACCTATAGGCGAGCTTTTTACAATAATTTTTTCCGCTCCTGTTATTCAAACGACAAGGCAATGTCGTTCAAATGACATTGACATGTCGTTCTAACGACATCACATGTTGTTCGAAGGGTCGCACGAAGGGTCATTTCTTATTTGCTTTAAACGATCACGTACTGTTTGGTGTTTTTGAAGGTCATTTCTTAGGTCGTTAGTAACAACATCTAATGTTGTTCAAACGACACATGCCGCCTCAAAAATTTTGTTCACCTATAAATAGCTATTTTGAAGACCTTTTTCATTAAGACTTTTGATACACGAAAACTATTTTTTGGCAGACCTTTAGTTTTCATTTTTTATGGTTAAACACCTTGTTTTTTATTTAATAAAACATCCCATTCTTTTGTGAATCATTTGTCGAACCCAATGTACTTCTTGTAAGCTTATCTTTGTGGAATGACATTTTTACTACTGGATTGGTAGTTCTTGCAGGAGTTGCTTGTTGATGACTGCGGTCATTGAGATTCTCGATGGGATCTTTGTTGGTTACTAGGCTACGGTCTATGTGAGTTTTTTAGGAAAAATTCATGGCAGATTTCATTGTGTAATTTGTAAGTTGCGATTTGCATTATATAGTGAAATAATGGTTTTACCCGAAAGTTTTTTTTTTCTTAAACCTTGATTTAAATAAGTTTAAAATTAGAAATTTGCGAATTAAATAAATAATCGATGTGATATAAATTTTCAAAGATTTATATCACATGTTTGCTAAAAAAAATTATGTGATATTTAATAAAATTTATGTGATATAAAATTAGAAATTAATAAAATTTATGTGACCATGGTCACATCATTAAACTCAAACTTTTTAAATTTGAGAAACTTATTAAATTTTTTAGCAAACATGGTCACATAATTAAAATCAAACTCTCCTTCAGACTCAGACTAAAAAAATCTCTGTATCTTCTTCTTCTTAGACACTTGCTCTAGATTTCAAGCCAATAAGAGGAAAATTTCCAAACGCGATTTTAATCTCCTAACAAATTTGAATAAGGATGTAATTTTCTTTCATTTGCACGCCCTCAAACATGCATTTATTTATCGCACACCATAAATGCCAACAAATGAAAGCAAGAATAATCCGACATAGAATGCTTATAATCTTATCCCCTTTTGAATTGATCCACCATTTCATCAAATTGCCACTAAAGTTTGAAGGAGAAATCCGCAAGCCAAGAATGTTGTGAAAACGACGCCAAATGGATTGTGCAAGAGGACTATGCCAAAAGAGATGATCTCTACCTGATGTAAGCCACCAATGAGGGGCTATTCCTCATTTATTTTGAATAAATTCATGGGACTCACTCCTATTTAAAAAAAGAAAAAAAAAAGAAAAAAAAAGACACTTGCTCACCTTTTCTAGATTGTGCCTTAAGTGCAATCCCTTTATCCTTAGGCTTAACTATTTTGGGAAACATGTCGATTGCATAAGTTTTAAGGTCTCCTATGAGTTTTTCTAACCTAAGTGCATCTAGTATTCCCTAAGAATTTAAAAGAGTGGCCTTAGGAATAAAACAGGATGAGAGTGACCTCAAAATCTTTTTAAAAACCCTCATGTCCTCAATTTTTTTAGCCAACTTAAAACTCGTATTAACTATGTCCGACAATCTAGCATAAAAATCATCAAAACACTCAGACTCTTATATGGTGATTGTCTCAAACTGGGTGGACAAATTTTATAATTTAGACTCCTTAACCACATTGGTAGCCTCATGTGTCAATTGTAGGATATACCATATCTCTTTAGACATGGTACGCGTCATAATACGTCAGAACTCGGTAGGGGTGACAGCTCCAGAAATAACGCTCATGCCATGGGAGTTAAAGTCACTACATTTAAAATCATCAGTCCAGTCAGACACAGATTTTGGATTGGTGACATTTTCAACGGTGATAGTGGCAGGAGTTCACCCTCTTACACAAAACATCCAGACATGTTCATCAATATCCCTTAAACCACATTTCACGCGGTCTTTTCAATAGGTCTAATTCGTTCCATCAAAGACGGGCAGCTGATTATAAAATTTCTCCATCGAAAAAAGCGACATTTTTCAAAATAAATTTTTTCAAAAAAAATTGATATCACAAAATTTTGTGAAAAAAGAATTAGCTGTTAAATTAGAGTAACCGACTCTGATACCAATATGTAGAATGCGTGATTTCTAATTTCTAATTTTATATCACATAAATTTTATTAAATATGTGATATCACATAAATTTTATCAAACATGTCTTATTTAATTTTATATCACATAAATTTTCAAAGATTTATATCACATGTTTGCTAAAAAAATTAAAAAGTTTCTCAAATTTTCCAAACAAAATTCTTCCAATGAAAGGATGTTTGAGAAAAATAAAAAGAAAAAGTTCCAAAGATTTTAAAAAGAGCGAAAAAAGTGTGGCATTGAAAAAGTATCCATGTCCAATCTAGTTTAGTTTGATATGATCATTCAAAGGAAAGGAGCTGAATTAAAAAATATGATAATAATTATATGTAAGGGAGTTTGTTTGGAAATATAACAACGGGTTTGCACGTCCTCACAAAGTCTTGAATTTTTTTTCCATAGTTTTTGATGTTATTAGCGTGGAAATCATTTTAGACTTTGATTTGTTGATTAGATTGAGTCGATGACATTTGAATTCAAAAATTTATACACCTAAGGATTATTTTGAGTTCATTCGTTAGGAGTATCCATATTCATCATGCACATTTATTATAAATGTTTTAGTTGATTTTCTGATCGAATATGTTCACACCCATTCATTCCGTTTCCACGATTTGGTTATCTTAGTGTAAATTCATAGCGTGTGCTGTTTTTGTAACTTTTATTTGCTTGAAAATAAAATTTGAAAAATCAAAAGAGATTGTGGATCCTTTTGAGTTTGTCTTTACATGAGCATAGTTGATTTATTCATGATGATTTTCTATGCTTGTCATGAAACTCCATGTTCATTTTTGTTTATTATTTTCCTTGTCTATTTGGGACAAATAAGTGAGAGTTTGAATTACAGGCGAAATTTGATATTTTACTTGATTTGATATGATACTTAATTTATGCTATCTGATTTCAAACTTGATACGTCATGAAGGTATTTGCTTTGTGTATTACGTGTAGGAATTTGATGATCATTTGGAAAGCACACAAAAAAATGACAAGGAAAGAAAATAGTTTTGATTTAAAAAGACTTGAAGATATTGAAGATTTTTTTTGAAGACTTGCGTCTTTAGTATCTTTCCGACTTTTGGGTTGCATGGGAGGGTATTAGATTTATGTAGGCATTTTATTAATAATTGGGATATTTTTTTATTTCATATGGGCAAAGACATAGGGGGACATTTGTAAGGACATATTTTCCGTAGTCCTAATTTTACATAGAGTTTGTCGTATACCCCTACAATCGTCGAAGAAGTTCACGTTCATTGTTGAAGATGATGGATCCGAATTTCAAGTATCTTCAACATATGTGCAACATGAGCTATAATTTTGTATAAAATGTGTTTAAGTTTCGTAAGGGCTTTACTTGAGTATTGAGATATTTTTCTAAACTTTTTTTTATCAAACCATGGCATTTTTTCTAAGTCAAAATTATTTTTTTAAGACTTGTAGGCGAGCTTTTTAAATACTATTTTTTTCTCATGTCGTTCAAATGACAAGGCAATATCGTTCAAATGACTCCTTCTAACGACATCACATGTCGTTAGAAGGATCGTGCGAAGTGTCGTTTCGTATTTGTGTTTTTAACGGTTGTTTCTTAGGTCATTAGTAACGACATTGAGTGTCGTTCAAACGACATGACAATGTCATTCGAACGACATGCGCCGCCTCAAAACTTTTGTTCAGCTATAAATACCTGTTTTGAAGACCTTATTCATTAAGACTTTTGATACACGAAAATTGATTTTTGGCAGACCTTTAGTCTTCATCTTTTAGGGTTAAAAACCTAGTTTTTATTCACCAAAACATCCCAATTCTTTTGTGAATCATTTTTGGAACCCAAAATATTTCATTGAAGTTTATCGTTGTGGATTTCCATCTCTACTACTGGATTGGCAGTTCTTGCGGCATCTACTTGATAACGACTACGATTATTGAGGTTCTCGAGGTGATCTTTGTTGGTTACTAGGCTGAAGTCTATGTGATTTTTCTACGGAAAATTCATTACAAATTTCATTGTGTAATTTGTAAATTGCGATTTGCATTATATAGTGAAGTAAAGGTTTTACCCGAAAGGAATTTTTTCCTGAACTCGATTTGTGATTGTGTGATTTTCATATTTGATTTTTATCACATAGATTCATGATTAAGGTTTAATAAAATTGGGATCAAAGATTGAGTCAATTAAATAGGTTTGAAAAAAGAAATTTGTGAATTAAATAAATAATCGATATCATGGATTCTATAAGTATGCTTATTAATAAAGTTCTAGATTCTCTTACTCATCTTTTAAAGTACTATAAATTTTTTAACTTATCTATTAAGTTGCATGTATATAACTGAATATATTTGAAAACTGTAGAAACCCACAATATTTTAGGATCTTACAACTCCGTATTTTACTCACATAATATTTTGAGAGCTTACAATATATTTAGATTTCTTTGGGAGATCTGCTTCACTTTACTTATTCATAATATATATATATATATATATATATATATATATATATGTGTGTGTGTGTGTGTGTGTGTGTGCGTGTGTGTTTTGACGCCTGTGCACCGCGCGAGTTATGTGCTAGTACTTATAACAATTGTATGACTAATTAATTCTTGTGATAGTTTTAATCACAACATCTAATTAACATTATCAATCATTGATAAAATAATATTAGGCATTAATATGTCATAATGTCATAATTATGCTAGAATAATCCTCATAATGTGTTCAATGTTAACAAAAACGATTGAAACGATACAAAAAAATCATAATTTGAAAATTATGTTTGAGAAAAAAATTTGAATTTATAGTAAAAGGAAAAGATATATACTATAATTCATTATACCACTATAGTCGAGTTCCACATAACTGATGCTTTGACCAAGTATCACTAATCCTTAATAACGTAGAACAATTGAAATGAAACAGGTTAAATCTATGTTTTACTCACACCATTAAAATCTAAACTACAATAAAATCAGCAAAAATGTTAAACACTAGCATGCAGGCTAAACTGTACACACACACACACACATACACATTAGAAGTGCAAGATTATGAAAAATGCACAAATTCATTGTTAGCAAACCATTTTAGAATCACAAATTGAAATAACATAACTATTAGGATAATAAAACTGAAAAACTCCAAAAATGAGGTTGAAATGAATCCGTGAGGACTATTTATGTGTGATGAGATGAATTCAAGTTGCTACACATGTTTGTCGATTGTTTTTATTTTGATTCCCTGTTTGTAACCAAAAAATAAAAATAATAAAATAAAATAGGTATGACGTTCATTGTTAGTTGGCACGATAAATTGGATGTTCCTAGTTTGAGCTCCATGAGACCTTTTTCGTCATTTTTTTCCAGCCGTGCTCATATCCAAACCAGTCAAACTTGATCATTTTTATTCACAAAACAAACGCAAAACTCAAAGATTCACTTTGGTTATTGGTTGGACCTATTTTCAAGAGATACATTCCAATTTCAGTTAGTTGAAAAGCCTAATGAATTAATGGTCAAAGAAGACTAGTGGAGAGAGGAATTCATTTATGACATGTCACGTGGAAAGTTAAGGCGCCTTCAATTTATAGTTTTATATACGTACATAGATTCCTTGTTATTTCTCTATATTTTAGTGTTAATTTTTCCTTTGTGTTCCATCAAAATATTTGAGGACATGACAGTAATTTTAAATGCAAAGATAGATAAAGTTTTAAAATAGTTATTCATAAAAGTTGGAAAAAGTTCGAGAAATTGATGATGAATAGATAGTTAAAATAATCTCTCACTACTTGTGTTCGTTTTCCAATTTATAACTTTAGCACATCTAATTTTATTTCTTTAGATTAAATTTGAAGAATCAATAAGTGAAAAAAGAGTGATAATATAACGTGAGTAATGCCAAAATTATAGACGAGGGAGACTAAACCAACCTGAAGAGTCATTATGACAAATCCAACACTAATGATGCATATGGACTCTAAATAGAATCTCGAATCAATATTCAAGATAGTCATATTCCTGATCCACCATATATGCCATTTATTTTTTCTCTCCCAAACCTACGCATATCCAAACCAACATTCACAAAAGAAAGAAACTCTAATCTCAAAAGAATGGTCTGAAGTTCATCGTAAGAAATGAAACCACCGCCATTTGTATCAAACACATTGAAAACATTCACAAGATCACCCGCCAAGCTATTTTCCTCATCCCCCTTTGGGTTGTTTTTAGGGACGTTTTTCTTGATAATAAGGTCGTAAAAGAACCAGAAATCAATTGGGTTGAGGCTTTTTTTTCCTGCGAATGATTCGAGTTTGTCTATGTTCGTTATTATTCCCATCCTCTCAAGAAGACATTAGGTCGTCAAGGCTCATAAATCATTTTCATTCTTATCACATTTTTTGAAAATTCCATGCTCATTGGAGTTGAGAGGTGACATGGTTGTTTGTGCATAGTTATTAAAGATGGCCTACGCATATCCAAACCAACCTTTTCATCTTATAATAAGATTTTATGGAAAGGGCTGAAGGTAAAGGGTTTTTGAAATCATAACAGACAACATAATTATGAAGGAGTTTTTTTTCTTTCGTTGAAAATGCCATGTTCGACTACGTGCTAGAAATGGTGGGTTTTTTTCTTCCGTTTAAAATGCCTGTTGGAATAACTAATTACGGATGATGCCACGTGGAGCAGTAATCCCCTTCTTATTGTATTAGCAGCAAATAATTAAATGTAGAATTAAAAATTAGGAACGAAATTACCCTATTTTGGAGCAAATAAATTTGGGATAGAAAAATATAAGAAATCCCGGACGCAGGTACAATCTAGAACACGACTGAGTCGCGGACAATGTCGCTCTCTTTAAGGTGTTTCGCGGCTCTGCCCAAAGTGTGATGATAGTCAGAAATTTCTCACCACCCCCAGGATAAAACAGCCTCCAATAAATAAAATACGGATTGATAAAGCACAAGAATCAATCCGGTCCATGTACATCCATTCGTAATAATTGCTGGAGTCTAATAATAAATCTGGGGCAGATTTATTATTGCAGTGTAAAAAAAATTTAGAACCAGTTTTGTGTGTTGAGAAGTTGCAGAACAGTTATATTAAAAACGGAGGTGGAATACCTCTTTTATGGGGAAACAAAAGAGACGTTGGACAAAAACATGGAGAGAAAAATCTGGTAAGTAGTGGGCAACTGGGTTGAAAATTTCAACTTAGATATAATAACGTTTTAATTTCGGAATTAAAAAATCGATTAAATGTTTTTTTTTAAATCCCAAAAAACAGTTCTGGATTTGTCCAAAAAATTATTTCTTAATGAGCCCAAGCCCAAGACCCAAGACCCGGACACGGGCACGGGCCTGGCCGGACGGACGACGGCGGCGCTCGCGCGCACGTGTGACTTGGCCCAATAAGTCCCCCACCCATACACACAAAACATCTAATGCCCAAAGGACTTGCCCATTGGTTCCAAATAAATTATAAATATACCCAACACAATCCACTCATCCCACCGATGTGGGACTATGCCTAAAGGCATTTTTCAAAGCTTTGCACTTTTAACAGCAGCTGTTAACGGCTATGTTCCAACAATCCCCCACTTGAAAATTTTGAAAGTATTTTATCGAGCAATAATCTATAGAATTGTCCATAAGCAAAGGTGTCTTCCGACTTGAACCTTTACGTAGTAAAGATGATTCAGAATATACTAGAGAAACCATAGTTTTGAACTCTATCTCTGACAACATCCCACACACAACCCTACTTGGATGTAATTCTAATAGCTAGCACATTACGGCCATGTGCTTCTATCCCAGTATAGTGAACACTTTAGGAATTTGCCCAAAATATCCATAAGAAGCGGCCACACTTCCACATTCACATAGGTGAGTCTATCAAGAATACTCCTGTAGATAAGTACCTCACTCAAAATAGAGCTGTAGATCTCATTAAGAGTTATTATAACTCATCCTTAACTCGCTTCAGGATATCATGCTCCATAGGGATGGATTCGGAGTAAAACCCCATTCTATTTTAATTACTGATAGCATGATTCAACCCATATCACTTGTGACTTGTTATTACCCTTTGAACATATTTCTTGGGATCTCCAGTCTATATGTTGGGTTACCATCACAAATGACTCATTTATCCAAGGGCTTTAGTCCCATCCCTTTCGTGGTGTTCCACACCTTTTCCCTAGCTAGTCCTTTCGTCAAAGGATCAGCTAAGTTATGTTCAGACCGTATATGATCCACCCTCACAGCACCCGTAGAGATGAATTCTCTAACAGTACTATGCTTACAACGTATTTGTCATTTCTTACCGTTATAATAACGGTTCTCAACTTTTGCAATAGCCGCGGTACTATCACAATGCATCAAAACGGTTGGTATCGGTCTTTCCCATAAGGGGATATCTGACAGGAGGTTTCTTAAATAACCTGCCTCTTCACTAGCAGTAGCTAGTGCTATCATCTTATACTCCATAGTGGATTGAGCCAAAATAGTTTGTTTCTTAGATTTCGAAGAAACTGCACCACCAACGATGCTAAATATATATCCACTAGTAGCCTTAGAATCATCAGTTAGGGTGTTCCAATTAGCATCACTATATCCTTCAAGGACAACGGGATGCTTAATATAGTGTAATCCGAGGTTCATCGTCCTTTTAAGGTACCGCATGACCCTCTCAATAGCATGCCAATGCTCCATACTAGGTCTACTAGTAAATCTACATATTACTCCCACAGCATAAGCTATGTCAGGTCTAGTGCAATCTGTAGCATAGCGTAAGCTACCTATAATACTTGCATAAGCATTTTGATTTACACTGTGGCCAGTGTTCTTAAATAACTTTACACTAGGGTCAAATGGAGTACTAGCAAGTTTACAGTCAAAGTAATTATATTTCTTTAGAACTTTCTCAATGTAATGAGATTGATCCAAAGAAAGTCCCATTTCTGACCTAGTAATATTAATTCCCAATATTACACTAGCTTCACCCAAATCCTTCATATCAAAATTGGCACATAATAATGATTTAACATTTTCTACGACATGAATATTAGAACCAAATATAAGCAAGTCATCAACATAAAGACATATGATAGTGAAAATGTTCTCTACATATTTATAATAAATGCATTTGTCACTTTCATTAATTTTAAACCCATTAGAGATGACTAGGCTATCAAATTTATCATGCCATTGTTTAGGTGCCTGTTTGAGTCCATAAAGAGATTTATCTAATTTACATACTTTACTTTCTTGACCGTGTACAATAAAACCTTCAGGATGATCCATATAAATCTCTTCTTCTAATTCTCCATTTAAAAATGTAGTTTTAACATCCATTTGGTGTACAATTAAATCATTTAAGGCAGCCATAGCAAATAGTACACGTATAGACGATATTCTAGTCACGGACGAAAATGTATCAAAAAAGTTTACATTTTTTCTTTGTCTAAAACCTTTAGCAACAAGACGTGCCTTATATTTTTCAACAGTGCCATCAGGCTTTAATTTCCTTTTAAGAATCCATTTACACCCAATTGTTGTACACCCAGGAGGAAGGTTTACTAAATGCCAAGTTTTATTTGTTTCTAAAGAATCCATTTCATCATTAATAGCCTCTTTCCATAAATCGGCATCTAAAGAAGATTAGAATAGTGTTAGGATCCTCCTCTAAAGTGTAAGCATAAAAGTCGGGACAAAAATCTTTTTTCACACGAGCCCTTTTACTTTTTTGAATTTCTAAAATGGATTCATTATTTTCTTTATTTTTATTTAAAGAAATATTAGTGGATGACTCGCCCCCACTATTCCTCAATTTAAAAGGAAATTTATCTTCATAAAAATCGGCGTCATTTGATTCAATAATTACTTGATTTTTCAAGTCATAAAATCGGTATGCTTTGCTATTAATAGCATAGCCTATAAAAACGCACTCATATGCTCTACTTGCCAATTTAGACCTTTTCGGGTCGGGTATACGTACATAGGCTAAGCACCCCCACGTTCTAAAGTTTGTCACGTTGGGCTTAATATTTTTTCAAATTTCATAAGGAGATATTTTCATTTTAGTCTTAGGAATTCTATTAAGCACTTGACACACAGTCAAAATAATTTCACCCCACCAATGTGAGGCAGCCCCCGAATTTAATAAAATAGAAACAACTAATTCATTTAATGTCCTATTTTTTCTTTCGGCTTTACCGTTCATTTGGGGCGAATAAGGGGCATTTTTTCATGAATAATACCGTGGGTTTTATAAAATTCAATAAATGGTCCAGAATCATATTCGGTGCCTCTATCACTACGTAACCTTTTTATTTTTCGATTAAATTGATTTTCAATTTCATTAAGGAAAATTTTAAACATGTCAAACGCTTCACTTTTATTTTTCATTAAATACACAAATGAATAATCGGAACAATCATCAAAAAAAGTTATAAAATAACGTTTGCCATTTCTAGTTGTGACACCATCCAATTCACAAATATCTGAATGAATTAAATCAAGTGGTTCAGATTCTCTAAAAACTGATTTATGTGGGGTCTTAGTGATTTTTGCTTGACTACACCATTCACATTTTTCAAAATTATTTAATGATAATTCTGGAATTAATCCTAAAGTTCTCATATTTTTAACAAGTCATTTATTAACATGACAAAGCCTAGCATGCCAAATATTAAATGAACAAGCAATATAAGCAGAAGGAGAAATTTTATTAGCATCAACATTCAACTTAAACATCCCATCAGTGGCATAACCCTTGCCTACAAAAATTCCATTCTTGGTCAAAGTAAATAAATCAGCACCAATAGTTTGAGTAAAGCCAGCTTTGTTGAGAAGATAGCCCGAAACCAAATTTTTTCTTATCTCGGGAGTGTGAAGAACTTCTTTGAGGATAATAGTCTTTTCCGAAGTGAACTTCAATTCCACATTTCCAGTATTAGCAACCTCAGTGGAGTGAGAATCACCCAACAACACCTTCTTATCTGCAGTCTCAGAGTAAGTCTTAAACAGACTACGGTCATAACAGATATGGCGGGAAGTTCCAGTATCCAACCACCACCCTTCGGCACCGCTAACCATGTTGATTTGTGAAATCATAGCACATAGGTCCTCTTCGGTCAAATTTGCTTGTTCTTGTGGCACATTGCAACATTTGCGAGCCATATGGCCAGGCTTGCCACACTTGAAACAGAGAAACTGTCCCAAGTTGCTAGACTGTCTATTTTCGGGGTTCTTATACTTATTCTGAGTCCGAGTCTGATTTTTAAAATTTTGGTTGTGGCTCTTTTCTGATTTTTCATATTTTTTCCGTTTGCTTTTAAAACAACTGGAGTGTGGTTCTTTTTCTGATTTTTGTTGTTAGACACAACAAGAATTTCATCTTTATAGTCCTGTTTTCGGGATTCCTCCTCAATTCTCAATTTATTAATAAGTGACTCTAGTGAAAATTCTTTAGACTTATGCCTCAAAATATTTTTAAACTCCTTGAATAGTGGAGGCAATTTATCAATAATTACAGCCACCTAAAATTTCTCATCTAAAACCATGCCCTCGGAAATAATTTCATGGGCAATCATTTGCAAATCATGGGTTTGAGCAACAACAGATTTATCATCCGTCATTTGAAATTTCAAATAACGGCTGACGGCATATTTTTTAGCACCCGCCTCCTCCGTGTCATATTTTTTAAAGAGTGCAACCCAAACATCTTTCGCAGTTTTATAATTGGCATAATAGTCGCAAAGTTCGTCACTTGGAGCATTCAGAATATAGTTATTGCACAAAAAATCATTTTCCTCCCAAGTTCTAATTGTTTTGCTTTCCTCAACAGTAGGTGGATTATTTACTACGGGTTTGTCAAATTGAACACATGATGCGACTTTTTTTGTAGTTAAATAAAATAGCAATTTTTTGCTCCAACGTTTAAAATGGGTGCCTTCACATTTGAAAGGCTTATTAAGGTTACTTGAGTTAATTTCGTCCATGGCAGAATTTCAGAACACCATAAAATTGTTGTTTCAGCAGCAAATAATTAAATGCAGAATTAAAAATTAGGAACGAAATTACCCAATTTTGGAGCAAATAAATCTGGGATAGAAAAATATAAGAAATCCCGGACGCAGGTACAGTCTAGAACACGGCTGAGTCGCGAACAATGTCTCTCTCTTTAAGGTGTTTCGCGGCTCTGCCCAAAGTGTGCTGACAGTCAGAAATGCCTCACCACCCCCAGGATAAAATAACCTCCAATAAATAAAATACGGATTGATAAAGCACAAGAATCAATCCGGTCCATGTACATCCATTCGTAATAATTGCTGGAGTCTAATAATAAATCTGGAGCGGATTTATTATTGCAGTGTAAAAAAAATTTAGAACCAGTTTTGTGTGTTGAGAAGTTGCAGATCAGTTATATTAAAAACGGAGGTGGAATACCTCTTTTATGGGGAAACAAAAGAGACATTGGATAAAAACGTGGAGAGAAAAATCTGGTAAGTAGTGGGAAACTGGGTTGAAAATTTCAACTCAGATATAATAATGTTTTAATTTCGGAATTAAAAAATCAGTTAAAGTTTTTTTTTAAATCCCAAAAAACAGTTCTGGATTTGTCCAAAAAATTATTTCTTAATGAGCCCAAGCCCAAGACCCAAGACCCGTCCCGGACGGATGGCGGCGGCGCGTGTGTTACTTGGCCCAATAAGTCCCCCACCCATACACACAAAACATATAATGCCCAAATGGCTTGCCCATTGATTCCAAATAAATTGTAAATATACCCAACACAATCCACTCATCCCACCGATGTGGGACTATGCCTAAAGGCATTTTTCAAAGCTTTGCACTTTTAACAACAACGGTTAACAACTGTGTTCCAACACTTCTTAACTTCTATTTTTTGTATATACACTAGATGTGTCTAAACATGAATTATGCACATATTGGGAAACGAACATCACATAGTAACGTCACAAATATCTTCATTCAATCTAATTTTCCCCCCAGTACGCTGGTATAATAAGATATTCTATTTTAGTTATACAAAAAATGAAGTCTTCTTTTTTTGAAAAATACAAAGCATCCTTTTTATAATGAAACTAAACCTAATACTAAACTATGTATCAGATAATGCTTTTTAAAAAAAAATTACGCACTCGATACAAATAAAAAATAAAATACGACATAACCGTGATTAAAAGAGATACTTGTGTTCACTTATTCATTTGTTACTTGCGAAGTGGATGTGGGGCATAAAGAGAGAGTTTAATGATGACCAATTTCAATTCCATAGCAACTTCAAAAATGCTCATCTAGCCATTCCTAAATTTTGCAATTTTTTTAACACATCATAAATTTTATTATGTTGTAATTTTTAATTCACATAATAAAAATGTACCTTGAATACCAACCAACATAACCTCTAACATAGGGAGAAAAATGCACCTCAGGAAATACCCAAACCAATATCGAATTGCAATGAAGCTATGCTACTATATGGAGAAGTGTAACAGTTCTCAGAACTTTCAAAAATGTGTACCCAAATAGTTATTAATAGTTAGAGGCAAGTCTCATTGACTTGGTTCATGATGAAACAGATTATTTGACTAAGTCAATGTGTCAAAATACACAATAAAATAATCAACATATTCACAAAATGTCTTTGACAGCTAACTACATTTCTTACAGAAAAACCCCATATAATCCTTAGAAGTCCATAACTTTAAATGTACAAATCCAAAATTTACAAACTTTATATATTTGGAATCTACTCGCCAAAATATTTCAAACAATATCGATATTAGATATTTTTTGACGCAAGAATTATAATAGTTAAATTCACTGTTTCTATAAACCTTCATTTTTTCCAGTAAAGACTTTATTTTTATGGGAAAAAAGTTTATTCTCCAGCTCCGGCGATGGTGCCACTGTTGTGGATAAAAAAATAAAAATAAATAGGAGAAGAGAGAGAGAGAGAGAGAGAGAGAGAGAGAGAGAGAGAGAGAGAGAGATGAAGTGAATAAAACACTTCGAAAAGCTTCTCTGGTGGACTGTTTTGGCGAGTCTCCGGTGGGGTGGGGTGGGATGGGGGTGGGGGTGGGTAGCTAGAGAGAGATAGAGAAAGAGAGTGTGTGTTTATGTGTTTATTTAAGAGAGATAGTAAGTGGGTTTAAAATGAGTATGTGTAGGTAGTACAATTTTCTAAATATATATGAGCTCTACAATTAAATGGAACTTGGTTTATTAAAGAAAAGTTAATGAGATTTTATTTGTGTTTGACCTAATAAATGGGATTAGCCAATAATATTGCCTAATTTATTTGATTTATTTAAATCTTCAGTTATTAGTTGATAGTATCCAATTTAGTTATTTTCAAATACCATCATCTTTTTTTCATTACGTATTATATTAGTATGAGTATCAACATGTGTATGGATTATGGATTTTGTGTAATTTTTGAAAACCAAAGAAACTTGTGGAGCATTATGAAAGTGTAGACTTATTTTTCTATTTGGGTTGACATATTTTTTAATTATAGAAACAAAACCTCCGATTTTTAAGCCATAAATCCATCCACCATTTAAAATAGTAGTCAATTAGCTCCCATAAATGTCCACTTTCTCCATTTTAGTATATCCACTTTGTCTACCAAATAATTACTCCCTCATCCAACCAAATATATGAAGATATTGGACTTTGGTTTAGATTAGACACGTAATAACAAGACAGAACACATATGATACTCTCTCTTAAATTTTCGTTTTCAATTTTTTTTCTTCTTGAAAATATTTATTCCCCCAATTTCAGCACTGTGATATTGAGAAATTTATTTCGAATGGGTGTTAGTATATCGTATAACTAAATTCATAGTTATATGAGACAAACTTGACTCTAGGTTTGTTTTACCCATAGGATGGCATGACTGTATACTACCTGCACAAAGAAGGTAGTGTCGTAAATTTTTTTAAAGAGAGCAACCTACTTAGCGACTCAATCCAAGAATTGTCTATAAACATTATCAAAAGAACATGTAATTAACAGTATTATATGGATCTATAAATCTAACACATGAATATCTAAGTATACATGTTATTTGTTCTTTAACGATACAAAAAATTATGTCTTATATATTTAACGTTAGGATCTTAAATCAACATGAACATCACATATAATCATTATGCAAAACATAAAACTAATATTATAAAGACATAAGTCCATCATGCCAAAACTGGATAAATGGATGGAATAGTCGACCTCAACGATGTTCGATCGGATTAATCTTCATACTACGACTACATCTTATTTTTGACAAAATCTTGTTCCAAATTTAGCGCATTCCAACGGTTGGATCTTCCTTTATGGTCAAAACACTATCTCAAAATTAACTCTTATTGAGAATTTAGATTCATTTCTCTTATCCTATAATTTCATTATGTTGTCTTTATGTGTGTCTGAATGATGGAAAATCAATCACTTACTTATAGGCAGGGATATGGCCTTAATCTCCAACAATCACTTAATCTCAACTGTCCATTAGACCAGATCAATATTTTTATGAATTTTACGGGGTACCACAAGAACATTCAACATAATATTTTTAAATAGTCCTTAATTATTAAAGTTGATGTTATTCTCTAAAATTCCAAGTCTGGTCTTACATTAAAAATTGAAAAAATGTTATTTGATTTCCAGTTAATAAACTATTGGCATATAAGTCCTATTTACTTAAGACATTTCATCATTGGTCCTATGAAATATTTTTTTTCTAGGCCATATTTATACAAGTTGTAAATATTCACCACGTGTCAACAATATTAGAGAAAAACTATTTTTTCATGGGACCTGTTGGAGCAAAAAAACCTGTCGATTGACTTGAATTGAGGACATTCAACTAATTATTTTTGTAAAAATAGTCTTTATTATTTAAATTTGATGTTATTCTCTAAAATACCAATTATGCCCTTATATTAAAAAATGAAAAAATGGTATTTGACGTCCATTCACCAGACATATGACAAATAAGTCAAGATTATTCGTATTACGTATTTGACTGCACACTTAATAAACCAGACTAATTGGTAAAAAACCAAAACAAAAAAAATTCCAACTCATTTTTAGCTTCTAAACACCATTATTTTTTTTGCACCATTTGGCATCATATACGTACCTTTTTTGAGGGATATGCTAACAACAAAATTAAGCATCGAATTTATCACAACAAAATTAATTATATATAAATAATTCAGGAATTTAAAAGGTATAAGCCCAAATTTAATAGTAAAATAGAATCACCTACCAATATTTCCATGGAATTTCAATTTGCTTGGTACAAGTTGCATCTGATGTCTCTGGCTATTATTTTTAATGCAGGGTTACTTTGGATAATTTAAATCATACAATTTTCTAGTTTATATGTATTTATAATATTTGTTATTTTCGAATTGTAGTCACCACATTATAGGACCCCCTAAGTCTCTCCTTAGGTCCCTAGCACCTCCCCATTTAACTACAAAACCTATGTTATACTCCAAGTACTGATCTAGAGGACGTCGGACGCTCCCGAGCCCCATTTGACCCCGGTCAACTCTATCATCAGAGAAAAATCTCAATGAATCTTCGAAGGGATTTGAATCCCCTTTTCGACGGTCCTCCCTGTGAGAGAATAGACAAAATGATTCGGACGAACGGATCATTTTACCACTAAAAAACAATTTGGAGGCCACCGGGCGTACCCGGGCCCCAATTTGACCCAATCAACTTCATCGTTAGAGAGAAATCTTTTTGAATCTTAGAAGGGAAATAAACCCATTTCCAATGGTCTGCCCTGTGTGTGAAATGACATAACTGTTAGGATGAACGATCCATTATCTCTCAATAATTGATCTGGAGGCCACCGAGCGCTCCCATGCTCTGTTTGACCAAGGTCAACTCTTCATCTCTAACAAGAATGAATGAATATTTGAAGGGACAGAGTACCCTTTCCAACGGTCCACCTCGTGCACAAATTATCCTTACAGTACGAACGAATGCCCCAATTTACTTTGAGAGGTCACCGGGAGCTTTTGAGCCCCGATTGACCAAAGTAAACTTTTCGAACCAAGCAAAGTTCTGTGGAATATTGAAGTACATCGCTTAAAATTTCCCACGGTCCAAATCGTGCGCTATTCTGACTTACCGTTCGGACAAACTATCCATTTTCGTCTGATGATCTAACATCCGAAGGATCGATGAGAACTTTAGAGCACCATTTGACCCATAGTCAACTCCCAGACCCGGTAGAGACCCGAAGCAATCTTGAAAGACTCTAAAATACCTTTCAAACAGTATGCCCCATATGTGATTTCGATAAATGAATTGCGTTCTATGACCGTTTTTCAAAAAAAAAATACACGAGACTGCCAATTGGTAGTGTGCCTTGGGTTACCTGCCGATTGGCAGGGCTAGGGCTATGATGATCGACACCCTCTTACCCTATAAATAGGGGGCATGACCTCACTCCCAAAGCGCATCTCAGCTCCATCAATAAAAGTTATCTCAATAACATTCCCTCGTAATCAACGAAGTTTACTTAAGTGAAATTCATTTGCATCTTACATTCCCATCCTTTTCATACCCAATTTGGAAAAATCTCATTCTCTCACATTCAAAATTCATCTAAACATCCAAGGGAGCTCATCAAAGATCAAGATCAAGCTTCAATTTTCCAAAGAAGGTCCAAAATCCTTCTCTTTCTCTTTAAAGTTCTTATTTTTTGTACTAAATTCATAATTTAGCTTTTAATTTAATTCGTACACATTAATATCTCACCTTTTTATTAGTTATATTGCACATACTTTATTTTCTATATAAAAAAAACAAATAAAAAGAGGGTTACACCTATAAATTCCAACAGGATTATCCATCACAATTTCTCAAAACTAAAACACATTTTCCACACACACACACATAATAAATTCCCATTCGAATAAATGGGATAAAATCCACCCTTATGTCGCATACTAACTACATGGACTTTGATGCCTTTATAGTCTACATAGGCATTTTGGATTAAAACCCGATGCTCGAGTCTAATTTTCCAATTATTCCTAATTTTCCATTTTCGTATGTGCATCCTTTTTTATCTATACACTATTGTAGTATATATTATACTCGTGATACTTATTGGAGTTTTATCCATATATTATTGTTTCATCATAAAAATCAATATCTCAATAAACACATACTTCATATTTTCTAAATATTATTTTGGGAACATTCCTATGGATGACCTCACTCTATCGTTTCCATGGTATGAGTTGGGAAATTCCGATCTCCATTTATATATTCACACACACACACACACTTCACAGAGAAATTAAGGAAAATAGTAACACAAGCCCATGAGAAATCGAAAGGGAGGGATAGATTCCTAACACATTCCCATTCCGTAACTTAGCCCCCAGACCTACGAACAATTAGTTTCGTAAGCATTAGTTCGTCTTTGATGCCACTCTCTCGAGGCAGCGACATGTTCTTTTGCTTATTTTGTGCAAAATAGGATGGTGACTCCATCTCTTTACATTCACCGCACACCGACGGTGGCCAAAGAAATCTTAGAGAAAGTGAGCCCAAGACCTTTTTCTCCCTCATTTTTCCCCTCCCCGGGAAGAAACAGAGAGGAGATGATTCGGGATGGCCATAGAGGCGACTCCACTGGGGAATATTTTTCATAAGAGGGATAGACTCTGTTTGCATAGGTGTTTTTTTTTCTAGTTGTGTGCATATGCACCCACCTGTATGTTCCCTTTTTTCTCCTCTATTATTTCTTGCATATATATACTTCATGCTTATGTCACTACTCACTCACACACTTGTAGTTACATCCCATGTACACTTCACACTACTTACACATATCCACATGTGTCACACATCACTTAGAATATCCATGCTTAGGTATCACTAACACACACCTCCACTTATCACACTTGTATATATCCATGCTCACTCACACTTGTCACACACCACTTGTACTTGATCCGTTCTTAGGTTCATTACCACACACTCACTTGTAGATATTCACACATCACTTACTCTTATATATCCACGGTTAGTATAATCTTCATGCTCCAAGATAGATTTTACTTTTATACTTGTACATTCTTCCCCATTAGTATAATGCTCATCATGCCAAAAAAATAAAAAAAATATACTCTCTCCATAATGTACTAATCAACAATCATGCATTTTTTACCCAAAATCACCAAAGAGAATGTCTATTGACCAAATTTTGTCCCATAACTGGGGGGTCACTTCGTGATGGGCACTAATTTGACAAGTCGCAGTTAGTCTAAGTGATACGACTCTCACCTTCGATTGGCAAAGTAACTTCGATGTATATCGAACGGTTCCCACCGTATCATACTTCTTGATCAAAGTGATGAAAGGAGGTATATCACAGGGAACTCATTCACGTACGTTGAGTAAATCTAATTCTCTCTCACATGTACTATCCCCATGAGGTATATAGTGAGGCAATTAAAGTACACTCAGATATTTCAAATGGCTTGTCCACATATACCGATTTCCCTCTAAAGAAAGGCGTATATTGTGGAAGTCATGCCAAAGGGGGGAACCCTTCCAATTAACCCAACAATACATACCCACATATAGGTGTTCAACCTAGACACTCATAGTTAGTTTGTCGGTTTCTACCCGAAACTCTATCGAAATGATGGGTCGGTATGCCTCCAAAATTTTTGCTTGATTTCATCTTTTTTTTTAAATGGGACGCTGTCCATACACCTGACAACAAGTCCAACCATGTTTTTACATATTTTTCACACCCAATTTTCCTAGTCTCGGGTCCCTTTCATCATTTCATTCTACATTTAAGTAAACCTAATACAAGTGAGAACATAATAAGTAATATTAATAATCATGCTGGGACCCTTTTTCTGGTTTTTCCTTTTTGTTTACCAAAAGTGTCAAAAACATTGTTACCTCTTTTATCAAATTACCAAAAGCATTTTTCCTTCCTTACACAAAAAATATTTTTCCTCCTTTTTACCCAAAAATATTTTATCCTCCCTTTTTCCAACAATGTCCAAAAATATTTTCCTCCCTTTTCAAAAACAACAATTTCCCCCTCTCTCTTTCAAAATAAATTTGAATTTTTCTCTTTCTCAGGTCAATCGCATACTCGACCCTTGGCCTAGCTCCCTATTGGCTCCGATCTTTCGTCGAACCACCCCGAGGCCGTGTTAGTTCCCTCACTACTTATTTCGATCTTAGAATCCCCTTTTACCCTCATTCCATGGAGAACATTGACCAAGTATCGAATGTGCAGTCAAATTTGAAGACGGTCCAAACTAACTCATTACCAAAATTGACAACCTTCAAACCAAGGTTTATGAGATGTAAAAAAATTAGGTCCCTATTCCTGAAGAACCTGAGCTCCTCTTCCCTCGTGCTATGGGTCCGTTCATACCTGAGCCTATTTGGGTCCCCGAGGAATCTTACCCAGCTAGGGGCTAACCTACCCGTGAACATTAATTTGAAGGAAGATGAGTTGAATAAGGTCAAGGAGGACCTCAAGAGGTTGAACGAGAAGTTTGACCAAGTTAGTATCTCCGGGAACTACATGGATTAAACCCATATGTCTCCCTATACTAAGGTAAGGCTGCCAGGAAAGTTCAAGATTCCTAACATCAAGAAGTTTAGGGGTAGTGGACCCTCAATTGTTCATTTCCAAAGTTACCACTGAGCCATGAATCTCCTAGGTGCTTTTGAGGAAATAATGGCCCAAATGTTCCAACACACTTTGAAGGATAGTTCTCTTCACTAGTTTTTATCTCTCGAGGTGTCCAGGATCCGTAGTTGGGAGGATGTTGCCCGTGAATTCATGTCACAGTACAAGTACAATGAGGAATTTGAGGTTACAAGCCATGATTTAGAACTTCTCAAGCATTACCCTGGGGAATCTATTGGAAACTTCATAGCAATATAGAGAGAAAAAGAAACGACTATGACCAACCGACCTTAAGAAGAGGAGCAAGTCAGTATCGTGAAGAAGAATTTCTTACCCCATGTCCAAAAGACAATGGGAGGACAATACTACCCTTATTTTCGAGACCTCTGAGAAGAAGAACTAGAGATAGAATAAAGTCTTGCCAAGACAAAAGGTGAGCCGAAGAAAGTATTAAAGAGTTAACTCCTAGAAAGTATGAGAAGCCTGCTAATACCGTAGTTTCAACCATCAATAACATCTCTCACCTTGCCACTTCGTGGGCACCAGAAAACCACCCTAACCTAGTAAAAAAGGAATACACCAAACTTCACGCCTCCCTTTCCAAAGTTTACCAAGCCCTTTTAATATGAAATCTTATCAATCCATTGGACCTCGTCCATTACCAATCCCACTTCCTAAAAATTTCAAGCCAGATGCCCATTGCGATACGAGCCACACCACTGATTAGTGTTTCCACCTCCAAACTGTAATCCAAGGCTTGATTGACCGAGGTACCATCACCCCACTAACGAATCCTAAACCAAGCACTACCCACAATCCACTTCTAAATTATACAAATTCCATCTTCCTAAAAGAAGTCTCGGAATTTAATCCATTGTCATATATCGTACCCAATGAATCACCCATCATACCCATATATTGTCCTAAACCCCTCCAAGTTTGCCCATATTTGATCTTATATCCTTCCTATTTTTTTTATCAGGCTCTGTCACTCCTTACTAGAGTATGCATTGTTGTTTGAACCCGATATGGAGGGAAATATAGGGAATTATCACTAGTATTAAACCAACTTTTAGAGTTTGGGTAAAATTTCCCTCAGAACTGATCATTGACTGCCATAGATTCAATACGTTATTTTGGAAAACTAGAAACTAGGTTCGAGAGTCAGATAATTGGGTGATACCTACCGATGAAGTCAGTTTTAATGATGTTGTCCAAATTATGGCAGACTTATTTCGACAGACCGGTGAAATTTATAGTATGATCGAACTACTTGATGCTTTAAAACTATGAAGGTGGCTAGTTCCTTCACTTTTATATCTCCCCACTAAGCGGGATGACCTATACAAAGATGCCGTTGAGGTTATGGAGTGTATTGACTTCTCATGGAAAGATGATGTCGTTGCCATCAGATGGGGGGACAAATTTAATAGTTCTGAAGAAGAGAAAATCCAAGAAAAGACTAGAAGAATAGTCAGCATATGTGGAATGATATCATTTGAGGATAAATCAACAAGGTGGTTGAACAACCCAGGATAGATGAGGTAATGGGGTTTTTATTTTTCCCCTCTTTAGTGAACCATATGACTAGATCAGGGAAGCATTATCAAGTTCCTAACCCCGCAATCACCAACGATTGATAAAGGAAAAGGTGTTAAGAACCTTCCTATATTGAAAATAACCCTCGAGGAGAGTAAGATCCTCGATCAGTTGAAGAAAACCCAAGCTAACATCAATCTATGGGGACTCTTTATGTCTTCCTAGCTGCGCCGGAATGCCTTGATTAAACAACTTACTGGACCCACAGTCCCTCCTTCCACCACGCTAGAAAAAGTAGTGAATCTGGTTGGATCTCTAACCTCTACTATAATGCTCTACTTCTTTGAAGAAGAAATCCTTAAGTTTGGTCCAAATCACAACTATGCTATCAATATCTCTGTCAACATCATGGGAAAGACCGTCCCACTTTTGTTTGTTGATAATGGATCAGCTCTTAATGTTTTCCCCTTAAGAATCCTCAATTGCTTCGGACTGATAGTGAGTGACCTTGATCCAACCTCTATCGCACTGTGTGCTTATGATAATACTCGTCGAGAAGCGATGGGATCCATAAAGCTTACAATAGGGGCTGACCCTATAAATCCCGTTATTGAATTCCAAGTCATCTACATCTCGACTTATTTCAATATGTTGCTTGGACGAATATGGCTCCATAGTATTAATGGCGTGTCTTCTTCCTTCCATCAAAAGCTAAAATTCTTCAATAATGGGTATGTCATCACCATATTGGGCGATGATGACAATGCTAAGAATGCAAGCACCAACTATCTGGTACTAGACATACAACCTGTCGAAAATGATATGCTTATGTCAGGTTTTTGAGTCGAACCCCTTTTGCTCCTAGCAGGGGAGGATTTCAAAGATAGGGTTTGTCCAGAGTACAAACTTCATGGAAACGTCAATGTGATATAGATGTTCAGGAACATGAACTTCGTGCCTGGACAGAGGCTGGGACAATGACAATAGGGAATACTTGAACCAATAGTATTAAAGAAATCACTTCCTCCTTGTGATTTGGGTTATCAACCACCAGCAGAAGAACTTAGAATGATCTGCCAACCTAGACTGAAAATAAGGATTAAAGGTACCAAAACTGTCTTAGAGGATTCCTTGAACAGAAGATTCATCAAAGAGGGTGAAGATTTTCCCTTTTGAAGCATTCCCTAGTCATTCTATGATCATGTGGATAAGAATATGAAACCATGAATGGAGATCTTTTTCCAAACTAGCTACTCATGTGTCGAAATTTCCCATCATCATGTGTCGAAAGTTCCCATCATCATGTGCAACCACTCATTGAGAAGACTATAGATTCTACTAGAGATTTCGAAGGAAGTGACTCTGAGGATTTATTCAACTTGCAGACACTGCGGCTGACACTCTGCATGGTCCACTCAAGCACTACATCATTGGATCCATCCCACCTGATCAAAGCTATTGATGCACCTATCCTTAATTAGCATGCTATACCTGTTCCACCTGTTAAAATTTAACCCAACTATGATGTTTATCCCATCTCCTCTTCTTTTATTGTTCCTCCTTATTCTGATGTAATCGAGACCTCCTTCGATGAGGTTCTCAATGATGTTTTCCCTAATAATGGAATAAATGAAGATTTTGAGTATCTTATTGTGCCTTATATTAATTGTCTTGATTCTAATCAAACTCTTGATGATGATGATTTTACAAATGAATAATTCTTAACTGATATTAATAATTTAATAACAAATAACATAATCACATTTAAGTTAATTAAGATGAAACTCTTGTTATTAATCTTGATTCTAGTAGCCAACTATGCGAGATTAGGATAGGGTCTACCCTTAATGAGCTAGGGCGCACGCAACTCGAGGAATTATCGAAGGAATTTATGGATGTCTTCGCATGGTCCTATGATGACATGTCCGACATTGATCTAGAAATATCTCAGCATGAGATTCCAACTCTCCTAGAATGAAAACCAATCACACAGAAACTGTGAAAGCTCTACACCGAATGATCGCTTAAGGTTATGGAAGAAGTGGTCAAATAGTTGAATGTGGGTTTCATTCATGTGATCGAATATCCGACATGGCTAGCCAACATCGTACCCATGCCAAAATAGAGAGGAAAGGTTCTCATGTGTGTTGACTATCGAGATTTGAAAAAGGCCTCCCTGAAGGATGATTACCCGCTACCCAATATCGACATGATTGTGGACAACACAACTAGTCACGTTCTTAAGTAATTTGTTAATGGTTTTTTCGGATATAACTAGATCAAGATGCACCCAGATCATCAAGAGAAAATCGTATTCGTCACCCCTTGGAGAACCTTCTGTTACACCCTTATGCCATTTTATCAAAAAAATGTAGGGGCTACCTACCAGAGGGCTACCACTACCATTTTTCATGATATAATACATAGAGAAGTCAAGGTCTATGTGGATGATATGATTATTAAGTCTAAGACAAGGGAAGGTCATGTTCCCTCCCTGCGAAAGTTCTTCGAATGACTACGACAATACCATATGCGACTTAACCCATAATAATGTGCTTTTGGATATATTAAAGGAAAGATCTTCGGATTCATGATTAGCGAGAAATGGATAGAAGCTGATCCTACTAAACTAAAATCCATACCTGAAATACCACCACCCCAAACGAAGAAGGAAGTCCCGGGATTCCTTAAAAAATTATAGTATATCGGCCGATTCATGAGACAATTGACTTATATATGTGAACACATCTTTAAACTCCCCCAGAAGGATTAAACCATGGTTTGGAATGAATCTTGCCGAAAAGCCTTTGACAAAATCAAGCAATACCTAATCCGACCTCTGGTAGGCCACCACAGCATGGTCTTCCCCTACTCCTATACCCGACTCTAATAGATACTACAGTTGGGGCTTTGCTAGCCCAATACTTTGAAGTGTCCCACAAAGAGAGGGCCATATATTAGTCCAGTCACAAGTTGGATGGGTACAAATTTAAATATACTGCCTTAGAAAAGCATGTGTCTCCCTTGTCTTGTTCACCCAAAAATTACGATGTTATGTGCTTGCCTGTTCTATCAAACTTTTGTCCCAAATGGATCGTATCAAATACCTGCTTGAGAAACCTGCCTTGTCTAGACGAATGGCTCAATGATTAATGCTATTAGCCAAATTTGATATTATGTATGTCACGCAAAATCCATGAAAGGAAGATCTATATCTGACCACCTTACTGACTACCCTATGGAAGACACCGATGTTTAGATTTTTGAGTTCTCGGATGAAAATATCCTTTGTACCTCCCAAGAAGACCTTCAGTGGAAAATGTTCTTTGACGGTGCCATCGATAAGAAACTATATGGAATTGGGATACTCCTAATTTCCCCTGATGACTCTCACACTCTCATCGCCATCAAACTGGATTTTCCCCACACCAACAACATGATTTCATATGAGGCATGCACGGTAGGCCTCAAAATCACTATCAAGAAAGGAATTCAATACCTAAATGTCTACGTGGATTCATACCTCATCATCGGTCAAGTACTCAGAAGATGGAAATTCAAGGAAAAGAAACTCTTACCCTTCCATGCCCACCTAGAAGAGTTGGACTTCTAATTCCAAGATATCACCTTCCATTACCTTCCCCGAGAAAATAACAACTTAGCCGGTGCCCTTTCTACCTTAGCCTCCATGATTGACATGTGTTAATAAATAACGATGGCCCCCTTCCTAGTCCAAAAGCAAGCTAAACCTACCCTTTGATACCACATTGAGCTCATCATAGAATAAGATCTTGATATATCCAATTACTGGAACTACGATATTTGGCGCCTCCTCAAGCATGGTATGTACCCCCAAGATTTTAACAAGAAGGACTGAGAAACCCTACCTAAACTAGTTGCCTAGCATACTGTCTATGATATAACACTATTTATGAAAACTTCGATGAAACCCATTTATACTGCATCGTAGGGGCTGACATTAAAGACACGATGCAAAAAATCCATAGTAGAGAGTGAGGACCCCACATGAATGGCCATACGCTTACCAAGAAAATCATCTGATAGGGTTATTACTTGGCTACCATGGTTCAGGACTATGCCGCTTATGTGCGAAGATGCCTTAAATGCCAGCAATTCTATAATCTCCAACACTTGGTTTCACGGGAGTTATACAACATGACTTATCCTTGGCCATTCTTCACATGGGGCATCGATATTATAGGGAAAGTTACACCCAAGGCCTCCAATAGACATGAATTCATCTTTGTCGCCATTGATTATTTCACCAAATGCATCAAAGTCGAGCCATACGCAGTTCTGAATGATAAAAAGGTGGCCAAGTTCATCCGAAAAAATATCATCTACCGATGAGTCTTGCACGAGATAGTGCCAGACAACAGGTTACATTTCAAGGTAGTTATTAAAGAATTGGATGACGAGTATAGGATTCAGAGACACAAATCTTCTCCTTACCGACCTCAAAACAACGGAGCAGTTGAGGCCGTTAATAAAAATATCAAAGACATCATCAGTAAGATAACCAAGAGCTACCGAGATTGGGTAGATCGGATCCCTTATGCCCTCTAGGGATACATCACTTATATTCAATAATGGGCTACCCCTTACTCTCTGGTATACTACATTGAAGCAGTCATACCCATTGAGTTAAAAATTCCTTCACTACGCGTCATGGTTGAAAGGAAAGTTAGCGAGGAAGACTGGCATCAAAGCCATCTTGATTACTTATCACTTTTGGATAAAAGGAGACTGAAAGATCTAGATCATATACAAGGGTACCATCGCCGAATAACGCGTTCATTCAATAAGAGGGCAATGACCATGGTGTCCAAGAAGGGTACTTAGCCCTTAAAGAAATAGTAGAAACCATCTGGGACCCTAGAGGGAAATTTAAGCACAATTGTAGTGGCCCTTACTTTATGAAAAAGATCCTATCTGGTGGCGTCGCTATGGTCACCGACCTCAATATGGAAGAGATGACTCATCCAGTGAACCTGGACCCCCTCAAGAAATTTTACCCTTAGTCCAAAATCTCAGCGCGCTACGATTCTTCTCACCTACCCTTCTATTCTTAAAAAAACTTCATTTAATTTCCCGCTATTCAGAAGTACATGGGGCCTGATCCTCTAAAAATCTATTTTCTTTACAAAATGAAACTAAAAAAATTTTCAAAACCCCCCAGAGGTACGTAGTCAACTCATACGCTTTATATGAGCATGACCCCCTTCTTTTTCACAAAATTCTATTCTTTTCTTATCCCTAAGAACGACAGTTTATTTTTATCATGTACATGAAAAAAAGAATTATGTATGCCTTAGCGATTGGTATAGATAATTGAAATGCAAAAGCTCATCAAGAGGCACAATAATATAATTAAAATTTTCTTTATTCCATAAACGAAAAATTCCTTTACAATTACATTAGCATAGGGAGACAACAACTTCCCTTGATAACCTAACATTATTTTTCGTAAGACAACCTTCCCAAATTTATTCACATACATAAGCAAACACATCACAAAAGCCTCACAAATAAACTCCCCAAGGATCCTATCCACAGTTTCCAGAAGAACCAGCCCCATCATCTTCTACATCTTGGGGTCCTTAAACTTCTCTTTATTAGTTGGAATACTTAAGGCGCTCCATGGAATGATAAGCCCAAACCAGCCTAAGGAAAACAACATCACCTCCCTCCATGGTGTCAAATATGGAGAACCACCTCTGACCAGTCTCTACAGCCAACATCTTGGAATCAACCCTCCTCCACAACCACTTCATGTAATCCTAATAAATATGCCAGACTCGACCAACAGACTGGGAAGGACGGGTCAATGGTAAAAAATTCTCCCACAGAGAGCCCAGCCGCATGCACAGATGTTCTATCAAATCCTCCACAGGAAAAAAGTCTAATGTACGAGGTGGCACAATCTACTCCCAGCCAAATTGACGGAAGAGTTGGCAATGAAAGTAGAAATAAGTTTGCTAGAGGCCAACCAACTAGACATAGTAGTATTCCCCCAGTTTTAGAATGAGCTACAACTCCCCCACCAAGGCACTGACCAATATAAACCTTGAGCCCCTTGCTCCACAAACTAGTTCTCCCAGCTCTCGATATACAGGCCTATGTTGATAAAATCGAGAGTAAAGAAGTTCGACATAATTGCCAATGGATATTCGGGAGGGATTGCCATACGGAATCTCTCTGACAACCACATGAACAACATAACAAGTCTACCCCCAGGAAGTTAGAATTTCCTTTTCACCAAGCATTCAGACCATTCAGAGTCTTTGCAAGTATCACTAGCGCTTGATTGCAACATTACGACATCCGCGAAGTGATGGCTGTAAATGGTGGGTCCACCAACAAATATTTTGAAGTCAAGCCAAGAACGGCGGTTCGAGCATAAACCGCATCACCAACATACTATATATGAACAAAATGTAGCACAACCAATAGATATCATTCCTCTCATAACCAATGATCGAGCCACCGATGGCAAAATATGGAGAAATCTTGCTAACTTCTCCCGAGGTGAATGAGAAAATTTTGGAATGGCTGTCGCAACACTGGGATTTATCCCTAACATGACAGAGAACTCTTCGTAAGTTGGGAAGACTTAGTTTAAGCCAAAGATAAAGACATGGTTCTTAGGGTAACAAAATTCTACCGCCTCCATCAGTATGTTCCATTCAGTAGGTCAATTATGACATAATGAAACTGGACACATGTTAAAAGCATCGTAGTCTACATTATATGAGCACATAACCCCTAAGTTTTCGAGGTAAGAGGCGAATTCCACACTTCTGAGGAGGGACTTATTTTAGAATGATGATATAATAAGCAAGGAGTATGCAAAAGAGAGGAAAAGTGGATGGGTGAAGAAAATACTCCACCATTACCCCTATTTATACTTAGAAAACTTAGCCAAAAAAAAAGTCCTGCAAATCCTAGAGGAAACCCTACCCCACCAATGACCAAGTAATTAAAGGAAGTGCAATCAAAGCCTTGGGGTGATTGGGCTGGATTGACATGCCGATAGGAAGGACAAGGGGTATGCCGATCGATAACCCACTTTTGGAAAGTTTCCTTTTTTCCTTTTTTGTGAAAAATCGAAAACTTAAGAAAAATATTTTTATTCTAAGGAATTCAGAATTTCCTTCTCCATATATTTTTACTCATCCTGTTTTAAAATAAATTTTCTCTCAAATTATTTTAAATCATTTTGAAGGGCTCAACAGCAAAGTAAAAAGTGCATATGCATTAAGTCACTAAAATGGAAATTAATAAAATCCTATTCAATTGCATATATATTTCTTTATTAAATTTTGGCTTATAGGAAAACATAAAAATAGAGGGACTCATCCCGACCACCCAAAATACTCTCTCTCTCTCTCTCTCTCTCTCTAAGACCCTCCATCCCTGTAGCGTACGCACTTTCCCAGATAATGAGATGATGAGCCTCCACTCCTTAATACAGACCCCTCCTCAGATGAAGCGGACAACAAAAGGCAAGAAAGAATCGAGATCGACTCTCGAATGTGAGACGTTGCATAAGCCACCCAATCCGTAATATCCCTCAGCCAAGTGGTCAACACCCGAGCGTGATGCAAGAAAAATAAGGAAATAACAAATCAGTCAGTCTAAGGCAATGAAGAAATCAAAAAAGTAAAAGTTAAAGAAGTGAAAAGGTATACCTCCAGCTGAAGGACATCCTCTGTCAGCCCCAACACCTCCGGGTCCATAGCATTGGGGCGATGCAACATACTCACCGATCCTCCATCAAACCGTTAGATGTTATAGGAAGGAGGAGCCAATCGCAGAAACGAAACCTCGGATGTCATTGTCGATGTCGATGTCAACGTACCACCTACACTATGGGTAGACCCCAATGGATGACTCGTTCCCCTACTAGACCCTGCAGGGGGACGAGGCATAATGTCATATATGTTGGCCAACATTATACAGGTCTCCATCGTGTTGGTATATGACGAATAAGGTTTGCCTCCCATCGCCCCCACCCTCGCCTCCTCTGACATATCCCGCTCTCGCCTCATATACATCGAGGGCCTTGTAGGTAGAACCATCATCTCGTCCACTACCACCTATCGGACTACGCGCTCCCTCAGGAACTAGCAGTAGCCGAACTCATGCACCAATAGACGCGGCTGCGCGTTCCTCCCGGTCACCCTCATGTGCTGGATGGCCATCCCCCAAGGATAGAAGGTCACCTGCAAGATCCCAGAGGAAAATCAATAACTAAAAATATCATCAAGGAGGAATGAACTCAAATGAAAGAAGAATTTACCCAATCGCTCGTCAGTCCATTAAACACCCAACGCATCGCCCTTTAAGAGAGAGACCACCTCACTACCGGTTAGACTTCCGCCAATGGTATATATGGAAGAATCCCCCAATATACTCATCCTTAAAATCAATAAGTAGGGCGTTAATCCGAATAACCCCATATAACCACACCTACAAAGGTCAAAGTATCGTTAATCAGAAGAAAGTAATCAAGGAATGAAGAATAAAATGCATAAAGGAAAATGCAAATTCATAAAGGAAATAATACCTCCAAAAGATACGTGGCACCAATAAAGGTCTATCGACAGCACGGATTGAATGTATCGAAAGAAGAATAAAGGGTCACCAAAGTCAGGTTCCCCTTGTCAAAGAAAGGGATATTCGAAAATACCCTCAAATAAGAAAAAAATCAGAAATGGACGACGTCACCACTCATCGCTGCCAAAAACCCTCCAAGTAACAAAAGAATAGACAAATGGTCCATCTGCTGCACTTGCATCCCATCAGTATTGTCGATTGGTTGACTCAATAACACCTCCTTAAAAAGAGACAAATGAATGGAGTTTCTCGAGATTCTATCTACCCCACATCAACCACCACCGCCTCCATCACCACTAGTATCACACACAAAGTCTGATCCACCTCTATCTGCCCCCCCTCACAATCCAGCCCCAACAACTACTGGACATCTATAGGAGTCACTGTCATCTACCCAAAGAATAAATTCATGGTGTGGGTGGTATCCCACCACCTCTCCCCTAAAGCGTATAGAACAACAGTCGAACCAGGTGTCTCATCCAATGCAGTCGCCGAACTACCATAGTCGATTGATGAAACCACTAAACACAGCACCAGAGGAAGGTTCTCCTAGACATCTTTGAACCTCATCATCCCCTAAGAATGGATGTTTGATGTAGATATATCAGTTTTGTCAAAGCATACGGAAAAATCCTTGTCAAGATTAAAAAAAAGGAAATAATACCAAGGGAAAAAAAATACCAAAGGACATTAACACTTACATAGCCACTAGGGTTCACCACCCTAAAAGATCGATGGTGCACAGGCTCGTGCAAAAGAGTCCTCTAGTCCACAACTGGATCGAATGAGTCAAAGGGATTCTCACTACCTATCGCCAGGGGCACCCTAGCCCGCCACCACAAATGCGCCCAGTCATCAATATTTAACCATGCCATGTGGACCGAACTGCATAAAAAATATGCCATTTCTTGGTTTTGGAATGCTAAAATAGTTCGTAGAAAGGAAAGGAAGAAGTTAGAAGATCTAAAAGCTGTGAAAAATGAGGAAATCTCACCCCTTTTTATAGGAGGCTAAGGGGCATGCCGATCGGCAGTTCCCAGCCACATACCGATCGACACTTTCCCTTTACCTGCCCGAGGAAGCCCAAAAGACTGTGCCACTTCCGTTTGGAACCCTTTCATCCTGCCGATCAGCACCTCCCTAAAATTTTGAACAAAAATTCCCTAAAAATTGGCAAAAAATCCCTAGAAAATTCCTAAAATTACCAAATGAATTTTAGAGTCCTTTTCACCAAGATTTTTTTTTTCAATACCACACTTAATTCCCCAACAGAATACTTACTTCCCCAGCAGAATTCCCCAAAATCAAGTGGATATCTACTTAGCAACGTCTCCAAATAACACTTCCGAAATCGAGAAAATTCCCTAACAAGGATGCATGAAATCCATAAATTGATATCTTTTCCCACGTGGAGCCTCAAAATTCCTCCAATGAAACTATGCCTTAAAGCCCTCAAAATTGACTTCGACCCTAAGAATTGGCTGCCTCAACTTAAGGTCCTTAGATTTTGTCGCTCCCACTTAAGCACTTAGAATTAGCTTCGACCCACAGAATTGGTTACTCCTACTTAAGGTCTTAAGAATTTACCTCGACTCTCAGAAATAGTCCCTCCCATCTTAAGGTCCTCAGAATTGACCTCGGTCCGCAAGAATTGGTCACCTCTACTTAAGCCCTCATAATTGGCTTCGACCCTCAGAATTGGTCTCTCCTACTTAAGCCCTCAGAATTGGTAATGAACCTCAGAATTTGTTGCTCCCACTTAGGTCCTCAAAATTGACCTCGATCCCCAGAATTACTCGCTCGCACTTAGGTTCTCAGAATTGACTTCGAACCTAAGAATTGGTCTCTCCTAAATAAGACCTCAAAATTGACCTCGGCCCACCGAATTGACTATCCCGAGAATTTCCTTAGGTCCCCAGAATCTGCCTCGACCCCCCTAAATAGGTCATCCTTGTCCCTTAGGTCCGCATAATTGACTTCTTTCCTAAACATCATGTGATGTTTATTCGATGGCTTTCACTTGTTCCAAGATCACTCGTCGAGAGGATCTATAGAAACCACATTTTAGGACCCCCTAAGTCTCTCCTTAGGTCCCTATAATCTCCCCATTTCACAACAAAACCTAGGTCATACTTCGAGTACTTATCTAGAGGCCTTTGGGTGCTCTCGGGACCGATTTAACACCGATCAACTCTATTATTAGAGAAAAATCTCAACGAGTATTTGAAGTGATTGGAATCCCCTTTCCAACGGTCTACCCCGTGCATGAATCGGCACAACGATTCCGACGAACAAACCATTTAACCACCGAAAATCGATTTAGAGGCCACTGGGCACTCTCAGGCCCCAGTTGACCAAATTAAACTTTCTTAACCAAGTAAATCTCTTTGGAATGTCTAAGTACCTCGCATAACCCTTCCAACGGTTTTCCCCATGTGCGATTTTGACTTACCATTCGGACGAAGGATCCATTTCCACCCGATAATCTCTTGTCTAATGAACCGATGAATGCTTCCAAGCCCTATTTGACCCAAAATTAACTCCTGGACTCGAGAGAAGACCAAAGGACTCTATAAGGTATCTGAATTGACTTTCCAACGGTATGCCCTGTGCATAATTTGGATCAACGGATTGCATTCGACGATCATTTTTCTCAAAAACTCTGTGCGAGATTGCCAATTGGCAGGTCAATTTCCCTGACTATCAATAGTGTTCTTAGGGTTTGCTATCGATTGGAAGGTCTAGGGCTAGAGCTATTACTATCACAACCCCCCTTACCCTATAAATAAATGGCATAATCTCACTCCCAAAGCAAACCTCATATCCATTAATATCAGTGATCTCAACAACATTCTCTCATAATAAGAGAAGTTTACTTATGTGAAATTCCTTCCCATCTTACATTCCCATCCTTTTCCTACCCAATTTGGAAAAATCTCATTCTCTCACATCCAACATTCATCTCAACATCCAAGGGAGCTCATCAAAGATCAAGATCAAGCTTTAATTCTCCAGAGAAGGTAAAAAATCCTCCTCTCCCTCTCTTTAAATTTCTTATTTTTGTATTAATTACATAAATTAATAATTTATCTTTTACTTTAATTCATACACATTAATATTTCAACTTTTTATTAGTTATAATGCACATACTTTATTTTCTATAAAAAATACAAAACAAACAAAAAGAAGATTACACCTATAAATTTCAACGGGATTATCCATCACAATTTCTCAAAATTAAAAAACATTTTCCACACACGCACATATAATAAATTCTTGTTCAAATCTATGGGATAAACCTAACCCTTAAGTCGCATATGGACTACGTGGACTTTGATGCCTTTATAGGCGATGTAGGCATTTTTTATGAAAACCCGAGACTCGAGTCCAATTTTCCAATTATTCCCAATTTTCCATTTTCGTATGTGCACCCTTTTTTATCTATCCATTATTTTAGTATATATTATACTTGTTATCCTTATTGGCATTTTATCCATATATTATCGTTTCATCATAATGATCAATATCTCGATAAATGTATACATCGCATTTTCTAAATATTATTTTGGGAACATTCCTATGGATGACCTCACTCTATCGTTTCCATGGTATGAGTTGGGAAATTCCGATCTACATATATATATACACGCACACATACTTCACAGAAAAGTTAAGGAAAATAATAACACAATCCCATGAGAGACTGAAAGGGCGGGATGGGTGCCTAACACCCTCCTATTCCCTAACTTAGCCCCCGAACCTTCAAACTATTGGTTTCGTAAGCATCAGTTTGTCTTTGATGTTTCTCTCTCGATGCAGTGACATGTTCTTTTTCCTATTTTGTGCAAAATAGGCTGGTGACTCCATCTCTTTACATTCACCCGACACCGACGACAGCCGAAGCGATCTTAGAGAAAGCGAGTTTGAGACATTTTTCTCCCACCTTTTTCCCCTTCTCGGGAAGAGAGAGAGAGAGAGAGGATATGGCCACACATATAGTGGTAAAAGCTTTACACTATACGTAGTTTGATTTGTAATTAAATTAAACTTACGTGGATATTCGGGTAATGGATTAATTTTTATACACAATTTTCATGTTGGAACTAAGTCCAATGATATAATTTTGTCAAAGTAAATTTTGGAGAAAAAGTGATAATATAAGGTTCTTGAAGTGTTAAATGGATAATTTGGTTCACAGTAAAACTCATTAAATAATGGAGAAAAATTTATGGTACAAACTTTATAGGATAAAAACAATGTTTTTGTGATAATAATTTGGGACCTTTAATTGACACAATGGCCTAAATTTGTCTTTGTTGAAAATAGTGTTAATTATAAATGTTTATATACTAAAATATTCTAGTTGACACTACGAACTCAACGATACGTTCCAATTTTTTTTTGAATAACGGTGGCATTTTTAATACGTACTTTATAACTATTTGCGTTTGTTTTTAAAATAAAGAACCCGTCTATTCTGGAAAAAACACCCAATGAAAGCTTAACTCCGACCATTTTCCATCGTAGCACACACATAGGTATGTGCAAAAATACACACATGCGCACAAGTAGATATTCAAGAGTCCTTTGTCTCTTGGTATTTGGAGTACCATTTCATTAATCAATGTGACTCTTAGTATTAATATAATTATAGAACACTTTATGGAGAATCATTATTTAAAATAATTCTAATATTCTCGTACTTGGTCCATAATTATCATAAGGCGCGCAATAATTTTTGAGTCATACTTAAATGATTTTTCATAAACAACTTAATCAAACAACCCATTAATGCGAGTCATGGTGATCATATGTTAATTCGAGAGCATAATCGCTTCCACGTATCACAATATTAACATTTCATAAAACAAGGTCTATAAATTGGATTATTCGATAATGGTCCAATAATCTCTTATATAAAAGACTATTTCTGTAACATTCATCAATTCACATGCATGTAAATTATATTGCAAGGCAGAAATTGAAATGTTCTGAATACACTTTAATAAATATAAATATAGTGTCAAAAATTAAGCATCAAACAATCCATAATACTTATACTTAATTGGATACATGTAAGACCCATATACTAATCATTCTTCATGAATATACTTCGGTGATTTCCCATTTATTAGTGGACATGTTATGTTAACACTTGTAATAATGTTTTCAACCGGCACTTGTTGTTTCTGAACTTCTTCGTTCACATATAGGTATTAACCGAATGTGTCCACGTTCCTTAAAATACCTATTAGTTCTTCATAACGAACATTGTTGCGAAAATAAAATAATATTTTAGCAACTCGGTAATAGTCTCGACAACTCCAAGTCTCGAAATAAATTTTTCGCATCCATAATCCATAAATTGTATCCTCAAAGCATGCCATATACAATATTTAATTGTTTATCACTTTTTATACGATTTGCCAGTAGGACAAAACAAATCTACTTAATCAAGAGAGAACAATTAGTATAAGTGTGAGCATATAACATTTTGGGCATCTCATTACTTCACAATCTTAAGGTATTTAGTTTCTCTAATCTATCATTCATCATTAAGAGAAATAAAAAAAGATATAATTTTACTCCCACTGATCTTTAATATATATATATATATATATATATCTATATAATAAAATATAAAACTTATGTATGTCACAAGTTTGGCTCATGATGTCATCTATATGAGTTATTCATGCATTTTCTATTTTACCCTTAGATATTTTAGTTTCCCCCTCTTTTAATACACTATAATTTATTTCCCCCTACTTTCAAAATTCAAAAAGAAGGATAAAATTGTAATTGACCCATTTTTGGGTCTCTCGCATAAGGAGCAGGGGTATAGCATTGTTTCATATGAGAAAATTTGTTCCAAATCTACATCTCAGTCATCTATAACTTGCTCTCCATCCCCTCTCAGTTTAACGACATCTAAACACCGCTACCATTTTCAACACCGCTACCATCTTCAACACCGCTACCATACGCCGGAAACCATTTTCACATAGTTCAGCCATACTCCAAGATGGCTATCCCGAGTCAAACACCACATGGTCAAAGAAGAAGGGCTTTGGAGCCCCGGGGACCCCATCTCCGTTCAAAACTACCAGGGGGTTTGTAATCAACCCCGACCTCATCGACGCAAAGACCTAACCTCAAGATACTCAGAGATCGAACACAAAAGCTCTCATCGGGCTGTGAACTTTTATCTTTACAAATCTCCTTTTGTATTTATTTATTGAGTTAATTTTTAGTTTTGATTTTATGGGTTTATGATTTTAAGTGGTTTTAAGGATGTATATAGTCTCAGAGGTGAACCGCAGTCATAAGAATGAAAAGTTTGTAGATTTCCTGATTTGTTCCGTGTGTTGTGATTTCTTAATGCAACAGATCTCTCCTCTGTTACGTCAAAGTTACTTTTTGGATTTTTAGGTTCTCTATCTGATTTCCGATGTCTCTGATTTTCGGTTTTGGATACAAAGTCAAACTTTTTGGTTTTTCTATTTCTCTCTGTTTTCCGATTTGTCTCTGTTTGTATGCCTTTTTGTATCTGATTTTCGATTTGTCTCTGTTTGTATGCTTAGATGTAACTGGGTTCATGTAATTTTTTCTGATTTTCGATTTGTCTCTGATTTCCGGTTTTGGATACAAAGTCAGCTTTTTGGTCTTTGGTTTTCGGTTTTAGTTTGTTGTGATTTGATTTTTTTATTTTTTGATTTGGTTTTTAGTTTAAAGTTGGATCTATTTCTCTTTGTAATTTTTGTATTCACGGATGTATGCTTATACTTAACTGGGTTGGACGCTTAGATGTAACTAGGTTGTATACACGGATATCTGTTGTATGCTTAGATATCTAATAAATTTATAATTTACTGTTTTAGTTGGAATTATTTCTCTTAATTTTTTCTGTGTTTGTATGCTTAGATGTAACTGGGTTTCATGTAATTTTTTCTGTGTTTGTATGCTTAGATGTAACTGGGGTTCATGTAATTTTTATTTGTAAATTTGTATACTGATTAATTTTTATTTGTGAAGATAACTGATCAATTTATACACGGATCAAGTCATGTAGATCAGAGAAAGTTCTAATCAGTTTGTAACATCGTCGAACAATTTGGGCGCCAAATAATTAAGTCACAAAATAATGGGTTAAATTTAAATGACCCTAAAATAAGAAGTGGTGTGTAATTAATACAACCAGAAATAGAAAACTATACAAATACATTAACATTTCGGGCGATATTCGACATTGTTTGAGGGGTCAAAATTTACTTTAAAGACGAAAGTTTTATTTTTCATTTCCTAATTTGGTTCGTGTAAGGTTTTTTCGTCAATGTTTTTACATATTCTAATTGTGTCATGTGGTACGTGATTCAACTCTAAGAATAAGTTGTTGGATTATTTATTATTTGTTGCCATCTAAATAAGATATATGGTCCTATCAACGATGCACACTTTCGAAAATTAGCGTGGATTAAATAATTTTGAAAAAAATATCCGACCTTAAGAAAAATTTACCGTGATTTATATTTTGGAAAATTATACTATAATACAAATTTTTTATGACTTGACCACACGATTCACACCTTGGAGAATTGTCCTTTTGCCACATGCACGACTTTGGAAATTATGAACCATTTTTTTAAAGTTACACTTTGTTTTGTTGGGGAACAAAATTTTTTTCGTTCTGCAATTTCGTACTTTGAAATTTTTTACCATTTTGAGATTATGTACTTTTTGAAAATTCTCATCGTGCCTTCAGGCACGGGCATACCCTAGTGTGTGTGTGTATATATATATATATATATATATTTATTTATTTATTAATACATATACTAATAAAAAATATATAAAGTATTCTTAAAAGTACCAACAGTGAAAAACTGACATTAGTTTATGTAGTGATTTCTCAGTATATGTAGTTCTTTTCTTAAACTCTTATAAGTTTTCACACTAAATGTAACTCTTAATCAAAAGGAGATACTAAATCCATAAGAATTTCACATTTGAGATATATGTGAAAAGGTTTATTTACACCCCTTTCTCTATTCACAATGAAAACTATGACCATAAGTCTAGATTTAAATTTTTCATTATTACCATAGTTGTGTTTTAGTGTCATTTACACTCGAATCGGGTGTATCATTTAGATAATTCAACGTGAACTCAAACTTCATTTTGGTAAATTAATGGCATTATAATTTTTAAGAACATGTGAAAATAAAATCACCTCTGTGCAATTCACATTCTTGTGATAAATTTTACAATCATCTAGAAAAGCAAAATCATTTATGAGCTTCTTAAAACAATTCATATACACTAACAAAAAGAAAAATTACTTTGAATGTAAAGGGAATGGAAAGAGTATCTTAACTTCTTTTATAACCACATTTGGTGATTTAGTACTTCTATTAATTTTATCGTTCTTTAAAGAATTTGACATGTTCGATTTCAACTGTAAATAGTGTATTGTGTTAAAACTGTAGACATAATTCTAAATTCTAAGTTTTTAGGGGATTCTAAATCCATGCGTGAACTAGACATTCCCAATCATGCGGGCATGTCAAATTTTATCACGTTTGACCTATTGTTTTATAATGATATGGTCTTTATAGGTCCATTATCCAAGGACTATAATCTTTCACTTGGCCACGTAGATCGTTCATAAAATCTTAAGAGTTGAAATATGAGTGTCAAGATTCATAAGAGACTACCCAAAGAGAATTTAGTCTATTAACTCATCAAATCAAGTCTAGATTTAAAATAATTTGATATTCAGTTTTGCCCTAAGATTTAAGAGTTTAATAATAAAGCTACTTTTTAGTTCAACATTATGAAATAGGATCATAATCATTTTCCTTGTAAAAGTTTCATTAAAAAATAATTGTACCAACCACTAATGAGAATACAATAATTAAGAAAACACATTCTCATATAAACTTAAAGATATTTTGTATACTCGAAACAAATCTCTCACAATAAAATTGAGAAACATATTTTCAAAGGTCATTGAGTTTTTTTTAAACGACTCCAAAATAACATAAGGAAATGAATATAAGAATACGGTTTGTTTTATAATTTCTCTTGTTAGCATCCTCATATCGATTTAGAACTATATTTCATAGCACTTAAGTTTTTAAAAAATAAAACAAATTATTTCAATCATATCGAATGATGCATTATAATTCACACAATATAGCCTAATATATATATATATATATATATATATTACGTAATGGGTACTCATATATTTATCTCTAACATTCTGAGATTTCACATAAACTTTATGCTTAATCCAATTAATAATTCTTCAAATTTATAAAAAAGTGTCACACACTACTATATTAAAAATGGATTCCTCAAGTAAAACTGAAATATAACGATTTAACATTTTTATGTGAAACCTAGTTCTTCATTTCATTCTAAGAAGTCAGTCTCGAGAACATTAAAATAGATAAAACATGCAATTTTAGAGAAATAAAGTATTATACAATTAATAAGATAAACAACTCACTATATTAACACTATGAGTTGATAGCATGTACATTAATAACATTTTACAAATGTGGGCTTTCTTTAGTAATAATTTTGAATATTTATATATGACTTTATTGGGTACCATGTTATGTAATTTAGATGGATATGCTACCAAGGATATCCTTCCACCACCTAATTGCATAATTCCTTAGTATTTACTTTAGTTACTCAAAATAATTTTCCTTTGAAAATTTATCTTGCTAGATGAAATAAATCAAATATACCCCATTATTGTCTTTACTTGTATAAGAATGCTGAGTTATTTCTACCACTTTTATCTTTAAATTTAATATTCACAGGTATTTTAATTACCACTTTTGTCTTTAAATTTAATATTCACAGGTATTACATTATTTCATAGATTGTATAATAATTATAGCAAGCATTAATATTTTCAAAAGTCTTAAATGATCAGTGTACCTATAAATCAAGGAAGGTTATAGACTCTTGGGGGAAATCGATACAACTCTTAATAAATAAACAAATTGCCCCTTAATATTAACTTCACCTGTAAGGACACAAATTTCCAATTAAGTCCATTTGAAGTTTTGGCTTAATTTCGAAAAAAATTATTTGAGTCATAGGATAGAGTGTTGTACCTCAAGACTATGACGTTTGAAGAGTTGAAGATGTAGCGGCAAAGTTTTTCAAGTTTCATCATTTTCGGTTTCTAGTTCCAAGTTTCGCGTCATCAACACCTCATCAATTCCAATTACCCCAAAGGTATGAATGCATTTATATATACATGAGCTTGGAAAATTAATTTGGGTGATCTTTTTATATAAACAACTTTGTATTTTTATCAAAAAATAATTTTAGAACTTTTCATAAAAGTTTTAGACTTAAAAAGGGATTTTTATATTTTCTGGAAAGTCATTCAAGCGAACTCGGAATCTCGTTCGAACGAAATTCATAGGTCATTCGAATGAACTACTGACGAGATTTTTTCTATTTTCTCATTAGAAGTTTGGTTCGAATGAAAATTTCAACGAAAAATTCTTCTGAAATCTCATTTGAACATGGTCGTTTGAACGACAGCGACATTTTTTGTCCGTTATTGCCAGTTTTAGTCCCACTTGCCCACTACTTTTCCCACTTCTTTTTCCTGATTATCTTAGTGCGGGAACCAATTTTTTCTTACAAATTTGTCATTCCCTCGTAGAAAAAATAGAGATAAATATTCTTAAGAGAAAAAGGTCATTTCATGTGTTAAGTTTGCAAGAACAAATTTCTACCCAAAACACATATGTGTACACCCAACATGTTTTATTGTAAATCCAGGTTCACACACACACACACACACACACACACACACATATATATATATATATATATTATAAAGTAGAAAACTTATGTATGTCATAAGTTTGGCTCATGAGGTCATCTATTTGAGCTTTTCATGGACTACCACTTTTTCCCTCCAAGCAATTGAGCCCCCTCTTTTTTTCACACTCAAAAATTAAAAAATAAGGTTATTTTCGTAAACTCTCCTCAATCATGCTCCCTCAACCCTGCCTTACTATCATTTTCTGCCGCTCACTAATACGTTTCTGGATCCCAAAGGAAAACCCTCTTCATTCTCTCCCTCTCTCACTCATCTGCCCACCCCTCCTCCTCCTTTCCACCGCCCGCCTCTATCTCTCGCACTGACCTACACGTAATCTTCTTTCGATTTGGTTTATTTTTTGGTTTGATTTTTTCCAGCAGATCTATCGATGCTTAGTTCGAAATCTATTTTTCGTTCACTTTATTCTAAATCGAGTTGATAGATGTTTCCATTTTAGATTTTTATGTGCGTGATTCTATAATTTTTAATTCCTCTAGGTACATGGTGGTTTCCATTATCAATGTTGCAAGGTAACTATTTGATTAAATGCTTGACCACGATTTACTTTATAAGTTGGGTACTTATCAATTTATTTGGGGAGTGCCTTTAATTGATTATGCAGGTCTATCATTAATAGTTGATTCAAAATATTTATGTGATCAAATGTTTTAACTACCATTGATTTGCATATTTATTTATTTTGATTGCGTCTCCAGTTGAGTTATGGGTTGAAGTTGTTATAAGATATAAAGTTGGTGGATGAATGCGGGATTTTTGGCAAAAATTTAGAGCCTGAACCAAGTAAGGTTTGCAACTGTTTAGTCAAATACATGGTCGATTTTATACCAAATACACGTTTTCTGTTCTATTCACGGTTGTTGTTCAATTCACATTTGCTGTTGGATTCACGTTTGCAGTTTTGATTCATACGATAATGTTCGATTCATGGTCGATTAATACGTTTGTTGTTTGCTTTTCGATTCACATTTGATGTTTGCTAATAAAATTTTGTCTGACAATTACTAAATACGATTTATACATGTTTCGATTCATGGCTGGCTAATATGATTGTTCATATTTGTTGTATGCTAATACTGGATACAAGTTTCGATTCATACGTTTATTGTTTGCTAATACCAGATACCTGTTTTGATTCATACGATACCTTTCGATTCATGGTCGATTAATATGTTTTGAAATGACTTTTGGTGGGTTGAGATTGGTCATCCAAAGTGTGGATGTTCCAATGGAGCAAAGTCATATCAAAGTCCCAAATGGAGTGGTGCTTAGCAAGGCATAAGCAGTTATGTGATGGCGAACAAATCTATCTCCAAGCTTTGGCAAGAAAATGAGGCCAATAGTGGAAAAGCCTAAGCAAATCACCTATAAATTTACAATATTTCTTATAATGAATGCAATGGAAATACAATCACATGGTTTTGAATCGCAAAATACTAAAAATGAAGGAATTACGTCATCAGATCTTTCTAAAAGGAAACTTAATATATATTAAAGTATCAACGAGTTACAATTTCAGAAAAAATTTAAAACTTATTACAAGAGAGCCAAACTTTCTCCAGATGATAAAACAAACATTTTACTTAAAGTAACAAAAAGAGATCTAAAAGCTAAATCTTTAACATAGTCCTTTTACCTTCCTTCCATGAGCCTACTAATTTTTTAAAAAATGGTTATTTATACAACATCAGCTGAAAGCCGAATGTGATTCAATCTCTAGACATTCCAAGGTTTTTCAGAAAATTGATACCTATTCAATTTAGAACATATGGCATATACATATATGGACAACAATTTGTAGTAATATATATATATATATATATATATATATGTAACTGACAATATATATTTTCAGAATAAACAGTGTAGAATAAAATAGATAAAATAATTGAGCAATATGTCAATTATTCACTTTTATTTTAATGGCCATGTACGCTCTATTACCCATACAGATAGATATTATGACCAAATGTTTCCACCCGATAACAATACAGACAGAAAATCATGATTTTTGGAACAACGCCTTGTTTAGGGCACACTAGCGATAAACCAGCTGCGAAGGTACCACCCAAATATTTCCATTTGGTAGTCAAGGCCAACCTAGTAAGAGAGTTTTCATAGGCTAAATCAATAATTTCAGAATTCAAATTAGATGTATATATCAAGAGATATACACATATATCAAACGACGAAATTATCGGTATCAGATGTATTTTGAGAATAAAAGCAGTTTCACAAAATATATATAGTTTTCATATATCATATAATCAAAATACGCAAGGAATGTCAGAGAGTACTCGCCTAAAATTGAAGTTTGAAGTTACAGATTTTGAGTCTTATATCACTTCATTAAGCTGAAACCTCTTCTTAAACTTATAAAAATCCTTCTTAAGATATCACTCTTTCTTACTATAATTATCGAGGAAATGGTCTGAGTTTAAATGATCCTAAAGGTCGTATTTATAGTTTTCCATAGATTTTTCAGTGTTGACACGTGTCTAGCTGACCAAAGCTTTATAATGGCGAGTCAGCATTGAGGTGTCGTGTTTCGAAGGGGTTTTACTGCCTTATTTTATCGAGTAGTGACACATGTTTTTATCTTTAATTATATCGACTACACGTATAAGCACGAAGTGCCAATTAATGGTATAAGGGTCATTTTACACACGAAGGGCATTTTGGTAATTTCACACATCATGTTTTTAATATTTCTTAAAGGTCCTTGAAAATATTTTATTTATAAAGAGGTCCTTTTATTTTTTTATTTTGGTCCCTAAGACTTTCGTAATTAGAACCAAGTCCCTAAAGTTTCATAAAATTATATTTTCTACCCAAAATTTATCATTTAGCTTAGGATGTTGATTAAAACTTTAATTTGACCCATTTTATAGTTTATTCTTCAAATTTAGAAATGCGCTACGTCATATTAAGATCCCAAAATTTCACATTTGTAATAATACAACATTCATTAGATAATAAGTGAGACGAAATTATAAAAAACACTATATATGAACATATAAAAGTGGGGTCATTACATTTGGTTTATGGAAACTGTTTCCATAATAATCTGGTAAAAGATAAAATTTTACTAGATTGTAAGTATTCCGTAGTAGTTGAGTACATCTACCAACAATGGGTGGAGATGGAAGAAAATTTCTCCATCTATTATGGCAACCGTCATAAAATCTACCTCACGATCAAGTCAAAAAGTATTGTTCTCTTCCGACGAAGTTCTACCATAATAGTTATTTGAAATTAAATACTTTGTGAAAAATTCTTTAAATTCATTTTCTTAAGACACTTCATACTTCCTTAAGCACTTAGACATGGAATGAGAGTCCGAGGAAAGAAAATATGAAGAAAATAAGGAAGAAACATTGTGTGGTTAGAAAAAAAAATCTAGATAGATAGAGAGAGAGAGACATAGACAAAGTATACCTTGAAATGTTTTAAAATAAAGAAGGTATAAGGATCCCAAGTCCTTATACCTTCTTCCACCAAAATCAAATAAAGAGACAAAATGACATTAAGTAGGGAGACTGCATGTATTGACCCATTGGCCACGCGCTCACATGCAATGATTTCCTAGAGATAAACCACTGATGGTTTATGAGATCCTAGGCAGGTAAATCATACACATCAGAAGGAAAATGATTATAGCTCACTGTTCAAAGTGGGCACGTGTTAAGTGAAGTGTCGATGGTTGAGGGAACCCATGTCATACAACTATGATGACCTGACCTAAAAGGATGGCCAGCTCATCCTTCAGGATAATTGAAGGGAAGTAAATTTGATCAAGCCACTTGGGCTGGCATGTGGACCCTAAGTTTCCGGAAATAGCAAGCTAAGAATATAGGTAGACCAGAATATGTCATGGATGATTTAATTGTAAAACAACACTACCACCTAGAGATAACTTTAAATAAAAGACACCTAGATTTATAGGAAATTTATTCTTATAAATAAGAGAGACCTCATCGTATTTAGTTGTATTCATTTGTTTCTTTCTCACAACGACCTTGTCTCTCTACTAGCAACCTTAGCACTCCAATAATCTTTTATTCTTCCAAGTAAATAACTCTCCATCTCTATCCTGTGGACGTAAGCAAGATGAATTAATTATTGTGTTTAAATTAGAAACTAATTTTTTCAATAATGATTATAAGATTTCAAAAATTAATTCAACTTTTTTTCTTACTAGTTTTAGCCTTAAATTCTTAGTTATAATAAGTTTCAAGGACGAAAAATGTAATTGGACATTGTTATAACTTAAGGGGATAATAAACTAGTTTAGTCCATAAATCCCATCTACATTTTAAAATCGTGATGTGATTGATTCCTCGTGTTAGTATTCAACTTTACTCTTTATCAAAGGGAATTGATCACGAAATCACATTAATTTTAAAATTTATGGTAATTATTTAAAATTAAGTCTTACATATGTTCGGTACCTCTATCGAGGAATGTCTATATGAACATTTTAGTTTTATAGAATTGACTAATGGGAATTTATTAACACCTATGTTGGTTGATGACTCTTAAGTAACAATCATGTCCTGAAAATGATTTTCATCATAATTGAGCAAAGGATTCTTTGAATTAGATATGGTAGGGAAACCCATATCCATTTTGGAATCCGAAAGTGAATATTATTTTTAAACAAAGGATGGTGTTAATTATTAAGAAGACATGTACTTATTTATTAAAAGGGAATTTAGAGGGCAAGGCTAAGTTTCAGGTTCGACAATTTGGGTCAAGAATGTCCATATTCTTTGGTAGCAGTGAAAAATCAAACTGCAGGTTTTCACTGCAAGTCGTTAGAACATTTATAGCAACGTGTCTTATTTTTCTTAGATTTATAGGAAAAATGCATATGGGAATGTTTTTTTTCTTAAATGTAGATGTATTATTTATAATATGATATACAAGAACTTGGTGTATAGATTCGAGAATCACAAATAGGATTGTAACTTTTTGCAGAGATTCTAGGTAACCAGGCAAGAACTTAGAATGACATTCCCGACTATGATTTATGAAATTAGAATAAGATAGAGGTATAAAAAATAACACATCCTTTAATATCATGTTGAATACATAGGGATAGCGTAGTTAAGTTATTAAATGTACATGGTTTTAGAAAAGTTAGTTTCAATTTGTAAATTGGTTTTGAAAAGTTATTCGATTAATTTTATAAAATACAACATCTTTTATATATTCTTGCATATTGAAAACTAATTTATACAATATAAGGTTTGTCTCACCAATACTACAAAATACTGATATGTATAATGTTAAGGGACAAATAATTAAAGTGAATGTTTCCTTCTAGAATCAAACATAATTTTGGCACCAACGCTTAGGTTACTTTTTTTTAAGAGCAATTTGAAGACTGGTTTAAAATTAACAATTGAGTTCAAGAGGTGGAGGAATTACTAGTCTTTAAATATTACAAGGAAAAATATCCAAGGGGACTTTCAAGGCCTAAAAACTAAAGATCTAAAGATGAGTTAGAAACAGTTTGTTTCGATTTGTGTTGTTCTACAACTTTCTGATCGAGAGATGGTTTTGTGTGTCTCACAAATTTCATTGGTGAGTACTAAAGGCATGTGTTGGTGGTAATTTACATAAATATTTTTATTAAATAAACACAAGATAAATAAGGAAAAGCACTCAAGGAGGAGCATAAAAAATCACAGAACACAAGTATATACGTAGTTCGACAATGTGCCTACATCCGCAGGGTTTGGGGTTTCTCTTTTATTAACTGAGAGAACATGTCGACAAAGTTGTAGTATTTATCAACATTACAATATCATATAGACATCCCCAAGAGAGGCGGGTTTACATTTATAAAGGAGCCAAAGAGGGTCCTAAGTTCCATTAATGACTATTCTAGAAGTTCAGACCTATCTTTTATCAGTTTAAACCATCAAGAGGGATATACCTGCGAGAATACTACGTGACAGGGATTTTTAATTAACATAATGTTCAAGGAACTTATGGGCCCCTTCTTAACACGTACATGTCATGTGCCTTTGTAACTCTCATCCCCGTTATTGTCCCCAAGGCTTAGTGTCACTTTGAGGTCACTCGGATTTATCATGCCTTAGTTGGCTAGCAACTTTGACAAGTTGGAATAATGGAATATTTGTTGGTTGGATTGAAGGTCTATCTTGTTTATATCCCTAAAATTGAAGTGAATTTTGATTGCTAAGTGCTCCAAGGGTACGCTGGTAATATTACCCCTTTTCTTTATAAAAAGGAATTGTCGCTTCATCAATCGTCACATGCAGGTGTAATAATCATTTTTAAGGGAATCGTGATCACGCTTATAATTACAAGGTGATGGTTCCCATACTTTTGCTTATTTTTCACTTCATTTAAAAAACTTTTAATATTTAATATTTTAAAATAGAGCTTGTCTCTTCCTTAACTTTATTGTAAGATTTTTTTTCGAAACTCTTTCTTCATTTGATTCTTCTCTGCTTTCTCCATTTAGTTGAGTTTGTGATCTTTAAACATAGTGTACATTTTTAATGAAAACACACACAAATAATTTTAACTTAATCATCGAGCCTCCTCATCGTTATCAATATAATTAGTTGATGGTCCTTTGGACCTTTGGCCCATCCTGAAGGCCACCGATTGCCATTAATCTTCATTATTGAGTGTAGGGTCACTTCTCCCTAAATTGTTTAATTTTGGAGTTTTTCTAATACTTAGATGTGGTCCTAGATCAAGTTGCCCCAAACACGTGGAGGATCATTAATGGGGTCAATCGTATTAATGAGCTATATAAGACCCACCTCGGCATAACTGAGATTATGTATTGTTACCAATGGGAGGTGACTATTGAGAATATTAATTATGTGAAGTTGAGGGTAGGTAACTGATCCCTGGTTGTGAACCTTTGTAATTCGAATAAGGATTATTGGGATAGTGGTTTGATTGCGAAAAATTGGCAACATTCTCCCCTTCATGAGGGTGTCGCATATGATGGGACAAAATGCCCTAATGAAGGGCAAAAAATAGTCTAGGAAGACTTTTTATTATTTTTTTCTCATGACTGATGATGATTCTTTGTTCTTTTATCTTGTTTCAATGAAGAGAAATAGGAAAATTCTTCATGACAATGACATTAATTTTGTTAATCTTTGGGCGATTTGTTCTATTCAATAGAGAGGTGGAGATATCGAGCGTTAAAGGTCGAAAACATTCCTTCTCGGTTACAAGAGAACCACAATTTCCTTTATTTTAAGTCTAATAGAGGTAATTCCTATTATCCCTATCACCTTAGACGACCTAGAGGACTTCACTGGCCTTCACTCAAAGAGGGCCCAATATCCGAAGAGAGCACCTTATCCTCTTTTAAACCACTTGAATTTTCTTCAATCCCTTCCACCATTTTTTTACTAATGTTAAGGAGAATAGGAAAGTAACTAATTTAATTAGTTCCAACATTGGTTCAATGCACGCTAGTATAAGATCTTCTTCTACTTTTCGTTGAATGGGCAAAGAGAAAGAACTTGCTCAATTTGCTAGCAAAAAAGTGATGTTGGAGCTTGTACCAACCCCATGAACCGTTATGGATATCTTATCATGGAGCATGAGCCTCTTTTGAACATGAAAAAAGGATCATCTTCCTCTATTAGAGATTATGAGGATCAAAGATGCTGATAAGGGAAAGGGTGACTCTCAATCTTTCGTTTCTCATCACAATTTGGCCAGGATCCTGATTTGATATGGGGGTTTTCCCACAGATAGGGTAGATGTCTCCTCTTTTCCCCATTCAAAGTTCTTAGAGAATGCCAACTATAACCTTTCCCTTATAAGTTAATCACATCCATATTGTTCATTTATGCCCGTCTTTTGTACCTTTTGCTTATTTATTTCTCTTTTTCTACAGTTCTTGATTAATTATGATCAATTATTGGAAATTAATTATAGAATGAAAGATTCCTCCATTGACTCAGAGGTCTCATTTGAAGAGTTATGGGAATATATTGTGTCTTCTCACCATATTAATAGGAATCAGCTGATCGGGAAAAAGATGCTTGACAATAAGGTCAAGAATTGGAGACTAAGAAGGACACTCTTCAAAAGAATGACTCTCTAGCTCTTATGGACGCTGTCGAGTAGTCTAAAAATGGTGCAAAGGATGTGAAGGTGGAGGTCGACATTGATAAAAAGTAGAAAATTGAAGCTAAGCCCAAACACGAGGAAGCTTTGGATAATGTGGTGAAAGCTAAGGAAGACTCCTTCACCTGTAGATGGGATAAGACCTTTAAAAATGCTGAAATGCAATTTTCCTATCTTAAAAAGGTATTTTTCAATAATGGATGGGATGAAGCTTTGGTTAAGGTCGACACAGTTGAGGGGACAAAACTCTTCAACGAACATCACCTAGGTTCAACCCCCTAAATTTAAGGAATAAGTTGAGAAATATCATGATGAGGTTGTTGCAGAGGAAAAGGCTGACAATAAAACTCACACAATTGAAGAACCAGCTACTCATCTGAACTAGTTGATTGTTGAGCTGATGACTAAGAAGGAGGAGGTGGGTAAAATGAATTCTTAGGGTTAGGAGGTATTGTATTTTCTTCTTTATTTACCATTGAGGTAGGTTCATGCCCCAATTGCAATACCTTTTTTTTTATGGAATTAATGGTTTGATTCAATTATTAATGTCTCATTTGATTTTTTCAAGTCTTATTTTTATTTAACAAACTCATATGTTCGACCACTTGTTCATGCATTTCAATGTAAGATTTGTGGCATAAGTCTCTATTTAGAGTGACTTTCCAAAAAGATGCAGAAGACTATTTATTGATGGTTATGATGAAAACGATGAGGATGAAGAACTTGATGAGCACTTAGGTCGTAATGTGTTAGCTTAAGTGAAAGAGGCATATTTGAACCTTCATCCCCTCTTTCATCAGGAAGCTGCAGATATAGCTGCCTTTCATGACATGATTTTTACTACCCAACGCTTCCATAAAGAGTCGTTGTTTAATCTCAAAGAGAACTTTGAAAGAAAGCTTAGCAATTTGAATGGAAAAGCGGTTTTGATAAGCGACTGGTAGCTATAAAATCTTCTTATTCAAGGAAGGAATTAATTTCTCATGCTAATCTAGTGGGTTCTAGATTGGCCAATACTATCACTAAGAAATAGAATTGAGGGTGTAATACCCCAAGTTTTTGAAGGATTAATTTAAGGTTAATAAATAATAAATTGTGAAAAATAGTTAATGGTTATAACATGAAATTGGTAATTTTGCAAAAATATGAAATTCGGATGTTTTCGGACATATCAAAATGTGGAATCATGTAAACATGTCAATTTGCACTAAATTATTTATAAGATATTTTTTTTATTAGTGAGGTTATAAAATAAATTTCAGAATTCAATTTAAACTATTTTGATAAAAATAAAGAATTGATTTTATAAGATGAATATCCCTAAGTTATGATGACAATCTGCTAAAATTTTAGCCTCACATAAAATGCATTCCATTTTATTTTTACTTTTAATTAGTCTTTAAGGCGTTCATTTAAAGAAAGGTATGGTTCTTATCTTTCCAATGATCTTCGAATCAGGTCATTCGGACTTCTATGACAGGAGTAATAGCCATTTTAGTATTGTGTTTAATCTATCAGAATATTATATTTGTGCGAATTTTTAATTTTTAAGGATTCTAACGGGATAATATTTTTATCTATTTAAAGGGAGCTCATGAGAGGACTTTTTTGAACTCATATTAACCATTTTCAAGAGCCTATTTGTTCAAAATACCTCCCCTCTTTCATCAAAACCCTAACCTCCATTAAAAAAAGATTTTCAAGTTTATTTTTGAAGAGGAAGACCCTATTTTCTTAAGATGAGATTTTCTTTGTCAAATTTTCAGTAGGAACACAACCATATTAACGAAATTTCTATACGATAATTTTAATCAAGCATGAATAATTCTATTGCTCCCCTTTAGTGTTGTATGTTTTAAATATTGCCTAAATCTTAATTAATAATATTTTCTTAAAATTTATTAGGAAAATTAATTAGGAAGCGTGAAAGTAAAAATCAGAGTTGTTTTTATTAAATATAAAAATATGATTTAAGACTTGAAACAATCGCATGCTTAGATTAGAGGTTTGGGTTCTAGTAGAATTATTGGACGATTCACATGCTAGAATTAAAAATATGAACTTGGAATAATATTTCCAATCATAAAATGTCGATATTGATGTGTAAATTGTAGAACATAATTATTGTTTTGTTTAACGTTGTTAATACACATGTTAAAATATAATTATGTGTTAATTGGTGAGATATCACTTGTGTTAAAATTATAAATTTTGACCACTTGTGTGACTATTTGGTAGAACTTGGTTATTACATGATTAGATGAATGAAATTGAACCTGTAGGATTAATTTGAAATTTTTTAGTGATAAATTAAGATAAGATTCATGAGGAAACTGTTCGTATTAAATTTTGACGTCGTGGGAACATTGGGACTTTGATAGTAGTTATACTTTCACCCTTATTTTATAGGTTGCTAGTTAGGTATGAGACTAGTAGGAAAACTTTGTTATTATTGGCACTTTTTAGATATGGGACTAGTGAGTGTGTGCATGTAAGATTGGGCATTTCCAAGGTGGGGCTAGGTAATGCACCATTACTTTATTCCGTTAGACTAGGTGTGGGACTAGCTGGTGATTTTTGGTAGGTATTCTTCCTAGGTGATGAACTAGTAATTCTTATGGTTTGGTGATCTCTAGGTACGGGACAAGACATGAATTTATTACGTGGGGCTAATAGAGAATAAGAGGAATTGATTAATAATTAATAATTAATGTTTAAGATAATAAACGAGTATTAAAATGTATTTGTGTGGCGATTATGTGCCGGGCTAACGGTAGTTGGGTTAACTGGCTATAACAACGTGGTTATGTGTTGGCGTCATGAGTACATGCAGGGCTAATGATAAATGGGTTGATCGTTTATAGTGATGTGCCACGCATGTAACCTCGTGAATATGGGCAGAGTTAATGAAATTGAGCTGACTGACTATAGTGAGGGGAATGGGCGTGATGTATTGTAATTAAGCACGCCGGGCGTATGTGCAGGAGCAATGGAAAAGTTAACTGGCTATAGTGGCATTGCCAAATAAGAATAATTAAATAATTAAATTGAGTGAGATAATGGTTTAGAGATAAGTTACTATTGTACTCACATAACTGGACTTAAATTATGGGGTGGCTTAACTGTCTGGATAGTTAGTATTGTTTTACTTTACTCGCATGTTCTTATATAGCGTAATTTAGAATACTTTATTGTAATAATTTTCACGTATGATGCTTATGTTTGAATTCACAGATCCTAATTACAAGAAGTAGCTGGTATTTTTACGGTGGGCTCTGACCCATTCAAATTTAGTTGCTAGAATAGCTGCATAAGATGGATTGAAAATTTTTGTAGTGCAGTTGGAGTTTTATTTTATCACTTTAGTAGTCTAGATTTATTTCATTCTATCATTTTATTTATGAGATAGTTATTTATGGATTAGGAGGGACATTCGGTCCCAAAGTTGTTTACAATTTTTAGTTAGAGATTTGTAGTATTATTCATTTAAGTATTAATTCATCTTTTCGAGGTGAGTTTTATTTTGGAGTTAGTATGGTGATTAATTTTATTATGTGGATGTTTATATTCATTGGATTAAATTTCATATTATATCTTGTGAAAAATGTATTTAATGTCTCATATGTTTATCACACATTAAGAATGGTATTTTCATATTGACGCTCGACATAGTTTGCCAATGGTGACTGGCCACCACTAATGTCAAAATTTTTAGTGTGTCACAGTTGGTATTAAATTATGGTCTTAGGACTTACGGGTTGTGAGTCAGTTATAGCTTCTGCATTACCTATATTTGATTCCTTTTGAGGATTTGTATTCTTTAGGCTTTTTTCATTTTGTTGATGTTCATTCTTGTCTTTTCAGATGGCGAACACTAGTAGATCCAGAGATAGGAAAGAGAGTTATGTTTTTAGTCTTGTAGTTTAGGAGAGGCATGGTCAGTTTTTGGTTGAAGAAGAGTTATTGATTATCATTTGCGAGATCATAACGGCTGGTCTTGAGCTAGGGAGACAAAGGTTAGGAAACCAAGGAGCGCAAGAGGAGGGAAAAACCACTTCATTTTGGGATAAGGTGACGGCTAATTTCCACAAGGTCAATCCTCCTATTTTTTCTGGAGGATCTGAGCCAATGGTTTACGAAGAACCATTTGAGGATGGTGGATTGCGCCAATGTGCAGAAGCAATGTTAGATACTTTAAGTTGACTGGGGATGTATTGTAATGGTTTGAAAGTGTCACCATATCAGAGGATAAAGATCGTTTTAATTATGGAGAGTTCTTGGTGAAATTTAATGACAAGTATTTTTCTTATTCAATCAGGAGTATGAAAAGAATGAGTTTAAAAATTTAGAACAGGGTTTGAAATCATTTATTGAGTATGAATAAGATTTCACGAATATGTCATTGTTTATACATGATGAGGTAAATACCGAGGAAAAAAAGATGAAATATATCATTAAGAGTCTGACATTCTCGCTTAAGAATATGGTTTTAGAGAGCTCTATGTACACTACTTACACCCAAGTGGTGGATGTCACATTGTTGGTATGGAAGGGGAAGGTGAATAATTAAAAGAAGTTAGGTAAGAGGTATGATCCAAGTTGTCAAGATAGGTCCAAGGCAAATGAGAAGAACAAGGTCACAATTACCAACTGTTGAAGAAGCAACGAGTTGTGCAGGACTAGCAAGCCTTTTAGTAAGGTAATGGAATCTCACAGGGCCCTCCGAGATAGGTAAGGGACAACAGGGTGAGTGAGGGCCAGTTGGCATTTCTTGCCTTTTAGAGCAACATGGTTTAATCATAGAGAGATAGGGCATCGTGCTTCTAGGTGTCCGAAGACTTAGAGCCAACAGGGCCAAGGGCCTCTAGCACTAGGAGCACTTAGTACGCAACGAGTACTAGCAACACTAGTGGTGGGTATGTAAGGACCATTTATGCCGAGGATGTATGCACTTCCTATTGTTGGACCCCCGACAAGGAAGACTCCTAGGAGCTAAATCGTGGCTAGTGGGATAACGTGGTATGCATTATTTTCATTAATATATATATATATATATATATATGTAATTAAGATATATATTATACTTTTAATAGTGTGGTAGGGACATGTAGGATTGAGTGTACAGGCGCCTAATCAGAGCGTTCTACGAGTAGACATATGAGAGCCTTATTTTATTTGCACAATTTTACATTTTACATTTTCGCTTCATCGAATTTCGAGGGCGAAATTCCCGTGTTAGTGGGGCATAATGTCATACCCCAAGTTTTTGAAGGATTAATTTAATTCTAATAAATCATAAATTATGAAAATATTAAATAGTTATAACTTGAAATTGGAAATTTTGCTAAAATCTGAAAATTTGGATATTTTTGGACTTATAAAAATGTGGAATTGTGTAAACATGTTAATTTGGAATTAATTATTAATAAAATAATTTTTTATTAGTGGTGTTACATAATGATTTTTAGAATTCAATTTAAACCATTTTGATGACAATAAAATATTGATGTTATAAGATGAATATCCCTAAGTTATGATGATAATCTACTAGAAATTTTTATATCACTTCAAATACCTTCCAGTTTATGTGTGCTTTGAATTAGACTATGAGCCATAGATTTAAAGAAAGGTATGGATATTATCTTTCCAATGAGCATTGAATGAGGTCATTTGGACTTCAGTGGAGGGAGTAATAATTATTTTAGTAAAAGGTGTTTAATCTATAAAAATATTATATTTGTGTGAATTTGTGATTTTTCAGAATTAGAATGAAATAAGAACTCTTATATTTTACCCATTTAAAGGGAGATCATGGGAGAAATTTTCCAAACTCATATTAACCTATTACCAAGAGACATTATCTCCCAAAATATCTAGCTTCCCTCTTTCATAAAAACCCTAACCTCCATTAGAGAAGATTTCAAGTTTATTTTGGAAGAAGAATTACCTAATTTCCCAAGATCATCCAAGAATCTTTCTTTGTTAACTTTTCAAGAGGAATAAAATTGTGGCCATCCAGGTCAGATTCCTGCTGCGTAATCTCAGGCCTATAATTCAGGACTAGGTGATGAAGAAGGAGGATAAAAGGTTCCCTCCCTCTCTCTCCCTTTTCCACCTAGCACATGTAGGTTATTCGAGGATATGTAGGCCATAATTTCTCCACTTATGTCGGCATCTTTGCAGTCCAGTCTCGGATATTAAATTAGCACCCATTGAATGGGGATAACATGAAGAGATAGATTCACCATCCTATTTTTCTCAAAATAGGAAAAATAATGTCGCCTCCTCGGGAGAACAACATCAAGTTCAAACTGATGCATATGAAACCAAGTAATTCGAAGGTCCAGGGACTAAGTTACAAAATGGGAAGTAATTAGGAACCCATTCCACCATTACGATCTCTCATGGGCTATCTTAATCTTCTCCTTTTTTTGTCCGTGATGTGTGTGTACATGAGTATAATATAAGTAGCAAGAGAATGTAATTATCTAAATCACGTCATGGAATGGAAGGGGCGGATTCATTTGTAAGAGTGTACCCGAAAATAATAGTAAAAATATAATATAGGTTTTCGCCAAATCACCAATTACTACGGAATAATGAATGTGCACATTCGAAGAGACACAAATATGTAGGAGTCCAAGACTCACAAAAATAGATATAATATAATATGAAAGGTTAGGACTCGAATATCGGGATTGGCCCAAGATGCCTACGTAGCTTAGGTGGCATCAAAGTCCATGTAGTTTGAAAATAGCATAGGGGTGGGGTTCAACCCATAAATTCAAATGCAGGACTCCTCTTGTGTGTGTTCGAAGAAAAATATATATAAGTGTAAGAAAATGGAAGTCTTACTTTTGGAATTTATGAATAAATCCTCTATTTGTCTTTTTGGGGATTTTATGAAAATAAGTAGTGTGCAACACTAGTAATAAATGAAGTTGCAAGGTTATATGATCTTAGTTTAATTCGTAGAATACACACACACGCAATCCAATTTTATTATTAGTTATAAAGAGGTATTTTCCAATCTCAATTTAAATGAGTTTCACAAGTTTGCAAGAACAAATTCCAATTATATTCATTTTATCCTAAGCATGCATCTAGGTGATTTAATAAAATAAAATGCGAAAATCCCAACCACAACACGCCTATGTACGAGGAAAACCCAAATGGGAAAAAACCTCGGACGGCTGGGCCTAGACAAAATCCACTACAACAATAGGTTTTACAAGAGACTCAAAAGACTTACAGACATTGACTCACTCAAGACATGCTTATGTCGTCCTCGACCTCTGAAGTTGTAGTCCGCGAAGCTCCAATGCGTTGCTCAACACTCCTCGTGTTGCGGTATCCACCGAAGCCCAAAACCACCGTCTCCTCAAATCTTGAATGCAGAGATCCACCGCAAACTTGCTTGTTGAATGTGAATTTGAATGAAGGGGTTTTGTCTGAAAAGATGATAAAAATGTTGGAGTTAATTTTTATCAAAAAGAGGGAAGTTGTGGAAAAGATTCACAAATGAAAAATGAACTTCCTTAACATATAAAACTGATTTTCGTCCATATGAAAATAACTGAACAAGTAGTGGGAAAAAATAGTTATGGGAAAAACTGCATAAAAAATAAGTTTAAAAAATCAAATCTGGCAAAACTCGTTCGAATGAGTTCGTTCGAACGACTTCTCGTTCAAACGAGATATCTAACGGCGTGCCAGTATAGGATGATAGAGGTCGTTAGAAACCTCGTTCGAACGAGGTCGTTCGAACGACCTTTCTAACGAACTTCTAACGAAGCACCAGTATAGGCTGGGTAAGGTCGTTAGATCCAGGTCGTTCGAATGACCTGGATTAAACTTCGAACGAGATTATAAATTTTGCCCAAAATTGTTCAAAATTATTTCAAGGATTTTTCAATATTATTTTTTCTTATTTACGATCATTTTCTTATATGAAAAATTCTTGATTAATCAAAATACTCCAACACATTAAATTGTATTTTGGTCATATACCTTTGTGGAATAGATACCATGGCATGAATATTGATAGCGCATGAACTTTGGATGTGATGCTTGAATCTTTGCGATGAATGTAGCTTGATGCAGTATGACCCAAAAATGTTTTGTCCAACGGAATATAGCCAATATAACAAATGACTCGATTGGAAATTTGACCTTACAAATCTCCCCCTTTGGCTATTCCGGGACAAAACAAAATAATAAAAAATAAATAAAAGACGGAATTTGCTAAGCCAGCCGTCAAGCCATTTCTAAGGCTCGTCCCAAAACCCCCCAAAAAAGACAGACACAAAGACAAGACTGACGAGCTCCAAGGAAGTAGGAGATGTTTCCTACACACATGAAACAACAAATTCATAAACGCACGGGGAAATAAAGAGTAAGTTATACGTAAGACAATGTGATAGCATATGTTGTGAATGGTGCATGAATGTCTCAATATTCAATGTTAAGAGTTTAACTCCCCCTAAATTATGCATATGGTCAATCATTAAAATCAATTACGAAGTTCAATTATAATTACCTTTAATTATTATTAAATTCAATGATTATTAAATTCAATTAATTTACCCGAGTTTATCCAACTCCCCTTAAATATGAAGTCCTATTAATGAAAGTTTCTCCCCCTTTTTGCCCGGAAAAGACAAAGGGATAAGGAGCCTCCAATATAAAAGAGAATGGACAACAAAGCAGGAAATAGGAATAATGAACAATAATAAGGAAAATACTGAGAATGCATTAAGGAAGGGGGAAAGGGGAAATAGTCAAGGTGCATACATTGAAATAACCAAAGTAGATGAATCCAATACAAGAGAGTAATAAATCACTCAGCCTCACAAATAAAAATAAATATGAAAAGAGCCAAGCACATCAAGAGGCAGGATCAGCAGGTGGAGTGTCATCGGGAAGAGAGTTGGTGCCGGAAGAACCTGCCCCGCGGCGCATCTCCAGACGGCGAATGGCATCAAGATGCTCTAAAAGGAGAGAGTGTCGACGCGCCTGGGCTTCATCTCGACGGGCTTGAGACTCGTCCCGAGCGGCATCTCGATGGGCTTGGGCCTCGCGCTCCTGCTGCATAGACAGTATAAGCTCCTGCATAAGTGCCTGGTCCTGATGGCGATCCTCCTAAAATTGTTCAACCTGTGAACGGACAAACAGAAAATCCTCCGACGCGATGGGTGCGGAAGTATGGGAAGGTGAGGGGCGATGGATAGAGCGGGAGGGGGAGGGACGACTTGGGGTGGGGTGAGAGGAAGCGGCGGAGTGGGAAGAGGTGGAGGGGGTGAGGGGTGGAGTATCGGGTGGCAAATGACCATGAGAGCGGCTAATGGAGGTCATGTCTACGGTTTGGTATTTAGTGGTGGGGATATCGGTGGAGACACGGAGGCAACCGACGTTAAGACAAAAACGAGTGATAATCGCCGCAAACGGGAGGGCTTGTCGAGTGGGGCTAGACGGAAGGATCCTAACCGACCGAATAACACTAAAAAGATAGGAGGGGAGGTCAATGTGAGCCCGAATGCTTATAGCAAACATAAGGTCCACGTGCTGTTTAGTGATTTGAGTGGTGTTGGCACGAGGGAGAAGACAAGCACAGACGATCCAATTAAGGACCATAAAGTCGGGGTGTAAGTGTTTATGGAAGATAGTAACAGTGCCGGACGGGAGGAACCTAAAAACAGTGTTAAAGACAAGAGTGGGATCGGGACATGTATCCGATGTCCAAGGGAATGAGGGATTAGTGACCCAAGGGAGGGGAAGGAGTTGAGCGATCGTGTCGAGAGAGACTATAATCTCTCGACCACGCACCCGAGAGTAAAGGTGAGTATCCCTGTTGTTCAGGCCAAAATAAAATTCCCGAACAAGGTCGGGAAAAACGACATCCGCGAGGGAGAAGAGAGGGTCCCACCCTAAATATGAAATCCACGAATGCACAGTTGTGCCGTGGAGAGTTTGGAGATTAATAACTTTCTCCCGAATGATGGAACGAGTAGCGAACCCTTGAGTGTGATATAGGGTATGTTTGGCAAGGGACCGCCAACGCAGTTTAAGGTCGGGAATGGTACTGGATTCCTCATCAGAGGACGAGGTGCGTTCCTCGGGGGAATCGCTTATGCGCCGTTGGCGACGGTTACGGGCCATGAAAAAATGGATAGAGAACTATAACCTACCCGAACAACGTCCAACCAAACCACCGATTACACCAAGAAAGCAACAACCAATCAGCATAAGGCCCATTCTCCTTTAGAGATAAAAAATTAAAGGAAAAGAGAAAAAAACAAAACATGGGATTAAAATACAGTCCATGAATATTAACTAAATTTTGATTTGAGAAAAAAATAAAATATTCATGGGATATATTTTAATCAGGGGCAACATATACAAATACACAAAAAAGAGAGTCCCAAAAAAATGAGGGATATACACACATACATATATAGACATGTTGGGAAAAAAATTGAAAATCGATTTTTGAAAATAGTCCCCAACAGTAGATAGATTATATATATATATATATATATATATATCGGAAGAGTGTTAAAAGAAAAAAATGTACCTTGAAAGGAAGAAGGAGTAGCAGCACAAATCGTAGATGAGGGAAGGGATGAAGGTTGGAGGAAGAAGGAAATAAGGGAAAGAGAGTGGGAGAGAGAGAGAGAAACATGTGAGGGGAAAATGGAAGAGAGGGGTAAGAGAAATCTGGGAAATGGGGGTATGGGGAATCGTGAGTTGAAAAAATGGAAGAGGTGGTAGGTTTTTGGGAAGAGTATCTGACCGTTTTAACTGCAGGTCGTTCGAACGAGTGATGTCGTTCGAACGTGGATTTCGAACGACGAGACAGTTTCACTTCGAGAGATACCTCGTTAGAAGTTGGTTGGAACGAACTTTGTCGTTCGAACGATATTTCGAACGACGAGACAGATGCGACTCGTGAGATAACTCGTTAGAAGTTGGTTCGAACGAACTTTCTCGTTCGAACGATATTTCGAACGACGAGACAGATTGGGCTTATGGATGTCGTTAGAAATCTCGTTCGAACGAGAATTTCTAACGAAAAGTAAAATTTTTTAAATAAAAATATCATAAAATAGAGTGAAAATACCATAATATCAGGAATTGGGATGGCCAGAACAATGCCAAAATGAGATTTTATTAATCCTAGCTCGAGGCAACATATCCAAATAGTGGGAGCGGGAATGTAGGGGTGTGAACAATACGCATAAAAGTTTTTAGCCACAACATTGTGCAAGTGCGTAATGCCAAACAATATATACGTGCAATATTCACTGAGATTAGCCTTGTGTCAGAAATGAAATATTGTTGAACACTTAACCACGAATGTAACAAGCATAGATTCTCTTGCCAATAAAGTCACAAGGAGAAAGCAATAAATTAGTGAAATGTGCATGCCCGTTGATCTTCAACTTATATCTCCCATGAGTAACAATAGATTGAGATGTATGTTTTTGGAGAATCAATCAAGCCTATTGTAAGGACACAAATTTCCAATTGAGTCCTCTTATAGTTTTGGCTCAATTCCGGACAAAAACATTTATTCATAGGATTTTATTTAATTGTAATATTCAAGACCTATGAAGTGTTTGTTGAAGACGTAGCGGCAAAGAACTTAAAGCTTCATCAAAATGCCGGTTTGTGTGCCTCTTTTCTACATCATCAACTAAGGTTCCATGCTCCAAGGTATGAATGTAATTATATGTATATAGGAGCTTGGAACAATATGTATTGGGTGTTATGTTAATAAAAACTGCATTTTATTTTTCAGAAAGAATCAATTAGAAACTTAAAAAATAAGTATATAAAAGTTTATAAAAGTTTCTGGGCCAAAATCGAATTTTACAAACTTTCTGGAAGTTCGTTAGAAATGTCGTTCGAACGAGTTTTTTCGTTCGAACCAGATTTCGTTCGAACGAGTTTTGTCGTTCGAACCAGGTTCGTTCGAACGAGTTTGCGAATGACCCTTATCTGGTCAGTCGTTCGATATGTCGTTCGATATGTCGTTCGAACGAGTTTTCGTTCTAACGAAATATCTAACGAGATTCTAACGAGCCCAGGCTGGTCGCTCGTTAGAAGTCTCGTTCGAACGAGAGTCAAGTTCGTTCGAACGAGACGTCAGGCGGGAACGGTTTTGAGCAGTTTTTGACAGTTTTTTTCCCCACTTCTCCACTTGGTTTTCAACCAACTTTTTCATGCTTAATTATGTGTGGGGAACACATTTTCCAAGACAACTTTTCCAACTTAGTTTATCTCCTAGAGAGAGTTTGAGAGCAAAAATATTTTTAGGAAAATGTTCATGTTTTGAGTGTAATTCTTTCAAGAAAAATTTCATACACACTCTAGTTTACACCCAATTGTTTATCCAAGCTTCTATATAAATATCAATTGCTTGGAGATTGTTTTGGCACCGGTTTTTTTTCTCTACACCGAATTGAAGAGAAGTTTGTTTCATTTCTACCCATTTGGAGAAAGGCTCCATGTTAGGGTGACGGTGTGCCTAATTGCCCGATCGATGAATTTCGAGACCACGGTGGAGCTCCGTTGGTTATTCGCTAATTGGAGGTTGATACAAGAAGAAGCATCACGGCTTGAGAGGGTTCGAGTTTAGGAAGTAAGTCTTTTGTCTTGTATTTTGTAATACCATTTTTAGTGGATTTGAGGCTAGGGCCGTCCCGAGGTTTTTTTCCCATTAGTGGGTTTTTCCTCGTACATCGCGGTGTTGTGTGACTGTTTATTTTATCTTGCTTTATATCACTTAGAACGCATGCTTTAGGTTTAATTCAAGTTAAAATTTGGTTTTACAATCACACTAAATCAAATTGGGACGTTAATTTAACTGGTTTATTCAAGTCACTTGCATTAATTTGGTTTCGCCTAACTTTGGATATAATTGTTAATCATGACTTAGGCAAATTTCTAGGACTTGAATTAATGTTTATTTGTTTTAATTCGTTTTCAAAGACATTAAAACCCGGCCTTGTTTATTTTGTTAAAACCATCTCAACGCTTCCGCATCTATTTAGAAAGGAAATTAATTACTATTTTAATTTGTGAGATTATTATTTCAAACCCGGGGATTCTCCAACTGCCGCGTTCTCAGATTGGTATCAGAGCCAAAAACGATAAATTATTTCGTTAAGATCCTTTAATTTTTGGCTAAATATGGATTTTTCCCCATTTTCAAAATTTCCTATTTTTGATGGTTCTAACTACGCGTATTGGAAAGCGCGAATGAAATCGGCACTTAAATCTATTGATGAACGTGTTTGGATGTCAGTTGTTAACGGTTGGACCCCACCAACTCATTTAATTGAAAATGTACATGTTCCCAAACCCGTTGATAGATGGACCGAAAATGAGTTTAAGCTAGCAAACTTTAATTCTCGAGGTCTAAATGCCCTGTTTAGCGCTGTCACACCGGATGAATTCCGACGAATTATGACGTGTGAAACCGCTAAAGAAGCTTGGGATATCTTACAATTAACTCATGAAGGAACGAGTGTCGTTTAAGCTTCTAAACTCCAAAATCTCACCACTCAATTTGAAACTATCAAAATGGATGAAAAAGAAACTTTTGATAAATTCTATGCTAGACTGTCTGATATTGTTAATTCATCCTTTAACTTGGGAGAGAAAATACCTGACGACCGTGTTGTAAAGAAAATTTTGAGGTCACTACCCGATAGATTTATTCCAAAGGTGACCGTTTTAAATTCTTTACCCACTTTAGCCTCTACGAAATTAGAAGAGCTTGTAGGTGATTTATAAACCTATGAACTAGATATGTTTCCCTCTAAAACTGAAAAGAAAATTGAAAAGGGCGTTGCTTTAAAAGCCCGCAAAGAGGTTAAACAAGTAGTAGAGAGCGATAGTGACTCGGAAGATATGGCTTTGTTTGCTCGTAAATTTAGAAAATTTCTTAAATTTAACAAAGATAAAGTTAAAAATGATTTTAAGAAATTTGAATCCTCTAAACATGATAAAAACGAGAAGATTTCTAAAGCCGATAAGATCCCTAAACCTAGTAATGAAAATATTGATAGGGACGAGTCTAATAAATGTTTTGGTTGTGAAGGTTATGGCCATAGGGCTTTTGAGTGCCCCACTAAACTAAGGAAAGAGGGTAAACGACCCATTTCAAATAATGCGACCCTTAGTGATAGTGATAAGGAAGAGAAGCCCGAATCCCCCACTAAGAAAAATTTTGTGGCTTTTATGGCACATGTGAGTGATAATGAGAACTCATCGGATGATGAAATTATAGCACATGCCACTTCCAAGGTCATTGTACATGATTCTCTTATTTTTGATGATAGTGAGAGTGAAAAAGAAGAAGAGAGTGAAAATGAAGATGAGGTTGATATGAGTGAACTTCAAAATGCGTTTCATGAATTATATAAAGAATCTATTAAATTGAAAAGAGCTAATTTGAAGTTAGAAGCAAGTTTAAGAGAGAGTGTCAAGGTCATTGATGAAAGTGCCTTAATAGAAGACCTTAGGACACATGTGAGGACTCTTCAAGAGAAGCTTGAATATGTAGAAAGCGAGAGAGATAGCCTTAGGGGTTTAATGGAGTCCTTGAAAAATGAGCTTCTTGCTTTTGAAGAGCGTAATTCTTTACTAGAATCTAACATTGTTGAATTGGAAAATAAATTAAAAGATTCTAGTAATGTCAAATTTTATTTGGATTGTCGTTCCGAAAAACTAGATAAAATGTTAGGAACGGTCCAAATTAAAAATGACACTTTTGGTTTAGGCTTCAATTCTTGTAATGATTTTAACCCTAAAGTCAAAACCAATGTTTTAGGAGAATCTTCTAGGAATGCATTTAATGATCACTCCTTAGATAAATCTTTTCGACATGTTCTTACTTGTACTCATTGTGGTCGAAAAGGTCATCTTAAGCAATTTTGTTTATATCTTAAACGAATTCCTAGAAAATCCCATAGTAAAGTAACCACGATAGCTAACGTTCTTACACCCCAAGATAGTAATTCTTCATTTATTTGGGTTAGGAAATCCGACTTGGTTGCCTCACAAAATAGGTATTTTGATTCTCATTTACCTACACATGCTTCCTCCCTTGCTAAATCTAAAGGATGAATGTGTTAGTGTTTGCATACTTTAGCGTTTGTACTTCATGCTATATTCATATGCTAAATGTATGCTTGTTTAGTCATTTTCTAGTCATTGCCTTATTTCATATCACATGCTAGAAATTATGACTTGTTTATCTTTTTGTATTATATTTTGTGTTTGGTTTAACTGAAAAATATAAAAAGATTTTTGTTTATCATTTGTGTTTTATTTATTTCATTTAAGATTAATGAAAAATACAAATGGTTTTTGTTTAGTATTTTGAGTATATATCTTTATTTTTGATTAAAATGTTAAAAACTCAAAAAGAATTTGTGTGTATTTTGTTTGACACACTTTATGTGGCATATATTTGTGTTTGAATCCTATCGTTTACGCTTCCATGTGGCTAGAACTTTTGGTTTAGATTTTCAATTCTTAAAATGTTCTTTACCATGTTTTATATGGAGTAGTTGGATTTTGTATTATTTAAATGGATTCTATTTCTATATGCCTCTATTCACACATGCACGAGCTCTTTTGAAATCTTAATGTCACATGTGATATTTGAGCTTTTTGAGGTGTTCTCCTATCAATCTAGTCATCTACATATCTATGACCTAGGAGGACAAGTGCATGTCAAAATCCGTTGCATGTGAGATTTGTGCGAAAAATGAAAACATGATAAATTAATATATGCACGGGGAAGGGCTCCGAAAGGATGAATTAAATCCTTTGCGATAGTAAGCCACCGTTGATTGGATCTAAAAGAAATACGTGATCCAAAGGCCTAAAAACAGAATATTTGGAATTAAACAAAAAGCAATTGCCAAGGCCTATGTTTGTTTGATATATTCATTCAAAAACAAAAGAATATATAAGCTCATTGAGGGAGAATTGGATGGTATATCAACGGTTTGCACAATGTCCGTTTATCCTAGTTGTCTTTAATGTCATGAATCTATTTGGTTTGTAGAATCATCATCATGCTAGGCTTGTATGCATTGTGTATGTTTGTTCATTGAGTTCAATCTTTATACTGTCACATGAGGTTATATTTAACTATGATGAAGTTTGCAATCAAATGAGAACTCCGTGAATGTTTCTTAAGTGTTTGGGTCTAAATTTAATTGTTGCTTGTTCACACCCCTACACTTTCGTTTCCATATGACACATTTTTGCCATACGAGTGTGCAAACTTATTGTATTTTGTGTCATGTGTGTGTTTATATCTATGTATATATGCACGTACTTATTGGTATATTTATAGTATATATATATATATATGATATATGTTTGTCTTTGCCTTGCTTTTATTGCCCATATGCTTTCATGTCGTTTCACTTTAAGCTTTCACATGTTGTTTATTAGTTCTTTATCCTTTGCCTATTCCCGAACAAAAAGGGGGAGAATGATGATAGGGGGAGATATGGTATCTAATCCTATTATTATCGTATCTTCGTTTGGGGGAGATTTATCTTAGGGGGAGACGTCTTTCTAAGTAGGTCATGTGTTTAAAGGGAGAATTAATTTAGGGGGAGTAATTAATTAATTGCATTTAATATTTTGATATTTCCCTATGCATTTGATGAGTTTGCTTAAGTGTGCAGGAATTATTCTAAAGCGGCATCTTTCTATGGCAAAGCGTTTGATCCTTGGGTTGAGTCAAGTTTGGGCGGGGTATGTTTTTGAGTCTAGTAGAGCTTGACGGCCCTTTAGGATTTTTGTTTGGTTTTTGTCCCGGAATAGCCAAAGGGGGAGATTTGTAAGGACACAAATTTCCAATTGAGTCCTCTTATAGTTTTGGCTCAATTCCGGACAAAAACATTTATTCATAGGATTTTATTTAATTGTAATATTCAAGACCTATGAAGTGTTTGTTGAAGACGTAGCGGCAAAGAACTTAAAGCTTCATCAAAATGCCGGTTTGTGTGCCTCGTTTCTACGTCATCAACTAAGGTTCCATGCTCCAAGGTATGAATGTAATTATATGTATATAGGAGCTTGGAACAATATGTATTGGGTGTTATGTTAATAAAAACTGCATTTTATTTTTCAGAAAGAATCAATTAGAAACTTAAAAAATAAGTATATAAAAGTTTATAAAAGTTTCTGGGCCAAAATCGAATTTTACAAACTTTCTGGAAGTTCGTTAGAAATGTCGTTCGAACGAGTTTTTTCGTTCGAACCAGATTTCGTTCGAACGAGTTTTGTCGTTCGAACCAGGTTCGTTCGAACGAGTTTGCCAACGACCCTTATCTGGTCAGTCGTTCGATATGTCGTTCGATATGTCGTTCGAACGAGTTTTCGTTCTAACGAAATATCTAACGAGATTCTAACGAGCCCAGGCTGGTCGCTCGTTAGAAGTCTCGTTCGAACGAGAGTCAAGTTCGTTCGAACGAGACGTCAGGCGGGAACGGTTTTGAGCAGTTTTTGACAGTTTTTTTCCCCACTTCTCCACTTGGTTTTCAACCAACTTTTTCATGCTTAATTATGTGCGGGAAACACATTTTCCAAGACAACTTTTCCAACTTAGTTTATCTCCTAGAGAGAGTTTGAGAGCAAAAATATTTTTAGGAAAATGTTCATGTTTTGAGTGTAATTCTTTCAAGAAAAATTTCATACACACTCTAGTTTACACCCAATTGTTTATCCAAGCTTCTATATAAATATCAATTGCTTGGAGATTGTTTTGGCACCGGTTTTTTTTTCTCTACACCGAATTGAAGAGAAGCTTGTTTCATTTCTACCCATTTGGAGAAATGCTCCATGTTAGGGTGACGGTGTGCCTAATTGCCCGATCGATGAATTTCGAGACCACGGTGGAGCTCCGTTGGTTATTCGCTAATTGGAGGTTGATACAAGAAGAAGCATCACGGCTTAAGAGGGTTCGAGTTTAGGAAGTAAGTCTTTTGTCTTATATTTTGTAATACCATTTTTAGTGGATTTGAGGCTAGGGCCGTCCCGAGGTTTTTTTCCCGTTAGTGGGTTTTTCCTCGTACATCGCGGTGTTGTGTGACTGTTTATTTTATCTTGCTTTATATCACTTAGAACGCATGCTTTAGGTTTAATTCAAGTTAAAATTTGGTTTTACAATCACACTAAATTAAATTGGGACGTTAATTTAATTGGTTTATTCAAGTCACTTGCATTAATTTGGTTTCGCCTAACTTTGGATATAATTGTTAATCATGACTTAGGCAAATTTCTAGGACTTGAATTAATGTTTATTTGTTTTAATTCGTTTTCAAAGACATTAAAACCCGGCCTTGTTTATTTTGTTAAAACTATCTCAACGCTTCCGCATCTATTTAAAAAGGAAATTAATTACTATTTTAATTTGTGAGATTATTATTTCAAACCCGGGGATTCTCCAACTGCCGCGTTCTCACCTATTATTTTGGCCTTGGCAACATATATATCATTTTCAATGCTTCTATTTTAGCCACACAACTGAGAATGAAAATGGTGGATTTTCAGGCAAAAACTTTGATGTTTTTCGCAGCCCGATTCCATTGCTTGAAACGGAAACCAATCGGAAGAATATAATCATTTTGTTTCAATCCGGGCAACGGATGATCATGCACAATTTCGATTGCTTATAAGGGATGTGACAGGATTGAGAAGACAACACCAAATCTCACTTTGCAAGAACAATGTGAACAAGATGTTCGTAATATTCCGTGTACGGTGTGTACAAAAGGAAAAGATGTGAGGAAATCACAAAATTATATATCATAAAAGAGCATTATTGTGCACAAGATAAACAATTTATGGATTAACTATTCATCGAAAGCCACATGAACATGGAAAAATATAGGGATTTGAATACATCGACCACAAAGCCATATGGACAAAAATTTTGATAGCTTTTCTAACCATTCCCATTTTCCTTGAAAATAAAGAAAAAATATTTTTGAGATTTTGAATAAAATATATACAAAGGAAATCTAGTTCATAGGTAAGGAAAAAATATACAAGAGAAGCAACCTAAACTAGAAAAACGGCTTCGATCTCAATCAATGGAGCAAACCCCAATTGATTTCCTGAGGTTTTCAAACCTAAGGGCATCTAGAGGTTTAGTAAAGATATCCGCCAATTGTTGATCGGTAGGAACGAAGATTAGAGAAACAATTTTCTCTTCAACCAAGTCACGAATGAATTGATCACGGATCTTAATATGCTTGGTTCTAGAGTGTTGAACGGGATTACGGGAAATATGAATTGCACTAGTATTATCACAATATATGGTCATAGTGCCTTGGGAAATACCGTAATCTTCCAACATTTGTTTCATCCAAATGACTTGAGTGAAACAACTCCCGGCGACAATGTATTCGGCCTCCGCCGTGGACAAGGAAATATAATTTTGTTTCTTTCTCATCCATGAGACAAGTGCACTTCCGAAATATAAACAACCGCCAGATGTACTTTTACATCCATCAACATCTCCTGCCCAATCGGCGTCTGAATATGCCGATAGACAATCATTGGTGTCAAAAGAGTACCAAATGCCAAAAGACAGGGTCCCACTAACATATTTGATGATACGTTTAATAGCAAGTAAATGAGACTCTTTTGGTGCGGCTTGATAACGAGTACAAACTCCTACGCTAAATGAAATATCTGGACGACTCGCAGTGACGTAAAGTAAACTACCTATCATACTTCTAAAAAGTGTATGATCTACATCCTTTCCGTCGGTATCTTTACTAAGTTTAATAGAGGAGCTCATAGGAGTACGAGCATGTTTAGTGGATTCGAGTTTAAATTTCTTAATGAGGTCTTTAGCATACTTAGTTTGGGACAAAAATATCCCACTTTTGAGTTGACGAACTTGAAGACCTAGAAAGAAAGTAAGTTCACCTACCATACTCATCTCAAATTCATTGTGCATTTCTTTTGAAAAAATTTGAGTATGTTTATCACACGTAGACCCAAACACTATGTTGTCGACATAAACTTGAGCAACAAGGATACCTTTTTCATCACGCCGAACAAAAAGTGTCATATCTACTCCCCCTCGCAAAAAGCCACGAGAAAGGAGATAAGAGGTGAGTCTTTCATACCAAGCACGGGGAGCTTGTTTTAAGCCATATAAAGCTTTCTTTAGAAAGAAGACATGAGTAGGATGTTTTGGGTCCTCAAACCCTTTTGGTTGTTCAACGTATACTTCCTCTTGAATAATACCATTTAAAAAGGCACTTTTGACATCCATTTGATATAATTTAAATTGGAGGTGACATGTTATGGCGAGTAAAAGACGAATCGATTCTAACCTAGCAACAGGAGCAAGAGTTTCTTCAAAGTCAACACCTTCTATTTGGGTATATCCTTGAGCAACTAATCTAGCTTTATTTCGAACAATGACACCATTTTCATCCATTTTATTTTTAAAAATCCATTTAGTGCCAATGACATTGGTATTAGAAGGCCTAGGGACTAATTCCCAAACATCATTTTTCTTAAATTGAAACAGTTCTTCTTGCATAGCATTAACCCAATGTTCATCTTTTAATGCTTCTTTATAGTTTTTGGGTTCAATTGTAGAAGTATAGCATAGATAGGAAACTTTATTTTCTAATTGCGCCCTAGTCTTGACACCTACCTCGGGATCTCCTATAATTTGTGAAGTGTCATGATTTTTACGCACCCAAGGAGTAACTTCCTTTTTCTCGGTAGATGGTACAACCAAATCATTTAGAGAATCAATACTTTCAACATTTGACACAACATCACACTCACATGACAAATCTTTCTCATTATTAATTTGTGTGGCCGGAGCATCATCTTTTATGACAACATTTATTGATTCCATAACTTTAGAGTTTCTCAAGTTGAAAACTCTAAATGCTCTACTGTTTTGAGAATATCCTAGGAAAATACCCTCATCACTCCTCGAGTCAAATTTCCCTAGAAGTTCTCTATCTCTAAGAATATAGCATGGACTTCCAAACACTCTAAAATAGGAAAAATTTGGCTTCTTACCCGTCCACAATTCATATGGAGTTTTGTTAGTGTTAGGACGCAAATAAACTCTATTTACTGTGTGACATGCAGTGTTAACCGCTTCGTCCCAAAACCTACGAGCCACATTTCTTCCAAGGAGCATAGATCTTGCCATTTCTTGGATCGTTCGATCTTTACGTTCAACTATACCATTTTGTTGAGGGGTTCGAACGGCCGAGAATTCATGTTTTATTCCTATTTCATCACAGAAGGCATTCACACCAGATTCCTTGAATTCGGTTCCATTATCACTCCTAAAGCGCTTTATGGTAACACCATGAAGATTTTGGAGAGCTCTACATTTAACAGTAAGAAAGTCAACTGTTTCAGATTTTTCTCGTAAAAAACCTACAATAGAGTATCTAGAGAAATCATCCACCATAACCAAGATGTATCTTTTTCCTCCTATGCTCTCGGTACGAGTTGGACCCATAAGGTCCATGTGTATCAATTCTAAGACACGAGATGTTGTTATCGAGTTTAACTTTTTATGAGAACTTTTAATTTGTTTACCAAATTGGCACGGTCCGCAAATGGTGGACGTTGGCTTTCCTAGAGGCGATAAGCCCCGAACAAGATCTTTTCTCACAAGTCTATCAAGGTCTCTAAAGTTAACATGACCTAATCTTTGATGCCAAATATCGGTAGAAGAGATTTTTACATTATTGCAGACTAAAGAAGATTTTGGAATGATTCCATAGCAATTGTCACTTGTTCTAACACCGTGTAAAATCGATTCACCTGACTGATCATAAACGAGGCACTCCGATTGACTGAATTTCACATCAAGATTATCATCACATAGTTGGCTAATACTTATCAAATTAGACTTTATACCATTAACATAAAGAAGATTTTCAAGTTTAGGGAATCCTGAGATTTCAATAGAGCCTCTACCAATGATTTGGGACTTGCTACCTTCCCCAAAAGTTACTTTACCATCTTTATGGTTTTCGAGAGTGGTAAATAGAGATTTATCGCCAGTCATATGTCTAGAACAACCACTATCAAAATACCATTGAGAGGTATTTTGTGCCTTTAGTGCAACATGAGCGACGAAAGCTTTCTTGGTTTGATTTTTCTTAACCCAAGTTTGAGTAGTTTTCTTCACTTGATTGGCTCTAGTCTTATAATTAGAGTTATTTTCTTGGACTTTAGAAAACCTAAGAAACTCTTCCATTAGATTTTTAGAAGTATTGACAAGATACTCGACTTGACTCTTAAGATTAGCTAAGGAGCTATAGGGTTGTTTTGAATTTGTGAATTGAGGGTTCTTTCCAAGTTTGTAGCAAAAATCTTTAAGATGACCCCATTTGTGACAATATGAGCAAACATAGGGTTGCTTTGGGCCGACTTTTAAAGGTTGCTTAGTGGGATTTACTTTAGGAACTTTAGATTTTGTAACAAACTTAGCAACAGGTTCAGATTTGACTTTTGAAGAATTTACTTCTTCATATCCTATACCCTTTCTCTCTTGATACCCTTTCTCCTTATATCCTAAAACAGGACCTATAAATAGTTTTCCCCTTCTTCTTGAATTGTCCTCGAGTGTGACTTTAACTTCACGAGAGGACTCGAGATCTTTTTCAAGTTGGGCTATTTTAGCTTCTAGAGATGTTCTAATTTCTAGAGACTCATTAAGATCTTTGTTAACACTTTCTAAGGAGATAATCAAGTAACTTTTTTCTTTACCAATCATGATAAGCTTTTCAGAAAGAGATATTTTAATTGCCTCGAGTTGACTAACTAAAGCCTCCTTCTCCTTCAGGACTTTCAACTCTTTTTCTAAAGTTAAGACTTTCAAGGTTAATCTTTTGTTGACTTTTTGAATGCGAAGAGATTCATTGTAGAGTTCGGAATAAGCAGTTTGTAGTTCACTCTCATCTATATCACTATCACTCTCTTTTTCATCACTACTGGTAGAATGAGTAGAAACAACCTTTAGATTTTGTTCAGAATTGTCAACATTAAGGTATGACTCACACGAATTACTAGAAAGGCTCGCCATAAAGGGAGTGAAGTTATTTCTAGATAGGTTAGAGTCATCAGAGGCTTCAGACTCATTATCACTGTCACTTAGAGTAGCATTGTAAACGGCCTTTTCTTTTCTTTGCCTTGTCTTTTAAGTTTTGTAGGGCACTCGAAAGCTCTATGACCACGTCCCTCACATTCAAAGCATCTCTCTGAATCGTCCTTCTTAAAGTTATCTTTATTGAACCTTTTTGAATCCTGATTAGTGAATTTTTTTATTTCCTCCTTTGTTTTTATTCTCAAATTTAGGTTTTTCAAATTTAGAGTTTTGTTTTTTAAACTTGAGAATTTTTTTAAATTTTTTAGCAAATAAGGCTATATCATCAGAATCAAAGTCAGACTCATCAGAATCAGACACGTCAACTTTCTTAACATTTAAAGCAACTCCTTTATCTTTCCCTTTGTTATCTTTAGGAAACATATCTAGTTCATATGCTTGCAAATCACCAACAAGTTCTTCAAGTTTTAAAGTATTTAGGTTTCCTAAAGAATTAAGAACAGTGACTTTAGGAATGAATCGCTTAGGAAGACATCTAAGTATTTTATTAACAACTCAATTTTCAGGTATTTTTTCACCTAAGTTAAAGCAAGAGTTAACTATGTCAGATAAACGAGCATAAAACTCATCAAAGGTTTCAGTTTCTTTCATGGTGATAGTTTCAAATTGTGTAGTTAAATTTTGAAGTTTTGATGCTTTAACAACACTAGTTCCCTCATGAGTAACTTGGAGAATGTTCCAAGCTTCCTTTGACGTTTCACACGTCATTATCCGATGAAATTCATCGGGAGACATGACACCAAATAAGGCATTTAATCCTTTAGAGTTAAAGTTACACCATTTTAAATCTTCCTCACTCCATTGTTCAATAGGAGTCAAAATACGTTCATCATTAACAACCATAGAGGGAGGGTACCATCCTCTTTCAACAGTGACCCAAACACATTCATCAATAGATTTAAGAGCGGATTTCATACGTGCTTTCCAATAGGTATACTTTGTTCCATCAAAAAACGGTAGTCTATTCGACGAAAAACTATCCATATAACCTCCAGGATTCATCTTAATAACTTTTAGAAACAAGCTCTGATACCAATTTGAAGTTTCAAGGTTATATGATCTTAGTTTAATTCGTAGAATACACACACACGCAATCCAATTTTATTATTAGTTATAAAGAGTTATTTTCCAATCTCAAATTAAATGAGTTTCACAAGTTTGCAAGAACAAATTCCAATTATATTCATTTTATCCTAAGCATGCATCTAGGTGATTTAATAAAATGAAATGCGAAAATCCCAACCACAACACGCCGATGTACGAAGAAAACCCAAATGGGAAAAACCTCGAACGGCTGGGCCTAGACAAAATCCACTACAACAATAGGTTTTACAAGGGACTCAAAAGACTTACAGACATTGACTCACTGAAGACATGCTTATGCCGTCCTCGACCTCTGAAGTTGTAGTCCGCGAAGCTCCAACGCGTTGCTCAACACTCCTTGTGTTGCGGTATCCACCGAAGCCCAAAACCACCGTCTCCTCAAAGCTTGAATGCAGAGATCCACCGCAAACTTTCTTGTTGAATGTGAATTTGAATTTGAATGAAGGGGTTTTGTTTGAAAAGATGATAAAAATGTTGGAGTTGATTTTTATCAAAAAGAGGGAAGTTGTGGAAAAGATTCACAAATGAAAAATGAACTTCCTTGACATATAAAACTGATTTTCGTCCATATGAAAATAACTGAACAAGTAGTGGGCAAAAACAGTTATGGGAAAAAACTGCATAAAAAATAAGTTTAAAAAATCAAATCTGGCAAAACTCGTTCGAACGAGTTCGTTCGATCGACTTCTCGTTTGAACGAGATATCTAACGGCGTGCCAGTATAGGATGATAGAGGTCATTAGAAACCTCGTTCGAACGACCTTTCTAACAAACTTCTAACGAGGCACCAGTATAGGCTGGCTAAGGTCGTTAGATCCAGGTCGTTCGAACGACCTGGATTAAACTTCGAACGAGATTATAAATTTTTCCCAAAATTGTTCAAAATTATTTCAAGGATTTTTCAATATTATTTTTGCTTATTTACGAACATTTTCTTATATGAAAAATTCTTGATTAGTCAAAATACTCCAACACGTTAAATTGTATTTTGGTCATATACCTTTGTGGGATAGATAGCATGGCATGAATATTGATAGCGCATGAACTTTGGATGCGATGCTTGAATCTTTGCGATGAATGTAGCTTGATGCAGTATGACCCAAAAATGTTTTGTCCAACGTAATATAGCCAATATAACAAATGACTAGATTGGAAATTTGTCCTTACAATAAAAAGTGAAGATTATTTAATGTGAGATAATAAAAAAACTATGGAATATCACAAAATTAGAACAATGCGAATAATAGCACTCAAATGAATAAAACTGGAAAAGTGTGGGGGATGGACCTTCTTGATAGACCTTTATTGATGAATCTAGATAGTAAGTATGTTGATTTTTGTAGTCGTATGAGGGTACTATGGTATGATGAGGTGGGTGTATAAGTGAGGTAAGGTAATGTTGGAAACTGAACCTTTTAAAAAAAATGGAAGGCTCTAAATTCGAGGAGAATGCTTGCTGACTATTGAAAGAAACCTCTTTCCAAGGGTGAGGTCATGACCCTTTTATCGTGGAAGTTAGGGTTTAAGGGGTGTCGATTGAAATGTACCCTAGCCTGCCTATCGACATTGGTCCTGTCTTGCTCGACATGGAAAAGCATACGTTGTTGATAGGCAAGGTGTTTGGGGTGCCTATAAGTAGTCCGGAATGGATTTTTCAAATAAATGAGCACAAAATGGACATCGTAGGTCTGAATTGCGCATAGATAGAACCGTTGGAATGGCAATTCAGATCCCTTTAAGAATTCATTCAATCACTCCTGGGTCTGGGATTTGAGCAAAGTCAAACGAGGCTCGAAGGTGACCAATGTCCTTTAGATGGGAGGTTTTCGGCAGAAAGTGGATCGTTCATGCAAAACGTGAGGCCGGTTTGCGTACGACATGGAATCCTAGAAAGGGAATTTAATACCTTTAGAGATTTCATTGAGCTTTAGTTTGTTTGCAGAGTTTACTAAGGTCAAATGGGGATCGAAGCGATCGGTGAGCCCTTTGAGTAAAGTGGGTCATTTGTGTGGACCGTGAGGCCAATTTGTCGAATGAGATGGACCACTAGAAAGGGGATTTATATCTCTTAAAGATTCATTGAACTTGGTCAATTCAAATAGATAATCGAATTCAAACAGAGTTTGGGAGTTCCCAATGGCCTCTAAATCAATACTCATAGTGAAACAGATCGCTTGTGTAGATGGTGACATCGATTCTTTCACAAGAAGGACTTTTTGAAAGGGGATTCAGATTCCTTCAAGGATTCATTGAGCTTCACTCAATTCGAAGAGTTAACTGGAGTCAAACGAGGTCTATGATCACCCAGTGGTCTCTAGAACCCTTGGAGAGTGGATGAGTTTTAGTGACCTAAGGAGGTGCTTAGGGGGTCCTAGGATGGGGTGTATACAATAACCATACCAATCTATTTTGTATAAGAGAATGCGGTGTGATATAGATTTAATCAAATTCGTAAATTTCCAATTTTAAACTTATTTAATTGGAGTAAACCTTTAAACCAATTTTAATTTAGCCCTAAAATGCATCTAGGTGGGAAAAATCAAACCTTCACAAATGAATTGCTGACACATAGATTTCATGAAAAAACCCATGCAAAGATAAATCGCAACTTACACACACAATGAAATATGTAATGAGTACCACGCAGATACTCACATAGGCACTCATCCTAGAGTCAACAATGGATAAACTACAACAAACCCACAAGAACTTGCGACTATGAATCAATAAGGAAAACCTAAGAGTACTCTCAAATGACACGCAGTCATCAACCGTAGATTCACCCTCTCTATATGAGAAACTTCACCAAAGATGTATATTGAATTCCAAAAACAATTCACTAAACTATTGGGAATTTTTGTGAATTGAAAAACAAATTTTAAACCCTAAATGAAGAAAAAAAATAGTTTTGCAATTTGCAGTTTTTGTGTACTGGAAAACATCAGGTCTTCTTAACGAAAAAGAACTCATTTAACACACTATTTGTAAAAAAATTGAGTTAGTACAGTCGCTTAAACGAGATATCAATGTAGCTCGAATGAGGTCTGATGTTGCTCGAACAACATCGCGTGACATGCTGAAGTAGCTTGAATGATAGAAAGGCGTCGCTCGAATAACCTGAGCGAAAAAATAAAGTTTCTAAAAACTCCGCCTGAACACTTAGAAAAAATTCTTTTGACGAAAAACAACACCTCAAGTGTTTTTTATTTTTATTTTTATTTATTTTTGAGGAGAAGGGAATTTATTTATAATTGGAGAGAATATAACTCTCTAGGTGGCATTACATGAGGAAGAACTTGACCTGGGCTTAGATTTTGAAATTCTTATGTAAGGAATGATATTAGCATCTAACTTAGTAGCTCATTTTACATTGATAGGAAGATGTTCAAAAGAAAAGAACTACAATTTATTTTTTAGAAGAAGAGCATGCTTAGACAAGAGATCTGCAACATAGTTTGATTCTCTATTTGAAAGAAAAATTTCTATTTGAAGACAGGAGTTGAATTTTCTTTGTAAAAGATCTTATTTCCCATGAGGGAGTAAGGGACTTGTTGATGCACTTTACAAGAAACTCTGAACCATATTCCACTTCAATTGGATCTCCATATAAAGAAACCACCTGATAAATGCCTTCTTTTAAAGCTAACAATTCTGCCAAAAGACTTGATCCAATACCAATAAAAGAAGATAAACCCCATATGAATTTTCCTTTAGAATGTCTTAGAACCACACCTATGCCCATGTTACCATCCTCATCATAAACACTATCTGAGTTTAATTTTAGAGATGATGATTTTGGTATGAACCAACATAGTAATAATTATCTACTGAGATTGAGGAGGCTTGATATCCGGGTATTGAAGAATTAACAAAGAAGATGCAAAGCATACATTTTTGCAACTAGATATTGAAATAATATTTTCTATCCTTCTTTTTATTTTATAGATGATTATACTTGAATCCATTTGAATTCCATTAAAGAGAGCCCTATTTCTACTCAACCAAATCTCATAGAGAATACAAGTAAGGATGATCTGAAGAAGCCATTTTTAGATGTAACTTGTTCCCATATGAATTCACCAATTTTTATGACAGAGTAAATAGAAAAAGAGTGGGGAATCTCTAGTAAATTTCCAAATAATGTCCAAATATAGCTAACAATAGGACTAGTTAGAAATAGGTGTTCCATATGCTCTTCTGATTTGTGACAGCATAAACATTTGGAGGTAATAGGAATTCCTAACTTTTTAATATTATAGTTAAGAGGGATTGCATTATTCATAAGTGTTCAAGAGAAGATAGATAAGATTGGAGGAATATTAGGATCCCAAACAAAAGATTAAGAAATAAAGATGAGTCTTTGAGGTCTCACAGTTTCATATGCAGATTTGAAAGTGAATTTTCCTGAAGCAGATGGCTTCCGTGTATGGATCCCATTAATTATTGTTGAGTTTTCTTCACAAGAAGACCAGGCTTGAGAAATTCTTCTAGCAATCTTAGAACCAATATAAATAAACATGGATTGATATTTTTTGTTGATGAATTTTGACCACAAAGATGTACCTAATTTGAAAGACCAAGCCAATTTTAGGTTTGAAGCCTCAACTAGGACACTTAGTTTCTTGATGTCCAATACACCTTCCTTATTTGGATAAAAAATAGATTCCCAGCTAATCCAATGGTATTTTTTACCATAAGCTTTGTTATCCCCTATATAAAGTTACTAAGATTTTTATTAAGCACAAAAATGGTTTTCTTTGGAGGGCTGAGAGCAAGAAGAATATAAATCTTCATAGATTGAAGAATAGAAGTTTGAAGAGTTTTTCTACCCCCCGTGGATAGATATCTGGCTTTCCAATTATGAATTTTTGAGTTTATTCCTTTCACAAGACCATAAAAAAGCACTTCCTTCTTCCTGCCTTTGAAAAGAGGACAACCCAAACATTTGATACTATCTTTTTTGAAACCTGATATGGCTCCTAATAACTTTATTTCCCATGATGAAGATGCTATTTTTTTAATTGATAGCAAGACCTGATTGATTTTTAAAAAGCTTAAGAAATTCCATGATATTAGAAAGATTCCTTTTAGTACCAGAAGAAAAAATGATGAGATCATCTACAAAGCCAATATGACTAAATAAATCACAATCTCTTAGATGAGAAAATGATTTAATATTACCATTTATAATGAGATTATACAGACCTCTATTTCAGGCTTCTGAGGATAAGATAAAAGGTCTTATCCATTAATGATTATAAAAAGCCAAGATGAGGAAATACATCTCCACAAAAGGTCAATCACTGTTTCTGAGAATCCAAACTATCTAAGAGATTGAATCAAGAACATCTAAGAAAGGGTGTCATAGGCTTTGTGCATATCAACCTTCAAAACAACATTTCCACAAAATTTTTTTCTATAAAGCAATTGCATCATTTCCTGGATGAGTAAGATGTTATCTAAAATGCTCCTATTTTTTAAAAATCCATATTACATGGGGCAGATAAGTTTAGGAAGAAAAGAAGAGAGTTTAGAATTTTTGAGAATATTTTATTGGAGACATTGCACAGACTGATTGGCCTGAAATCTTTGTAAGAAGAGGGGTTTAAAATTTTTGGAATAAGGCACAATTGGATAGCTCCCCAAGATTTAGGAATATCAGATCCAAGAAACAAGGATTGAATCGCAAAAACTAGTTATATCTTGATAATTTCCCAAGAATAAATAAAGAACCTACTGTTGAATCCATCTAAACCAGCAACACTGTTAGGATTTATACTTTTGATAGCTTTCAATATCTCTATTTCATGAGGAATTTTGATCATCTCTTCATTCATAGGATTAGTCACTAATAGAGGAATATGATTTAACACGTTAGGAGGCTCATATGAACCTGCATCGAATAAATTATGAAAATAAGAAATGAAAGTGTTAGTTATTCCTTCAGGAGACTCTTCTAAGCTTCCATCTTCATTTTTGATACTATGAATACATGATTTCCTTCTTTTTTGATTCATTAGAGAATGGTAGTTTTTAGAGTTCTTATCTCCATTTTTTAGCCATTGACTATTGGATTTTTGAAACCAAAATTGTTCCTCCATTGCCAAAGCTTAATTTAGATCAACTTTCTTTTTTTTACCTCCACCATTAGATCTTGAGTCTTATTTTCTTCATATAAAATCTCATCTTCCATCACTTGTCCTCCAGGTCTATGAAGTTATGAAAAATGTCATTGAATGTATCTCTGCTCGAACTTCTTAAAGTACCTTTTAATCTTCTAAGTTTGAATGCATAAGCATCTATCGGTCTGCCTGAAGAGTGAAAATTCCAACATTTACTTACCAAGTGGTAGAAAGAAACATATGAAGTCCATAAGTTTAGTAATTTAAAAGGTTTTTATATAGATTCTAAGGGGTTTGGAATATAAATGAAAAGGTGGTTGTGGTCAGAGCTATCTTTGTGAAGATGTTTAAGAGTTGGGTGGGGAAAGGAAGAAGAGAAAGATTCATTGATAAGGCCTATGTGTAGTCTCTGAAGTACCAAAGAACAATTAGAATTCCTATGCCAGGTGAATTTTGATCCTGAGTAACCCATATATATCAAGTTACTGACTTGGATGAAATTATTGAAGTCTGAAGAGGCCTCTAAATTAATAGGAAAACATCCAACCCTTTCTTCCGAAGAAGTCACAATGTTGAAGTCTCCCACAACCATAAGAGGATTATTTGTGCAAGTCATTGAACTTCCAAAAATGTGATCCCATAGAGGCAATCTTTCCATTCTTGTGCATTTTGCGTAGACAATGTTAATCTCAATATGCTTAGAGCTCATGGGATGATTTATTATAAGATGATCACTTTGGGATGAGTTAGAAACTACATTTTCATCAATTCCATGTCTCCAGAAACACCATATTTTATTTGAGGAATTGTGAAAAAAATCATCAAAAATTGAATAAAGGTTTTAAAATTATCTATCTTGTTTTCACCTATCAAAGGTTCTAAGATAGCTAAAAATTATAAGTTGTGCAACTTATAAAGCTTTTTTATTATCCTTCTAGTGGGCTTGTTACACACCCCTTAGCATTCCATATAAGAGAATTAATCATTTAATGATTGGAAAGGGACTATTGAGGAGGCTTGAACTGTGGATATTTTGGTTCTTCTGCTTGGACTAGTAAGAGTTTTTTTCCTACCACACTACACCAAATCTGCACTATTATCACGGTCATTGACCTTGACAATTTGGACTTGTCAAGGTCAATGACCGTGACAATTCGGGGCGAGAAAACTTTTTTTGTCACGGACGTGTCACCGTCATAGACCGTGACAACCTCGTATGAATTGTCACGGTTGTGTCACGATCTAGTATCATGACATGTTTAGTCACAGTTAATAATCGTGACAAATTCTTGTCCCCTTTTAAAAAAATGTCACGGTCAATGACCATGACAAGTCCGTGAAAACTTTTGTCACAGTCTTGTCATGGTCAATGATCGTGACAATTCTAGGCAGAATTGAAAAAAAATCTGCTGGGTAGTATGGCCATTGCCACTGTCCAACAGTATATTTGTAGTTGTTATATCAACATTGTACCTATTCAAATATCATATGTCCATATAAACTAGAGATAATGCAAATATACATTCAAAATAGAACCTATTTAAGAAGAAACAACATCACCATCAATTATCTCAACTCTACAAACTATTTAGCTGGAAAAGAGATTTTGTACCACGATGCTCGGAGACACCTCCTTATCCTTCCCTTATCGTCCTAATAGCCACATAAGTATCGTGTTTATGTGGCCTACCTGTAATACCCTGCATTTTCATCGCTATTTATTTATGGGATTAATTAAATTAAATGTGAATTAATTGACAATTAATCCGAATAAAATACTAACGAGATGTGAGTTGGTATTTGATTATAATGTGTATATATGGCAATATATGAATATTAAGAATATTAAATTGTCAAGAGATAGAAATACGGCAATTTGGAAATTTTGTTGGGATGCGTGTGACAGTCGCGTCACGAAAATATTTAATTTAATTAAAAAGTGAATTTTATTTTTATTAACCGTATGGTCGTTTTGAGTGCGCCAACACATCCGGAAGGGTCGAAATAGTCAGAAAACACTAGCCGGGGGTTTAGTTTGGGTCCCGGAGCATTTTTGGGCCATACTGGCAACCCAAAAGGATTAATTTGGTAATTTCAGAATTTTGGTAATTAAAACCCACGAAAATTAGAGTTTAATTATGATTTATCATTAAACCCACAAACCCATTATCGGAACTAAACTAATTAGTGGGATACGGGAGAAGTTAAGGAAAGATTAAAACTTACCAAAAACCAACCCCCACCTCCATTGTCATCTTGTGAGAAGAACTTGTAGAGAGAGAGAGAGAGAGGAAAATTCTGCAGAGAGAGAGAGGAATCCAACCATCTCCAATCTACAAAAATATGAAGAACAATTAAGGCAAGTTGTTTAATTACGTTAATTGCAACAAATGTTTCTTCCATGCGTAGGAATTTATGAAAATTTAATTTGTTTTGGGAGATTGATAAAAAACCATTGAATTGGATTTAGAAATTTACTTTTAACAAAGAGATTGCATGTAGAATTTTGTTTGGGTGATTATTCTGATAGAATTACATCTTTTATACCACAAAAACGGATTTAATTATGTATATGGATGACTTTAATTTTCTAGGGTTCATGTTCATGGGATTTGGGGAAAATTGGGGAGATTTGATGACTAAATGTGATTTAGAATGATTTGATCCCATATTTATGTTAATATACGACCTAAGTATGTTCAGGAATGATTAGGAACCTTGAAATACTGTTGGGTTAATGTTGGGATGAGTTTTGAGAAGAGAAAGTTGGAGGAAAAACGAATTTAGGAATTCTGGGCTCGAAACTGTCACCTCATTAGAAGGCCTGCCCAGGTCGTTCGAACGAGCTTCTAACGAGTTGACAGTTTGCCTTCTAACGAGAGGGATGTTCATTCGACGCCTTTCATTCGAACGAGATCTCGTTAGGTGCCCACTTCGTTCGAACGAACTCTCGAACGAACGAGACTTCTAAAGAGTTGACAGATTGGCCTTTTTGGCCTGATTTGATTTCTACTGTCCCGTAACCTTGTTTAATTGATGAGATAACATTACCTTGATGACTAAATGATATAGTTGGGATATTCGGGATATATTGAGGAGTAAAATATAGAAGAATGATTTGAACAAAAATGGAAATTGTGGGTTAGGACGCGAATAACTAATCACGACGTGAGGATAATGGATAATGTGTATATATAAACCGGGGGCAGGTGTATTGGTATAAGACTGAGAAGTATACCACAAATAAATTATGGTAATTACTAAGATGTGTGCATGCTTAGTATATGTATATGATTTTATGTGTATGACATACCTACCATACTTGCTATCACGGGAGGTTTACGTTCGCTTAGGGCCATCTAATCCTTGTGTGCCCGGATTTAGATTGGTACCTAGAGAACATAATACTAGAATGACTTATTTGTGAGTTAATAAGTCCGCTGACTGTGGAGCGTAGGTATGTACGTGACCCATGGATATGTTGAATTATGTTCGCCTCCATTTTCGTGTGTTGTGCTTATTCTAACAATTCCTGAGAGATTCGAAATTTGTGATCCTTATGTACGTGATGTACCGGGATGGATAGAAGAGTATGAGTGCACCACAGCTTAGCCTCGGGGTGCTTCTATTGTATATTTTTTATGTGAATAATATACGGTTAAATGAAAAGAATTGTTATGTTTGAATGTGAGAATCATTATAGTAACGCATTGAGAATATAAAATGGGAGATAAACTTTGGTAAATTGTACTACTAATACTTTTAAATTTGAGAATTTAAGTAAAGCTCTCTATTAAATTGATAACATTGGGACTTATAGTACGAATCGAGTAGAAAAGACAGTATTTGTTTAGGTCTAGTTAGATATGAGAAACACTTGTATGGGTACGGTACCTTAGGAGTGCACAAATAGCCGAGAGGTGAGTATTTCATGTGAGAGCACGTCCAAACATGTACTTTGCATTCATTGTTTTAATGTTATTAAAACACTTGCTGTTTTTGAAATACTCTCCACTTTCGGGTTCTGACCCGTTTGCTTTCAAATCTATTTTTGTAAAAACCTTTTTAGGTTCCCAGCCACAAAGACACCATGCATAGTATTTCCAGTCAGGTGACGAGCTGTAGCTGTTGTGGAAGTTACAGGGCCTTTCTAGTAGACGCTTCATTTGCCTTGACTCTATATTCATATTTCATCAGTTGTAGGGCATGTCGCCCGTTTCTTTTAGAGACATTTCATTTCTTTCAGTTATTCAGACTTTTGGTTTGTAATTAATTCAGGATGCAGACTTGTTTTATTTCTTTCCATATTGGGATTTTTGTGAGGAGTATTTCTTCTAGACTCATTTTTACTTGTTAATTTACTATAGTTGGACTTTATTGTGAATGGTTATGTTATCCTTTACATTTCACTTATTGCATGTTAATCAGAGTTAAATTAAAATTTGGCAACTCACTTTTTAAATACTAGGTGGTTAGTAATCATTAAGATGTTTTCGACAGTGATGCTATTAACTGAACTAACTTAGCATTTTGAATTAATTTAATAAAGGAGTAGCTACCCGGTATTTAATTAGTCGGGGTGTCACAGGTGGTATCAGAGCATCAGGTTCTAGTGTCCTTTAGGATCTGTACGGCTTATTATGTTTTCGCTGAGCTTTCTTTGATGTAGAGCCCTATATTTTAGGACTGTTGTATTCTTTTATGTATGCTTCGCTCTTCAGCTATTTGAAGTTTATAACTGCGAACTTATAGACTTTACTCTTATTTCAGATGCCTCCACGACGTGCGCAGCGAGTTCCTAGGGATGCACAGCCAGAGCCACAGCCAGCACCAGTACAGGGCACCATGAATGCTGCCGAGGTTGCAGCTATTTTAGCCCAAGCGGTAAATGCCACCCTAGCCATTGTACAACAGGCACCACCCCAGGCGCCAGTAGCCACGCCAGTTCAGGCACATGCATTCTCGTCTGCTTGGGAACGCGTTTGTGATGCTTTTCAGAAAGCTCACCCTCCGGAGTTCGCAGGTAGCTCCGATGTTGTGGTTTCAAGTCAGTGGAGGAAAGATATTCAGAGGCACTTGAGGATGTATGAGTGCACTGATGTTTAGAGGCAGATACTAGATACTTTCAAGCTAATGGGATATGCATTGCATTGGTGGGAGTCTATTACCACCGTGGAGGAGAGAGATACTCTCACTATACATGAGTTTTGGGTGCGGTTCGACCGCAAGTATTTTCCGTCAGCTGTTCACACGGAGATGAGAAGGAAGTTGATGAGCCTCAAGCAGGAGGGAAAGACTGTGGCCGAGTATGAAGACGAATTCACTAATTTTCTGAATATTGTTCCGGATGAGATACCGACAGAAGAGAAGAAGATTCAGAAGTTTATAGATGTATTGACTTGGAGGATCCGTCAGCATTTATTGGGGAACCTCTCGTTGGCCACTTATTCTGACGTGGTTAACGCTGAACTTCTCCATTGCTAGGACCACCGCTTTCACTTGACAGAGGGGAAGCGATCAGGAGAGTCCAGCCATCAGGGCAGGATAGGGGGAAATGGTGCCAGCGGGGCACAATCAGCTCAGGGTCAGTATAGGCAGGGTGATCAGGGTTCCCAGTAGGGGGATTCTAAGAGATTCCGATCAGGGGGTTTCAGGCATGGACAGGGAGGTTTTAGGCAGGGCCATCAGGGTCCGAACGTCCATCAGGGCCATCAGGGTTTAAATGGTCAACAACAGCAGTTTCACCAGGGCCAGCAAGGCCAGGGCAGAAATGGTAACGGTCACCAGGGCTGTGGTCAGCAGGGACAGCGAGGGGGAAACTTCCAAGGGAAGTTTTTCATTTGTGGTAAGATTGGCCACAAACGTCAGGAGTGTCCTGATAAGGGCAAGGCCCCATAGCAGCAGCAGCAGGGTGCTCGACACGAGCCACAGAGGCCTATGTTTCCCGCCGCCCTCCCAGCACCACAGATGGCAGCATTACCACCCATTCCAGCAGTCCCAGTTCAGCAGGGACAGCTTTAGTATGGGAGAGTGTATCAGCTCCAGTAGGTCGCAGCCCCACAGGATCCACCAGCCATTGAGGGTATGTTCTCTATTCAGGGGACTCTGGGGCGCATTTTATTTGGCACGGGGGCTATACACTGTTTTATTGCTATGAGATTTGCACGCACCATTATGTTGTTAGACACCGCAGAGAGCACCGCTACTTGTGTAGACTCACCGTTGAGTAGGGGTTCCATGATTTCACTTATGTGTAGAGGTGTGGGTATAGAGATCGGGAGGTTTACTTTACCCGCTGATATGTTAGTGTTAGAGATGACTGAGTATGATGCCATTATTTGTATGGATTGGCTAGTTGCGTACGGATCCATGATTGACTATTTTAGTAGGAGTATTATCTTTGCCATTCCCAGGCAGGAGATGTTTTTAGTGGCGATGCCTCGCCCTGAGGGAGGATCGTCCACTCATTTGTACTACATAGAGGAGGAGACCTCTAAGGAAGTGGTGATACCACTTGATTCGATACCCATTGTTAGTGAGTTCGTCGATGTATTTTAGGATATACCTGGACTACCTTCGAGTAGGGAGATAGATTTTGTGATTAATTTGATGTCGGGCACTCGACCTATTGCCCGCGCACCTTACCGAATGGCTCCAGCTGAGATGAGAGAGTTACGGGATCAGATTGAGCAGTTGTTAGTTCAGGGGTTTATTCGGAGGAATACTTTGTCGTGGGGTGCCCCTGTGTTATTCGTAAAGAAGAGGGATGGATCGTTGAGATTGTGTGTGGATTATCGAGAGTTGAATAAGGTCACGATACGGAATAAGTATCCGTTGCCCCGAATTGATGACTTATTCGACCAGTTGAGAGGAGCTTCTTTCTTCTCAAAGATTAATTTGCGATCGGGATACCATCAGTTGCGTATCAGGGAAGAGGACGTCTCAAAGACTGATTTCTTAACGAGATATGGTTCTTACGAGTTTCGGGTTAGGCCTTTTGGGTTAACCAATGCTCCAGCCGTGTTTATGGACTTGATGAATAGAGTGTTCAGAGAGTTCCTAAATCAGTTCGTCATTGTCTTCATTGATGACATTCTGTTTTACTCCCAGACAGAGGAGGAGCACGCCGAGCATTTGAGACAGGTTTTGCAGACGCTACGTCAGAACGAGCTATATGCAAAGTATGAGAAGTGCGGGTTTTGGCTGAAGGAGGTTCAGTTTTTGGGGCATATTATTTCCGACCGGGGGATATTAGTTGATCCGGGAAAGGTATCCGCGGTGAGGGAGTGGGGATAGCCCACGACACCGACTGAGATCCGTAGTTTCTTGGGCTTAGCAATATACTACAGGAGGTTTATTCGGGGATTCTCAAAGATAGCGGGTCCTTTGACACATCTGACTCGTAAGGGTGTGCCATTCATTTGGAGTGATGCCTGTCAGTTGGCATTCGATGAGTTGAAGGACAAGTTGACCTCAGCACATGTGTCAGCATTGCCGAGACCGAGAGTTGAGTATCTAGTTTACACCGATGTGTCCTTACAAGGACTTGGAGGTGTATTGCAGCAGGAGAGTCAGGCCATAGCTTATGCTTCCCGTAAGCTTAAGCCTCAAGAGAAGAATGACCCCACTCATGATTTGGAGTTAGCGGCAGTGGTATTTTCCCATCGGATTTGGAGACATTATCTTTTGGGGGAGAAGTTTCGATTGTTCACGGACCACAAGTCCTTACAGTACCTATTCACGCAGAAGGAGTTGAATATGCGACAGCGAAGGTGGCTTGAGTTTGTGAAGGATTATTAGTTCGATATCCAATATCACCCGGGGAAGGCTAACGTGGTAGCAGACGCGTTGAGCCGTAGGCCAGTAGATGAGGTGGCAAGGGTGTGGAAGGCAAAGTGGAAAGAGTTGGGACACTAGGATGCAGTGGCCCGATCGTTCATGTCTCTGATGACTGCTACACCATAGATTGTCACGAGAGTGGTGAAAGCATAGGCAAATGACTCGTTCTGTCAGGAGCAGATAGTTCGATTAGTAGCAGAGGGAGCCGAGTCCTATATCGTTAGCTCAGACGGGGGATTACGCTTCAATGGGAGACTAGTAGTCCCGAAAGGGGAGGAATTGCGACATGAGGTGATGGCAGAGTCGCACGGCTCACGATTCGTGGTACATCCCGGTGGGGACAAAATGTACCAAGACATGAGGCGACAGTATTGGTGGAGCGGGATGAAGAGAGATATTGCCGTGTTTGTTTCTAAATGCGCCACTTGTCAGCTGGTAAAAGTGGATCATGAGAGACCAAAAGGACTTCTACAGCCATTAGAGGTCCCGATGTGGATGTGGGAGAGCATCTCCATGGACTTTATCACGGGGTTACCTACATCACAGAGGAGTCACGACTCCATTTGGGTAATTATGGACAGGTTGACCAAAGTTGCTCATTTTCTACCCGTAAGGACAGACTACACTACATGACAGTATGCCCAGCTTTTTATTGCAGAAATAGTGAGACTTCACGGTGTGCGCCTAAATATCATGTCTGATCGAGACAAGATATTTGTTTCACGGTTTTGGGAGAGTTTTTAGGAGGCCATGAGCACGAAATTGCGGTTGAGTACGACTTATCATCCACAGACCGATGGGCAAACCAAGCGTACAAATCAGATGTTGGAGGACATGTTGTGTATGTGCACCATTGATCTCGGTGGTGGATTGGAGCAGTATCTTCCACTGGTGAAGTTTGCTTACAACAACTCCTACCAGTTCACTATTGGCATGGCTCCATTTGAGGCGTTGTACGGTAGACCTTGTCATTCCCCAGCATGTTGGTTGGAGGTGGGGGAAAACAAACTACTTGGGCCGGAAGTAATTCAGGATACTTCGGCGAGGATAGAATTGATATGGAGTCGCATTCGGGTAGTTCAAGATCGGCAGAAGAGCTATGCTGATGCGAAGAGGTTATTCAGGGAGTTCCAAGTGGGGGACCAGGTTTTACTCAGAGTATCTCCTATGAAGGGGATTATGCGATTTGGGAAGAAGGGGAAGTTGGCACCGAGATATGTGGGACCATTTCCTATCATCGAGCGGATTGGGTCTGTTCCGTATAGACTTGGGTTACCGGAGCATTTGCACAGAATTCATGATGTGTTTCATATTTCCTCGCTAAGGAAATATCTTAGAGATAATTTGGCTCATACTCACATTGCTTTGGAGGACATCGATCTCCAGCCCGATAGCTCCTACGAGGAGGGGCCGATTGCTATTTTGGACCAAAGTGAGCGGAAATTGCGGTCAAAGATAGTTCCGTTAGTGCGTGTTCAGTGGCGACATCATAATGTCGAGAAGTCCACATGGGAGCGGGAGGATGAGATGCGCGAACGTTATCTAGAGTTACTTTTACCAGGTACTTTTTAGTTCCAAATTTCGGGACGAAATTTTGTTATTAGGGGAGAAGTATGTAATACCCCGCATTTTCATCGATATTTATTTATGGGATTAATTAAATTAAATGTGAATTAATTGAGAATTAATCCGGATAAAATACTAACGAGATGTGAGTTGGTATTTGATTATAATGTGTATATATGGCAATATATGAATATTGAGAATATTAAATTGTCGCGAGATAGAAATACGACAATTTGGAAATTTTGTTGGGACGCGTGTGATAGTCGCGTCAGGAAAATATTTAATTTAATTAAAAAGTAAATTTTATTTTTATTAATCGTTTGGTCATTTTGAGTGCGCCAACGCGTCCGGAAGGGTCAAAATAGTTAGAAAACACTAGCCGGGGGTTTAGTTTGGGTCCCGGGGCATTTTTGGGCCATACCGGCAACCCAAAAGGGTAATTTGGTAATTTCAGAATTTTGGTAATTAAAACCCACGAAAATTAGAGTTTAATTATGATTTATCATTAAACCCACAAACCCATTATCAGCACTGAACTAAGTAGTGGGCCACGGGAGAAGTTAAGGAAAGATTAAAACTTACCAAAAACCAACCCCCACCTCCATTGTCATCTTTTGAGAAGAACTTGTAGAGAGAGAGAGAGAGAGGAGAATTCTGCAGAGAGAGAGAGAGAGGAATCCAACCATCTCCAATCTACAACAATCTGAAGAACGATTAAGGCAAGTGGTTTAATTACGTTAATTGCAACGAATGTTTCTTCCATGCGTAGGAATTTATGAAAATTTAATTTGTTTTGGGAGATTGATAAAAACCCATTGAATTGGATTTAGAAATTTACTTTTGATAAAGAGATTTCATGTAGAATTTTTTTTGGGTTATTATTCTGATAGAATTACATCTTTTATACCACAAAAACGGATTTAATTATGTCTATGGATGACTTTAATTTTCTAGGGTTCATGTTCATGGGATTTGGGGAAAATTGGGGAGATTTGATGATTAAATGTGATTTAGAATGATTTGATCCCATATTTATGTTAATATACGACCTAAGTATGTTTAGGAATGATTAGGAACCTTAAAAAACTTTTGGGTTAATGTTGGGATGAGTTTTGAGAAGAGAAAGTTGGAGGAAAAACGAATTTAGGAATTCTGGGCTCGAAACTGTCACCTCGTTAGAAGGCCTGCCCAGGTCGTTCGAACGAGCTCGTTATAACGAGCTTCTAACGAGTTGACTGTTTGCCTTCTAACGAGAGGGATGTTCGTTCGAACGAGATCTCGTTAGATGCCCACTTTGTTCGAACGAACTCTCGTTCGAACGAGACTTCTAATGAGTTGACAGATTGGCCTTTTTGGCCTGATTTGATTTCTAGCGTCCCGTAACCTCGTTTACTTGATGAGATAACATTACCTTGATGACTAAATGATATAGTTGGGATATTCGGGATATATTGAGGAGTAAAATATAGAAGAATCATTTGAACAAAAATGGAAATTGTGGGTTAGGACGCGAATAACTAATCACGACATGAGGATAATTGATAATGTGTGTATATAAACCGAGGGCAGGTGTATTGGTATAAGACTGAGAAGTATACCACAAATAAATTATGGTAATTACTAAGATGTGTGCATGCTTAGTATATGTATATGATTTTATGTGTATGACATACCTACCATACTTGCTATCGCGGGAGGTTTACGTTTCCTTAGGGCCATTTAATACTTGTGTGCCCGGATTTAGATTGGTACCTAGAGAACATAATACTAGAATGACTTATTTGTGAGTTAATAAGTCAGCTGACTATGGAGCGTAGGTATGTACGTGACCCATGGATATGTTGAATTATATTCGCCTCCATTTTCGTGTGTTGTGCTTATTCTAACAATTCCTGAGAGATTCAGAATTTGTGATCCTTATGTACGTGATGTACCGGGATGGATAGCAGAGTATGAGCGCACCACAGCTTAGCCTCGGGATGCTTTTATTGTATATTTATGATGTGAATAATATACGGTTAAATGAAAAGAATTGTTATGTTTGAATGTGAGAATCATTATAGTAACACATTGAGAATATAAAATGGGAGATAAACTTTGGTAAATTGTACTACTAATACTTTTAAAATTGAAAATTTAAGTAAAGCTCTCTATTAAATTGATAACGTTGGGACTTATAGTACGAATCGAGTAGAAAGGACAGTATTTGTTTTGGTCTAGTTAGATATGAGAAACACTTGTATGGGTACGGTACGTTAGGAGTGCACAAATAGCCGAGAGGTGAGTATTTCATGTGAGAGCACATCCTAACATGTACTTTGCATTCATTGTTTTAATGTTATTAAAACACTTGCTGTTTTTAAAATACTCTCCACTTTCGGGCTCTGACCCGTTTGCTTTCAAATCTATTTTTGTAAAAACCTTTTTAGGTGCCCAGCCACAAAGACACCATGCATAGTATTTCTAGTCAGGTGACGAGCTGTAGCTGTTGTGGAAGTTACAGGGCCTTGCTAGTAGACGCTTCATTTGCCTTGACTCTATATTCAGATTTCATCAGTTATAGGGCATGTCGCCCGTTTCTTTTAGAGACATTTCATTTCTTTCAGTTATTTAGACTTTTGGTTTGTAATTAATTCAGGATGCGGACTTGTTTTATTTCTTTCCATATTGTGATTGTTGTGAGGAGTATTTCTTCTAGACTCATTTTTACTTGTTGATTTACTATAGTTGGACTTTATTGTGAATGGTTATGTTATCCTTTACATTTCACTTATTGCATGTTAATCAGAGTTAACTTAAAATTTGGCAACTCACTTTTTAAATACTAGGTGGTTAGTAATCATTAAGATGTTTTCGACAGTGATGCTATTAACTGAACTAACTTGGCATTTTGAATTAATTTAATAAAGGAGTATCTACCCGGTATTTAATTAGTCGGGGTTTCACACTACCCTCGGGGCCACTCCCAGTCCCCTGAAATAAAATAAAGTAAAATTAGTATCCTCCCCACAAATATAGATAATTATAAATCGAAATTGAAATCGAAATCGAAATTGACATATAAATATAAATACATTACATGTAGTGACACCCAAACAGCTAACTTGAGCTCATATGACACCTCCTTCCAACTAAAGTACCCCGGGCAATCGTGTCAAATATAATTCCCTTCATATCTGAACACTAAGAAATGCCATAATCCTATGGCGTAATGCGCTGCAAATTCCTTCCAACCGTTGTGTAGCCAAAAATTAGCAGTTGAAGTTGTCAATTCCACCTTTCAATGGTCTCCCATGTTTTGCTAGAGGTTCCAAGTGGTGGGGAATGGAAAGTGGAATTGACAACTTCAACTGGTGATGTTTTGCTACATAACGTTAGGGAGGAATTTGCAGAGCATAACTCCATAGGATTATGTCATTTCTTAGTGTTAGGATAGACGAAGAGATTCAGTCTCCTCTCCACAAATAGGACACCCCAAATAACTATGTAATAATCACCTAGTAAAGGTAATAAGCATATATTCATGGATTAGTATAAACAAAACTTAGATGTAGTTGGAATATTTATGTATTAATCTCCTCTCCACACACGTACACTACACAAGAGTGAAAATGATAAAGTGCAAATCAATTAAAAAGATTAAAAATGGATGTTTCGGTACAAATTGAAATATTTATTACAAATTGAAAAATTGTTTCAAATTCTGGTTATCATAAAAAATGGATTGATATTCGGTAGGAGCATCCAAGTCATCCACACTACTATTTAGACGCCTTGGAGTGTGTTGGACAATTGACCACGGCTCGTTGTTGATATACTCCGAATAAAACACTTTCTTAACCTTTTGAAATGCACAAATAAACGTCTCATCGCTCACGTGGTCGTTGCTCTTCAACTTGGACAAGTAAACCATGATCAAATTGGTGACAGGATGAACTTTACAAGCATTTTTATCCACAACTCTTACCCAGTCACAGTAAAATACAACCTCTTTGAATCTTATATAATCTAATTCAAATATATTTTGGATTACACCATAGTAAGTCATTTCAGCTTCAATAATTTTTTTATCTTTTGTGCTCGCTCGAAAGATAGTAAGAGCTTTCTATGAAATTCTCGAGTTCTGTACATTTGCACTTTCCTTGTACACTTTAACACCGAAAATGTAACCATTCAATTGATACTTTTTGTACTCTTGTACCACGAACAAGGGTCCAGGGGTTAGACGAGCAAGCCTTGATGTCGCATCACTCGTCTTTAAGAGCTGAGAATATAGATAAATTAATTATATTAGTGGTAAAATTTGAGTGTAATGTAACGTTATATGACGACTATTTTCATTATAATTACCTCTTATGTCAACCACAGCCTAAATTCGTTGTCTGATTGTACCATTAATTTTCGTCTTTTATTGTTCTCACAGGCTTTATATTTTCAACATATTATAAAATTAATCATGTATAAAATAATCTAAAATAATGTTAAACAATATAATAATCGAAACTTACTTTTTCCATTCTTCGACATCTTCATGTGTGTCAAATAGATAACGAGATACTTGTTCATGTTGCAAACTCGTTAATTTCACTCGTTTTCCCATCACATGACCACCATCATCGATGAATTCATCAGTGTCATCAACGCTGGTTGAGTCAGGCATATATTCCCGAGTATATATTGATGACTCCACGGTTAAGTATTCCTTTGCAATTGATCCTACAATGTATCGCATATTATTGACGTAATCTTTCAAACGAATACATCCACCGATATCTAACTGGACCACAAAGAAGTGCCTCGTCACATAGGTGTACCAACAAGTGAACACTTATGTCAAAGAATGATGGGGGAAAGTACTTATCCAATACACAAATCGCTTCGATCACAACCAATTTTGCGGCCACTATGTGTTCGCGATTCACTACCTTCTCACACAAGAGGGAGAAAGTAATACTAATTTGCATAATAGCCCTACGCAAATCCTTATGCTTGGAGAGACACTGCTTAAACAATAGAGGAACCAATTGCATGATCACATGCCAATCGTGGGACTTACACGCATAATTCACAATCCTTTGCAAGTTGGACGAAAAAGTAGACGGGCCCTTCAAATTATATATTGTGTCTAGAAGCACCTTCCTTTCCCCACTCGTCAAAGTAAACGCACCAGGGGGAATTATTGTCCTTCCCCTATTATCTTCTTTCAACCATAGTTGTGGCTTAAGTTTTAACGATTTAAGGTCTTTTTGTGCATTTTCTCCATCCTTCGTATGACTCCCCCCAAGGCAAGTACCCACAATATGTTCAACGAAGTTCTTCTCTGCATGCATCACATCCAATACATGGCGCACCGGGTTATTCTTCCAATAAGGCAAGTCAAATAAAATTGACCTTCGAGATAATGCCTTTCTTATCTCAGTTTCATTCCCAGTTGGGGTCTTCTTATGCTTAACATTCTTACATTTGGGATTCTTACCTGACATATTAGGGCCACATTCAGAAGATTTACTTTTAATTTCTTAACCCGAAAGTTGTCTCGGCGGTAGCCTATGTTCAACTCCGCCCAATAAAAAATTGGAACCTTTCTCAGATCTGAAACTCTGAGCTGGGGGTAAAAACCTCGTGTGGCGATGGTATACATTTTTAAGCTAGAGGATAGACGAAGAGATTCGGTCTCCTCTCCACAAATAGGACACCCCAAATAACCATGTACTACACGACCAGATAATGTACCATAAGCTAGAAAATCATGAATTTCCCACATCAACATAGCTTTCAGCGTAAACTCTTCTTATCTAAAAGAGTCAAATGATTTCACACCCTCTTCCCACAACTCATTTAATTCTTCTACCAAAGGAGCCAGGTAGACGTCAATGTCATCACTTGGTGCCTTTGGCCCAGGTATCAACAAAGCCATCATCGAAAATTCAGGTCTCATACGCTGTGAAGGAGGGAGGTTGAGTGGGGCTAGGATCACTGGCCATACACTCTGATTGGTGCTTAGATTTTCAAATGGATTGAAACCATATGTTGATATAGCCAAAAGAATATTGCGTTGTTCTCGAGCAAAATTGGGATACTCAAAATTCACCCTCCGCCAGGCAGTAGAATCAATAGGATGATACATGATATTACCCCTACTTCTGCCCTACCATGCCAAGTAATTGCCTCTGCAATCCATGGTACTGTGAAAAATTGCTTTAATCTAGGCCCATCGGGAAAATATTTCAATACTTTTTGAGGCACTTTTGAGCTTGTGCCTTCCTTACTAGTATATTGGACATACCTAGGTTCATCGCATACCGGACAACGATCGAGATTATCATACTCCTTCAGGTATAGTATGCAGTCATACACACAAGCATGAATCGATTTATACTTCATTACCAAACCTTTCAAACTGTTCTTCATAACATGATAGTTATTTGGAAGTGTATTCACCTTGGGTAATAAGCCCTTCACCCATTTCAGAATTCCCGTCACTCTATTTCCAGACAAACCATACTGCGTCTTTAAACTGTGCAAACCAACCATGGCATGTAAAGTTGTTTGATCTTTCTCACAGCCAGAGTATAACAGTTAGGTCGCCTTAAATTTTAAACTTTGGTAGTCATCGTCAAGTTTTATCGTGTTATCTTCACAAGCACTTGAATCTTCTACATCATCAGTAACCTCATTCTCCTCTGCTTCATAAATTCCGTACGCATCATCAGCTAAATCCTCGAACATATTATGATCTACGTCATCCCCTTCTACATCTATTCTACTTGTTGACGGTTGTTGTGAAGGTTGGTCGGGGACAAAAGGAACTTTCAATTCACCCTGAAAACTCCAAAATCGATAACTATCTTGCATACCCAATCTTAACAAATGTAGTTCAACTATTTTCCACTCAAACACCTTACCATTCTTACACCTAGCACACGGACACGAAAACTCTTCATCATTATGACATCTCTTTGAATATTTCACAAATTCGTTATCACCTCTGCGAAACACATCTCCCATTCTATTAGTCTCACCCATCCACTCTTTGTATTTTTGATATCCCATCACAGCTACCACAACTAAACACCTATTAAAGGTAAACAAAACTTAGATTTATAGTATGTTTTATTTAATTATCCCATCATTTAATTATCCTATTAAAAGGTGAGTGGTCCTATCCCATTCAAGACTGCATTTTTCTGTAATATACTTAAAAACTCAAGCACATTGTTACGATTTGAAAAAAATTAGATAGCATATCCCCGTAGTTCTCCAAGTACACGACGTATATTGGAAGGTGTGAGTGTTATTCCAATTGATCAATTGAAATAACAGTCACACTTGTCAATCTAGTATGTACCCAAAGAACATTAAGATACGACTGCAGAACTTCGTCCAAAAGCAACAACTTTAAGCCAATAAGAATATTATATAGAAATTATACAGTCTGAAACTGTCCAATCGGGACAATTCGAGAGATCGCATTACAGGGGTAATGACTCTCGAACGGGTCTAAGGGCTATTGAATGTGTACGCATAAGAACTAGAAGTCTAGTATCTACGCGCACGATATTTAATTTCAAGTATGTTTCATTTAATTATCATACTATATATATATATATTGTTCGATATAGAAAGTAATTTTAAAAAAAGGTTGAAAAATCGCACCCCGATACGGACAATAATCCAGTGGTCATCCACTTTTAAAACTAACCAACCAAACATTTACTAAACAAAATAATCCAACAGCAATGTCAACGACAAATGTGTATCCTGTACTCATTCTAATTCATCTACTCAATTAATTCATTTCATCAATTAAACTAACAATTAACGTATACAATTATTAATTTACTAATTTACACTGAGGGAAAATCCTACTTTCATATGAAATGGGCACTAATTATTAATTTACTTTTATCTAAAACTGTTTCATTTATTAATTATATTTTAGTGGATGTAATTATAGAATCTATGGATGGCTTCAATTTAATCTTACTATGTGAATGTTTTTATCTACAATGAGTTAACCTTGAAACAATATATATTATCTCATAGAATCATCAAAACACGATATTAAGAGAAGTACAATGGTACCTTGCCTTACTCCCCCCCCCCCCCCCCCCCCAACACACACAAACAAATTGACAAATTCATGGGTTATTTCCAACATATAAACATCATATACACCTAACAAACATATACAAACATATATTCACGAGTTAGTTTCAACAAAAGTGCAAAAAATTCAAGAACCCATATATATATACAAATACAAAAATAAATAACTCGTGAATTTGTCAATTTGTTTGACAAATTCATGGTTTAATTCAAATACAGAAATAAATTCATGGGTTAATTCATGGATTAATTCAAATACAGAAAAACAAATTCATGGGTTAATTCAAATACAAAATTAAATTGACAAATTTATGAGTTATTTCCAACATATAAACATCATATAAAGATAAAAAAACACCACACATATACAAATAACTCGTGAATATACCCCCTACCACCACCCTGCCACCCCCTACCCCCCACCCCACTCCTGCCCCACCCACCACATACACACACACACACATACAATAGCCCCCCACCCTGCCCCACCTCCCTCCACACCCCCACCCACCATACATATACACACACACAACAGACCCCCTGCCCCACCCCATACCCCCCCTCCACACGCACACACACACACACGCATATATATAGACATACACACACACATATATATATACACACAAACATATATATAAATGGAAGAGAGAGAGAGAAATAAACCTAAAAGTAAAGAGAGAGAGAGAGAGAGAGCGTAGAGAGAGAGATGTGGAAAAAGGAGGGAGGGAACGACGGGGAAAAAAAAGAAGGGGTAAGGGTTTTTGCTGCAGAAGTTGTCATGGTCGTGTCAAGGTCCTTGACAATTCTTTGTCACGGTCGTGTCAAGGTCATTGACCGTGACACAAAACGCGTGTTTTTTGTCACGGTCAATGACCTTGACAAGGGTGGCTGACTGAAAGGTGACAATTTTGTCATTTTGGTGTAGTGCCATTTGACCTCTTCCCCTCCTGTACTACTGTGAAACCCTAGTCTTCTTCAGCTGAAGCCTGTTGACTTGGAAGTGGTTCGCCAGTTAACTTCTTCTTACCTTTCATTTTATCAATGAGAATGTTAGATAAATGCATTAACTGTTCAATAATAGGGGTTTTGATGCCTTTTTCCTTTTCAAAATCTAAACTGCTATTTCTGAATTTGTTTGAATTTTTCCTTTGAAATACTTCATTTGAATCTGAGTTGTATTTTGTATCATCCCAATGTTCCTTAATTTCACCTTCTTCCATCATCTCTTGATTGATTGGTAAGGGGGACTTCTCTTGGACCAAGTGATCTGATTGGTTGATGGTTTTAATGTTATTCATATCCTCGATTAAACCTTCTTCATCGTCAACTAGCAAAGGGACATCGAGTTGTACATTTGCTTTACTACTTGAAGGATCTTTCACTTTATACAGCTGATTAGATTTGTTTTACTTTCTCACTTGGATTTCCTTATTTGGAGCCTCCACTTCCTTGACCCTTTTAATACTTTTATTTCCTTTGGCATTCTTATCAAACATACATGAATCCTCTTCAATCGACCATTCTGTAGTATTCAACACAGTATTTGGGAATGAATTCATAAACAATTGGTTGCCAAAATACTATATCAACACTACACCAAAAACAGGATTCTGGCACAGTTTAAAACCGTGCCAGATCAAATCTGGCACGGTTTTGAACTGTGCCAGAATCAGGTGTTCCAAAATGGGAATTTTTTTCTGGCACGGTTTAAAAGTGTGCCAGAATCAGCCAAACAGGAACACTTCTGGCACACTTTTAAACCGTGCCAGAATTTGATATTTCTGGCACACTTTTGGCACAGTTTTTAACTGTGCCAGATTCAGCAAAATAGGAACACTTCTGGCACACTTTTAAACCGTGCCAGAATTTGATATTTCTGGCATACTTTTGGCACAGTTTTTAACTGTGCCAGATTCAGCATAGTTTAAAAAAAATTAGCACAGTTTAAAACCGTGCCAAAATATGATACACTTTTGCCACGGTTTTGAACTGTGCAAATTTTTTTATTTAAAAAAAATATTTGAAAGCTCAAAATTCACAAATTAATAATATTGTGCGTTATCAATAAACTAATGTACATACAAACTTCAAAATATTACAAGTCTTTAACTGCTCACAGACCCAAAAAAAATTGGGCAGAGTTTCCTCTATTTTCTGGACATTCCAAAACCTGTTAATACAAAACCTGCCTAATATAAAGCCCGCACGGCCACAAAATATAACAATTAACTTACAAAAGCCCGCATGGCCATAAAAGTCAATAATAAAACAACAAAAGACCGTACGGTCATGACACAAAAAAATGAATTCATTAATAAACCCCTTGTTGTAAACCATTGAGTTCTTTGTGTGTTCCACGCGAATAAAAGCCAACGATAAACTGTTATCCTGCAAAAAAAATAGAATACAAAAAAGATGCGATATTAGTAACCCAAAAATTTACAAAAAAAAAATACTCAAAACAAAAAAATTACATATATGAATGGAAATTATCGTCATACTCACAAACCGGGAGACCCGGGACTACGCGGTCAGTTCCTACAAGTTACATTGGTCCCGTGCGAGGTGTTCGTGCCTCCTACGGGGTCGTTTGGGGGTGGTTTGGGTTTTCACCCTTTAACGGCATGTTTTTAAGTTTAAGTGTTGATTTTTGCCAATTATCGTCCTATTCACAAACCGGGAGATCCGGGACTATGCGGTCAGTTCCTACAAGTTACATTGGTCTCGTGCGAGGTGTTCGTGCCCCCTACGGGATCGTTTGGGGGGTGGTTTGGGTTTTCACCCTTTCACGGCTTGTTTTTAAGTTAAAGTGCTGATTTTTGCAAATTATCGTCATACTCTCAAACCGAGAGACCCGGGACAACGCGGTCAGTTCCTACAAGTTACATTGGTCCCGTGCGAGGTGTTCGTGCCTCCTACGGGGTCGTTTGGAGGTTGGTTTGGGTTTTCATCCTTTGGCGGCATGCTTTTAACTAAGTGTGATTTTTCCAAATTATCGTCATATTCACAAACCGGGAGACCCGGGACTACGCGGTAAGTTCCTACAAGTTACATTGGTCCCGTGCGAGTTGTTCGTGCCCCCTACGGGGTCGTTTGGGGGGTGGTTTGGGTTTTCACCCTTTAACGGCTTGTTTTTAAGTTTTAAGTGTTGATTTTTGTCAATTATCGTCATATTCACAAACCGGGAGATCCGGGACTACGCGGTCAGTTCCTGCAAGTTACATTGGTCCCGTGCGAGGTGTTCGTGCCTCCTACGGGGTCGTTTGGCTGGTGGTTTGGGTTTTCACCCTTTGACGGCATGTTTTTAACTAAGTGTGATTTTTGCAAATTATCGTCATATTCACAAACCGGGAGACCCGGGACTACGCGGTCAGTTCCTACAAGTTACATTGGTCCCGTGCGAGGTGTTCGTGCCCCCTACGGGATCGTTTGGGGGGGGGGGGTTGGGTTTTCACCCTTTAACGGCTTGTTTTTAAGTTTAAGTGCTGATTTTTGCAAATTATCGTCATACTCACAAACCGGGAGACCCGGGACTATGCGGTCAGTTCCTACAAGTTACATTGGTCCCGTGCGAGGTGTTCGTGCCCCCTACGGGGTCGTTTGGGGGGTGGTTTGGGTTTTCACACTTTGACGGCTTGTTTTTAAGTTTAAGTGCTAATTTTTGCAAATTATCGTCATACTATCAAACCGGGAGACCCGGGACTACGCGATAAGTTCGTACGAGTTACATTGGTCCCGTGCGAGGTGTTCGTGCCTCCTACGGGGTCGTTTGGAGGGTGGTTTGGGTTTTCACCCTTTGGCGGCATGCTTTTAACTAAGTGTGATTTTTCCAAATTATCATCATATTCACAAACCGGGAGACCCGGGACTACGCGGTCAGTTCCTACAAGTTACATTGGTCCCGTGCGAGGTGTTCGTGCCCCCTACGGGATCGTTTGGGGGGTGGTTTGGGTTTTCACCCTTTAACGGCATGTTTTTAAGTTTAAGTGTTGATTTTTGCCAATTATCGTCCTATTCACAAATCGGGAGATCCGGGACTACGCGGTCAGTTCCTACAAGTTACATTGGTCCCGTGCGAGGTGTTCGTGCCTCCTACGGGGTCGTTTGGGGGGTGGTTTGGGTTTTCACCCTTTAACGACATGTTTTTAAGTTTAAGTGCTGATTTTTGCCAATTATCGTCATACTCTCAAACCGGGAGACCCGGGACTACGTGGTCAGTTCCTACCAGTTACATTGGTCCCGTGCGAGGTGTTCGTGCCCCCTACCGGGTCGTTTGGGGGGTGGTTTGGGTTTTCAACCTTTAACGGCTTGTTTTTAAGTTTAAGTGCTGATTTTTGCAAATTATCGTCATATTCACAAACCGGGAGACCCGGGACTACGTGGTCAGTTCCTACAAGTTACATTGGTCCCGTGCAAGGTGTTCGTGCCTCCTACGGGGTTGTTTGGGGGGTGGTTTGGGTTTTCACCCTTTAACGGCTTGTTTTTAAGTTTAAGTGCTGATTTTTGCAAATTATCGTCATACTATCAAACCGGGAGACCCGGGACTACGCGATCAGTTCCTACAAGTTACATTGGTCCCGTGCGAGGTGTTCGTGCCTCCTACGGGGTCGTTTGGAGGTTGGTTTGGGTTTTCACCCTTTGGCGGCATGCTTTTAACCAAGTGTGATTTTTCCAAATTATCGTCATATTCACAAACCGGGAGACCCGGGACTACGCGGTCAGTTCCTACAAGTTACATTGGTCCCGTGCGAGGTGTTCGTGCCCCCTACGGGATCGTTTGGGGGGTGGTTTGGGTTTTCACCCTTTAACGGCTTGTTTTTAAGTTTAAGTGCTGATTTTTGCAAATTATCGTCATACTCTCAAACCGGGAGACCCGGGACTACGCGGTCAGTTCCTACCAGTTACATTGGTCCCGTGCGAGGTGTTCGTGCCCCCTACGGGGTCGTTTGGGGGGTGGTTTGGGTTTTCAACCTTTAACGGCTTGTTTTTAAGTTTAAGTGCTGATTTTTGCAAATTATCGTCATATTCACAAACCGGGAGACCCGGGACTACGTGGTCAGTTCCTACAAGTTACATTGGTCCCGTGCGAGGTGTTCGTGCCTCCTACGGGGTCGTTTGGGGGGTGGTTTGGGTTTTCACCCTTTAACGGCTTGTTTTTAAGTTTAATTGCTGATTTTTGCAAATTATCGTCATACTATCAAACCGAGAGACCCGGGACTACGCGATCAGTTCCTACAAGTTACATTGGTCCCGTGCGAGGTGTTCGTGCCTCCTACGGGGTCGTTTGGGGGATGGTTTGGGTTTTCACCCTTTAACGGCTTGTTTTTAAGTTTAAGTGCTGATTTTTGCAATTTATCGTCATATTCACAAACCGGGAGACCCGGGACTACGCGGTCAGTTCCTACAAGTTACATTGGTCCCGTGCGAGGTGTTCGTGCCCCCTAAGGTTCACGAGATCCTTAAAATCCATCAAGAATGCCAGTGGCAAAATATGGATTTTTTGGAGGTTTAACACTTCAATGCAGTGCTTGTGTAACCACCCTCAACACCTGACAATCCAGTTTAGCCAATCCTCTTTTAATCAAACTCTAGTTATGACTTTTGTGTATGCCAAATTCTCTAAAGAATAAAGAATTGAGATGTGGGATCAACTAGCATCTATTTCAGCTCTAACTCATGATTTGCCACATGTAGTAATTGGAGACTTTAATATTGTCTCCAATTAAAGTGAGAAGTTGGGAGGGAATGATATAGATCGTGCTATTGTAGAAGACTTCAAACAAGCTATTGAGGATAATGGTCTCATTGATATGGAGTACATTGGAAATAGATTTACCGGTGTAATAATACGAGGGAGGAGGATATCATCATGGTAAGGCTTGATAGGTGTCATGTCAACCAAGTTTTTCTAACCCAATTTCCAAACTCAAAGATTAATCACCTGAATAGATCAACATCAGACCATGCTCCTCTATTATTAACCTGTCAAACTCAGCTAGATTCAGTTCCTAGACCTTTTAAATTTCAACATGTATGGGCCAACCACTATCAGTTCTTTGGCACTGTTCCAAAGTTATGAGAGGAAGATATCTAAGCAGTTGGTTTGATGAATTTCAGCATAAAGCTTCAAAGTCTTAAAGGAGACCTTAAAAATGGAACAAGGACACATTCAATGATATTTTCCAGTCAGTTATGGACTTAGAGAATGTAAACCTTCAACTTGAGGTGAATTTTGAACTTGACCCCAATGACTCCAATAGAGCAGTAATAAATAAAGGAAAAGCAGACCTGATGAAGGCCTATGCTAATGAGAAAATATTTTGGAGGTAAAAGTCCACTGTAAAATGGCTCAGGAAGGGTGATGCTAACTGAAGATTTTTCCATAACAGTGTTAAAATTAAAAATCATAAACTTTCCATTCATTCAATCAGAGATGAAAATGGTAATGTTCTTGAAGAGTTTGAGGATATAAAGTAGCACATCTTGAATTTCATTGAAAAACTTATGAAGGGAGATCAAATCAGTTCCTCTATAAATGCTTCAGATGTTATTCCAGCCATAGTTACCAGTGAGGTCAATGAAGATTTAGAGACTTTCACAACTGAAGAGGAAATTTTAAACGCTATTCAAGATCTGAATGAAGATGTAGCCCCGGGTCCAGATGGATTTGGGGGGGGGGGGGGTTCTATAAAAAATGTTGTCACATTATAAAACATGACTTATTGTAGGTTTTTAATTCTTTTTTTGTAGGTAGAGACTTTTCTGTTAGTTGGACGAGTACATTTGTTATTTTAATACCTAAAGTGAAGTCTCCTAGAGCATGTGGTGACCTCAAAACCATCAGCCTTTGTAATTTTTCATCTAAAATTATCACAAAAATCTTGTCTTCAAGGATTGCAAAGGTGTTACCTGATTTAATTTCACTAAATCAAAGTGCCTTTATCAAGGTTAGATCTATAGAGGACAATGTTCTTCTTGCTAAGGAGATGGTCCACAACTTGGGGAAGAAAGTTCATGGAGGAAATGTGCTTCTAAAAATTGACATGGAAAAAGCTTATGACAGAATTCAATGGGGATTTTTAATTCAAGTCCTTAGAGATTTTGGCTTTGGGGAAATATGGATTGATTTCATATAGAGGAGCATCTCAAATAACTAGTTTTCTTTGATCATCAATGGGTTTCAATGTTGTTTTTCAAATCTTATAGGGGTCTTAGATAAGGGGATCCACTTTCACCTAATCTATTCATTCTTGTAGCTGAATATTTAAGCAGGGGTCTCAATAAGCATATGGCAAAAGGCTTTATCAAACCTTATTATGTTCCTAGTGGAAGCCCTCTAATTTCACATCTTTATTTTGCAGATGATTTAATGGTTTTTAATAGGGGTGACAATAGAACTCTTAGAAGATTGGGAGATTATATTCAACAATATAGCAGGTTGTTAGGCCAGAAAGTTCCATTCAGTTCAGAGAAAAAGTAGCAGCTATTACAGGTCTCAAGCATAGGGATCTTCCCATTTCTTACCTGGGATGTCCTATATTCAAAGGTAGAAACAAGGTAAAATTCTATGACTCCATAATCAATAAAGTGAGATCAATATTAGCTGGCTGGAAATCTAAAAGTCTTTCAAGTGAAGGCAAGCTTATTCTTCTTCAACATGTCCTAACCTATGTTCTCTCTTACCTTTTATCCTCGATCTCTCCTCCCAAAATAGTCCTTTATAAACTTCATGGAATCATTAACAAATTCTTCTGGGGTGGCAATGAAGAGCAAGGATGGAAATTCTAATGGAAAAGTTGGGAGTTCATTAGCAGAGATATAAAGGAGGGTGGACTTTGGCTTCACAATTTCCATTTTATTCCCAAAGCTTCTTTTATGAAGTTATTTTAGAAACTCTACTCTGATAATTCTCTATGGGCTACTTATATGTCTAACAGATATACCAAGAATGGTATTCATAAGAAAATAGGATCTCTTCCATGGAGGAGCCTGATGGTAGTTAAAGATTTATGCCTTGATAACATAATTCAAGTAGAGGACTAATGGATTTGGACACCTGATGTTAAATGTGATTTTACTTTTTCCTCTTCATGTGCCTATTGAAAAAGAAAATTCCCCATCTTCCAACATTAATAGTATTATTTGGGACTCTCACAATCCTAAAAAATGCTCAATCAATGTGTGGAAGATCATTAACAATTGCATTCCCACTGAAGATAACATTGAATCTCTTAGTATTAGACTTTTCTCTAAATGCAAATTTTGTCTTAAAGCCAGTGATTCTTTAGACCATATGTTCCTTCACTTACCGAAAATCAAGCCAATATGGACTTTCTTTTCTAACCTCATACGCATTGATGTGAGTTTTTCCAATATCTCCACTATGCTTCACAGTTGGTGGCTTATAAGTGGCCCTAAGGATTACTCTAAATTTCTTGGAAAATACATTCTAGTTTTTGTGTGTTGGGAAATATGGAAAATGAGATATAAGGCATTCTTTCAAAACTCTTCTGTATATGAGACATTTATCGTCTATCAATCTATCTTTTTTATCTCAAGTATATGCAACTTGAAAAACTTCAAAAATGGTCCTTCTCAATTTAATATTGGAATACAAACTTCCTTCAACCTCCATATCAAAAGTTCCATCAAATTGTGTAGGCCTATTAAATGGAGTTTTCCCTCTCCAAATGCCTTCAAGTGAAATATTGATGGTGTTCCGAAGGTCAACCCATGGAGGAGTGGCATTGGTGGTATTTGAGGAATTATAGCAGAGATTTGGTTTTTGCCTATGCTCATCCTCAAGGTCTTGCTTCTAACTCAGTTGTGGAGATTAAATGTTTATTCATTGGGTTAACTTGTGCTTATGCTTCAATGTTTAAGAGGTGTTTATAGAATTAGACTCTACTTTCGTGGTGAATCTAATTAATTTAAATTGGAAGCCTCCTTAGGAAATAGATAATTGAGTAAAATAAATCATATCTTCATTATCTTCTCTCAGTTACTCATTAACTCGTTGTTTTCGAGAATCTAATATGGTTGTTGATGCTCTTGTCAATTATGGGATGACTATTCAATCTCTCTCACTTTTCAAAAATTTCATGGATCTTCCTACATTGGCATGTGGTGCTTATAAGTTAGGCAAAATGGGATGCTTCTATCTTATATTTTCATAGAGATGCTTTATGACTTTTTCCTTTTGTAATGGGGTTATCATAAATCCCCATATTTACTTCTTTCATAAGTTTACTCCATCTTTCTTGTACTAATGTTACTCCCTATGGAGAGGCTTTTTCTCCTAAATTAATTAAATTCTAGGGGGTCATGTCCTTATATATAAAAAAAAGTGAATCTTTAGCTCTATGTAGTCGTAATGTGGCTGAACTTTTCTAAATGATGATAGTGGTAAAAGAAAGATCTAATTTAGGAAACTTCATATTTTGAAATTCAAAAGTTGGGCATTAAAAAAATTTCCCCACACCCTTTAACGGAATGTTTTTAAGTTTAAGTGTTGATTTTTGCAAATTATCGTCCTATTCACAAACCGGGAGACCCGGGACTACGCGGTCAGTTCCAACAAGTTACATTGGTCCCGTGCGAGGTGTTCGTGCCTCCTACGGGGTTGATTGGCGGCCGGTTTGGGTTTTCACCCTTTAACGACCTATTTTTAACTCTAAGTATGATTTTTGCGAATTATCATCATACTCTCAAACCGGGAGACCCGGGACTACGCGGTCAGTTCCTACAAGTTACATTGGTCCCGTGAGAGGTGTTCGTGCCTCCTATGGGGTCGTTTGGGAGCCGGTTTGGGTTTTTACCTTTAACGGCATGTTTTTAAGTTTAAGTGTTGATTTTTACAAATTATCATCATATTCTCATACCGGGAGACCCGGGACTACGCGGTGAGTTCCGACAAGTTACATTGGTCCCGTGCGAGGTGTTCGTGTCTCTTACTCGGGACTACGTTTATTGATTTTAGAAAATTTTGACATAGTTTCATTTGTTTATTCATTAAATCCAACTTGTTTTAACATATGAAATAAACTCAACAACAGTAGCAAATTTTAAAAACCAAACCACCAACAAATCCCTTCCACCAATTTAACTAAATAAGCTCATAAAGTAAGCCATTTTACGTTTGGCTACTTGTCGCTATTTCAGACCATTTTTCTATTTAATGCTACTACAACTTTTATGAGAATTTGAGACTTTGAGACTAACCTGATTTCATTTGCATTTTGATAGCCACCCGATGAACTCTTTATGCCATGACTTCTTGAAAGTATCCGATTTTGGTCCAACAATGTCTGCAAATTCTCAAATTTTCTATTCTGAGCGGCATTTAGTTGTTCAGGAGATGATATATTATCTTTCAAGTTTCTCAGCTCTTCATTATGAGACCGAGACTGTGTTGTGACTGTTGAAGTGTCAGAAGACTTATATTAAACGGTTTGTCTTATAAAATACAAAAAGGTTAAAAGGGGGATAGAAGTGAAACCTACATGTGTATCCTTGCACTTATCATTCATCAAATCACCCTTTCTCTTACTCCAATGAGATGTCTTGAAGAATTCCACGATGCTGGGTTTCACATCAGTTTCATGCTCCTGAATTCAAAATCAATGAATGAAATAATATAACCATACTAGTTGATGATGCGGGTAAAACATGTCTAATATGCACAATGTCAAGAATATTATTGTGACATATAAATTGAAATCAAGTTTAGCAAGGGTAAAATCAACCTGAACAAGGGAAGTAACATGTGAGGACAGAAATATAAGTGATTGAACAATATAATAGATACATTTCAGCAACAGTGAAAGAATCGGAACAATTTTTTCAAGATAATCCCCCTTTCTCTCTTTATCAATGACAGACTAACAAAGAACTAAAGTAGTCAATACAATAAGTCAAAAAAACATCAAGATTGCACTAAACACTTCACCTTGAATTGCAGTTATACAAGCGTCAACACCAATTTTTTTTCCACTTAACACTTCACCTTGAATTGTAGCTTATATTAGTATTAATTAAAAGCATAATCAACAAATTTTGCAAAAGACAAACACGCAAATTAAAAATAAACATACCTAAGCAAATAACCTTCGTCATTCCCTAAAAATAAACATACCTAAGTAAATACGATATCCATATGAACAACCCAAAAGCCATTCCCTAAAATGGCATTTAATTCAAAAAAAATATGAAGACAAAAGCACACATCTTATAATGAATACAATCAAGACTTTATAATATTGCAAACACTCAAGGCACACATTCCGACATCATAAGTACATACATTTGTTATCCAGTATTAGCCCAGTAGATCACAATACAACTTTTAATGTATTATAATACTTTTTAAATCAAAAAAGTGCCGTAAGGACAACATATCAAGCAATCCAAATGTATGTATCAAAAAGAATACCACCAAAACAACCACATGTCTGCCAAACTAAGAATCAATAATTTCACAGACACTAATTTAAGCTGAAACTAACTTTGATTACTAATTAATATAAACGATCCACATATAAAAACTTATACAAATACATGTAGGCATCTACATTTTACATTCGTATACGTATGTGTATAATATGTATGTGGTTGGGAAATTTCAAGAGAGGCAAGATTAAATAGAGTAAAAGATTGATTAAGAAACACTTAAAAAAATCTACACTGATTATGCTATCAAATACAAAGCGTAGACTGTAAATGGATACAAATTAAACCAAACCAATGTAGATGTTTTGTTTTCGTTCTCATTAAAGGCATTCAAATGGCTGGGGTTTGTGATATTTTCGTTCTTTTCTCGTTGAAGATCAGTTATATATGCAAGTAAAGAGAGAGAGTGAGGTTACCTTAGCCGGAGAGAGAGAACGAGGTTACCTGAGCCGGAGAGAGATTGCTGAACGGAGCTGTGCTGTTGGAGATCTGCGCTAATGGAGAGAGAAAGCTGATCGGCCGGAGAGAGAAAGCTGATCGGCCGGAGAGAGAGAGATGAACGTAGAGGTTAAAGCTGAGAGAGGGGCGAGCGGGGCGAGCGGGAAGTTAGAGGGGGAATTTTTTGGGGGGATTTTATATTTTAGTGAAGTGTACTTCATTTTGGCACACTTTAAAACAGTGCCAAATTTTGGCACTGTTTTAAGGTGTGCCAAATTAGCTTTAAACTGTGCCAAAATCTGGCACAGTTTTAAACTGTGCCAGATTTTTAATATTGGGGTGTGCCAAAATGCTGTTTTTGGTGTAGTGCAACACTATTAATCCATATTCTCTTTGGATGATTATGAATCACATTCATTTTCACACATACTCTAGAAATAGTAGGCTTAAAGATGTTTATTGTTCAATTATCAAACTTCAAAGGATTTCCACATGCCTTAGCAATGGATAATAGAGCTTCTTTTGCAAATAAATGGACCAATAAACCTAGCAAGTTTATCTAGACTGGAGCTAGTGGGCATTCTTGATCAAGTCTAAAGTTAGGAGACCATTTTAAGGTTTGCATCGGGCATTTACCAATGTACCATTGGTCACGCATCCAAATTCTAATGAAATCCTCAATGCAATGAAACTTTATGAGGGTCTTCTTTTGATCAAGCAATCCTATTTGTACGAAAGACTTTAAAACAAACGTTTTAAAGTTTTTATGAATGAATTCCATAGTAGGTTTACCATGAGAGAATTTTCCTACAATAGCATATTTGAATGGGCTTAAGAGAATATGAATATGATCCTTACTAAAAGATATCGCAGGTTCTCCCAGATGCTTATGTACAGGTTGAATATCTATCGAATGAGAGTTGCAATGACCTTTCAGAACATTAGCAAAGAATTTAGAGGTTTAGAAGAAGAAGGTTAGGTGGAAAAGGTGACAACGACAACCATGCAAACCCTATAGGGAGTTTCCATGAATTTCGAAGTAGAAGAAGAAGAGACACCCAACTTGCCTCAGGTGTTTAAAAATATTTTAGAAAAGATATCCCAACACTTTAAATGAGTTGTTATGGGACTTAAACACAACCTTACAAAAATCTATCTCACAGAGGCTTTTTCGTTGAAGAGTGTTGATATTCAGATCCGTCTTGATGCATGATTGAACTTGAATAAATCTACGACGGTTGTAGAAGTATACAATATACTCTAATATAAATAGGACTAAGTAAAATATGTCCTTACAAATCTCCCCCTATGTCTATACTGGCTCAAATTAAAAACATTCGAATTAGCAAATCAAATGGCCTATAAAAATCTAATACGCCCTATGAACCCAAAACTGAAAAGGTATTAAAAATGCAAGTCTATAAACTTTTTTTCAAAAATCTTCACCTACAAAGATTCAAATCTCTTTTCTTTTGTTTGTCATCATCAAGGTGTGCAAAATATTGATCTTTAATTTTGTACCTACACACATGAGATAGGAAATAAATACCTTCATAGTATCGAGTTTGAAATGAGATAAACATAAACAAAACATAGATTAAAACTCAAATCTCCCCATAATAAAAAACTCCCCCATTAAATCATAATTCATTCTCCCCTTTTTTATTTGTCAAAAATATATAAGGAAAAGAATACACAAAAACAAACATGGAGTGTCACGACAAGAAAAGCAAACAAATCAACTACAATCATCAAGGATATACTTGAAAGCATCCACCAACTATTTTTTATTTTTCAATTTTTTCAATAAAAATAAAACTTACAAAAAAATAACATCACACACCATGAATTTAAACTAAGATAACCAAATCATGGAAACAAAACGAACGGATGTGATCATATTCAATAGGTAAATCAACTCAAATATGTATAAAAAAATGTGCACGATGAATATGGATACTCCTAACAAATGAACTTCACAATCATCCCTAGGTGTAGAAATTTTTGAATTCAAATGACATTGACTTAATAAAATCAACAAATCAAAGTCAAATGATTTTCACACCAATAACGTCAAAAACTATTTAACGCTTTTTGAGGAGTTTGTCAGAACGTGCAAACCTGTTGATTTATTTCTAACCAAACTCCCTCAAATATATATATCCTTTTCAAGATCTTTTGAGGTATCTATTTTTTCTCAACTTAGAGAGATTCTATTGGCCCCATTTTTGGCATATGATTATTTTTATTGCCTTAATTTTTTCTTGGGTCCTTTTAAACGATGGCTTTCATTACGTGATTTTTACTCACTAGCAGCCCTTTCCCTTGTTCACTCGTCATTTTTACATATAAAACAAATTAGTCACGGGTAACAATTCTTATATGCACTCTTTCATTGTCAAGTTTTATCACATGTGGTTCGTTTTGATGACAGGATTGAGATGGAAACACTTTGACTAACATGTGAAAAACAAGTACAATAATTAAACAAAGTTTCACTTTATTTTCCATCTCTCTCTTGGAAACTTCCTCTCCCTTACTAGACTAGGCTCTAAGTGTTATCACTCTATCCTTAGACTTGACAGCGTCGCGAAACATGTCTCATATGTCTGGAGGTCTCCTACTAGCTTTTCTTACTTTAGATTGATCAAATTTCCTAAGGAATTTAAAACAGTCCCTTGAGGGATAAAAGGTTTAGACAATGATCTCAAAATATTTTTAACCACTCTTGCATCAGGAAAGTGATCACCAAGATTGATACTAGTGTTGACAATATCAAATAAACGTGCATAAAAATCATCAAAACACCCAGATTCAAGCATGGTAATTGTTTCAAATTGAGTAGTTAAATTTTAAAGTTTAGGTATTTTTACCGCATTAGTGCCTTCATGGGTACGTTTTAAAACATCCCATGCTTCTTTAGACATGGTGCACATCATAATACGTCAGAACTCTTTAGGAGTGACGTCACTCAAAATTGCACTTAGCCCACGAGAATTAAAAGTACTCCACCTAAACTCATCCTCATCCCAGTCTATCATAGGTTTAAGATTCATGACATTATTAGCGGTGACAGTGGGAGGAGTCCAACTATTTCACAAACAACCCAATCTCGCTCATCGATTGCTTTTAAATGAGATTTCATACGGGCTTCCAGCAAGCATAATTAAACCCGTAAAAAAATGGCAACTGATTATATACGTTTTCATTTGGAAACATTGCAAAAAAATTTCAAAATCAAATTTTTCTAAAATATCAATATCACAAAATTTTGCGTATAACAGAATCACTCAATAATTTTGAGAAACACACTTTGATACAAATTTAAGAATGCAGTGTGCTATCGATTGAATCAATTTTGCAAATTTTCAACTATAAACTTATTTAATTGGATTCAACCTTTAAGACAATTTTAACTAAGCCCTAAAATGCATCTAGGTGGGAAAAATCAAACCATCACAAATGAATTGTTGACACACAGATTTCAGGAAAAAATCTGAAAGGGAAAACCTTTTATTTCACTATGCAGAGATAAATCGCAACTTATATACACAATGAAATCTTCAATGAATATCATGCAGGTACTGACATAGACATGCAACCTAGAGTTAGCAATGGATACCTCAATGAACCCACAAGAACACGCATCTCTGAATAAGTAAGGAACACCCACAAGTACTCCCATATGATACATAGTCATCAGCCATAGATTTATCCTTTCTACGAGAGAAACTTCACCAAAGATGTATCTTGGATTCCAAAATAATTCACTAAACTATTGGGATTTTTTTTATGAATTGAAAAACAAAGTTTAAACCCTCAATGAAGAAGAAAAAATAGTTCTACACTTTTCAGTTTTTATGTAGTGGAAAACGTCAGGTCTTCTTAAAGAAAAAGGACTCATTTAACACGCTATTTATAAAAAAGTTGAGTCGGTGCAGCCGCTCAAACGAGATATCCATGTCGCTCGAACGACAACATACGACATGCCAAAGTCTCTTAAACGACATAAGGGCGTCTCTCGATCAACCTTAGCGAAAAAAATAAAGTTTATAAAAACACCACCTCAACACTTAGAAAAAATATGATGACAAAAAACAACGCCTCAGGCGTTTAAAAACATTTTAGAAAGATTATCCCAACACTTTAAATGAACCGTTAAGGGACTTAAATACAACCTTAACAAAATCTATCTCGCATAGGCTTTTCTATTGAAAAATGTTGATATTAAGATCCACCTTAATTCATGATTGAACTTTAATAAATCTTCGACGGTTTTAGTGGTATACGACATACTCTAATGTAAATAGGACTAAGTAAAATATATCCTTCCAGTATACAACAACATTGACTAGGCATGAATGATTCTACTCTTCCCTGTAAGTGTTATTATGTTTTAAATATTTCTTAAACCTTTTTTAATTGTATTTTATTAAATTTAATTAGGAATATTAATTTTTGTAGGAGGGTAGTGAGACTAGGGTCTATGAATAACTGGAAGGGGTGAGGCATGACCCACTCTAATGGACGCTGCCAGCAAGGTCTTCAAGGTCTCCTGGTGCAACTTCTGAAGAAAACTTCTCCTTCTGGTAACAATGGAACCCAAGCTTCAACTCGCTCCCTGCAAGAAGATGAACTTTCACAGCAAAAATAACATTTTTCTCAAGGGAAACACCTGAGAATGATGGTTGTCAGTGGGGAGTGAAGGAACAAGGCACTCAACACTATGAGAATGAGCAGGGAGAGAATACTTAGGTAGGTCTGGTGATATTTTAGCAGAGTAACAGTGCAATTTCTATTGTCTCTCCTTTGACCTTGCCCAAAGGTCTATTTATACTGGGGCGTTAGGGGTGAGTGGCATTTTTGGGCGCCAAAATTGAGAGAGTTGGTGGGGAACAATGTCTGAAGTGTACCATTTGTCCCTACCTATGGCAGCATGCCTGTCCCCTCTGCAGGCGCCACTTGGCGCCGACCAAAGGTTAAAAAGCACATATGTCCCCTAACGGAGACAAAATATCAGATTTGGTAATTATCTTTTGAAATGGTAACTTGTGGTGCAATTTTGCAAATCTTGAGAGAGGAGACCTTAAGGACTCCTTTCCTCCAAAAAAATGTTATTTCTCTTGAGAGGGACCTTGAGGACCCCCTCTTCTGGAAAAGTCATTTTTTTGTAAAGAGTTTATTTCTTGTGAGTAGCCAGCTCTTTGGCTGCTCACGTCACTTATCACCAAGTGTTCAGTGTGTGTAGTCTCGAGTGACTTCTCGGTCCTCCTACTAGTATTCTCTCAATCCTATAGTGCTAAGTGGTTGAGCTTGCTCAACATACCTCGTCCCTCAGTCGCCAAGCCAAAACTCCCAAGAGGTCCCAATGCGCCTATTCAAGCCCTGCTTGCTCGACTAGGCAACCTGTACAAGAAAGTAAAGTGTTAGTGTTGTTGTTCACTTAGAGACTGATGTTTCATGATGAGAAGTTGTTCGCGATAGCTACTTCCTCAATATGAGTTTTTGTCGAAACCCTTGTAGCAGCACTTCTCGAATAACATTTATGTAGTGACCCTTGCAGTGGCGCTGAGCCTTACAGCGACGCTGACTCTCTCGACTGTCATTACTGCAGTGACCCTTGTAGCGGCGCTGACCCTTGCAGTGGTATTCTTAATTTTGGACTTCTGTGTTGACTCTCGCGGGCACCTCTCGAATGTTATTGCTGCAGTGACCCTTATCGTAGTAGCGCTGACGCTTGAAGCGGCGTTGACCCTTGGAACGGCGCTGACACTTGCAGCGATACTGACCCTGGTAGCGGCGCTGACTTGCAGCGGCAGTGGTACTTGAAACGGCGCTGACACTTACAGCGGCGCGAACACTCGCGGTGGCGCTGACACTTGCAGCGACGCTGGCACTTGAAGAGGCGTTGACCTTTACGGCAGCGTATATGCTTGCAGCGGCGCTAACACTTGAAGCGGCGCTGGCCCTTGAAGTGGCGCGGACACTTGCAGTGGCGCGGATACTTGCGGAGGCGCTGACACTTGCGACGGCACGGGCACTTGAAGCAGCGCTGGCACTTGAAGCGGCGCTGATCCTTACGGCGGTGCGAACACTTGCAGCGGCGCTGGTACTTGAAGCGGCGCCGACACTTGCAGTGGTGCGGACACTTGAAGTGGCGCTGACCCTTACAGCGGCACTGACACTTGCAGCGGCATTGGTAATTGAAGCGGGGCTAACACTTGCAGCGGTGCGGTCACTTGCGGCGGCGTTTGTACTTGCAGCGGCGCCGGCACTTGAAGCGGTGCTGGCACTTGGAGCGACGCCGATACTTGCAGCTGTGCTGACCCTTGCAATGGCGTAGGCACTTGCAACGGCACCAGCTTCCGGAATGGCGCCGACCCTTGCGGCGACGCGAACACTTGCAGCGGCGTTGGCACTTGTAGCGACGCCGACCCTTGCAGCGGCGTAGACACTTGCGACGGCGCTGACACTTCACCCGGCCCAGGTACTTAGAGCGGCGCTGACACTTGCAGCGGCGCCGACACTTGCGGCGGCACTGACCCTTGTGTCGGCGCTGGTACTTGAAGTGGCGCTGACACTTGCAGCGGTGCTGACAATCGCAGCAGCGTTGGCACTTGTAGCGACGCTGGCACTTGCAGCGACGTTGGCACTTGTAGCGACGCCGACCCTTGCAGCGGCGTAGACACTTGCGACGGTGTTGACACTTCACCCGGCGCATGCACTTGGAGCGGCGCCGACACTTGCAGCGGCGTCGACACTTGTGTCGGCGCTGGTTCTTGTAGCGACGTTGGCACTTGTAGCGGTGCTGGCACTTGCAGCGGCGTTGGCACTTATAGCGACGCCGACCCTTGCAGCGGCGTAGACACTTGCGACGGCGCTGACACTTCACCCGGCGCAGGTACTTGGAGCGGCGCTGACACTTACAGCGGTGTCGACACTTGCGGCGACGCTGACCCTTGTGTCGGCGCTGGTACTCGAAGTGGCGCCGACACTTGCAGCGGCGCTGGCACTTTCAGCGGCGTTGGCACTTGTAGAGACGCCGACCCTTGCAGCGGTGTAGACACTTGCGAGGGTGCTGACACTTCACCCGACGCAGGCACTTGGAGCGGCGCTGACACTTGCAGCGGCGCCGACACTTGCGGCGGCGCGTGTCAGTGCTAGTACTTGAAGTGGCGCCGACACTTGCAGCGGCGCTGGTACTTGCAGCGGCGTTGGCACTTGTAGCGACGCTAAACCTTCCCGTGGCTTTTGGACTTCTGGGTGACCTTCGTGGGCACCTCTCGAATGTCATTAATAAAAGAAGCATTTTTATTTTATTTTATTTGCTTTTTTTAATTGATAGACACCCCTCTACATTAGCCCCTCGTGCAAAGATTTTTTGGTTGGGTAGACTAAAAAAACTTTGTACACTATAAATATGGTTTCAACAATTATACGTATATATATATATATATATATATTTTCTGAGGGATCCTAGGATCATTAACTGCGATGTTCCTTTATCCGAGGTTTTAATTTTTTTTTGAGAACCCACGCGTTATTGTGGGAACTGTCATCTCGTCATTTGGAAAAAAAGGTCGTCACCTTTTTGCCTTCCTGCACGTTTTCCCATTTTGGTGCAAAAAAACATAAGCCCCTCTTCTTAGGCTCTGTCATCTTCTTCAAAAAAAAACATAAGACACTTTTGGGTTTGTAGTGAGAGAGGGTGAGAAAGGGATTTTTTTAAAACACCATAGCTACCCATCTCCTCATTTTTGCTCTAACTTTTCCGACCACCATAGCTTCTCATTCATGGATTCTAATCCAAGAAATGCTTCTCCAAGTGTAAACACTTCTATTATGCACAATCTCATACTTGTTCGTGAGAAGCGCCATCTCTTTGCATACAAATTGCTTCCCATTATCCGTTAGGATCACTTTGGGTATACCGAACCTACATATGATATACTCCTTTATAAACCGGGTTACCACTTGGGCGGTGACTCTCCTTAAAGGAATGGCCTCCGCCCATTTGGTGTACAATTGTGTAGCCATAATGATAAAAGCCTTGCCATGAGATGCTGGGGCGATCTTTCCCACCAGGTCGAACGCCCATGTGTGGAAGGGATAGGGGGCTGCCAAGATTTACAGACTGACGGAGGGTGCGTGCACCATGTTTCCATGCACCTGGCATGCTCTACACTTTTTCACATATCCAATGGAGTCAGCCTCCATGGTCGGCCAGTAGTATCCCAGCGTCATCAGTTGATCATACATCTTGGCGCCTCCCATATGGGAGGGCTCATGAGCTTCTTTCAGCACCATTTCCACTTCCCCTTTGGCTATGCACCTTAGCTCCTTCTCATTGTACCCTTACATATATAACTCTCCTTTGACCAAGTAAAAACGTGTTATCCTTTTTCTAAGGTAAATTTCATCCGCTCTCTCGGCGGGCAGCTCCACATCTTTTAGATATGCTAGCTACGGTTGTCTCCAATATTCGAAGGCTTCCACGAAGTTAGCCTCCGTCGGCTGTTCAAAATTAGCTTGGCACTTTAAACAACTTTGTTGCAAGCGGGCCGCTTCTATGCTCATGGCGGGCTAATAATACCCGCTTCGCTACAGTCGTCTATAAAGGGGAATATCCGTGTCCCCACAGTGCTTCTAGTGCATCTCTACTAACCTTTCCTTGTCTTCTTGCTCCCCTACGCACCTTGCTAGAAACCCTCCAGGACTCTTGAAGTAGAGAGTTCCCTGCAGCACATGATAGTTGGCTAACTCTAATATTTTCATCGTCCCTTCCCTGGTTTCAAGTTGCTTTTCCACCAGACGCCTCCAATCTTCTGGCTCATTACTTGGGAATAAGGACTTTACAGTAGTGGGTACCGTTCTCCGCCTCACTGTGATGGTCGCTTCTGACTCCTCCATGTCCAACTTTTGGGCTATGGTGGCGAGCGCGTCAGGGTGTCTGTTCATCGTTCGCGCCTGCCTCTCCATGGTTACTTCCAAGAACTGTCCCATCAGTCGTTGGATGATGTGTCTGTACGGCGCTAAGTTGGCATGTTTAAGGGAAAACTCTCCATTAACCTGCCTTACTACTAGGTTGGAGTCCCCTCGTATACACAGTACCCTGATCCCTTTTCTGAGTGCTTCCAACATCGCTAGAATGAGGGCTTCGTACTCAGCTTCATTATTTGAGCATTTAAAATTTAACTTAAAAGAGAGGGCAATCTTCTCCTTCCCATCTGACAGTATGACCCCGGCCCCACCTGTTCCTTGAGCACTGGAACCATCAAACTCCATAAACCACTTCTTCACCTCCTCCGCCATGCATGCTTGGAAACTTTCTCCGGGTAACTCTTCACGGGGTGGTTCGAAAACCCCACTCGGGAAGTGGGCCAGCAGATCTGCTACCGCCTGGCTCTTGATGGCTTTAGGCACTACGATTTTTAGATCGTATTCTGACAAGATCAAAAACCACCTTACTGCTCATCCCACGAGTATAGTCCGCGCGAGGAGGTACTTGATGGGATCACACTTGGTGACTATGTGAATGGTGAAGGCCAGGAGATAGTGTCTCAACTTCTGGGATACAAATACTAGCGCCAGGCAGTGCCTCTCAACGCTGGTGTATCTCGATTCTGTTCACAGGTAGTAGACCGAATTTTCCACTCCTTCCTTCTCTTGCGCCAAGAGGGCCCCTATCGACCTCTCTGTAGAGGTGAGGTAGAGCAGCAGCGGCGCTCCGGCTTTAGGGGGAATCATTGTGGACGGAGAGGCCAGGATTTCTTTAATCTTCTCGAACGCAGTTTCTTGCCTCTCTCCCCAAACCCACTTGGCTTTTTCTTTTTGTAGAGGTGCGAACGGATGAGTTACTTCTGCCAACGCAGGTATAAACCTCCGCAGGTAGGATACCTTTCCCAGGAAGCTCTTAAGTTGTCTTTGACTCTTGGGCGGTGGCATCATCACAATGTCTTTCATCTTCTTTGCATCCACTTGCACCCCTTGTCTATTTACCACAAAACCTAAGAATTTCCCTGCAGTAACCCCAAAGGCACACTTTGAGGGGTTCATTCTCATCTTATACCGACGACACCTTTCGAATACTCTCCTAAGATCCTGAATATGCTTGTTTTCTTTTCTAGATTTCACCACCAGATCATCCACATAGAATTCTAGTATATCATGAAACAAGTCATGAAAAATTTCCATCATGGTCCGCTGGTATGTGGCTCCAGCGTTCTTCAATCCGAAGGGTATGACTGTATAGTGAAAGTTCCCTAACGGTGTGCGGAAGGCAGTCTTCTCTGCGTCGGCGGGGTCCATTTTAATCTTGTTATAGCCAACATACCCGTCCATGAAGCTATACATCTCATGTCCCGCGGTGGAATCCACTAAGCTATCTATGCTTGGTAGTGGGAATTCATCCTTAGGACACGCCCTGTTCAAGTCGCGAAAATCTACACAGATTCTGATTTGGGTCTTGTCTTTCTTTGCCACTGGCACTATGCTGGACAGCTATATGGGGTGCTGAATCGGCTTGATGAACCCTGCCGCTAACAACTTCTCCACCTCGGCCTTTATTTTCAAATCAAGGTCTTCTTTATATGTGCGTGTGGCTTGCCTTACCGGAAGGGCATTGGGAAGGATGTTCAATCTATGAGAGCTCACTTCTGCGTCTATTCATGGCATCTCCATGTACTTCCAAGCAAATACATCAGTGAACTCCTTAAGTAGCTCAATGAGCTCTTCCTTCTGCTTCGGTTCCAGGCACTTGGAAATTAGAATGGGTCTACTCTCGACCTCTTCTAATCCCAACTTGATTTCCTCTAATTCCTGCAGCTGCTCTCTGGGTCCGTCTTGCATGCACTCTGGCGCTTCTTCTGGTTCTTCAACATGCTCAACAATATGGGATTCATCAACAATAAAATACTCGGGCGTCGGGTCGATGCTCTCATCCCAGAACACCGCCCGCGCAGACCGTTATAAACGGTAGATGACTTTTCCATTAGGCAAGACCACTTTCTTACAAGTTCGTGGGGGTTTAGCTACCTCCTCTACTTTCCTCTTTCCTTTTGCCATATGGGGAATTATCCTCTCCCCTAGACGGTCATGAACGGATTTTTTTAGCGGGACCCTTCCCTCAGCTACCTTGATTCCTGCTAGTTTTCTTATAGAGACCTTTCTTTCCACATCTAACTCGGTGTAGAAGGCAGCATCTACCAGGTGGGCCTCCTCAACGGCGAAGGGTCTCTGCGTAGCCTTGATCACTATCTTTGTACCTCTAATGTTTGCCTTCGCGCATTGATGGTAGGTGGAAGGCACTACACCATAAGTGTGCATCCATACCTTTCCAATGAGTAATTGGTAGCTGGTGTTAGCGTTAATAACATGAAATTTGATGTGGGAGGTGAAATTTCCCAACTTAATTCCCACATTCACATATCCAATAGACTGCATTCCGACGTTGTCGAATCCAGAAATTACTAGCGGTATCGGAACCACCTTCTCCTGGTCAATTCCTGTTTCATATAATGTACTGGTGGGCATGATGTTAATGGATGCTCCTCCGTCCATCAACGCCCTGGGAAATGAGACTCCATTAATTATGGCTGTGACGTACAACGGGTGGTTGTGGAAGTAGGGCACTACCCTATCCGCTTCTGAAAACACCACTTTAGAGGTATACTTCTTAATCATCCTTCCGATTGGCCCCTACCAATTTAGCGAAGGGTCTCCCTGCTGCTGTAGTGCCTCTAAGACTTTCTTCATGATGGACACCCTCGTGTCGTACTTCACCCCTATCTGTTCGAAAAACCACTTGAACTTGGGGCTCCTTGTTATGGCCTCACATTCATAATCTAAGTCTACCTCGTACGTCTGGGCACTGCAAACATACTCCGCTTCAAAGGTCCCTCCCTCGTCTAGAGCGAGGATGACGTCTACCTCACCTTCTTAGGGAGCGACTTCCTCAACTTCCGCACATCCATTTTCATGTTCCGGAGTGAAGAACCACTCCTCTTGCTTTCTTTCTAGCTCAAGTCTGCTCAGTGATAGATTTTCTAACTCCTCGCATAACTGCTCGCCACTCTCCCGCTCCACAAGACTTCTCGTATCTTCTTCGTCGTAGGCAACTACCATGTTGGTGGTGTCAAAGTGATGCGCAGGAAGTGGGTTTTCGTTAACGTCCACAGGGGGTATCTGCAAGGTACCGCTGGCCATCTGCTCACCAATGATCCTTCTCAAGTAGTAACAATCCTTAGTAGAGTGCTGCACTCGTTGGTGCAATTCACAGTACTTTGGATTGGCCTTGTCAGCTGCAGTGGGGGTTTCTCCTTTTAGGTGGGGAGGTCCTGCTACGCCTTCTTGCACTAAGGTGCGGTAACAATCCATAGCCTCTGCTACGTTGCACGGTAGTGGCGGCGGGGCATCTTCCCCAAATTTTCTCTTGTTGCTGGGACTGTCAGTCTTGGCCCCAGAGCCTCCCCTCTTCCCTTTGTTACTCGCGTCCACATAGTTAACCGCTTACCTCCTCGCAACTTGAAACCTCCCGGGAGTCAGTGGAACTTGTGTCCTCCAACCTGAGGCTCTTGGTTTGATTATCATAGCTATGTTGCTGGCGGCCCTGGTGAATTCTCTGAAAGTTCCATCTCTAGTCTCGTTGATCAAATGCAGTGTGTACTCTTCCAAGAGTCCTTCCACACATATATGTAGCAACCTGGCCTCAGCCACGTCCTCGTGAACATCTAAGGCCCTCTCACAAAATCGCTTGATGTAGTGTATCAACTCTTCTCCTGGATTCTGAACCTTTTGCGCCAGGTGCCTCAGTGTAAATTCATCCTCCGCTATAAAAAACTTCTGAAGGAACTGCCTGTGCATCTCTTCCCAAGTAGGGACGCTGTTAGGCGCCAAGTGGAAGTACCATGTATAAGCTTTCCCAGTGAGAGTTTTAGATAACTCCCTCAACCTCAGGTTCTTATCGCCAGCGTGTACTCCCAGGTACTCGACGAACCTCTTCACGTGTTCTCTAGGGTTCTCCCCCCTACCACCAAACTTGATAAATTTTGGTGGAATATACCCCTCAGGGTATGGCTTCTCACTTACTTCGTGTGGATAGGGGTCTTGTAACTCCTCGTATTGGTGGGAACCCTCTCTTTGAGAGGAGGAGAGGAGCTTCCTCACTTCTTCCATAGTAACAGTCTTAGAGGGTGACTCCTCCAAACATGTGCTTTTAGGAGCTGGAGAACCTGTTGGAGCCAGGCCTGTTCCGGCGTCGCCTTCCGAGACGGAATCGTCTCTATCGGAATCGTAATAGGAGTGGCTACCACTCCGGAAGGTGCAGCAGCAGGTGTCACACAACCTTGACCCAATTTTGATAGATCCACATTTTTTTGCTTTAAAAAGTCAAAAAAACATTTCCATAAGGTTCATACCTGCCATTGGATCCACTGCCGGCGAACTGCTCTGACCTCCCTGAGGCGCTGGCGCCTTGTCTCCGATCACCAACACTTCTTCCTGAGTAGTTTGGTCAATGTGAGCTCCATTACCAGACGGAATGTCCTCAAAAACCAACTGCTTAGAGACATTGAAACCTTCTTTGTCCATGAAAATGAGGATACCTCCCCAGTAGAGTCGCCAAATGTAGGAGGGTAGTGAGACTGGGGTCTATGAATAACTGGAAGGGGTGAGGCGTGACCCACTCCAATGGACGCTGCCTGCAAGGTCTTCAAGGTCTCCTGGTGCAACTTCTGAAGAAAACTTCTCCTTCTGGTAACAATGGAACCCAAGCTTCAACTCGCTCCCTGCAAGAAGATGAACTTTCACAGTAAAAATAGCAATTTTCTCAACGGAAACACCTGAGAATGATGCCTGTCAGTGGGGAGTGAAGGAACAAGGCACTCAGCACTATGAGAATGAGCAGGGAGAGAATACTTAGGTAGGTCTGGTGATATTTTAGCAGAGTAACAGTGCAATTTCTATTGTCTCTCCTTTGACCTTGCCCAAAGGTCTATTTATACTGGGGCGTTAGGGGTGAGTGGCATTTTTGGGCGCCAAAATTAAGAGAGTTGGTGGGGAACAATGTCTGAAGTGTACCATTTGTCCCTACCTATGGCAGCCTGCCTGTCCCCTCTGCAGGCGCCACCTGGCGCCGACCAAAGGTCAAAAAGCACATATGTCCCCTAACGGAGACAAAATATCAGATTTGGTAATTATCTTTTGAAACAGTAACTTGTGGTGCAATTTTGTAAATCTTGAGATATGAGACCTTAAGGACTCCTTTCCTCCAAAAAATGTTGTTTCTCTTGAGAGGAACCCTGAGGACCCCCTCTTCTGGAAAAGTCATTTTCTTGTAAAGAGTTTATTTCTTGTGAGTAGCTAGCTCTTTGGCTGCTCACGTCACTTGTCACCAAGTGTGCATTGTGTGTAGTCTCGAGTGACTTCTGGGTCCTCCTACTAGTATTATCTCAATCCTATAGTGCTTAGTGGTTGAGCTTGCTCAACATACCTCGTCCCTCAGCCGCCAAGCCAAAACTCCCAAGAGGTCCCAATGCGCCTGTTCGAGCCCTGCTTGCTCGACTAGGCAACCTGTACAAGAAAGTAAAGTGTTAGTGTTGTTGTTCACTTAGAGACTGATGTTTCATGATGAGAAGTTGTTCACGATATCTACTTCCTTAATATGAGTTTCTGTCAAAACCCTTGTAGCAGCACTTCTCGAATAACATTTATGTAGTGACCCTTGCAGTGGCGCTGAGCCTTGCAGCGATGCTGACTCTCTCGACTGTCATCACTGCAGTGACCCTTGTAGCGGCGCTGATCCTTGCAGTGGTATTCTTAATTTTGGACTTTTGTGGTGACTCTCGCGGGAACCTCTCGAATGTTATTATTGTAGTGACCCTTGTCGTAGTAGCGCTGACGCTTGAAGCGGCGCTGACCCATGGAACGGCACTGACACTTGCAGCGGTACTGACCCTGGTAGCGGCGCTGACTTGCAGCGGCGCTGGTGCTTAAAACGACGCTGACACTTACAGCGGAGCGGACACTAGCGGCGGCACTGGCACTTGAAGCGGCGTTGACCTTTACGGCGGCGTAGACGCTTGCAGCGGCGCTAACACTTGAAGCGGTGCTGGCTCTTGAAGTGGCGTCGACACTTGCAGCGGTGCGGACACTTGCGGCGACGTTGACACTCGCGGCGGCGCGGGCACTTGAAGCAGCGCTGGCACTTGAAGCGGCGGTGATCCTTACGGCGGTGCGAACACTTGCAGCGGTGCTGGTACTTGAAGCGGCACCGACACTTGCAGTGGAGCGGACACTTGAAGCGGCGATGACCCTTGCAGCGGCGCTGACACTTGTAGGGGCGTTGGTACTTGAAGCGGCGCTAACACTTGCAGCGGTGCGGTCACTTGCGGCGGCGTTGGTACTTGCAGCGGCGCCGGCACTTGAAGCGGTGCTGGCACTTGGAGCGACGCCGATACTTGCAGCTGCGCTGACCCTTGCAATGGCGCAGGCACTTGCAACGACGCTAGCTTCCGAAACGGGGCCGACCCTTGCGGCGACACGGACACTTGCAGCGACGCTAACACTTGCAGCGACGTTGGCACTTGTAGCGACGCCGACTCTTGCAGCGGCGTAGACACTTGCGACGGCGCTGAAACTTCACCCGGCGCAGGCACTTAGAACGGTGCTGACACTTGCAGCGACGCCGACACTTGCGGCGGCGCTGACCCTTGTGTCGGCGCTGGTACTTGAAGTAGCGCCGACCCTTGTGTCGGCGCTGTAACTTGCAGCGGAGTTGGCACTTGTAGTGATGCTGGCACTTGCAGCGGCGTTGGTACTTGTAGCGACGCCGACCCTTGCAGCGGCGTAGACACTTGCGACGGCGCTGACACTTCACCCGGCGCAGGTACTTGGAGCGTCGCTGACACTTGCAGCGGCGCCGATACTTGCGGCGGCACTGACCCTTGTGTCGGCGCTTGTACTCGAAGTGGCGATGAAACTTGTAGCGGCGCTGGCACATGCAGCGGCGTTGGCACTTGTAGCGACGCTGGAACTTGCAGCGGCGTTGGCACTTGTAGCCACGCTGACCCTTGTAGCGGCATAGACACTTGCGACGGCGTTGACACTTCACCCGGCGCAGGCACTTGGAGCGGTGCTGACACTTGCAGCGGCACCGACACTTGCAGTGGCGTCGACAATTGTGTCGGCGCTGGCACTTGCAGCGGCGTTGGCACTTGTAGCGGCGCTGGCACTTGCAGCGGCGTTGGCACTTGTAGCGACACCGACCCTTGCAGCGGCGCAGACACTTGCGACGGCGCAGGTACTTGGAGCGGCGCTGACACTTGCAGCGGCGTTGACCCTTGTGTCGGCGCTGGTACTTGAAGTGGCGCCGACACTTGCAGCGACGCTGGCACTTGCAGCGGCGTTGGCACTTGTAGCGACGCCAACCCTTGCAACGGCGTAGACACTTGCGAGGGCGCTGACACTTCACCCGACGCAGGCACTTGGAGAGGCGCTGACACTTGCAGCGGCGCCGACACTTGCGGCGGCGCGTGTCGGCGCTGGTACTTGAAGTGGCGCCGACACTTGCAGCGGCGTTGGCACTTGTAGCGACGCTAAACCTTCCCTTGGCTTTTGAACTTATGGGTGACCTTCGCGGGCACCTATCGGATGTCATTAATAAAAGAAGCATTTTTATTTTATTTTATTTTCTTTTTTTTATATTGATAGACACCCCTTTACAATTTCAAAAAGTGAAAGTAAAAACAGGGACTGTTTTTATTAAATCTAAAAATATAATTTAAGACTTCAAACAATACACGATTAGATTAGAAGTTTGGGTTGCGGTAGAATTGTGGGATGATTAACCAGCTAGAATTAAAAATATGAACATGAAATAATGTTGCGAATCATAAAATAATAATATTGACATGTAGATTGTAGAACCGAATTATTGTTGTGCGACATTGTTAATATACATATTAAAATGGATTTATGTGTTAATTGGTAAAATAACACTTGTATTGAAATTATAATATTAGATAACTTGAGTGACTATTTGGTAGAACTTGGTTATTACCTGATTAGATGAACGAAATTGAAATCGTAGGATTAATTGGAATTGGTATTGAATTGTGACACCATCAGAACGTTGGAACTTTGATAGTAGTTATACTTTCACCCTTATTTTATAAGTTGCTTGTTAGGTATGAGATTAGTAGGTAAAATTTGTTATTATTGGCACTTTTTAGGTATGGGACTAGTGAGTGTGTGCATGTACGATTGGGCATTTTCCAAGGTGGGGCTAGGTAACGCACCGTTACTTTATTCCATTAGACTAGGTGAGAGACTAGGTGGTGATTTTTAGTAGGTATTCTTCCTAGGTGATGGACTAGTTAATACTTATGATTTTTTAATCTCTAGTTATAGGACTAGGGATAATAATTATTATGATACCTGAATTAAGGGTGTGGAAAATAGAGAATAAGAGAAATTGATTAAGAATTAATAATTAATGTCTAAGAAATGACAGCATATTAAAATGAATTTTCATCGCGAATACGTGCAGGGATAACAATAATTGGGGTTGGCTATAACGATGTGGTTGTGTGTTGGCGTGACGAGTATGTGCAGGATTAACAATAATTGGGCTGACTGGCTATAGTGACATGTCATGCATGGAACCTCACAAATATGTGCAAAGCTAAAAAAATTGGGCTGACTTGCCATAGTGAGTGGAATGGATGTTATGCATTGTAACGTGAGAGCGCTAGGAATATTCTCGTGATCAATAGAAAGTTTGACTAGCTATAGCGGTGTCGCGCGAATAAGAATAATTAAATAATTAAATTGAGTAAGATAAAGGTTTAGAGCAATTTCACTATTGTAATAGCATAATTGGACTTGAATAATCGGGTGGCGTAGTTGTGAAGGCAGTTAGTATTATTTTACTTTACTCGCAACTTCTTATATCATGTAATTTAAAATACCCTATTGTAATATTTATCAAATATGATGCTTATGTCTTCATTCATGAATCATAATAGGGAGGAGTAGCTGGTATTCGTGTGGTGGGATATGATCTATTGTGCTAACTTAAATTTCAGGTATAGTTGCTGAAATAACTACATATGATGGATTAGACAATTGTGGAGTGCAGTTGGAGCTTTATTATATCGCTTTAGTAGTTTAGATTTATTTCATTCCATTATTTTATTTTTGAGACAATTACTTACGTATTTTTTGGGTCATTCAATTCAACAGTTGTTTACGATTTTCAGTTAAAGATTTGTAGTTGGATTATTCATTTAAGTATTAATTTATACTTTGAAGTTGTGTTTTATTTTGGAGTTAGCACGGGGATGGATTTTGTTGTGTGGATATTTATATTTATAGGATAAGATTTCAAATTATATCTTGTGGAAAAAGTTTTTAGTGTCTCATATTTTGTCACATGCTAAGAATCGTATTTCAATTTTGATGCACGATATTGTCTGGCAGTGGGGACTGGCCACTTCCAATGTAAAAATATACGGGTTATCACAGAGGGATGATCTTGAGATCCTCAAAAAGTCCTGGTTGAGCGAACAAGTTGGGGAGTGCTCTTCCTTTTTAGAAAACGAAAATGCATAGCTGAGGGAGGACCTAGGGAAGGCTAAAAAGGCTAAGGGTTAGTTTCCTTCCTAAGGGAAAAAGGGAAATTTCCTACAAAAATAGCTAGAGTGGTCCAAGAAGACTTTTCTTAACAAAGTATCAACTATTAAAAGTATGACTTAGAAGGTTGATCGTTTAATAATTGAGTTCCATAAACAACCTCGACCGGTCATGATGGATGGTTACGACGATGTTCTTATAAATACGGATTCTTCCATGAGCGATACTCGAAATGTTAGTTACAAGCATGGTTAATTTAATTCCCTTATTATGGAGAAGATACCATAGGAATCTAAGTTGTGGTAATGATGTGGCCCACGATGTTTGGACCATCAAGATCCTCATGACAGCTTGATGTGTTGTAGATCCCAACATATGCCTTTCTAGTCAGCCTTATTAGGAAATACCTTGAAAACTTTGAACTTGAAGGAGATTACAAACACTTATGACCTCAATACTTGGTTGACAGGGGTGTCCAGGCATCAGAGACACGATTGTGACCGTTACTCCTTATGCAGTGGATGTTCCATATATCGAATTTGGTAGTTCAACAAATGAGCCATCCCGATCGCGTAGTTGATCTGGATGTATTACCATTTTATTGTAAATCATTTACTTTTTTCTATTTCCCTGTAATAACTTAGATGTGTTAATGGAAATTTTTACATTTTCCCTTCCCTATATAATGTGTGGTCCTATGGTGTTAACGTTTAGGTGATGTCGTCACATTTAACCTTAAACCTAGAACCATAAAAGAAAAAATACACCTATTTATGGGGTTGTTCGCAAGCGACGATTTTTATGACCTATCTGGTAGTGGATGCCTAAGGTTTCCTGGTAGTCCTTTCATCGACTCTAAGCTATTATTCATGTTTTTCTATTCCTCAAAACCTTTTGTGTTGGCCGACATATATCCAGAGTTGATTTTCGATGGCTCAACTAGTTTTTCATAAAAGATGAACTTTTTCTTGAGAAGACAATTATCACAGGGATAAGTAATATGTTAAACATTCAACTAATTTACCTTCTTTATTAAGCAATCATTTTTTCCCACTTGGAACAGAGCATAATTGCGAGAAGTTCACTAGAACTTCTTGAAGAAAGTTTAAAATTGATATCAACAAAAAAGTTTTCATAAACTAAAAATCTAAACGCAAAACTTGTTTAAATAGGTTGCGTTCCAATCTCGGAGAACCTCTTTGGCCTCCCCTATTTCTAAGTGGTAGTCTTCTATTATTTCATCATGGATGACTTTGAATGGACCTTACCAGTTGGACCACTATTTCCCATCAAAGTGTTTTTATCACTACCCACAATCTTTCTCATCATATTGTCTTTGATCTTGAATCCAATCATTTTGACCCCCTATTATAATGCTTGGACAATTGCTCATAGTATGAGGTATGTTTTACAAGAACCAGTTAACTTTTTTTATGAGTCAAGTCAAGCTTTGTCTGATTGCTTCATTGTTGAGATCTAGATTAACCAAGGTGGACTTCATGGTGAGTATCCCTGCTTCTAGTGGAATCAATGCCTCCATTTCATAAGACAAGTCAAAGGGTATTTTACTCGTTCATTGCTTAGGTGTTAATTGTAATGCAAAGAGAACATGAGGGAGTTGGCCGACACAAAAGTCATTTTCTTTTTCCAGTCGCTTTTTGATTCCTTTAAGGATTATTTTATTTGAAGCTTCTACCTGTCCGTTTCTTTGGCGATAGGTCACTTAAATATAGAAATGCTTGATACTATCCCCGTCATAAAATCTTTGGAAGAAGCTGCTCTCAAATTGAGTCCCGTTATCAGTTATGATAATCTGAGGGATGCCAAACCTTGGTATGATGTTCCTCTACATGAAATTGGTCATATCAATACATCGGATGTTTGCCAATGGTTCCCTTTAAACCCATTTAGATAAGTACTCAGTACTAACCAATAAGTACTTTTTACTGCCAGTTACGAGGGGCAACAACCCGACAATTTAAAGTCCCCGCTAGGAAAATGGCCAAGGACTCGTGAGAGACTTGAGGTTGTTACCATTGAATTTTGAAAGTCTTAAAACACCGCTTTTCAATTTTCCAGAACATAAACTAAGACCTTTTTTCTCAAGATACTAAATCAATTTACTAATAGAATTATGGAATGAAATAAGCATATAACAACTACATAATTAAAAGACATGAGTTTTTAATATTGTTTACTAAAATTGGCTAAGTCCATAAGAGGGGAGGAGAGGCTTCACTATAATAGAATATGTGTTACATTATTAATCTCGCAATATTATAGGATCACTCACACAAGATACTCATAAAATGGTCTTGTTTCTTTCACTCACTTATAAATAAATTCCTTAGTTATAAATTTATTTAATTGTTGCCTCACTTGATTTTTAGTATGTCTTTGAACAATAGAATGAGTTCCTCGTATAGGCTACCGGAGAAAGGATTTACGAAATAAACAAATCCTTGGTGAAATGATGATGGGGAATTTAATGGGGCTGCTGGTAGTGGATCTCTTAATGGAGCATTATAGAAAATGGGTCATTAGAGAAAATGGGTATGCCACTTTCAATGGCTGCTGATAATACAAATATAGCACCCTGCCGCGGATAGTATTCTACAATGCAAATGCTAAGATGCCACAACCCTAGAGAAGTACAGGCCACGACCCTGTAGAATACAGGGAGAGGCCCACCTCACCAAAGGGCGCGGCCTCCATCAATACGTCGTGGAGATTGGTGGCACGGGGTGCGGCCCTGTCTATCTGTACAGGGTGCAGCATCTTTGCCTCCAGCGCCACAGGTTCAACACTGCTTGCCTTTCAGGCCGCATTCCTTCATTCGCAACTACTCCATACTTGATAAACGTCATGTTCTCAGGGCACGTGACACGACACACATACCTCTTATAAATAGAGAACCACACCTCGAGATAAGGGAGGTCGATTTCCACACATGCCCGGGGAATGTTCTGCAATATAGATTCCCTCTACACAATCCCAAGATATGACTTAGAGGTCATACATCTACAACGCATCCACCTCTCCGGCACACCGAAATCCTTAGTCATCATGTATTTTCCTTTATTCTCATACTTGTACGCCTCTTTAGGCATGATTATCTTGTACAATGTAACCATATAATGAGAACGGGGCAACATAGTGGACGTAGGCTTATTTTAAAGGTTGAACCACTCTATATCTTGTCTTCTCTCTATTTACTTGCTTTACTTGTTTATTATGCACTTTTCTCTTAATTTGCTGGTACGAGAACGACTAGTGGACGATTTCTCGCATCATCTATTTGGCTCCATCTCTGGTAACCGAGATATTTCAATCTTATTTCTCTATATATTTGAGTTCTTAAACACCTTATTCTATTCATGGGGATCCTCTGGATCATCATCACATGAGTAAACTTTGGTTATTGAGCTCTATTTTATATTTACACCCTTAAGTGGGTATTTCATACCTTCAGATCTGCTCTCAGGTCTCCATTTTATGTCCTTAGATCTATTTTACATACCCCTGTGATATCATTTCATCTAGATAATGCTGAAAAGCATGGTGGATTTTAGTCCCAAAAAGATGGATGATTAGGTAAGGGTTATATTTACTCCCTTTTTGCTGTTATCGACCTATGATTTAGGGTTTATCATTTAAATCATGCCGTTATGTGAATCTCAAAGGTATTCTCTCATCGATAGACCCTAGTAGGTACTCTTCACGTGTTAGGGGAGAAGAACTTAGTTTTCGGGTTCCTGTCTTGGGATTTTCTCCCCACTACCTAGACAGGGGTGCCTGTCAATTCAACAGACTCAAATGCTGCGACCCCTACTAGTGAGGACCTATTACAACAACTCAATCACCGGGGAAGGGACTCGATTGGCCTTCAGTTTAACCTTGGTGAATACCATTCAAGGGCTGCGGAAGTGCACCTGGGTGCCATACTGGCCGCGGCTTCATCAGTATATCATGAAGCAGTTTAAACGCTACTTCCCAATACTTCTATGATTACTCACTTATGTTAGTTTTGTCTCAGATTCTATATACTTTATAAAGACTAACAAAAACAACAATGGAAGGAGAATCCAACCAGAGCATAGAAGTCAAAAATGAGATTGTGCAGTTGTACAATCACCTCAACCATCTCTATGACAACCATGTCTCACTTAAGACCCAGGTCAACTATCTCAGAGGGTCCTAATGCTAGAGGCCGCGGCCACCGCCAATATGGGTGTGGCAGTTGAAGAGGATTTGGCCTCGGAATCAGTCAGCATGAGCCAGAAAAGGAGAGTGGAGAAGGCAAAAAAGAAATCGGGGGCCTACACTCCGTTGACCTTCCCGATTGAAGAGATATTTGAGTTCATCAAAGAAGACAAGCTGTTGAAGTGGTCAGAAAAGATGAGAGCTCCACCCCACATGAGGAACAAAGCTACCTGGTGCAAATTCCACCAGGACCATGGCCATGAAACTAAGAAATGCTATGCTCTGAAGGATGAGGTTGAAAGGCTAATTCGGCAAGGGATGCTGCAGCGATTCTTGAAGAATGCATAAAGGAGTCAGCCAAACCTGACAGAGGCTGCATACCGCATCTCTTCCTTAGTTTTTTCAGATTTCAACTATTTTCATTTATGTTTTAAGAAGCTCATTATAGCCCTAATCTTCAAGACTTTATGTTTTGTTAACAAAGTTATTTACTGGAGCATACATTTATAAATATATGAATTAGAAAAATGTTCCATATTTGATTCCTCTCTTGTTTTCATAATCTGTCATCTTACAAAAAGACCTTTTATCTTAAACAGATTCCAAAAGAAGAATAACAAATTATCTCGGAAGATTATTATTATTTCGGGATGCACCTATGGAGGGATTGCGATCTTAATTAGCTCAAAAGTTCCTCTCACGATGTGCAACTATATCTTATCATACGATGATCATATTCGCTAGAGCATATGAGGATTCAAGGAGCTTTTATTATCCACGGGGGCTTACAATGGCAATTCTCTCCTCTCGAAATGTTGTCATTAGCCACGGGGACTTATAATGCCCATTCTAAGCTTTTGGGAAGCGTTATTTAGCCACGAGGGCTTATAATGCCCGTTCTTAGCTTTCGGGATGCGTCATCAAGCTGGGAGGCATATAATATCCATCCAGGGATGGCTTTATATATATCAGCAGCTGTGGGAGGCTCAATAACATAACCCAGCCTGGGAAGGCTTGATAGTATCCCGTATATTAGTTGTGGGTGGCTTAATAACATAACTCGACCTGGGGAGGCTTGATAGTATCTCGTATATTAGCTGTGGGTGGCTTAATAACATAACCCAGCCTGGGGAGGCTTGATAGTATCCCGTATATATGCTGTGGGTGGCTTGATAACATAACCCATCCTGGGGAGGCTTGATAGTATCCTGTATATTAGCTGTGGGTGGATTAATAACATAACCCAGCCCGGGAAGGTTTGAAAATATCATGTATGTCTATAGAGGCACATTGTTAAGATGGACCAGATATATGCCGCGACCCACCGATATGGATGCAGATGTCTAGGAGCATTCATTCATGAAAGTGTTGAGGCACTGGCATCTTGAAGCATAAGAAAGCTACAATTTTAAATACCACGGTAGAAGAGAATCAATTGTATCAAAACTGGGAAAAATAGAAAAGGTATAACATCCCAAAAGTCAATCTTCTCTGGCACAGAGATTTGGCATTTGAAGCACTAAAAGAAAGGCCTTCTCTACATGTTCCATATTGGTTATGGGATGATAAAAGTTAAGCGGTAAAGGCAACCAAGTGCAATAAAAGAAGACTGAGATCCATGTACTCAGAGTGTCGCACCCTTGAAAGTATGGTCGTGGCCTTATTCAGAAGCAAGTGCATTCGTTGAAAAGAAAAGAAAAGGCCAGGGCCCATATACATCAGCCGTATGAAACAGAGCGGCCAATGGCCTATACTTCATAAGGAAACATACCACTATTCATATTGACGCGGATGTAACAAATAACCATCCTTTTGAAGAAATCAGATTCTATCCGCAGACTGAAAATTTTATGTTAATCCAATCAAGAACACATTTTCAAAAAGTTATGCAGTTGTGATTCAACTCTTCATTAAAATAGGCAAAGTAAAGAGTAAAGAGTGGCAAGCAATAAAGTCTGTACAAAGCAGTAAATATGGTCGTAGCATTGAAATTGGCAGTTAAGATTACCGAAAAGTAGGCCGCAGCCACAACAGAAACAATAAAAGGAGGGACGTAGCCCTGTATTAATGATTAAAAGTTTAACAGAAACTGAATACAAGTTCAAGAAGCTGCATCATCATTCTCATCAGCCTCCTCGCCTTCCGCGGCCGTCTCAATTTCTCCATCCGCGACCGCCGCTTATGCTTCAGCCCTCAGCCTCGCTCTCTCTTTGGCCGTGACCTTAAGCTCAGCGATGCATTCTTGGTGCTCGACATCACTTAGTTTCCACGCAAGAATAGAATCCTTAGCTTCAGGAAAGTTTTTTATAAATCTCTGCCGAAGCTCCTGATAGTCGCGGAGGTAGGCCCTGTTGTCGATGAGAAAGAAGTCCTTGGAGCCTTTGAATGACTCCACGGCGTGGTCTATGGCCAGCTGGAGGGCATCCCCATGATCGACCTCCATCTTTTGAATTACCGCGGCATACTCTTGGGTTTCTTGAGCAGACTTTGCCTCCATCTTTTCGTACTTCTCCTGAAAAAGAGCGAGCTTACTACTTGAAATCTCCGTGACACGGGCAACTTCCGCAGTTTGGGACTAGGAGGTTTTAAGGGATTCCGCGACCTGTTTGAAGTTCTCTTCCACTTCCTACCTTGCCTTATTCTCTTTCTCCAGGTCCATGTGGGCTTCCTGAAGCGTAGTGGCAGAAGATTTCTTACCTGCTTCAAAGGATGAAGTCCGCACAGCCTCCAGGTCAGAAGTATGCACCCTATCTGTAGCCTCTTTCAACTTATAAAGGGATTCATACTTCCTCTTCAGGGCCACCATAACATCCGCGACCAGTAATAAAATAAGTTAGAAGAAAAATATGGGAGGTAAAAAAGTTAGTAGCAAAATTAAAGAATGGTGGCACTTACCCTCAGAAGGCTATGGAGACCACAGTCCTCCAAATCATCATGGCCTACACCCACCAGCCTATCCAGGTCCGCGACATCAATAATTCTCTTCATTCTTCGCGCAGCCTTAGCGGTAGTGTCCCATGAAGACTCTGGGTTAGGCGGCCTCAATTGGAGCCGCAGTTTACCATCAGGACAAGCTCTACCGCGGAACTGGGGAGGTGCCAGGATTGCATTTATGGCCACCACAGGTGGTGGCGGTAGAGATGCTGAATGATGGGGCGCGTTAGTTGACATCAAGCCCACCGCGACCAGGTTTGCCCCAATGTCATCATCAAACTCATCCTGCGGGGGGTTCTCAATGTTATCCATTTTATTCGTGGTAGGAGTTGTATTTTTACCGACAGAATGAGCCGCTACAGGGGTAGCATTTATTTCTACGAAATGAGCCACGACAGGTGCCTTGGCTTTGGACCTTTTTCTCTTTCTGGTCCGTGTAGTGTTGTTTAGGACGACTGCGTCCTTGTCCATTTCCGCTAGTTGCGCGGCTATCAATTCCCTGTCAACTTCCTCACCTAAGAAAAGCAATAGCAAATATTAGAAAAGGAATTTAAGAGCATAAATGACTGCGGAATAAAAATCAAGGCGCAGTGAATTACCTTTCGCGCCCATCTGTTGAGGAATGGACTTGTTTGGGAAAAACGCTGCTTCAAATATAGTCGATGATGTAACAAGTGTGCTGAACTTTTTATGTTCAGCAGGAACTGCCGCAGCGTCAGTGACTCTCTTTTCCTGCCTTTTGTTCAAATGCAAATTGTCAAGAGCTGCAGGAAAGACAGTTTAAAGATTAATGGAAGTTAATATACAAAATATGATGAAAGGACGCGGCTATAGTCTTAGTACCTAATTTAGAGGGAGACCCCCATTACCGCGACATTCTATATGACCTTTCCCTCTCATTCTCCTCGGGGTGTATCTCCCAGCATTCGCCGGAGGTGTAAAAATATTTCCCCTTCCAGTTCTTCACACTGGTCGGCCTCCCAGTGTAAAGGGACTCATCCCTGCCGCGGACAGAGAAGTAGTAGTATCCTACGAACTTCACTGAGTTCTCCTTGGGGTGGTAGAAGTGAAAAAATTCCACCGGAGTGATGTCTTTTTTGAATAAGTTCTCCCAAAGGACAACCACGACAAGAATGGCTCTCCAACAATTAGGATCTAACTGGGCTGGGTCCAGTTTCATTGTTTGAAAAAGGTGACGAATGGGAACAGGAATAGGTAGCCGCAGCCCGTAAATGAAGGCATGGAGTGGGAAGCAAACTCCATTGGCCAAAACCGTGCAAGGTCTTTGGTTAGCGGCAGGTGCCGAGCACATCAATTTTTTTTGGAAATTCGAAGGCCTCAGCCACCTGCTCAACCCAGTCTTGGGTCATGGCGCTACGGATATCAAGCGTAGCTAAGGGTCTCTCAGCTCTCCCAGATGTTCTAGCTGGGTTACCTCTAACTTCCGCAGCATTATGCCCTGCATCCTTTGGATGATTACTTGAGTTGGCTTCTTCTTCCATCGGTATGGATTGAAAATCCTTCCCAGATGTAGAGTCCACGGAGTCTGAGTCAAGTATCACACAGTTTGGGTAATCCTTTAGTTTGCAAGGCCCAATTAATCTTAGAGCGGGCACTAAAGTGAGTTCAGGGGGAGAGGTTCCAAAGTGCTTTGCCCAAAAGCCTCTTAGGAACTCGTTTGGGTCAAAGCTCATATGGCTGCAGCAGTACCTAAAAGAGTTCGCAGTTAGGCACTGCAGCCAGTATGGTTTCAAAAATACTTCAAGAAGCCGTGGAAGGATTAGTTATAAATTGTAAAAATGTGTCCAAACCCTACTAGAGCACAAGGGGTCATCATCTGGCTCTACTTGCCGCAACCATCTACTCTATCAGGGGACTAAATACTGTCGCGGACACAGGCTCAAATTGATTTAAGATATTCTTGGTCACGGCTATCCAAAAATGGCTAAGTCGATTCAAGGGATTCTAGTAGCAAATACAGTTATTTAACTTGGATGTGCATTTGGTTCATGAAAGTTTGAAGGCTGTTCAAAACTGCAAGTGGTTATTAATCTTAAAAAGACTATACCACCGCGGCAGAGTGCGGCAGTATGCATAAAAGTGCCGTGGATGATAATTTAAGGGACTGCGATAATTTGGCATGGTATGACGATAAGGACCTAAACAGCTCCGGGGAATGGATTACTTAAATCCTATCATGTCGCGGCCTCTTTTTTAAACAGATGAGTATCTTACGTTAATCGTTTTTAGAATCAAATTCACAGAATATGAAGGGCTTGTTTATGAGCAGCAAGAACGACTATATAATTTTCATGGCGTTTGGAAGATCAGGGGTCTTGTGCAGCATATGAGGGAAAGAGCAAATTGTACAAACAAAACCCTAGATTTCTATCAAATAATCCAGGAAAATACAATCCATCATATCAAAAGGGAAGAAAAACTATGGACTTCGAAAGCTTTTTTAAGAAAGTTGAGTGGTTGAAAAATCACCTGGAAATGAAGAAATTTGCAATGCTCAGCTTCAAATCGCCTTGCACCACCACATACTGCCTCAGAAGGTTGTCGGAATATGAAAGGGAAAGGAAGAATATAATTCACTCTCGATTTTCTCTTAAATTTTTGGAAACATAATGAAGTCCACAGCCAGAAACAATTTATATAAGAGAGCGAGGAAGACGAATCGTCGCTTTGGAAGCACCGCGACACCTAAACTGACGCTCATTCTAAAGTACTTGTCCGCTGGCTGGTATCAAACAGGTTGCGGAATGTCCTAAAGTATTAGGTCATTTCCTGGACTCAAACATGCCATGATACGGCTAGATCCCACTTATGTAGGGTCATGGGATGACTTCGCCTCAGTCTCCACAGCAGTCACATAATTCAACCGCAGCCCCAAAATCGCTACCTCTTGGCACTACGACTAGGGGGCTTATTGATAATACAAATATAGCACCCTACCGTGGATAGTATTCTACAATACAAATGCTAAGATAACACGACCCTACATAAGTAAAGTCCGCGGCCCTGTGGGACACAGGGAGCGGCCCACCTCACCAAAGGGCGCGACCTCCATCAAGACACCGTGGAAATTGGTGGCACGGGGTGCGGCCCTGTCTATCTGTACAGGGCATGGCATCTTTGCCTCCAGCGCCACAGGTTTAACACTGCTTGCCTTGCTGGCCGCATCCCCTTCATTTGTAACTACTCCAGACTTAATATACGCCATGTGCTCAGGGCACGTGAGACGACACACATACCACTTATAAATAGAGGACCACACCTCGAGATAAGGGAGATCGATTTCCACACACGCCCGGGGCATGTTCTGCAATACAGATTCCCTCTACACAACCCCAAGATATGACTTAGAGGTCATACATCTACAACGCAGCCACCTCTCCGGCACATCGAAATCCTCAGTCATCATGTATTCTCCTTTATTCTCATACTTGTATGCCTCTTTAGGCATGATTATATTATACAATGTAACCATATAATGAGAACGGGGCAACACAGTGGACGTAGACCTATTTTAAAGGTTGAACCACTATATATCTTGTCTTCTCTCTATTTACCCTCTTTACTTGTTTGTTACGCACTTTTCTCTTGATTTTCTTGTACGAGAACGACTAGTGGACGATTTCTTGCATCATCAGCTACCACATTCAATACTGAGTCAGATTCCAATAATCTCCACCTTGGAAAATATTTCCATTCGGAATTTGACTATTCTAACTAATCATGGGATAACAACTAGTAACCTCTTAAGGACTACCCTGATATCTGTTAATCCTATATGACTCCACCCGAAGTGGAGCCACCTCGAACTTCAATAAGAGATAATATTGAGAAGATTTAGTCAATGCCTAAACTTTTCTATCGTAACTAGTTTTGTGCATATGTTTGCCGAATTTTCATTAGTATGTAACTTCTCAATGACATCGCCAAAATTCACATAATCCCATACCATACGGTATTACACATCAATATTCTTTGTTTGGTCATGTTACACTTGATTCTTAGATAATTGCGAAGAACTTTGACTATCATAATGATGTATAATTCTCTCCTTCTTTATTCCAAACTCACTCACAAAAGCTTTCAACCATATCTCTTATTTTGATGCTTTTATGAATGCCATATACTCTGAATCTATAGTAGACAAAGTCCTCTTTGCTTGTAGTATAAATCTCCAAGACACCAAAATATTAGTGATAGTAAATACATAACTTGCGACTGATCTCCATTTGTCTAAATCACCCACACATTCCGAGTCTACAAACCCTACAATGCATTCGAATCCTTGCTTTCACTCAAATAAAATTCTATAGTTTTGTCTCCCTTCAAATACTTTAGAATACATCTAATGACTTTTCAGTGCTCTTTTATTTGATTTGACATGGTCGTGTGCAAACCATGGCATACATGAGATAACCCACTGCACATGCAAATGGTGTTGTCAATATCTCTACAATCTCAGCATTAGTAGACGGATATTTCTTTACAGCCAACGCGAAATGAGAAGTGAATGACATAAATACAAACTTGTTATCCATGATGGAAAATTTATCAGGACTATATGATATGTAATTTTTCTAAGAGATCCATGCCATGCCTGATTTTTTATCCTACTAAATCTCCATACTCAGGATCTCTTGTGCGGTGCCAAGATCCTTCATGTCAAACTCCCAACTTAACTCAACCTTGATCCCATTGATCTTTAACATATCTCGAACAATGATGAGAATATCGTCCACATAAAGCAACGACAAAATAAATGAGTTATCCTTAAATGTCTTATAGTGCACGCAATGGTTATTATCACACCTAGTGTAACCAACTCGCATCATGAAAGTGTCAGGCCATAGGTACCATTACCGTTGAGATTGCTTAATCCCATACAAGGAATTTTTGAGACTAAACACATGGTTCTCCTTGATTATTTCCTTGAGCCCTTCGAGCTACGCCATGTAGATAACTTTGTCTAACTTACCATGAAGAAAAACTGTCTTTATGCCTATTTACTCCAATTCCATATCAAATTGAGCGACAATTTCCAATAACAATTTTATAAAAGCGCGTTTCACAACTGAAAAAAGATCGTATTATAGTCTATTCCCTTTTTTGTGAAAACCCCTTGGATATTAACCTGGATTTTCACTTAGGTTCATTCTCTTTATTGAGCATTTTGGGCATTTATCGCTGACTGAGTTTGCATAAAATGGGCAAGAGTTTTCTCCAGACACTTTCATTATGGTCTTATGTACAGCGCTAGAGTAGGTTCTTGCATGGGTGGCAATTTTTGATATGTTGGGAGTGGCAGAAATTGTTCAGAAATGTGTGGATTCAGGATCATAGTTGCGTTCAGTTACCCACAACTAAAATCAGGATGGTTTCACCACAAGTTATTAAAATAATTCCCGTAAGGGCTGTTAATATTACCCTTATATGCTCTCACCACCTCTTTCTCATGTAGCATAACTTTATAGGCTCATAGCACGAACATTACTTTGCCTAATGTCCTGCCTCATAAATTGTACAACTCTTCTCTGTTAAAGCTTGAGGTGGTTCGAATATATCTCTCCCTTATCTTCGACCACGCCTTTTAGCCATTTGGGTAATTGGTTAATTGGTTAATTTGAATCTTCAAATCGGCTTCCTTGTCCAAAAGATAGAGTCCGGATGCGGTAGGTGTTCTGGATATTAATATAACTTTAGGTTGGGTGTTCTGATCTGATGTGTCCCAAGATTGAGTAGTCTCGATGAAATACTTAAAGAGATCATCTGTATTTAACCCGAAGAAATCTTTGGGCACATATTTTAAATGAGTTTTTTAGATCTTAGGCTAAGCCCATGATGAATGAAAGAGATGATTCTCCATTTCTCAAAGCTATGATGTGGGAACATGTTAATTAGCTCATTGAATATCTTTCAACACTTATGAAAAGACTCATTATCGCTTTACTTAAAATTATGAATTTGGTCATGGATAAAGTTGGTCTTATGTGCGAAAAAGAACTATCGAGTTCGGTGCTAGTGACAAAAGCCAAGTCTTGGGATTGTCTTTAAGTGAAAACAACAAGCTTGAGTTTCACTAGAACTTGGTTACAAGCTTGATCGTTAAACATCTTGCACGCCTTCGCAAACTCTCTAATGTGGAGATAAGTCTTCTTTGACTCCATACTGTGAATTTTTTTTATGAATCTACATCATCCCATTCCTAAAGTGGAATAGCCCCGAATTATACCGAAATATAATGCAACCTAGAGCGACAGTTCGCTCGAGATATAAGAGGTCTGTTATGGGGAGATATGACATCACTTCCCCACTCTTTCCCAAACTAGCATGATCGAACATCGCACTTACACTTATAAAATCACTTTTCTCATTGGAGTTCTCGACGTATGACTTGTAGTGTTACTACGCGTTGTAGGAGGTTGTTCCTAGAAAGAAATATGGAGAATTTGGAGTGTGAGGCTAGCAGGGTTGAGTTCAATTATAGGAATTTCGTGTACCATAGGATCATTGGGATTGGCATTGGGATTAGTTTTTTCCTTTATAACTTGCGAGAATATTTTTATTTTTCTCTTTTTTTATTATTTTTAATTTTTTTATTTTTGGGATTTATGATTTTTTTTGGCTTTTTAGGAATTAGAGTAAAATTCTTAGATTAATTTGACCAAAGCTAATGTGTCTATTTAATCCTCAACAATGTCACCAAAAACTCGATGCGACGCAAATTTTGTGTACAATGCATGTATCTATAGCTTAATTGCAAGTCAGTCACTCAAGTAATAATCTCGATAAGTCACGATCAAATCGACAGGGAATATGACAAATATCATGACGACAACTACAAGGTAGGCTTCTAAAACCTAATTATCGACTCTAAAGAAAAGATATAAATGGTGATGATTTTTTTTGTGAGAATTTGTGCTTAACTAAAGCGACCTATCTAGCAATTGCAATTTAATTAAAAGAAAGGAAAACTAGAATTTTGATTTTTGAAAACTATTTAAGAAAAGTGGATTCGGGACCCAGCCCCCTAAACCATCAGTATTTTTGTTAGAGATAAAATATTCAATAATTATATATGTAATTAAAAGAAAATATCAAATTTTTCAAAGCACTAAATATATTAGAATTCTACTCCGCACAACATTTAATAAATAATTAATTTAATGTGAATTACAAGATTGCCGACACATGTATTATATTCTCAAACACTCTCGTTGACTATGAAAAATGGATTTAAGAGACCTATAATAGTAGTCTCGATAAAATATCAAACCTTATAATTATAAATAGAATTTTATCCGATTTTATATGCAACTTATCTATCTAGGTTGGGTTTATGTATCCCAACCCTATAATAATTTAGCCGGACATGTTGAAATTAACTACGCATACATTAATGACGTTGCAAGAAGACAAGATAATCTAATAACAAAAATGAAGCATGTAAATAATACCACTAAAGAAGTAAATAAGGATGAACATGCACAAACCAAGCCTTGAATGAAATCGCAAATATTTAGTTATTTATTAAAATTCCATGCATTCAACTTGACATAATTAATCCTCGATGTTACTCATCTTCTATAGCCTTATAACGGATGAAAAACTAGCATAAAAGACTCATAACGGATATTTACTTAATTCCCGAGTCGTTTAGAAGAATCCTCAAAACATAAAAGTCTTTGGGCTAAAAAGAATGCCAAAAATAAAATTTCTGCATCAGGGAACCCGGACTAGTTCTCCTAAAATCCAAATCGGTTGGCCCTAGGCCCAAACAAGTTTGGCCTTTGGGACTGCCTAGGTTTTCTTATTTTTTATGATTACTTTATATTTTCAGTCTTTCCAATGGATTTTTATACCAACTTCAAACGCGCATAGCTTCTTCACTGTAGCTCAGATTTGGGGGTCGTTTCTTCCAATATGCTCGTGATTTTAAAATCTTAGACTTTTTAGTTGGATTAACCTCTGGGTTTAGGGTGGAAAATAACTTATATTCCCTCGTGTCTCCTTTCTTTCAATTCTTTCACCTGTGTCCATCCTGGGTTTCTCCTTCCTCCTCGGGGGTTTTGGTGCTCGCGCGTATGGTTGGAGGCAGAGAATAAGAAGGTATCGTACCCTTTCTAGGAGCATTTCAATTTTCGTCACTGAGGCGTGAAGTATATAGACAGAGTCGTCGGCCTATTTTGTGCAAAACAAATAAAAAAAATGTTGTCGCCTCGTGACAACAGCATCAAAGACTTATTGATTCTTGCAAAACCAATTAGTTCAAATGTTCAGGGGCTAAGTTACGGAATGGTAAGGTGTTAAGGAGCCATTCCACCCTTTTGGTCTCTCATGGGCATGTGCTATTATTCTCCTTAATAACTATGTGAAGTGTGTGCGTGTATATATAAATGGATAATGGAATTACTCGACTCGCATCATGGAGAAAGGCGGAGTGAGGTCATATGTAGGAGTGTTCCCAAAATAATAAAAAAAAAGTAAGGTGGGCGCATATCAGAATATTGATCGTTATGGTGAAACGATAATATCTGTTAGATAAAGAACAAATAAGAATCACCAATATAATTTATATAAACAATATATGAAAAAAATGTGAAAAGAGGACTCGAGTACTAGGTTTTGACCCGAGACGCCTACGTATACTAAAAAGGCATCAATGTCCAAGTAGTTTACATCCAATACAAGGGTGGAGTTTATCCCATAAATCCAACAGTGTATTTTATTTAGATGCGTGTTTGTAGAAAGGGATGTTTTGACTTGAGAAAAGGCAATGAAGAATCCCATTTGGAGTTTATGATCAAACCCACTTTTTCTTGTTTTTCATTTTTTTATAGAAAATATGTTATGTGCACTACTAGTAATAAAAAGTGGGATTGTTAATATGTGTGGTCTAACAAAGATGATGTACTAAAGTAAGAATTAAATAACTAATGCGAAAATAAGGAAATTAAAACAGAGAGAAGAAAGTTTGGACCTTCTTTGGAGAATTGAAGGTCGATCTTGGTTGTTGAAAAGGATTCCCTTAAAAGTGGATGGAGGAAAGGTTTTTTGCTAAATTGGGTGTGAAAGGGATGGAAATGGAATGTGGTGGAAATATTTTAATAGAAAAAACATATGGAATTTGAGAGAATGTTGTTAAGATCATTGAGAGGGATGCTTATGAGGTCTCTCCCATGGTGAGATCATTCTATCCTCATATAGGTTCAAGGGGGTGTCGATTAGCATTGTACTTGACTTGCCAATTATCAGGCATACCCAGCACATTGTCGATAGGTAGGGAAACGTGTTTACCATTCGGCAATCTCATGCAGATTTCTCAAAAAAATGGTCAGAAAATGCAATTCGTAAATCCTAATCATGCACGGGACATATCATTAGAAAGGGTATTTAGATACCTTTAAGAATCCATTAGTCCACATCTGGGTTTAGGAGTTGACTTTGGTCAAATAGGGCTCGAAGGCGCCTAATGGTCTATTGGATAGGAGATTCTCGAAGGAAAATGGACCGTTCATCTTAACCGTAAGAATAATTTATGCAAAAAATTTATCGTTGGAAAGGTTATTCATATACCTTCAAAGATTCATTCAATCTTGTTCGGTTTAGAGAGTTGACCTTGGTCAAACGAGGCCTAAAAATGCCCGATGAGACTTCGGAGTAAAATGGGTCGTTCATCTGTACAGTAAGGCTGATTTGCACATGGGGTGGACTGTTGAAAAAGGGATTTATAACCCTTTAAAGATGAGTTCGATCTCATTCAATATGAAGAGCTGATGGGAGTCAAACAGATCCGGAGGGTGCTTGGTGGCCTCCTGATAATTTTGGGGGGGAAACGGATCGTTCGTCCAAACTATAAGGTCGATTCATTCATGGGGAGAATCGTTGGAAAGGGTATTTAGTTCCCTTAGATTATCCATTGAGATTTTTCTCGATCAATAAGTTGATTGAGGTCAGAAGGAGGCTCGAGGGTGCCCGATGGACTCCGACTCATTTTTTATAGTAAAATGGACCATTCATCTGGATCATAAGGCCAATTCGCATGCAAGGAGGACCATTGGAAAGGGGATTTATAGACATTTAAAGATTCATTGATCTTTTTCTTGAACGAAAAAGTTGACTATAGTCAAACGAGGCCTGGGAGCGCTCGGGGGCCTTTAGATTAGTACTCGGAGTATGACCTAGGGTTTTATGGTGAATGAGGAAGTTCAAGGAACCCAAGGTCTTAGGAGGGTCTTAGAATGTGGTGTCTATAGAGCCCAATGATGGGTGAGATTGGGAAAAGTGAAAACCATCAAATAGACACCACATGGATGTTACAGAAAGAGGTTAATTCTACGGACCAAAGTGTTGATGATGACCGATTCAGAGGTTCGGGGTCGATTATGAGGACCTAAGGTAATGCTTGGGATGATCAATTCTAACGCTCGAGGTCAATTCTGAGAACCTAAAGTTGGAGGACTGATTTTGAGGGCCGAGGTAAATTCTAAGAACCTATAGTTAAAGTGACCAATTTTGAGGGTCGAGGTAAATTCTTAGGACCTGAAGTTGTGACGACTGATTATGTGGGCCAAGGTCAATTATGAGGACCTAAAGTTGAGGTGACCAATTATGTGGGCCGTAAATTTTGAGAATCTAAAGTTGTGACGACCGATTTTGTGGGCCAAGATCAATTTTAAAGACCTAAAGTGGTAGATACTGATTATGTGGGCCTAAATTTTAACGATTGATTCTCAGGGACGAGGTCAATTCTGAGAACCTAAAATTGTGACGAACGATTTTGTGGGTTGAGGTCAATTCTAAGGACCAAAAGTTTAACAACCGATTCTGCAAGCCTAAAGTTGGATGAGCGATTCCACGGGTTGAGGTAAATTTTGAGAACCTAAAATTATGATGATCGATTTTGAGGGTCGAGTTCAATTTTGAGGACTTAAAGGTATACGACCAATTCTTAGGGCTGAGCTCAATTCTGATGGCCTAAATTTGTGCCCTACTAGGGAGTCTTTTGTACTTGTGGTTTTGTTGAGGATTGTGTTGTTTTGCGATTCTACTAAGGAAAGACATCCGATTGGGGAACATGTCTTTTGAGGGGAGATAGTTATGCATGGAAGTTTAGTTTGGAAATTCCGCTAAGGAATTGGGAGGCTATTATGTAAACCTGTTGGGGAAGCATTTGTTTTCAGGTTTGGGTTCCGCGGGGGAAAACTTAAGATTTTTTGATTTAGTTGGGGAATTGTAGTGGACATTTTGGATGCACCATTTTAACGCATGCATTTAGGGTTTATTCTGGGGGTAGGAGTGTAATAATAATCATGCTGGGGATTTTCGGATCTTAAAAAGGTTTTCTTGGTGAAGAAATATTTTAATACGTTTTTGGCATTTTTAGGAATTTTTTGAAGATTTTTTGGATTTTTTTAGCATTTTCGGTACAAATTTTTAGGGGGTATACTGACCGAAATAGGGTAGGGGTTTTCCTTTTGCAACTGGCATGGACTCCGGGGATTCCTTGGGCAGAGGAATAGGCAGGTGCCAATTGGTAAAAGTAGGAGGGATGCTGTTCGGCATGCCATTTCGACTCCTTTAAAAAGAGGGCGAACCCTCCTCATTTTTCACATCATTGTGCATCTGAATATTCTTCTTCTTCTCTCTAAAATCCATTTATATGTTTTTCTTTCTTCAAGACTTAAAATAGAAGGTTCTCTAAGCGGTGAGGGATACAACTTGGAGTTGTTGAGTGTTAATGATTGGGTAGGCCTGGAGTGGCGACCTAGGGTGACCCCTGCTTTGGGCAATGAGAATGACTTTGAATTATTTGAGCCAGTAGCTGAGGACTGATTTCTTCTTCATGAGCCCTCATGCCACCATTCTTCTAGGGTGAGGAGCCCTAATGTCTATGTAAGTATAGATACATTTGGAATCTTTTTTCATTTTCTTCTTTTCTTTGTCCTCTTGTGTTGATGAAAATATTTTTTCATTCTTTTTAATTTTGACAGACTGACATTGCCCCTTTGATCCTGTATTTCGACGGACGATGGGGTTGAAGGATGTGTGGGAGAGTCTTCGGACAGTGGTGTGTTGGGTAGTGACTTTTGTTGGCTTTATCCGCCTGACATAGTCTTTGGATGAGACACCGCATTCCACTTCGATTTTATGCGCATTAGGAGAGAGGTGGTAGGACACTACTCACACCATTCATTTGGGTTTTGGGGAGATGACCATGAATCCCATCGACATTCAGTAGCTTTTGGGGATAGATTGTGAAGGTGTGTAGAGATAGGTGGACCGTACTGCAAGGTTGACATATGAGGTGATTTATGAAGCTTTGGGGGATGTGGGTATAATAATTTCTGGAGATTCTATCCGCATTTACTCTCTTAGGGAGGTACTTCTTTGTCGGAGTATTGAAGAGAATGATGGGCAGTAGGTTAGACAGATGGCCGATTTACTTACCTTGCTTATATTGGGTGGTTTCTTGGTGGTGACGAGTGGCGACATCGTCCATCTCTGGTTCTTACCATTTTTTAGTATCTTTTGGGATGACCCTCTTTATGATTGGGTGAGACTGACCTTGGAGACCCTTTGTTCCTCTCTGGATGCATTTTATCGGTGATGTCAGTAGACCTTTATGGGTGCCACGTACCTTTTGGAGGTAATTGTCACATTTTCTTTTCTTGTATTTTCTTGAATTTCCTTTTATTTTTTTACTTATTCTTGTCATTTCTATACACGTGGTTCTATGGGGGTTATTGGGCTCAACACCAAGTTGATATCCCTGAAAGACGAGAACATGGGGGACTTCTGTCAGATGTACCAGTGACGAAGGTCCAATAGGCTATTGAACCAGTCTGTATCCCTGGAAGCGATGTGACAGGCCCTGAACACATTAACTAGTGAGCTGGTTTCTTTTTTTTTCTTCTTTTGATTCTTATTTTAGAATTTTCTTTCCTTGCAATAATATTGATCCTTGTTGGGAAATACATATGACCGTATACCCTTGGGAGACAACTCCTCAGAACACGGAGGTGATAAGCATGCATGCATAGATGAGGAGGATGATGGTGCATGAGCTTGAGTACTCTTGGTACCTTGGGGAGTGATTTATATGACAGATAATGGAGTACGAGGTGGCAGTCTCACCGATGGGACCTCCTATGTATATGAGGTGGGTGGAAGAGATTTCATTTGAGACTAGGATCGCGACGAAGCTTGGCGAGGCTCGTTCGCTCTACATAGATACGGTGATGACTTACGACTACCCAGATTTAATGATGTTCTCGTTGATGTCATCATGTAATTATGATGTGGTGAACATGACTCCACCTCTAGCAGCTTCGGGTAGGGGTACGAGTAGGCCGGTGGTATCCTCCCACAATACAAGTGGCACATCATCCATGGTGGCAGTAGTAGAAGAGTCTTCGCTCATTCAGGTTACTATGCCCTTATATAATTTATAGTTGAATAGAGTGGGATCACTGAGCTTGTTGCACCTCCCTAATGCGACATATGCAAGATTAATGGGGCTTACAGAGGATGCCCTTCAGCCTGAGATATATTTTTCCCTTTTCTTGTCATGACCCCTTTTGATCCTTTCTTTGCTTTTTAGTGACTTATTTTCCTTTTGTTTTTGTTTCTTTTCTTCTAGCATATTCGAGTGCCAACTACTTGGCTGACTGACATTAGGGAGTGTGCGGCCTCTGCGATTGCCTATATTAAGACTATGTTCCTTCTTGTTTGGTTTCAATTGATACCTCAGACGAGGGATCGATATCGGGGATTTTAGGTTCTACAACTCCTTGTTGGGGGAAGTGTATCCTTTGTAAGTTTTGAGGGTTTAGAGAAACAAAGAGAGATTGAGGTACTGGGTTTGGGTTGAGTCCCGTTTTGTATTTTTCTTTCTTTTTCTTCCTGAAAAAAAAAACTTATGAAATGGCAATATATATACGAAGCAAATTTTTATTATTCATTCTTTCTTTAATGACCTATTCTATATGCACTTTTAATTTGCTGCTAAGACTGTAAAAATGATAAGATATTTGTTTTTAGAAGAGAGACTAAATAACTAGAAGAAAAGACTTATGATGAGAAATAACGGGTGAAAATGAATAATTTTATAAGAAATAACTTGGGCATCTTAAAATAAGGATTTATGTTTTGAGTTTCCAAATTTTCTAAAATAAGGGGGATACCGATCGGCATACCCCTTGTCCTGCCTATCGGCGTATGGGTCCAATCAAATCACCCTAAGGCTTTGATTAAACTTTCTTGAAGCCCAAAGTACTTGGTAGGTAGTATTTATTTCGGCCCCTTTAGGTTTCTTATCTTTATCCAAGGCCTTTATGTATAAAGAGGGTAAAGAGGATGTAGTTTTTCATCCATTCACATTTTCTCTTCCTTCTTGTTTCGTGCTTTCTACCCAATTATTTCCTAAATGGATCTTATGATGCACGTATAACTCTCTTCATACCTCGAGAGTCTAGAAGTCATGTGCTTTGTATAACGTAGATAATGAAGTTTTCAATTTGTGTCGAGTCTCCTTGTGGTGCAACCTGGCTATTGACCAGAACTTGTTGGTGGCGATAGCGCAATTCTGGTACCCTGAAGACCATGTTTTCCACTTTGGTTTTGATGAGGTAAGTCCGACCTACGAAGAGTTTTCAGTCATGTTGATAATTAATACTAGCATAGCGAAAGCTATCCCCGAATTTTATTGGTCTCCTTGGGCACTGTTAGTACAGTTACTCCATATTTCCCCTTTAACGGCTCAGCTGTTGGTAACTGGGGGAATGATCTTTCTTCCGGATGTCATGTATTCTGTCATTTTGAGGGATTTCAATGATACGGGCCAGGCCAGTGCTGTTCGTGCCTCTTATGTGATCAATTTTAGGTTCTTTTATGTTTTAACCCTTTGATGGCATGTTTTTAAGCCTAAATCTAACTATTTGCCTATTTTTATGATATTCGAAAATCGAACGTGTATGCAGTTAGTTTCTACAGGTTACATTGGTCATGTGCAGGGAGTCTGTTGCTTACAAAACTATTTTGTGGTTGTTTAACATTTTCACCCTATGACGGCATGTTTTTAAGCATAAGTCTAACTATTTGAAAATTATAGTCATATTCTCAAATTGGTAGTCCTGTGACGACACGGTCTGTCCCTACGAGTTACATTAGTCTCTTACGAGGTGCTCATGTCTCTTAGGGTACCATTTTGGATGGCATAATTTAAAGCCTAAGTCTATATGTTTTTTAAATTTTAGTAGTATTCTCAAACCGGGAGTCCTATGACTAAGCAATAAGTTCCTATGAGTTACATTATTCTCATTCAAGGTGTTTGTGCCTCTTATGGGGACGTTTTTTGATTGTTTAATGTTTTCACGCTTTGAAGGCATGTTTTTAAGCTTAAGTCAAACCATTTGAAAATTTTCATCATATTCTTAAATCGGGAGTCCCGTGACCACGCGGTCAACTCCTACGAGTTACATTGGTCCTGTACGAGGTGTTTGTGCCTCTTACATGACTGTTGTTAGGTTATTTTATGTTTTAACCCTTTTATGGAAAGTTTTTAATCCTACATCTAACTATTTACACATTTTCATTGTAATCTCAAAACAGTTGTCCTATGACTAGGCGATTAGTTTCTACAAGTTATATTGACCACGTGGGAGGGGTCATGCCACTTACGGAATTATTTTTTAGTTTTTTTTATGTTTTAACCTTTAACGACATGTTTTTAAGCGTAAGTCTAGTTTCTTGAAAATTTTCATCATAACCGGGAGTCATGTGCTAGTTATATTGTTCTCATGCACTGTGTTCGTGCCTCTTACACGACCGTTTTAGGGATTTTTTATGTTTTAACCCTTTGACGACATGTTTTGAAGCTTAAGTCTAACTGTTTCCAAATTTTCATCCTATTTTCAAATCGAGAGTTATGTGACTACGTGGTCAGTTCCTACAAGTTACATTACTTCCCTGCGAGGTGTTCATACCTCTTCCGGGAATGTTTTGTGGTTGCTATACATTTTACCCTTTGACGGCATATTTGTAAGCCTAAGTCTAATTATTTTTACATTTTTTTCATATTCTGAAACCGGGAATCCAGTGACTACGCGGTCAGTTCCTATGAGCTACATTGGTCCCTTGTGAGTGTTCATGCCTCTAACAGGACCATTTTGTGATTATTTTACATTTTTGCTCATTCATAGCATGTTTTTAGACTAAGCATAACTATTTTCATATAATAGTCATATTCTCCAATCGAGAGTTCGTGATTATGTGGTAATTTCCTACGAGTTACATTAAACTCATGCGAGGTGTTTTGGCCTCCTACGGGACCATTTACTGTCTGTTTTATGTTTTCACACTTTAATAGTATTTTTCTTAGCTTAAGTCTAACTATTTTTCTTATTCTCAAACCGGGAGTCCCGTGACTACACAAGCAGTTTCTACGAGTTACATTGCTCCCGTGTAAGGTGCTTATGTCTCTTGTGGGATAGTTTTGCAGTTGTTTTACATTTTAAACCTTTGACGGCGTAATTTCAAGCATAAATCTATCTTTTTGAAAATTTTCATCGTATTCTTAAATCGGGAGCTCCGTGACTATGCATTCAGTTCCAACGAGTTACATTGGTCCCGTGTGAGGTATTCATGCCTCTTACAAGACTATTTTTCTGTTATTTTACATTTCATCTTCTGACGGCTTATTTTTAAGCGTAAGTCTAGTTGTTTGCACATTTTCTCTATATTCTCAAATCGAGAGTCCAATGAATATGTTGCCAGTTCCTATGACTTACATTGATCCTGCGCGAGGTGTTCATGCATTTTACGTAACCGTTTTGTGGCTATTTCATGTTTTTACCCTTTTACAACATGCTTTTAATCCTAATCTAACTATTTGCACATTTTCATCGTATTCTCAAACTGAGAGTCCCGTGATATGGAGTCAGTTCCTATGAGTTACATTGGTCATGTACGAAATATTCATCCCTCTAACGGGACTATTTTATGACTTTTTTACATTTTCACCCTATTGCAAAATGGTTTTAGCTTAACTATAACTATTTGCATATATTCCTCATATTCTCAAACTAGGAGTCCCATGACTACGTGGTCAGTTCTTTCTAGTTACATTGACCTGCGCGAGGTGTTCTTACCTCTTACAGGACCATTATGTGGCTATTTTACATTTTTACCCTTTGACGATATATTTTCAAGCATAAGTATTACTATTAACAAATTTTACCCATATTCTCAAACTCGGAGTCCTGTGACTAGGAGATCTATTCTAACGAGTTACATTGGTCCCTTGGAAGGTGCTCATGCCTTTTTTGCGACAGTTTTACGACTGTTTGATTTTATAACCCTTTGACGGCATGTTTTTAAACTAAAGTTTAGTTGTTTGTAAATTTTTATCGTATTCTCAATTTGGGAGTCTCGTGACTACAAGGTCAATTCCTACGAGTTACATTGGTGTAGTGAGTGGAGTTCATGCTTCTAACAGGACCATTTTGTGTCTGTTTTATGTTTTTACCCTTTGACGGTATGTTTTTAAGCCTAAGTCTAACTATATGAACATTTCCATCGTATTATCAAATCGGGAGTCTCGTGACTATATGTCAGTTCCAACGAGGTACATTGGTCCCGTGCGACATGTTCGTGCATCTAACGAGACTGTTTAATGGTTGTTTTACATTTTCAACCTTTCACATCGTGTTTTTATCCCAACAGTAATTATTTTCCTATATTTATCATATTCTCAAACTGAGAGTCCCATGACTACGCGGTCAGTTCTTACGAGTTACGTTGATCTAGTGTGAGGTGTCCATGCTTATTACGGGACTATTTTGTGGTTGTCTTACGTTTTCACCCTTTGACAGCATGTTTTTAAGTATAAGTATTAATATTTGCAAGCTATATTCATATTCTCAAATCGGGAGTCCCATGACTACGCAGTCAGTTCTAATGAGTTATATTGGTCTCGTGGGAGATTATCATTCCTTTTATTGGAATGTTTTGTGATTGTTTTTTGTTTTTTCCCTTTGACGTCATGTTTTTAGCATAAGTCTATCTATTTACATATTTTCATCATATTCTCAAATCGGGCGACTCGTGACTACCCGATCAGTTCCTAAGAGTTACATTGGTCCAATTCGAGGTGTCCGTGCCTCTTATGGGACCAATTGGCGGTTGTTGTACGTTTTCATCGCTTCGCAGCATATTTCTAAGCCTTAGTCGATCTATTTGAAAATTTTCTTTGTATTGCTGAACCGGGAGTCCCGTGACTCTACGATCAGTTCCTATGAGTTACATTGCTCTCGTGTTAGGTGTTCATGCCTCTTACGAGATCGTTTTGTGGTTATTTTATATTTTCACCCTTTAATGGCATATTTTTAAGCCTAAGCCAACTTTTTGAAAATTATAGTTGTATTCTTATATTGGGAGTCCCGTGACTATGCAGTCAAATCCTAAGAGTTACATTGGTGTCATGTGAGATGTTCATGCCTGTTACGAGACCATTTCGTGGTTATTTTATGTTTTCACCCTTTAATGCCATATATGTAAGATTAATTCTTAAAATTTGTAAATAATAGTCATATCCTCAAATCGGGAATCTTGTGACTATGTGGTGAGTTCCTACCAGTTACATTGGTCATGTGCGAGGTTTTTGTGCCTCTTATGTGACCGTTTTGTGGTTATTTTGCGTTTTCACCCTTTAACGACATGTTTTTAGTCGAAGTCTAACAATTTTCAAATAATCTTCATATTCTCAAACCGATAGTGCGATCAGTTGCTATGAGTTACATTTGTTCCATGCGATGTGTTCGTTTCTCTTATGGGACCATTTTATGGTTGCTTTATATTTTTACCCTATAATGACATGTTTTTAGGCATAAGTTAACTATTTGCCAATTTCCATCATATTTTAATGGCATATTTTTAAGCCTAATTCTCTTGATTTTTAATTTATAGTGACATTCCTAAATTGAGAATCTCGTGGCTACACGGTGAGTCTTTTCAAGTTACATTGATTCCGTGTGAGGTGTTCATTGCTCTTACCAGACCATTTGTTGTTTGTTTTGCATTTTCACTCTTTAACGACATGTTTTTAAGCTGAATTATAACTACTTGCAAATTGTAGTCATATTCTCAAACCATGAGTCTCGTAACTATGTGGTCAGTTGCTACTTCCTTCTAAATATTTATTTGTGGTTATTTTTGGTTGTGCTATTTAGTTCTCGTACTCTCAATCATATAGTTGATTGAGTGATGAAGACGGTAAAAACAATATTTATTCACGAATATATCTGATTTTATTTGAGACCTGAACCTTTATAATGGAACCTACTGTTGAAATGTGAGGCCCCCAATTTTTGAAAACTTATCAAAAATTAAATCAATTTCCTTTTTAATTATGAATTCGGAAGCGAGATGATAGTTCAATTAAACAAATTTTAATTTAACTCAAATTAAAATTAAAACAAGTGAAATATGATGGAACACACACACAATATTATTTTCACTTAAACCACATTAATTAACCCAAGTCCTAGAAATTTGGCTAAGTCATATTTTTCATTTAATCAAATTAGGCCAAACTAAATTTTAACGAGTTAAATTAATGACATGAATTAACTACACATTAACATTACCCAAATTAATTTGCACCAAATTAAACAAGTACTGATTTTAAACCAATTTTATCTTTTTACTTAAGCATGAGTTCTAGGTGAGTTTTGCAAAAGATAAAATAAACAATGAATCACTACGCCGCGATGTACGAGGAAAAACCCACAACGGGAAATAACCTCGGACGTCCCTAGCCTTAAGTCCACCAAGTATGGTTTTACAAATTACAAGACAAATGACTTACTTCCTCGACTCGACCCCTTTCAAGCCTTGATGCGTCTTCTTATAAACACCTCCGTCTAGTAGACAACCCCGGAGCTCCACCAAAATCTTGGTCTTCAGCAATGAGATAATAGGTACACCGTCAACCACATATGGTGCCTTTCACCATATGGTAATGCCGCAGCAAAGAAACTCTTCTTATTCTTTTTGGGATGTAGAAGAAAACCCAAACTTCTTTTCAAATGGATATAGAGATAAAAACCGGTGCCAAACTCCAAGAAAAGTATATATATATATATATATATATATATATATATATATATATATATATATATATATATATATATATATATATATATATATATATATATATAGATGAATTTGGATAAAAAAACTTTGGCTGTAAACACAAGTGTTGTAAAGATTTTTCTTTGAAAAATTAACACTTAAACATACCCCTTTTCTTAGGAAAGATGAACTCTTAAAACTCTCTCTAGGGGTTAGAATATTATGAAAAAGTTATTTAGAAAAAGTTGATTTCCGCACTTAAGAAGTTATGTCAATATATAGTGGGAAAAACAAGTGGGAAATTTGGAAAAACTGTTCCCGCCAAAACTCGTTCGAACTACATTTTTGTTCGAACGAAGTCTCGTTCGAACGAGCCTTCTAACGAAGTTCTGGTGTGAACTCGTTAGAAATCTCGTTCGAATGATACTTCAAATGACATTCCAGCAGCCTTTTGGGGAACTCGTTGGCAGACCTCGTTCGAACGTCATTCTCGTTCGAACGACAATTCGAACGAACTTCTAGAAAGCTGAAAAATTTGAGATTTAGCCCAGAAATCTTTCTGAAATTAAACAACAATTTTAAACAAAAATTTCACCCAATAATAAATTGTTCCAGGCTCCTATATATATATATATATATATATTAAAATGCATTCATACCTTAGGAGCAATTGGAACTAAGTTGGTGACGTAGAAACAAGGCAATTGAAACACGGCAATTGATGAAGCTTTATACTCTTAGCCGCTACGTCTTCAACTAAACACATCATAGGCTTGAATAGGTACATTTAACACTATCCTATGACATAAATTTTTTTGTCCGGAATTGAGCCAAAACTACAATGGACTCAATTGGAAATTCGTGTTCATACAAATCTCCCCCCTTGGCTATTCCAGGACAAAAACCAACAAAAATCCTAAAGGGTCGTCAAGCTCTACTAGACACAAACATCCCACCCAATACTTGACATAAGACCCAAGGATCAAAATCGTTGTCGGTGAAAGTTATCCCGTAGAGTAATTCCTGCACACTTAAGCAAACTATCAAACGCATAGGGAATATAAATATATTAAATGCAATTAAAATAAATTAAATACTCCCCCTAAATTAATTCTCCCTTTTTATCAAATAATGATCTACCCAAGAAGATAACACTCTCCCCCTAAGTTAAATCTCCTAAACTTAGATAAGATTATAATAGGATTAGATACCATTTCTCCTCATATCATTCTCCCCCTTTTTGTTCAGGAATAGACAAAGGATAAAACTAATTTAAACAAGCAATGGTGTATAAAGTGATGAGAACATTAAAGCACATGGGCAACAAAATCATAACTAATCCAATAAATAATAACGGATACCAACTAAGATGCAAGACAATGATACCGATATGATACATAAAGTATTAAGCATGTGATATCAACAAAGAGTGCAACTAGATAGATACTAATTATGAATTAAAGCATAAATGGACTAGAAAGTAAGGCAAAGGCAGAAAAACATCATATATAAACATAGGTTAAATATTCCAATAATTCACATGCAAGTATATATATAGATATAAACACAAAAATGACAGAAAATAAAATAATCTTTTCACACTCGTATGGCAAAAATGTGTCATATGGAAACGAAAGTGTTGGGGTGTGAACTAGTAACAATTAACTTTAGACCCAATCACTTAAAACATGTTCAGAGAGTTCTCAATTGATTGCAAACTTCATCACATTTGAATATAACATCATGTGACAATATAAATTGAACTCAATGAACAAACATACACAATGCATACAAGCCTAGCATGTTGATGATTCTACAAACCAATAGAGTCATGACATTGATAGCGCACCTAGGATAAACATACATGGTGCAAACCGTTGTTATATCATCCAAACTCCCTCAATAATCATATATATTTGAATGAATATATCAAACAAAAATAGGCCTTGGCAATGATTTTTCTTTTTAATGCCATAATTCTATTTTTAGGCCTTTCAACAATGTATTTCTTTTAGGTCCAAACGAACGGTGGCTTACTATTCGCAAAAGATAATAAATCCTTTCGGAGCCCTTCCCCGTGCACATTTATACATGTTATTTTTTTATTTCTCACAAATCTCACGTGCAACGGATTTTGAGATGCACTAGGCCTCTTAGGTCACAAATATGTAGATGACAAGATTGGTAGGAGAACACTTGACAAAGCTCATTTATACATATGTGACAATTAAATTTCAAAAGAGCTTGTGCATGTGTGAGTTGAGGCATATAAAAATAGAATACATTTAAACAACACAAAATCCAACTACTCCATGTAAGCATGGTAAAAAACATAATAAGGATTGACAATATAAACCAAAAGTTCAAGCCACATGGGAGCGTAAAAGATGAGATTCAAACACAGGTATATGCCACATAAAGTGTGTCAACCTAAAATACACACAAAAAAATCTTTTTGATTTTTTCTAATTTTTAACCAAAAATAAAAATATTTACTCAAAAGACAAACAAAAATCATTTGTATTTTTCATTAAGCCTAAATTACTAAGAGATGAAACACAAATGATAAACAATTTTTTTCTTTTCATTTAATGCAAACTAAATTGAAATAAATATAATACAAAAGATAAACAAGTCATGATTTCTGGCATGAGATATGAAATAAAGCAATGACAAGAAAATGACTACACATGCATACACCTAGCAATGATATATATTATGAAGAACAAAATCTAGAGTATGCAAACAAAACTAACACATTCAACCTTTAGATTTTGCAAGGGAGGAAGCATGTGAAAGTAAATGAGAATAAAAAAACCTATCTTGTAAAGCTACCAAGTCGGATCTCCTAACCCAAACTAATGATGAATGACAATCTCGGGGTGTAGGAACATTGCCTACCTTGGTTGCCTTGCGTTCGGATTTTATAGGACCTCATTTAAGATCAAAACAAAATTTTCTAAGATGACCTTTTCGACCACCATGTGTACAGGAAAAAGTACGTCGAAAATTCCTACCTAAGGATTGATCTCTAAAGGTTTTAGTAGGTGATTCTCCTAAAATATGGGTTTTGTCTTTATGAGATGATTCATTACAAGTATCGAAGCCTAAACCACAAGTGTCATTTTTAATTTGGACCGTGCCTAAGATTTTATCTACTTTTCCGTACCTGCACTCCAAATCAAATTTGACATTACTATAGTCTTTTATTTGTTCTTCTAATTCTAAAATTCTAGACTCTAAGAAACCATTTCTCTCTTCAAACTCGAGAAGCTCATTTTTCAAGGATTACATTAAACCTCTAAGACTATCTCCCTCACATTCTATATATTATATCTTCTCTCGAAGAGATCTCTCTCGTGTCTGTAACAACCCGTCCTTTTGGAGACCATTAAATTCCATAATTGGATATAAATTGGAATGTGGGGAATTTTCTTAAATAGTAATTTTTGAGATTTTCGAGGATTAAATGAGTTTCGAAGGATGTTGCGATTATTTTTGGGACTGTATAGGTCGAAATATTTTAAATATATGTCGCCGTTGAGTAAAACGACAAGAGGTAAGATTTTTAATTAGAAAACCCGCATTTATTTATTTTGGGTTGGAATAGTGATTTGCGGTCAAGTACCTAGGATGGTAATTCCGACTGCGCCGTGAGTCTCGGAATGTCCAAGATAGTCGAAAAAGAGTGTCCGATTGTCGAAAATGAGTTTCGGGTAATTTTATAGGTAAAAGTAACTCGTAATTGGGTAAACGAGTCGTTTTTGGGTTTTAAGGGTTTAAAACCCTTTTCTCCTTATAAAAGGAGGAAGAAAGGAAGAAAAGGAGAAAAAAATAAGATAAAAGAGAGACAAGAGAGAGAGGAAGAAGAAAAGAGGATGAAATGGGAGATCTCGGGCCAACTCCGCCGGATTCGACTCGAGAACGTCGGATTTTATCCACGAGGCAAGTGTTTACTTGATTTATTTATCTTTTTGTATAAATATCTCATACCGTAGTTTGGTATAAACAAACCCTAATGGTTTTGGGGTGGGTTATCGTGGATAAAACGGGTTTTGGGGAGTTAAAACAATTAAACCCCAAATAATATTTTAATTTGTGGAACTTAGGTTTTAATCTAAATTAATTGGTGGTTTTGGGTTCTAGGATGTTTAGAACCCTTAATATATGTGTATTTGTAGTTTTTTGAGGTTGTAGGATGTTGGGTGAGGCGACAAAAGCTTGGGAGAAGCTTTAATGGCCGAAACCTTCTTGAAGAAGGTGATGAATAGTAACCCCGCAACCTTGTAGGGCCATTTTGGCCAGGAAACGAATTGATTTAGCTTTCGCCCAAAACACAAAAGTTGTAGATCTTTTCGATACGGTCTCGTGGGCACTGACCGCGTATTTTTCTAATTTTTCTACGATTTGATATGATTTTTACAAGATGACAGCTCCGGGTTGAAATCATCAACACGGAAATCAAATCGGGAATTGGAAAAATTATGGCTAGAATTAATTGCGTAGATGTTTGGGATAATTTTTGGGGTAGTTTAGAAACCCCGATAGAGAAATTAGGTTGTTGGATGGAGGATTTGGAGAATTTAGTTTTGAGGATCTGGTGTGACCGGTCGACCACGCCCCTATGGCCGGTCGACAACGGTCGACCGGTGCCCTGTTTTGAGCCCAAGATTTTGGAGATTAGGATTATTTCTCCATTTTGAGTTTAATGTTTAAGGCCCTTCCAAATTAGAAATTATGGAGGGTTATGTCCTAAAGGACATGAGGAATTGGGAATTTATATATGTGTATATTCACTTAGAGTGAATTGGTATAATTGGAGATATCCAAATGAATCCGTAGATGGGATTTAAGTATGTATTATTTATTAAAGAAAGAAAATACTTTGGGTTTAGTATCATGCTTATATGAATGCATGATTATGATTCCTGGAGGGAATCTTTGGGATTATTGGTCATCGCTAGATGATATAGGCCATTATGACCGTTTATATATTCTAGGAGGACTATATGGTATGTATATATATTATGTGAATAAAGTATATATATATATATGATATGATGGAAATGATTTTGAAAATATAACAATGAATATTTTCAAAATGGAAAGATAAATTATTTTCATAATTGATAAATTATAGTTAGACACTTCCCTAAATCGCTATCATAAAGGAAGTTGCGCGCATTGTGGTGAAGCCTTCCTGGCTATTGAGCAGGTTGAATATAGTCCCTAGGCCATATGGGCGATTATTTGTTTTTCTGCGCTGGTTAGGGGATTCTGGGTGTGGTCCTGACTTTCCCGCAGGTAATATGGCTGTTTCCCGTCGTTGGTAGGTTCCCAGGTTGTCTTGTATAGATAGGCCCTAGAAGATGATAGCCATTTAGGGGCGCGTCCAGTGGGGAAACCCGGAGGGGCGGTCTTAGATTTATTAAAGCAATTCATGATAATGGATTGGCTTTAATTTACATTTCCTGAGTATAAAAAGGGAAATGGGATAAAGGTTTGGCTTCGGTAACACTCCCGGATGGAAGAAGGGATGTGGAAGCATGATTTGACCAAAGCATTTTCATGATAATGGAAATGGCTTTGGGTACATTTCCTGAGTATAAAAAGGGAAATGGGATTACATATAAAGGAAAAGCATTTTTATGATAATAAAACTGGCTTTTAAAAAGTATATGATTTGGCAAAGCAATTCATGATAATGAATTGACTTTTATATTTACATTTCTTGAGTATAAAAAGGGAAATGGGAAGTTTTGAGAAACTGAAAAGTATTGATAAATACATGTATATAAATCCTTAGTCCAGGAGATAGATCCGGATGTATATTGTAATATGAATATGTATATATGGATGAACCCAGTACCGAGGGTCTAATGGATCCTGACGATCGACCTTGCCGCATAGTAGTGTATCGGGGGGGTTCCTTGTTTGGATTTCTCTTTGCGAGACACCCCACGCATGAATATGACAATGTGTTGAGACTGGGCAGAAGTTTAATCCTTAGTGCTATTATATTATTAATTCTTATGGTATATATATTATTATATATCTTTCTGTACTTAGGGACTAGCAGATCTCGACGATCGACCGTGCTGCGTAGTAGTGTATCGGGGGGGTTCCTTGTTTGGATTTCGCTTTGCGAGCCACCCCACGCACGAACATGGCATAGCGTTGAGACTGGGGTGAAGCTTAGCCCTTAGTACATTACTTGAACTATCTAGGGTAGATAGTGGTGGGGTGATAGACTAGTTTAGCAGGGTAGCTTGACTAGAATGTTCTGGATAGATGGGCTAGGAGTGCACGATTAGCGGAGAGGTGATGGGTATCTCATGGGAGTGCGATACCAAACTTAAATATGAGATAAAACCTTTTTCAAAATAATAAGGCATTTATGCACTTGCAAAATATTTTCAAAATTCGGGCTCTGACCCGTTTATCTACTTTTCCTTTCTTGCTATATTATATATATATATATACATAGGTGTCCAGACACAGGGACACCTGGATGACAATTCCTTCGAGTCAGACGTCAGCTGCAGCAGCTGTGGATGCGTGCAGGTTTTTGATAGCCGCGTCCATCCTTGTACTCTAGATAGGAGGTACTGTATAAATATTCGGGCCAATGGTCCAATTGCATTTATTTACTCTTTCAGTATAGCATTCGATATGGTTGTATATTTTGACCGAGTGTTCGGTTATTTTATTTCATTTCAGTTCATTTACGCATTAACTTGTGGATGTTTTATTTTAATCGTTAAAAAGGGTAGTTAAGTAAAAGTTTTTAACGCTCGCCTAATAGGATATTAGTAATTAAATGGATTTTCGACAGTGATGCTAAGAATGATCCATATGTTACTCCTGTTTTAATATGATATAGGGGTGATTGCCCGGTATCCCATTAGGCGGGTTGTTACATATGGTATCAGAGCATCAGGTTCTAGTGTCCTTCGGAATCTGTGTGGACGTACTACGCTTTCAGCGTTGCTCTCATTTATTATAGAGCCTCAGGGTTAGGATTGTTGATTTCTCTTGCGAGATTTCGTTCTCCTGCCATATTATGAAATTATAGAAATCTTTTGCGCGCTCATTTGAGAATCGTGTGCGGAGCTTGGATGGTGGCAGGAGCTGAGGCTTAGCTGGAGCAGCTGGTAGAAGGTTGGGATGAGGCCCTTAGTAGAGGTCACTCTCCTTATGGTAATTGTTAAGGATTTTGGCGGCGACTCCTAAATAATGGTAGTTAGGATTACCGCAGTACCGCTCAAGTAGAGAGTGGTGCTAAAGTCGAATTCCTCATGAAAATTGAGGGTTCGAAAGGGGTCTTATGAATAGTGCTAACCGTGAGTCCCCATGATTCAGCATGAATGAGAAGAATGTTGTTTTGGGTTATTCACATAAGGTTTGGCTAGAGGCCGACAGTGAATAAAGGCGAAGATGTTGTTATGAGTTTTACCTCAATTGAGAAGGTATATTTGGCGTGACTAGATAAAGTCGCGTTATTAGTTAGCCCTGGACTCGTGTGTATAATTTGAGTTATGGCGGTCACGATAACATAATATCATGTGTGTTTATGTGTTTTTCCGCAATAGCGGAATTTTATTTTCCTTCATTCACCATAGAGGCGGGTGTTGATATATTGTATATATTTATCTAGTTTGGGATAGTCGTTCTATATGTCTATACGAGTATGGTATTATGGTAATTATATAATGTTATTGGTATTTTCGGAGCGATAGCAGGCTAATAATGGCAAGACTATCGTGTCCATGGTTCCTCGAGGAAACAGGTTATTGTTGCGGTGTCTCACCTAGATATAGGTTGAGTTCACCTTATTTGTTATGGGTTAATGGAACTTCGATGATAAGAGGTTTCCTTATCGTGATTTTGATATATGGCGACCTTATATATATGATTTAAGGCCGCAGGATTTATGTTGAGCTGTAAGATTAAGCTCATTACTATTTGCGCAAGGACTTAAAAATTGAGTGCGAACGTTGGGTGGTGTGACTCTTGGTTAGAGATAGGAGTTCAGACCACTTTTTTTTTGTTGGATTTGGGGATAGGGATATCCCAGTTGCATGTTGAAATAACGGAACTCCATAACCAACGAATTCAAGGGTTAATGTGTGGAGGGGTTCCTTGTTTGGATTTCGCTTTGTGAGACACTCCACACATGACTCTTAACGGTGTCGGGAGTTGAGAGCTGTTATAGGATGCAAGGATTTGGGTTAGTCTTATAGTGCGGATGAACCACTATAGACTATGAGCCCTGTGATGATGGTATGTTAATGGATATATGGTGCTATGGAAAAGCACTAAAGTGGTTCTCTAGCCACAAGTGGGTGGGTGAGTTTGGACTTAGAGAAATTGATTTGAGGACAATAGCCAGGCCTTAATTAAAAGGCAAATTTTGAGGAGATAAATTTTGGGTATTATGTTAGTGAAACTTTCTATAGAAAGTGGGCACTTCGATTGGTTAGGTTTCCTTCCGTATGGGTGGAAGGATAAGATAGTAGATATGCGTTCGTAGGTTAGCATAGGCAGGATTTAGGATGTCTCGCTGGTGTGTCTTGCCTTACATCTCGATGACCGACGACGCGAGGGAGTAGTGTAACGAGAGGGTTCCTTGTTTGGATTTCGCCTTGGCGAGACGTCCCACGCACGAAACCGAGAAAATGTCGGGATTAGAGGGAGGCCTTGGGCACTAGGGACATATTTAGGATACTCGTTTCGCTTAAGTAGGGTAACGCTTAGACCGTAGCATTAGTAGGATGTAGATTCGCTAGAGTTAGTGGCGCCGAGGTTAGGAGAATTGATTTCGCGGGTTGGGAGGACCCATAGATCAGTATTACACCGAGGAAAGGAGACCCTTATTGGGAGCAAGTGTTACGTGTCTGATGTTCACTATATATGTGTAGATGTGAAAAAGTTAGAAAGGTGTATGGGCACCTTGGTAAGATGGTTTTATATACCACCTGAAATAGAATGAGCGTAGTATATAAGATTGAAATTCATGCCGATAGGCATTATAGATGATGGGTATTATGTGACGTATTAGAGTCACTTTATGATTGCAGTAGCCGCATAGTGTATGGTTGAGAACCATTGGGTTAGTACCTTTCCCCTTGAGGTATTAGGATTTGGAGTGATCCTAAGATTGGTGGTGTAGGTTGTATCTGAATTTCGAGGACGAAATTCTGTTGTAAGGGGGGGTATGTAGCAACCCGTCCTTTTGGAGACCATTAAATTCCATAATTGGATATAAATTGGAATTTGGGGAATTTTCCTAAATAGTAATTTTTAAGATTTTCGAGGATTAAATGAGTTTCGAAGGATGTTGCGATTATTTTTGGGACTGTATAGGTCGAAATATTTTAATTATATGTCGTCGTTGAGTAAAACGACACGAGGTAAGATTTTTAATTAGAAAACCCGCATTTATTTATTTTGGGTTGGAATAGTGATTTGCGGTCAAGTACCTCGGATGGTAATTTCGACTGCGCCGTGAGTCTCGGAATGCCAGAGATAGTCGGAAAAGAGTGTCCGATTGTCGAAAATGAGTTTCGGGTAATTTTAGAGGTAAAAATAACTCGTAATTGGGTAAACGAGTCATTTTTGGGTTTTAAGGGTTTAAAACCCTTTTCTCCTTATAAAAGCAGGAAGAAAGGGAGAAAAGGAGAAAGAAAGAAGAGAAAAGAGAGAGAAGAGAGAGAGGAAGAAGAAAAGAGGAAGAAATGGGAGATCTCGGGCCAACTCCGCCGGATTCGACTCGAGAACGTCGGATTTTATCCACGAGGCAAGTGTTTACTTGCTTTATTTATCTTTTTGCATAAATATCTCATACCGTAGTTTGGTATAAACAAACCCTAATGGTTTTGGGGTGGGTTATCGTGGATAAAACGGGTTTTTGGGAGTTCAAACAGTTAAACCCCAAATAATATTTCAATTTGTGGAACTTAGGTTTTAATCTAAATTAATTGGTGGTTTTGGGTTCTAGGATGTTTAGAACCCTTAATATATGTGTTTTTTTAGTTGGTTGAGGTTGTAGGACGTTGGATGAGGCGACAAAATCTTGGGAGAAGCTTTAATGGCCGAAACCTTCTTGAAGAAGGTGATGAATAGTAACCCCGTAACCTTGTGGGGACATTTTGGCCAGGAAAAGAATTGATTTAGCTTTCGGCCAAAACACAAAAGTTGTAGATATTTTCGATACGGTCGCGTGGGAACTGACCACGTAGTTTTCTAATTTTTCTACGATTTGATATGATTTTTACAAGATGACAGCTCCGGGTTGAAATTATCAACTCGGAAATCAAATCAGGAATTGGAAAAATTACGGCTAGAATTAATTGCGTAGATGTTTGGGATAATTTTTGGGGTATTTTAGAAACCCCAATAATGAAATTGCGTTGTTGGATGGAGGATTTGGAGAATTTAGTTTTGAGGATCTGGTGGGACCGGTCGACCGTGCCCCTATGGCCGGTCGACTGTGTCAAGGAGAAAGGGCCTACTGCTTTGTTTTGTAGGCTTATTTAAAACCCGCAGTCGACCGGGCGTCTAAGACCGGTCGACCGGTGCCCTGTTTTTAGCCCAAGATTTTGGATATTAGGATTATTTCTCGTTTTTGAGTTTAATGTTTAAGGCCCTTCCAAATTAGAAATTATGGAGGGTTATGTCCTAAAGGACTTGAGAAATTGAGAATTTATATATGTGTATATTCACTTAGAGTGAATTGGTGTAATTGGAGATATCCAAATGAATCCGTAGATGGGATTTAAGTATGTATTATTTATTAAAGAAACAAAATACTTTGGGTTTAGTATCATGCTTATATGAATGCATGATTATGATTCCTAGAGGAAATCTTTGGGATTATTGGTCATCGCTAGATAATATAGGCCATTATGGCCGTTTATATATTCTAGGAGGACTATATTGTATGTATATATATTATGTGAATAAAGTATATAAATATATATATATATATATATATATATATATATATATATAATGGAAATGATTTTTAAAATATAAAAATGAATATTTTCAAAATGGAAAGATAAATGATTTTCATAATTGATAAATTATGGTTACACACCTCCCTAAATCGCTATCATAAGGGAAGTTGCCCGCGTTGTGGTGAAGCCTTCCTGGCTATTGAGCAGGTTGGATATAGTCCCTAGGCCATATGGGCGGTTATTTATTTTTCTGCGCTGGTTAGGGGATTCTGGGTGTGGTCCTGACTTTCCCGCAGACAATATGGCCGCTTCCCATCATTGGTAGGTTCCCAGGTTGTCTTGTATAGATAGGCCCTGGAAGATGATAGCCATTTAGGGGCGCGTCCAATGGGGAAACCCGGAGGGGCGGACTTAGATTTATTAAAGCAATTCATGATAATGGATTGGCTTTAATTTACATTTCCTGAGTATAAAAAGGGAAATGGGATAAAGTATTGGCTTCGGTAACACTCCCGGATGGAAGAAGGGATGTGGAAGCATGATTTGACCAAAGAATTTTCATGATAAGGGAAATGGCTTTGGGTACATTTCCTGAGTATAAAAAGGGAAATGGGATTACATATAAAGGAAAAGCATTTTTATGATAATAAAACTGGCTTTTAAAAAGTATATGATTTGGTAAAGCAATTCATGATAATGAATTGACTTTTATATTTACATTTCCTGAGTATAAAAAGGGAAATGGAAAGTTTTGAGAAACTGAAAAGTATTGATAAATACTTGTATATAAATCCTCAGTCCGGGAGATAGATCCGGATGTATATTGTAATATGAATATTTATATATGGATGAATCGAGTACCGAGGGTCTAATGGATCCTGACGATCGACCTTGCCGCATAGTAGTGTATCGGGGGGGTTCCTTGTTTGGATTTCTCTTTGCGAGACACCCCACGCATGAATATGACAATGTGTTGAGACTGGGCAGAAGTTTAATCCTTAGTGCTATTATATTATTAATTCTTATGGTATATATATTATTATATATCTTTCTGTACTTAGGGACTAGCAGAACTCGACGATCGACCGTGCCGCGTAGTAGTGTATCGGGGGGGTTCCTTGTTTGGATTTCGCTTTGCGAGCCACCCCACGCACGAACATGGCATAGCGCTGAGACTGGGGTGAAGCTTAGCCCTTAGTACATTACTTGAACTATCTAGGGTAGATAGTGGTTGGGTGATAGACTAGTTTAGCAGGGTAGTTTGGCTAGAATGTTTTAGATAGATGCGCTAGGAGTGCACTATTAGCGTAGAGGTGAGGGGTATCTCATGGGAGTGCGATACCAAACTTAAATATGAGATAAAACCTTTTTCAAAATAATAAGGCATTTATGCACTTGCAAAATATTTTCAAAATTCGGGCTCTGACCCGTTTATCTACTTTTCCTTTCTTGCTATATTATATATATATATATACATAGGTGTCCAGACACAAGGACACCTGGATGACAATTCCTTCGAGTCAGACGTCAGCTGCAGCAGCTGTGGATGCGTGCTGGTTTTTGATAGCCGCGTCCATCCTTGTACTCTAGATAGGAGGTACTGTATAAATATTCGGGCCAATGGTCCAATTGCATTTATTTACTCTTTCAGTACAGCATTCGATATGGTTGTATATTTTGACCGAGTGTTCGGTTATTTTATTTCATTTCAGTTCATTTACGCATTAACTTGGGGATGTTTTATTTTAATCGTTAAAAAGAGTAGTTAAGTAAAAGTTTTTAACGCTCGCTTAATAGGATATTAGTAATTAAATGGATTTTCGACAGTGATGCTAAGAATGATCCATATGTGACTCTTGTTTTAATATGATATAGGAGTGATCGCCCGGTATCCCATTAGGTGGGTTGTTACAGTGTCCTAAAGTCTTTAACCAACACACTATCATCAACGGCCTTGACACGCTCTCTTAAACAAGCTTCTAACTTCTTATTAGCTCTTTTTAATTTAATAGATTCTTCATAAAGTTCTTGAAAAGCATTTTGAAGTTCACTCACATCAACCTCTTCTTCATTTTCACTCTCTCTTTCTTCTCCGCTCTCACTACCATAAAAGATAAGGGAATCATAAACTATGACCTTGAAAGTGTTATTTGTTCAAATTTCATCAATAGATGAGTTCTCACTTTCACTCACATGACTAGCCATAAAAGCCACAAAGTTGGGCTTAATGGGGGAATCGGTCCCTCTTCATTATCACTATCACTAAGGGTTTCATTAAAATAAATTGGTTTCTTACATTCTCTCCTTAGTTTAGTGGGGCACTCAAATGCCCTATGGCCATACCATTCACAACCAAAACATTTTTCCGACACGTCCCTATCTACATTTTCATTATAAGTTTTAGGGATCTTCTCGGCTTTGTCATGCCTAGATTTTTCAAATTTCTTAAAATCATATTTAAATTTATATTTGTTAATTTTAAGAAATTTTTGAAACTTCCTAGCAAACATAGCTATATTTTCCGAGTCACTGTCACTTTCACTCTCTACCACTTGTTTTTACTATTTTTGGGCTTTTAAAGCAACGCCCTTTTCTATTTACTTTTCAGTTTTAGAGGGAAACATGTCCAGTTCATAGGTTTGTAAATCACCTACAAGCTCTGCTTATTTCATAGTGGCTAAAGTTGGAAAATAAGTTAAAATGGTCACTTTTGGAATAAATCTATCGGGTAGGGACCTTAAAATTTTCTTTACTACTCGGTTGTCGGGTATTTTCTCTCCCAAGTTAAAAGATGAATTAACAATATCGAAAAGTCTAGCATAAAATTCATCAAAAGTTTCTATTTCGTTCATTTTGATGGTTTCAAATTGAGTGGTGAGGTTTTGGAGTTTCGAAGCTTTTACTACCCTTGTACCTTCATGAGTGAGTTGTAAAATATTCCATGCTTCTTTAGCGGTCTCACACGTCATAATGCGTCGGAATTCATCCGGTGTGACAGCGCTAAACAAGGCGTTTAAACCTCGGGAATTAAAATTTGAAAGTTTAAACTCATTCGCACTCCATCTATCTGTCGGTTTGGGAACACGTTCATTATCTGCTAAATGAGTTGGTGGAGACCACCCATTAACTACAGATAACCAAACCTTCTTATCGATAGATTTAAGTGTCGATTTCATATGCGTTTTCCAATACGCATAGTTAGAACTATCGAAAATAGGAAATTTTGAAAATGGGGAAAATTCCCTTTTAGCCAAAAATAATTAATGGATCTTAACGAAGTAAATTATCCCTTTGGCTCTGATACCACTTGTTGGAATATGAGGCCTCCAATTTTTGAAAACTTACCAAAAATTAAATCAATTTCCTTTTTAATTATGAATTTTAAACAAATATTAATTCAACTCAAATTAAAATTAAAACAAGTGAAATATGATGGAACACACACACAATATTAATTTCACTTAAACCATATTAATTAAGCCAAGTCCTAGAAATTTGTCTAAGTCATATTTTTCATTTAATCAAATTAGGCCAAACTAAATTTTAACAAGTTAAATTAATGACATGAATTTACACATTAACATTACCGAAATTAATTTGCACCAAATTAAACAAGTAGTGATTTTAAACCAATTTCATCTTTTTACCTAAGCATGAGTTCTAGGTGAGTTTTGCAAAAGATAAAATAAATAATGAATCACTACGCCGCGATGTACGAGGAAAAACTCACAACGGGAAATAACCTCGGACGGTCCTAGCCTTAAGTCCACTAAGTATGGTTTTACAAATTACAAGACAGATGACTTACTTCCTCGACTTGACCCCTTTCAAGCCTTGACGCATCTTCTTATAAACACCTCCGCCTAGTAGACAAGCCCGGAGCTCCACCAGAATCTTGGTCTTCACCAATGAGACATTAGGGACATCTTCAACCACATATGGTGACTTTCACCATATGAGAATGCCGCAGTAAACAAACTCTTCTTCTTCTTTTTAGGATGTAGAAGAAAACCCAAACTTCGTTTCAAATGGATATAGAGATAAAAACCGGTGCCAAACTCCAAGCAAAGTATATATATATATATATATATATATATATATATATATATATATATATATATATATAGATGAACTTAGATAAACAAACTTTGGGTATAAACACAAGTGTTGTAAAGATTTTTCTTTGAAAAATAAACACTTAAACATGAACCTTTTCTTAGGAAAGATGAACTCTCAAAACTCTCTCTAGGAGTAAGAATATTATGAAAAAGTTAATTAGAAAAAGTTGATTTATGTCAAAATATAGTGGGAAAAACAAGTCGGGAAGTTGGAAAACTGGTCAAAAACTACCAATTAACTGTTCCTGCCAAAACTCGTTCGAACAAGATTTTCGTTTGAACGAAGTCTCATTCGAACGAGCCTTCTAACGAAGTCCCAGTGTGAACTCATTAGAAATCTCATTGGAAATCTCATTCGAACCATCATTCTCGTTCGAACGATACTTCGAACAACATTCCAGTAGCCTTTTGGGGAACTCGTTGGCAGACCTCGTTCGAACGAAAAACTCGTTCGAACGAACTTCTAGAATGCTGAAAAAATTGAGATTTAGCCCATAAATCTTTCTAAAATTAAACAAAAGTTTTAAACAAAAATTTCACCCAATAATAAATTGTTCCAAGCTCCTATATATACATTAAAATGCATTCATACCTTAGGAGCAATTAAAACTATATTGGTGACATAGAAACAAGGCACTTGAAATACGAAAATTGATGAAGATTTATACTCTTGGCCGCTATGTCTTCAACTAAACACATCATAGTCTTGAATATGTACATTAGACACTATCCTATGACATAAATGTTTTTGTTTGGAATTGGGCCAAAACTACAATGGGCTAAATTGGAAATTTGTGTCTTACACCTACGACCAATATATAAAAGGGCAAGAGGTGAGATAAGGCGTAAACATGATAAAAAATGACACACATAGAGAGGTGACTTAATGTAAGTTGGTGAGTAGCGTGGCTGGTGCGGTAAGTATGTAACTGGATAAAGTACCTAATTGAAGCTCATGAAGCAGCACAACATAGCAGAAGAGTGTAACTAGATGTTGTGGATGCACTTATGAAACAAATACCCATATTAGAGTTTAGAATAACTTCACAATCTAAATTATACGAAACACACATGCACCCTGATAGAGCACACCCAAACAAAGCACATATCTTATAAGATTTGGAGCATAGGTAGTGAAGGGCTGAGATGACATAAAGTATTGCATCTTTGTGTCATAACTTTTGACAGGAATTCTTTGTACTAGTAACACCAACAAATTAAATGAATGTCTTGTCTAATAGATGACAAAAAATATTTCAAAATGAATAAAATCATGTGGAAACAATTATGAACTAAGAATGTGTCCCAATGAAACTTCCAAAAAAATTATTAAATTGCCACGGTTGAAGTGAGTTTAATAACATATAAATTTAAAAGAAAATGAATACAAAATCATTAATATTGAAAAAATATTAAATACATCTTTTTAACAAATTTTAAATGTGGGAAGGCATATATTTCATTATGTTCACTGTAATTGTTAATGTCCATTCACAATTCCAATGCACGAGTCATTGTCTTCCTAACTATCTTAACCTGTTACATTCAAATCAAATTCAACCAGAATATCTTTAAAAAAAACAAATGACACTATTAGTATTCTTAGAGAAATTATAAAGAAAAAATATGCGGATAAGCAATCAAATCAGTAAGTGCACACAGCTGATCTAGACGCAACAACACATACTTTATAATTTTTACAACATCATCTACACTCCAACCATAATTTTTAGCTCATCTCCATATACAATATGTGCGTGTTTCTAATAGGGTTGCCCCGATGAGGGTACACAAATGTAAAAAAATATAAATTCTAGAACAATTTAGACTACCACAAAATATAGGAAATGTTAAAAAATCAAACCAAAACAAATTACTTTTCATAACATTCTAACAAATGACTCAAGCCATTCTAAATAAATATTTTCATTTCCGACAATGAATATTTTATTGCTATTTCTTAGATTAATTGAGGCACAAAATCAACTCATATCTATCCAAATGAAATGCTTTCATATAAATACGTCTTTAATCTTCACATATGCTGCTCACCCACTTTTGGACTTTAGGTTCAGTATTAATTTTCCCCCTCGTTGATTATGTTAGTGGAGTCGTATTTTGTCGATAGAGCCATTAGGAAAGTAGGACATTAGGACTTGAGAGAAAATGGAAGGAAGAATGGAGTAAATTAGGTGGGGGAAAGGGTGGGGATGGGATGGTATTTATAGCTGTTTGGGTGGTGGGAAAGGGTGGGTTGTGGAAAAGGGTGGGAAATTGAAATGGTGGGTGCGGAAAATTAGAGGGGGTGGATTTTTGGTTAGTTTTGGGTTAAAGGGAGGTAAAAGGTTGGGAAAATCATGTATGGTGGGAAGGGAAAGATTTGGGAGGGAAGGGGGATGAATATTTGGGTGGGAAATGAACAAAAAGGGATAAGTACTCGATTTAGGCTGTTCAGGGGAGGCAAACCAATTCGGGCATAAGGCGAATCAATTCATCTCAGCTGGCTATCCAAACTACGTGTTTTTCCCTTTTTTGCATAAGTTCGGGCACGATGGTGGTAGAAAACTTCCAAACTCTCTACAAGGTGCCTTATTTCACTCATGGTGATTGAGATACTTCAAAATACACCTTTTTACGACTAGCGCTCTCTCGGGACATGTTAGGGTATAATAGACATTACTCAATCTAGATAATGTGGACTCGACTCATACATAAATGCACTAGTACACACACACGACTCACAACTACACAAAAAAATCGTCCTATACGCATTGGGGGTGCGATGAGCTCTCTCTAAAAACCCATTCATCCCCGTATACGGGGGTCGACAACTAAAATTTGTCGGTGCCCTCAACATACGCCTCTATACATGTCTTTAGGTTCTTTCTATTCACCATGAATGCATTCTCATACCTAGGATTTTCAATTTCAATCGCTCCATGTGGGAGAACATATCTCACGAAGAATGGGACGATCCACTATGAGCGTAACTTGCCGAGAAATAAATGGAGTTGTGCATTGTTCAAAACACGTTTGATCTAGGGTGAAACTATTTTCGATTGATATTTCTCTCATGTTCTAGTTTCATCCCTTCTTTAGCAATGCAGTTCTTTTCATATGCATCATCGAGTATTTCTTCCAATTCATGCAATTGAATTTTTCGCACTTACCTTACTTTATTGAGATTATAGTTCAAACTTTTAATAGACGAATATGCTTGGAGATCAATCTCAACGGGAAGATGGTGAAACTTTCCATACACAAAGAGTAAGGGGGACATTCCGAGAGGGTTCTTATACGCGGTCCAATAAACCCATAGTGCATCGAGTAATCTATTGGACCAATCCCTCTAGTTGGGATCAATGGCCTTTATAAGGATGTGTCTGATCGTTCGAATTTCTAACTCGGCTTGCCCATTCATTTTTGGGTGCTAAGTCTCCCCAATATTTTGGACAATGCCATACTTCCTCATTAACATTTGAAATGTCCTTTTTAAAAAATGCAAGTCGTTTTCACTAATGGAGGATTTCAGAGCATCAAAACAAGAAATTATGTGTCTGTGGATGAACTTTACCCCCACTTTACTATCATTAGTCCTAGTAGTTATGGACTCTACCCATTTAAACAAATAGTCTACAGTGGCAATGATGTATAGGATACCAAAAGATGGAGTAAAAGGTCCTATGAAGTCTATGCCCCAACAATTGAATATATAAATGATGATAATAGGGGTCAATGGTATCATGTCACATCGAGTAATGGATCCCAGCCTTTAGCACCTATCACAAAATTTGCAATGAGAATTTTCATCCTGAAAGATAGTGGGCCAATAGGGACCGCATTGAAGAATCTTTGTGGCCGTATTTTTTATGGAAAAGTGGCCTCCACATTCTTCTGAATAATAAAACCATTTGATGCTTGGGATCTCGTCATCCGGCACACATCTCTGGACTACTTGGTCGGAACAATATTTAAACAAGTATGGATCGTCATAAAAAAACATACGTGACCAAGTGAAGAAATTCCTCTTGTCTTGCGGTGTTTAATCAGAGGGGATGGACCCCGTGACTAAGTAGTTCACTATATTCACAAACCAAGGAAGAGAGTAAGTAGCAAATTCGCATCCAGGAAGTCCCCTTCTATGGGTGTTGGATTGTTAGGTACGTTATATGAGATCCTAGATAAGTTATCGGTAACAACGTTCTCGACTACTTTCTTGTCTTCAATGGAAAGATCAAACTCTTGGAGTAGCAAGATCCATCTAATGAGGCACATCTTCGCATCCTTCTTGGAAAGGAGATGTTTAAGAACCGCTTAGTTAGTAAAGAACGTAATAAGCGACTCGATAAGGAATGAACGGAATTTGTCTAGGGCAAACATTACTGCTAGCAACTCTTTCTCCATGGTGGAGTAATTCAATTAAGTCATGGTTGAAGTTCCGCTAGCATAGTATATGACGTGATATTTCTTATCTTTTTGTTGTCCTAAAATATACCCTTCCACGTCATATACTATGCTAGCGGAACTTCAACCATGCCTTAATTGAATTACTCAACCATGCCTTAATTGATATTTCTTTGTTTTCCTTAATTGAATTACTTCAATCTTTGTTGTCCTAAAATATTCTTTGTTGTCCTAATCACTCACATCACATATAAGCTCGAATGGAAAGGTCTAATCCAGAGCATTCATGATGGGAGCGGAGATTAGCATGCTTTTTAATTTTTCCAAAGGTTCCTGGCACACTTCACTCCACTCAAAGGGGACATCCTTCATGAGTAGGTTAGTTAAAGGACTTGTGATGGAACTTAAATCCTTAAAAAACTACGATTACACCTCACATGTCCCAATAAAGACCACACGTCCTTTGGTGACTTGGGTGGGGGAATTTCGGCAATAACGTCAATTTTTACCCTATCGACCTTTATCCCCTTAGATGACACGATGTGGCCAAGAACTACTCCTTCAGTAACGATAAAGTGGCATTTTTCCCAATTTAGTAACAAGTTCTTTTCCATACACAAAGCAAGCACCTTTCAAATATTAGTAAGGAAATGGTTGAAAGAGGGCCGAGCATACTAAAATCGTCCATGAACACCTCGAGGCCCTTTCGATCGTATCTCTAAATAGACTAATCATGTATCTTTGATTGGTCCCGGGTGCATTACACAAGCCAAATGTCGTACGTTTGTAGGAAAACATACTAAATGGACACATAAACTTAGTCTTCTCTTGATTCAACACGTCCACCTCAATTTGGTTATACCTGAAATAACCATCTAAAAAATAGTAAAATGGGTGGCCTGAGCCTCTCTCAAGCATTTTGTCAAAAATAGAAAAAGGGAAATTGTCTTTTCTAGTTCCGTCATTGATCTTTCGATAGCCAATACAGATGCACCGCCCGATGGTGGTACGTTTTGGGATAAGTTTCCCCTTTGCGTTCAACCACAATTATTCTCGACTTATTCGGGACGACTAGAATAGGAATCACCCATGAACTATTCGAGATGTGATAGATTATTCCTTCATCCAATAACTTAATGGTTTCCATTCTAATGATGTCTTTTAAGGCCGGGTTTAAACATATTTGTATCTCCCTAGAGGGCTTCACATCCTCCTCTAGGTAGATTTTATGGGTACAAATCAAGGGACTTATACTGTCAAATCCACAATAGACTAACCAAAAGCACCTTTATACTTCCTCAAAATGGCCATTAGCTTCCCTTCTTGCTCTTTATTTAAGCTCGGGAAGATAACAATGGGATACGTCTCATCTTCTCCCAAATAAGCGCATTTGACATTAGAAGGAAGATTCTTCAATTCTAGTTTTGGAAATTTAACATCAAGGGCACCATGCACGATAACCTCATTGGAAATTCCTCAAATCAGGAGACCCAGATAATATCTCTCACGTCCTCATAACTCTCGCACTCATCCAACAAATCTATCATCTCCTTCACCTCTCGATGGAAATCGGTGTACACACTCTTGATCTCACTCACCGTTAATAAACATGCCGTAAGTGGATCCCTAATGTGATTACCCTCAATTTGTTCCTATACTACCTCTTTTATAACATCTGACTCGTGTAACTTGTCCTCATCACCCATTTGCTCGGTGATGTTGAAGATATTCGTTTCATGTGTCATATTCCCGAACGTGAGTTGCATTTTCCCATTATACATATTAATTAACGTGTTATTCGTGGCTAGGAAGAGACGAACAAGAATAACAGGAACATGATGGCTCGAGAGAGGAGGGTTCCATGCCCCAAATGATTAAATCTATCAGGAAGTATAACGTGTAAACTTGGAGGATCACATCCCGAACTATCCCTTGCGGTACCTTCACGGAACGATCTGGGAGTTGTAGAGTATTTTTTGTGGGCTTAAGATCTCCAAAATTAAGCCTCATATGGACAGAGTAAGGGATAGTGTTTACACTCACACCTAAATCTAGTAAATCTCTCTCGATTTTATTGTCTCTAAGAATTCATGAATAGTAGGCGCACCGAGATCTTTATACTTGGGTGGGAGGTCTCTCAAAACTACTAAACTCATATTTCGTGACAAGAACACCTTCTTCTTTACCTTTAATTTACATTTCACCATGAAAAAGTCCTTTACAAACTTCTCATATGAAGGAATTTTCTTGATAGCCTCGAGAATCTTAACTTACTAGAGCATTTCTAAAATGTCATTACGGGAGGACCCTTTAGGAGAAGGGACCAACCGTTGAGGGTAAGGTAAGGCTACAGGGGGTTTTATTACCACCTCAGGCCTAACTATATCATCTTTGTCACTCTCATCCAAAGGAACATTTTCGGCCTCTTGCGTGTTGGTCAAAACCTCCTTGTTATCTTGCACGTCGTGTGGGGGAGGTAACAAGTCCACAACTCTCCCACTACATAGGGTGGTTATCGCTTGACATTGCTATTTATTTTCGTCGGGAGTGAAGATAACACAATTTTGACCTTGGGGAGGTCTTTGGCCTTAGGCGTTAAACTTTCCCTTCTCTTGGACACTATGAAAAATTGTAACTTACAAAGCGATGCCTTTAAGATGACCAAATTTTGGGCATTTTGGGAATTTATCGCTGATTGAGTTTGCATAAATTGGGCAAGAGTTTCCTCGAGACTCTTTCTCTATGGGATTATGTAAGGAGTGAGAGGAGGTGATTTCATGGGTGTCACTTGTTGATAAGCTGGGAATGGTGGAAATTGTTCAGTAATGTGTGGATTCAGGTTCATAGTTACATTTGGTTACCCACAACTAAAATCGGTATTGTATCACCACAAGTGATTAAAATCATTCCCGTGAGGGCCATTAATATTAAGCATAAAAGCTCTCACCACCTCAACTTTCTCTTGTAACATAACTTTATAGGCGGGATCGTACATTCCTTTGCCTAATGTCCCACCTCACAAATCGTACAACTCTTCTCCAATAAAGATCGAGGAGGTCCGAATATATCTATCCCTTATCTTCGACCACATTTTCTAGCCACTTGGGTAATTGGTTAATTTGGAGCTTTAACTCAGCTTCCTTGTCCAAGTGATAGAGTCCGGATGCAGAAGGAGTTATGGACGTGATTCTATCTTTAGGTTGGGTGTTCTGATCCGATGTGTCCCAATCTTACGTAGTCTTGACAAAATACTTAAAGTGGTCCTCCACATCACCCGCATCTTACCCAAAGAACTCTTCAGGCACATAGTTTCAATGAGTTTTTTAGATCTTAGGATAAGCCCATGATGGATATAAGATATGAGTCTCCACTTCTTAAAGATATGACGTGGACACATGTTAATTAACTCATTGAATCTCTCTCAACACTTATCAAAAGGCTCATTATCGCTTTGCTTAAAATTATGAATTTGATCACGGATAGAGTTGGTCTTATGTGCGGGAAAGAATTTCTACAGAAACTTGGCATGCATGTCTCTCTAGGTAGCTTTCGAATTCGGTGCTAGTGACCAAAGCGAAGTCTTAGGCTTGTCTTTATGTTAAAACAAGAAGCTTTAGGTTCACTACAACTTGGTTGCAAGTTATATCGCTAAGCATATCGCACACCCTATCAAACTCTCTAAGGTGGAGATAAGGCTTATCGGACTCCATACTGTGAAAAGTTGGGAGAATCTAAATCATACCATTCCTAAAGTGGAATAGACACGCATTATACCAAAATATAATCCATCCTAGAGTGACAGTTCGCTTGGGATATAAGAGGTCTCTCATGGGGCGATATGACATCACTCCCCCACCTATTCCCAAACTAGCGTGATTGGACATCACACTCACACTTATAAAATCACTTATCTCACCGGAGTTGTAGACGTATGACTCGCAGTGTGACTACGCGGTGTAGGAGGTGGTACCTAGAAATTTGGAGAGTTTGGAGTGTGAGGGCTAACAGGGTTGAGTTAAATTATAGGAATATCGTGTACCATAGGAGGATTGGGATTGGGATGAGTATTTTTCATTTAAATCTCCAAATAATATTTTCATTTTTCTCTTTTGTTTTGGGATTTATGATTTTTTTCGCTTTTTTAGGAATTAGGGTCAAATTCTTAGATTAATTCGACCTAACCTAATGTGTCTACCTAATCCCCGACAATGGCACCGAAAAACTTGATGCAACACAAAATTTGGGTGCAGTGAATGTATCTATAGCTCAATTGATAGTCGGTCTCTTAAGTAATAATCTCGAAAAGTCAGGGTCGAATCCGTAGGGCATATGACAAATATCGTCACGATAACTGCAAGGTAGGCTTCCAAAACCTAGGTATAGACTCTAAAGAAAATACAGAAAAGGTGATGATCTTTTAGTGAGAATTTATACTTGACTAAAGAGACCTATCTAGTAATTGCAATTTAATTAAAGGAAAGGAACACTAAAATTTTGATTTTTTAAAACTATTTGAGAAAAGTGGAATCAGGATCCAGTCCCCCAAACCATCGGTATTTTTATTAGATATAAAATTTTCAACAATTATATATGTAATTAAAAGAAAACATCAAAATTTTCAAAGCACTAAATATATAAGAATTCTACTCCACACAATATTTAATAAATAATTAATTTAACGTGAATGACAAGATTTCTGACACGTGTATTATATTCTCAAACACTCTCGTTGCCTATGAAAAATGGATTTAAGTGACCTAAAATAATAGTCTCGACAAAATATCAAACCTTATAATTATAAATATAATTTTATCTGATTTTATATCCAACTCATCTACCTAGGTTGGGTTTATGTATCCCAACCCAATAATAATTTAGCCGGACATGTCGAAATTAACTACGCATGCATTAATGACGTCCCAAGAAGACAAGATAATTTAATAACAATAATAAAGCACGTAAATGATACCACTAAAGAAGTAAAGAAGGATGAACATGCACAAACGAAGCCTTGAATGAAAACCGCAAATATTTAGCTATTTATTGAAATTGCATGCATTAAAATTGACATAATAAATCCTTAATGTTCCTCTTCTTCTCTAGCCTTATAATCAATGAAAAACTACTCTAAAAGACTCCTAATAGATATTTAAATAGTTCCCCAGTCATTTAGAAGAATCCTCAAAACATAAAAGTCTTTGGGCTAAAAAGTACGCCAAAAATAAAATTTCTGCATTAGGAGACCAAAATTGGTTCTCCCAAAGCCCGAATCGGTTGGCCCCGGGCCCAAACCAGTTCGTCCATTAAGACTGCCTAAGTTGACTTATTTTGGATGATTTCTTTATACTTTCACTTTTGCCTTGTATTTTTATCCCAACTTCAAATGCGCATAGCTTCTTCATTGTAGCACAAATTTGGGGGTCATTTCTTCGAGCATGCTCGTGATTTCAAAATCTTAAACATTTTAGTTGGATAATTGATTAAGGGTGAAAAGTTGCGCGGGTCAAGACGCTAATCGTTGTTTTCATTTCATCTCCTCAAGACAAAAACCTAAACTTATGACTACACTCAAAATGGGAGTATAGCGGCCAAGTCCGGGTATCGAAAATCCACAGAGACGAGTTGCTAGAATTTATAGGATTTAATACTCCTAAAATGAAAGTGTAAAAGGTGATAGGTTGGAAATAAAGAAAAGGGAAAAAATAAGAAGTTAAGTATAAACTAGAATTAATAAAACGAGAGTCGGGATCGTGTCCCCACCATGGGCAAAACAACTAATAATTAGAATTTTGGTTCGAAAACATTTAATCGAGCATTTTCAACTAAGTATAAACATCACACAATAAGGAATTTAACCCAAAGTTGCGAGATTAAACATTTAACAGAAAATGGTCACACACATCTTAAATTCGGATTACCGCTATAAACACTAACATTGCATGACAAAGAAAGTTAAACGCATAATAATCTGACTTTAATACACGAGTTTTCAATTAAATGCAATTTTACAAAAAACCTAATTTTCGGAGCTCAACGCCCATCAATGGCGGACACACGACCCAAACTCTATGTAACTACTCACTACAAATGATTAATCTAATTAAATAACTAATTAATAAACTAAACAAGAAATAAATAAACTAAACTAATTTAATTACACTACAATTTATCTAAGCAAAAAATAAATGGAAAGCATGGAAATCTAGGTTACAAAGCATAAGAACAATAATGGAACTTACATTTAAGGAGAAGAAGAATGAATAGTAAACTTACAAACCCAAAATAGGAAGGAAAATGTAGGAGAGGGAAGCTCTCAAAAACCTAATCTCAACTATCTAAAATGAATAATATCTATCAAATAAAAGCTTACAACATTCTATTAATACCCCAAAATAAACCCCAAACCAAAAAACTCAAAATAAGTCAATTTTCGTCCATATCTGATGGAGCCGGTAGACCTCTATTTTGGGACCGGTCGACCGCACTTTTGGAATTTGCCTTGGGCTGGAGACAACCCATTTTTCCCTCCGAACCAATTTTGACGCGTTGCACGGAAACGGCCATAACTCCCTCATACGGAATCGAAATGAGGTGTGGTCGGAACCGAAGCAAAGCTAATTCAATTGTCTACATGATTCGGTTTTTAAACCCTCCAAGTTATGCAGTATGAAATTACCAAAATTCCCTTGAAGTTGCATAAAATACAGAACCCTTCCGGAAATGGGCATAACTTCCACATACGGAGTCAGAATGACGCACGGTCAGTGGCCACAGAAAGATAAGTTGATGATATACATGTTGGTAACTTCATTACATAAAAATTAGTGAGTTTGAAAAGACCAAATTTCCCTTGAAGTAGCATTCGACGACGGAACTTCTCCGAAATGCAATCGAACCTCACTTTTAGCGTTCCAATACCTACAAATGCACAAATAACCCCTTCAAAGCATGTATATATCCAAATCCAAGGTTGTCTGGTTAATGAGCATAATTATAGGCATTTAGGACCGTAAAAGTGCTAGAATGCATAAAGATAACGGGCAGAAATATGCAATATTCGATACGAATCACACCCCCTACCTTAAACAATTCTAGTCCCTAGTGATGAAACAAACAAAACTAGTCCAGAGAAGGAAATAAAAAACGCATATATGCATCGAAATATAATTGCCGCTTTCGTAGGGAATACGATTGCATTTAGCATATGCAATAAGCCTTTAAACCCCTAGGTTATCCTAGTGGACGACTGTCGTCTCGTGAGGGTTTTCTGGGATGATACCCACAAACATCATATGGTTTCCTCAAAATATGCCCAAACCAACATGCGATAAGCACAACAAAAGCGAAAAAGATTGCATATGCATTATTAGCAAAGTGAATGAATTCACACAAAAGTCTGAATCATTAACATTATAGAATGCACCTCATAGAATTGAAACCTTAAAATGTGGGAGGGGAGCGAGCACATGAAAAGTGTGATTTGGCAAAAACTTATATAAGTCGGATAAACGTTAAAGAAAGCATATATTCAATCCTCACGGGCATTACGCTCATCGAGTGAATTCACTCGAAACAGGGAGGTAACACATGGGACATGCGGGCATAAGGAGTAAATGTAAATGGAAACTAGGCCGCACACATGTCACTGATGAAGAACGCTATATATAAAATGAAAAATGTAATCTCAATGAAAGGATACCTCTCATTAAAGGGGGCAAAATGTATTTTCACAGATTATCATAACTATTTAAACCTTTGAATTACACCTACTACAGATCACATAGGACTTTAATAGGCTAATAATGTAGGTATGGCTAGGGTATGAAATGAAAGGAATGTATGTGTGGATTCAAAGTGTTCGGGATGAAAACTCGGGATAATGGAAAAATGCAGGCAATATCAAAATTAGAAAATGAGTTCCAAAACGGCATAAGATATATCATCGGGGAGAGTAATCAAAGCTTATTGAACTATACACAGCATTTACAACTTTCTCTTTCTTTTTCTTTTCTTCTTTTTCTCATTTTTCTCTTTTGTTTTCTTTTGCTTTTTTGTTTTCTCTTTTTCTTCACTTTTTCACATCTTTCTTTACTTTACTTTTCAAACTCTCATATGCTTAAATTGCAAATGACATCATAACAACATCATTCAATCCCAAGCAACATTCGAATCAAAGGTATGGAAAGTGTATATATGGGCTTAAACTCCAATTTAGAGTTGGTTAAGGGAATGGGGTTATAAAACGAAAGGCTATATTTAGGCTCAAAAGGGTTAACGAAGGTAAACATATAAGGGTGAGGTCAAGGCTAATATGGGTGATATAACAAAGAATGCATATGATCATTTCCAAAAGTTTACGCAATTCTCGAATCAAAACAATATATGAAAATCATGATCAAGTAACACAATTCAAGTATGAACATAATTAATGAACGGTCAAATGAAAGAATAGTGAGATTACCGACGAATTCAAAATTTTCAATGAGAAAAGAATAGTGTATACACTCACAAGCGACGAAAGGTACAAAGCTTACTTGGTGTAAGTATATACAATGCAACAAAAGATTACCGAGTTATAAAAATCTTAAACCAAATCAATATAACCATAAAAACGCATGTGCTCATGGGATTAAAGTTTAATTCATGAAGTTATTCACAATATCAATAATCGAGACTAAAGTCCAATAACTTCTAAAATCGAGAACATGCATCATTGGCTTCTCTATTGGATCGGGCAATTATTGAAATTTATGATCGAAAACAAAGGCAAAATGCCCAAAAAATGAGAAAAAAGAAAGAAAATATTTTTGAAATTTTCAATTTTTCTTAGAAAAGCATACTAAGTAACTAACATGTGAGCAAAAACATGGACTAAAATAAGAAATGGATAGAATATCGCACACCCCCTAACTTAAAACTTGACATTGTCCTCAATGTAAATCAAGAAAAAGTCAAAGAGAGATAAAAACAAAAAATAGAAAGTTAACTAATCACAGTAGACTAAATTAAAAAGAAGAAAGATAAAAGGAAAGAAAGAATAAAAAACTAACTATATAACCTACTATTTAGACACCACACTAACTGTACACTAGAAGTCTAAATAGGTGGTCCACCATAAGAACAATTTGAATTTGGAGGATAACCGGTGTACCCTCACATACAAGAATGCCTTCCAAAAAATATGGATTTCGTTTGAAAAACGGAAGGCATGTATAAGGCAGAAGAAATGAACCATCGTCAATTAAAAGTTTTGGAGGGACGATGGGGGATTTGGAATGAACGGGTGACAAAAACATGTGGGGATCGAGAAAAGACGAATATCCTCCCAATGATTTTGAAATTAGAATGCGAGGCGGCGTACACAAAGGCAAAGATGCGATTGTGGAGGGCGACTCGAGAAAGTACTCCTCATCGGTGATAGGATTTAAAACATTAAAGTTTGAAACCGAATCATCGGGTACTTGTTCTGGCGGGGTAATAGAGAATGAAAATGGGGATGAAAGAAATTCAAACTCATGAGATGAATCATCATCGCATGAAGTTGGAATTTCAAAGGAAATAATATCATTTTCAATGAAATGTTCTTCTTTGGGGGCCAAAGAAGAAATCATTTAATTGCAAATTGATATTACGTCATTTTCATCTTCGCTTTCAATATCTATTACGCGATGGGCAAAGTCTAGAATGGTTTGTTCCAAAGTAGGAACAAGTACCTCATTTTGTTCAAAACATTCCTCGACTTCGAAAGTCTAAAAAGCAAAATCGTCATCGGACTCAAAATATAAATCCAACTCATGTTCTCATGAATGATTTTCTTCCTGATAACGAGTTTCAATTTTCTCATTCTCATACATATGCAAACCCTCACCGAAAGTCATAGGTCGAGGTGCAGATGCATGAAAATGGGAACTTTGAAAGTTGCCATCGGACTTAAACGAAAACTCATTATTATAGGAGTTTTGAAAACTATTCGAATTCGTTTTAAAATTCCTATTATAAGGAGGTAAAGGCCCAAAATCATTATTATCGTCATCAAAATTCCAATAACCTATGTTTTGACTTTCGTTATACTTGCCCAAAGTAACATTTAAATTTTTTTTACTTTGGGATGCTAAGTATTCACCGAAAGTCATAGGCTTAGAATTTTGAGAATTATAACAAGGATTACCGAAAGAATTGGAATAAGGCATGCTTACCCCAAAAATGGCTCGAATGGAGGATTCCACAAAGTAAGTGCGCGCGGGAAAGATTCGAGCGTTTCTAAGTGCTCAAATGTGGAAGTCTTGCAAAGATTTTAGCAAATAATACAAATAGAGAGAAAATACTATGAAATACTAAATCAAATAAAGTCTAAAACTAACTAGTCCCTGGCAACGGCGCTATTTTGATTAAGGGTGAAAAGTAGCGCGTGTCAAGATGCTAATCGTTGTTTTCGTTTCACCTCCTCAATACAAAAACCTAAACTTATGACTACACTCAAAAAGCGAGTATAGCGGCCAAGTCCAGGTATCGAAAATCCACAGAGATGAGTTGCTAGAATTTATAGGATTTAACACTCCTAAAATGAAAGTGTAAAAGGTGATAGGTTGGAAATAAAGAAAAGGGAAAAATTAAGAGGTTAAGTATAAACTAGAATTAATAAAACGAGAGTCGGGATCGTGTCCCCACCATGGGCTAAACAACTAATAATTACAATTTCGGTTCGAAAACATTTAATCGAGCATTTTCAATTAAGTATAAACATCACACAATAAGGAATTTAACCCAAAGTTGCGAGATTAAACATTTAATAGAAAATGGTCACACGCATCTTAAATTCGGATTACCGCTATAAACACTAACGTTGCATGACAAAGAAAGTTAAATGCATAATAATCTGACTTTAATACACGAGGTTTCAATTAAATGCAATTTACACAAAACCTAATTTTCGGAGCTCAACGCCCATCAATGGCGGACACACGACCCAAACTCTATGTAACTACTCACTACAAATGATTAATCTAATTAATAAACTAAACAAGAAATAAATAAACTAAACTAATTTAATTACACTACAATTTATCTAAGCAAGAAATAAATGGAAAGCATGGAAATCTAGGTTACAAAGCATAAGAACAATAATGGAACTTACATTAATGGAGAAGAAGAAGGAATAGTAAACTTACAAACCCAAAATAGGAGGGAAAATGTAGGAGAGAGAAGCTCTCAAAAACCTAATCTCGACTATCTAAAATGAATAATATCTATCAAATAAAAGCTTACAACATTCTATTAATACCCCAAAATAAACCCCAAACAAAACTAAGCACCCAAAATAAGTCAATTTTCGTCCATATCTGATGGAGCCGGTCGACCTCTATTTTGGGACCGGTCGACCGCACTTTTGGAATTTGCCTTGGGCTGGAGACAACCCACTTTTCCCTCCGAACCAATTTTGATGCGTTGCACGGAAATGACCATAACTCCCTCATACGGAATCGAAATAAGGCGTGGTCGGAAGCGACGCGAAGCTAATTCAATTATCTACATGATTCTATTTTGAAACCCTCCAAATTATGAAGTATGAAATTACCAAAATGCCCTTTAAGTAGCAAAAAATATCAAAACCTTTCGAAAATGGGCATAACTTCCACATATGGAGTCAGAATGACGCACGATTAGTGGTCCTAGAAATATAATTTGATGATATACATGTTGGTAACCTCATTACATAAGAATTAGTGAGTTTGAAAAGACCAAATTTCCCTTGAAGTAGCATTCGACGGCGGAACTTCTCCGAAATACAACCGAACCACACTTTTAGCGTTCCAATGCCTACAAATGCACAAATAACCCCTTCAAAGCATGTATATATCCAAATCCAAGGTTTTATGGTTAATGAGCATAATTATAGGCATTTAGGACCGTAAAAGTGCTAGAATGCATAAAGATAATGGGCAAAAATATGCAATATTTGATACGAATCACTCATCCTATAGGTTTAGTGTGGAAAAGAATGTATAGCCCCTTGTGTCTCCTTTCTTTCGATTCTTTCACATGTGGCAATCCCCAGATCCTCATTTCTCATCGGGTTTCGATGCTCGCGCGTGTGGTTGGAAGGTGAGAAGAAGAAGGTCTCGTGCCCTACCTAGGAGCACTTAAATGATCGCCATTGAGGGGTGATGTAAATAGATAGAGTCGTCGACCTATTTTTCATAAAATAGACTAATGAAATGTTGGTGCCTCGAGAGAACAGCATCAAAGACATATTGATTCTTGCGAAACCAATTAGTTTAAAGGTTCAGGGGCTACGTTACGAAATGGGAAGGTGTTAGGAACCCATCCCACCCTTTTGGTCTCTCATGTGTTATTATTCTCATTAATAACTCCATGAAGTGTGTGTGTGTGTATATAAATGGAGAATGAAATTCCTCGACTCGTATCATGGAGAAAGGCGGAGTGAGGTCATCCGTAGGAGTGTTCCAAAAATAGTAAAAAAAGTACTATGTGCGTTTATTGAGATATCAGTCGTTATGCTAAAACAATAATATGTGTTAGATAAAGAGTAAATAAGAATCACCAATATAATTTATAGAAATAATATATAAAAAGAGGACTCGGGTCCCGGATTTTGACCCGAGATGCCTATCTATACTAAAAAGGCATCAAAGTCCAAGTAGTTCGGTTGAAATACAAGGGTGAATATTATCCCATAAATCCAACTGGGGATTTTATTTAGTTGTGTGTTTGTAGAAAATGATGTTTTAACTTGAGAAAATGTGGTGAAGAATCCCATTTGGAGTTTATGAGTAAACCCTCTTTTTCTTGTTTTTTGATTTTTATAGAAAATATGTTACGTGCAATACTACTAATAAAAAGTGGGATTATTAATATGTGTGGGACTAACAAAGATGATGTACTAAAGTAAGGATTAGATAACTAATGCAAAAATAAGGAAATTAAAAGAAAAAAATGAGTGTTTGGACCTTCTTTGGAGACTTGAAGGTTGATCTTGATTGTTGAAAAGTCTTCCCTTGCAAGTGGATGAACGTAAGGATTTTTGCTAAATTGGGTGTGAAAGGGATGGAAATGGAATGTGGAGGAAAGATTTCAATAGAAAAATCATGCTAACTTTGAGAAAATGTGGTTTAGATCACTAAGAGGTATGTTTTTAAGGTCTCTCTAATGGTGAGCTCATGCTATCATCATATAGGGTCAAGGGGGTGACGATCGGCATTGTACTTGACCTGCTTATTGGCAGACATCCCTAGACACAATTTTTATGGCCAGGGAAATGATTTTTCCGTTCGGCAACCTAATGCAGATTTCTAAAAAAAATATCATAAAATGCAATCCATAAGTCCAAATCGTGCACGCAGCATAGCATTAGAAAGGGTATTCAAAGCCCTTTAAGAATATAAATCCCACTCTCGAGTTTAGCAATTTACTTTGATCAAATAGGTATCAAATCACCCAATGGTCTATTGGATAGGAGATTCTCGAAGGAAAATGGATCGTTAGTCCAAAAAGTAACAATAATTTATAAACGAAGCGGACCGTTGGAAAGGGTATTCATAACCCTTCAAAGATTCATTCACTCTCATTTGGTTTAGAGAGTTAACCTTGGTCAAACGGGGCTAAAAAATACACGATGACCCTTTGGAGTAAAATGGGTTATTTTGCCGTACAGTAAGGCTAATTTGCGCATGAGGTGGACTGTTGGAAAGGAGATTCAGAGACCTTTAAAGATTCAATTGATCTCATTTGATATGAAGAGTTTATGGGAGTAAAATAGAACCCGAGAGTTCCCGGTGGCCTCCAGATGAATTTTGAGGGAAAACGGACCGTTCGTCCGAACTATAAGGTCGATTTTTACAAGGGGAAGACCGTTGGAAAGGGTATTTAGATACTTTTGATGATATATTAAGATTTTACTCAAGCAAGGAAGTTTATTGGGGTCAAAATGAGGCCTAGGGGTGCCCAGTGTCCTCTAGCTCATTTTTTGATAGTAAAATGTACCATCCATCTGAACCGTAAGGCCAATTCACACACGGGCAGGACCACTGGAAAGGAGATTTAGAGACCTTTGAAGATTCAATAAGATTTATCTTAGATGAAACTTTTTATTAAAGTTAAATGAGAGGTACCGGGGGGGCTCTAGATTAGTACTCGGAGTGTGACCTAGGTTTTTATGGTAAAGGAGGAAGTGCTTGGGACCTAAGGTCTTAGGAGGGTCCTAGAATGTAGTGTCTATAGATCCCCTCGATGGGTGATCTTGGAATAAGTGAAAGTCGTCGTATAGACAACATATGGATGTTAAGGAAAGAGGTCAATTTTACGGACCAAATTGTTGAGGAAAATTGATTCAGAGGGTCGGGGTCGATTCTAAGGACATAAGGTAATAATGGGGATGATCGATTCTAAGGGTCGAGCTCAATTCTGAGAATCTAAAGTTGGACGACTAATTCTGAGGGTTGAGTTCAATTTGAGGACCTAAAGTTATGGAGACCAATTCTGAGGGCCGAGGTCAATTTTGAGGACCTAAAGTTGTGATGACCGATTATACGGGCCGAGGTCAATTATAAGAACCTAAGGTTAATTCGACCAATTATATGGGACAAGGTCAATTCTAAGGACTAAAAGTTAGGGCGGGCGATTATACCAGCCAAGGTCAATTCTGGAGGCCTAAACTGGTCGATACCGATTCTGGGGGGCCTAAGTTTAGTGATCAATTCTGCAAATCGAGGTCAATTTTAAGGACCTAAAATTGTGATGATCGATTCTGAGGGTTGAGTTCAATTTTGAGGACATAAAGTTGAACAACCGATTTTATGGGCCTAAAGTTGGACGACCAATTTCGTGGGTTAAGGTCAATTATGAGGACCAAAAATTATGGCTACCGATTCTGAGGGCCGAGGTCAATTCTGAGAACTTAAAGTTAGACGACTAATTATGAGGGTTGATGTCAATCCTGAGAACCTAAATTTTTGCTCTCCGAGGGAGTCTTTTATACTTGTGGTTTTAACGAGGATTATATTATTTTGAGATTCTACTAGGGAAAGAAATCTGACTAAGGTCACGTCTTTTGAGGGGAGATAGATATACTTAGGAGGAAGTTTAGTCTTGAAATTCCTCTAGGTAATTGGGAGGATATTATATAATCTTATTAGGGAAGCATTTGTTTTTAGGTTTGGGTTCTGCTAGGAAAAACTTAAGATTTTAGGATTTTACTCGAGAATTGTAGTGGGCTTTTGGGATGCACCAGTTTGTTGCATGCATTTAGGGTTTATGCTAGGGGTAGGAGTCTTATAATAATTTGACTGGTTATTGTGGGAGATTTAAATGGTTTTCTTAGTGAAGAAATGTTATAATACTTATTTGGCCTTTTTAGGAATTTTTTGAAGAATTTTTGGATTTTTCTGGCATTTTTTAGCATTTTTTGTACAAATTTTGAGGGTTTATGTTGACCGGCATGGGATAGGAGTTTCCGTTTGGCAAGTGGTACAGACTTTTTGGATTCATTGGGCAGAGGAATAGGAAGGTGTCGATCAGTAGAAGTAGGAAAGCTGCTAATCGGCATTCCATTTTGACTCCTTTAAAAAGAGGGCGAACGCTCCTCATTTTACACACCATTCTGCATCTGAATCTTCTTCTCTCTAAAATTCATTTCTAAGTCTTTCTTTCTTTAATACTTCAAATGGAAGTTTCTCCGAGCTGTGAGGAATCAACTTGGAGTAGTTGAGTGGTGACATAGGGTACCCCTTGCTTTGGGCAATGAGAATGCCTTTTAATTCTTTGAGCTTGTTGCTGGGGACCACTTTCTTCTGATGAGCCCTAATACCACCGTTTTTCTAGGATTAGGAACCCTAATGGCTATTTAAGTATAGTGACCTTTGGCCTTCTTTTTTCTTTTTCTTCTTTTCTTTCTCCTCTTGTGTTGATGAAAGGTTTTTTTTATTCTTTTTTATTTTTACAGGCTGACATTGATCCTTCAAGCCTGCATTCCATGGGTATGATGGGGTTGACGGATGTGTGGGATCACTAAACCAAAACTAGGCTAATGGTCAAGGATTTTTTCCCTGACCAGGAAGGGTGGGCCGCGGATTTGGTCCGTGATCAAATTGGGCGTGACCATTTCCAGTGGTCACGGTCCAAATCCCTGACCCAAAGCCTGGTTATGGATCTCACATAGTCACAGATGTGGTCACGACCCATAGCCCTTACCCTAATTGTATGTGTGATCAAGGACCAATTCCGTTACCACTTCACGATTAAAGAACATGTGGTCACGGACTTCCACCGTAACCAGTTCTCTGTGCGATCCATCTTTGCCACAGCTTAAGGCTGTGACCAAACTTAATGTACATACGATATTATCATGGCTATGGGCCGTGCCTATACTTTCTATGTATTAAATATTTTCATGGCTATGGGTCGTGACTATACTTGTTGTGTATTAAATATTGTCACATATTTGTGTCATGATTATACTTACTCTGCATAGAACATTGTCACGGATTTAGGCCATGACCAGTTTTAATAATAATAAAAAAAAACCCTTGAATCGGGAGTTTAATAGGTCAGTAGATACAAGTGGTACTATGGTGATCTCGAGGAGGTCCTGTGCTCTCAAACCGGGGGTCCCGTGCTCTTAAATCGAGGGGTCCCGTGACCACGCGGTCACGGGACCCGTGCAGGAATTCTGAAATATGGTTCGTCCTCTTAAACTGGGGGTCACGTGGCCATGCGGTCGGCTCGTACGGGCTATGTTGGTCTCTTGTGAGGTGTTGGATCCGATCACAGGGACGTTTGGGGGGCGCTAAGGGGTTTCGCCCCCCGACGACACGTTTTCAAGCCTAAGTGTGGATATTCTCTATTTTGAGCCGTGCTCTCAAACTGGGGGTCCCGTGGCCACGTGGTCAACTTGTGCAGCCTATATTTGTCCCGTGCAAGGTGTTGGCACAGCTCATGGGGCCATTTGGGGGGAGCTAAGGGGTTTCGCCACCAACAGCACGTTTTCAAGCCTAAGTGTGGATATTCTTTATTTTTGTCCATGATCTCAAACCAGGGGTCTCGTGGCCATGCGGTTAGCTCGTCCGAGCTACATTATTCATGTACGAGGTGTTGGTACCTCTCATGGAGTCGTTTGGTAGGCGTTAAGGGGTCCCCCCCCCCCCCGACGGCACCTTTTCAAGGACAATTATGGATATTCTCTGTTTTGGGACGTGCTCTCAAATCAGGGGTCCTATGGCCATGCGGTCAACTTGTGAAGGATACGTTGGTTCCGTACGAGGTTATATCACTACTCACGGGGCCAATGTGTGGGGCTCTAAGGGGTTTGTCTCCCTAATTTCATGTTTTCAAGACTAGGAGTGGATATTCTCTGTTTTGGGTCGTGCTCTCAAATCGAGGGTCCCGTGGCCACGAGGTTGACTCCTACTAGCTATGTTGGTCCAGTGGGAGGTCATTGCTCCTCTAAAAGGGTCATTTGGGGGGCGTTAAGGGGTTTCCCCTCTAATGGCACGTTTTCAATCCTAAGTGTGAATTTTCTCAAATTATCGTCATATTCTCAAACCGTGGGTCCCGTCACCATGCGATCGGTTCCTGCGAGTTACATTGGTCCCGTGCACGGTGATCGCTCCCCTAAAGGGGCCGCTTGGGGGGGGGCGTTAAGGGGTTTCTCCCTCTAACGGCATGTTTTCAAGCATAAGAGTGGATTTTCTCAATTTATCGTCATTTTTTTAAAACAGGGATCCCGTGACCACGCGGTCGGTTCTTGTGAGCTAAATTGATCCCGTAAGAAGCATTTGCATCTTATGGGGCCATTTGGGAGGTTTTTTTGGTTTTTTCCCTCTAAAGGCATGTTTGGGAAGAAAATCTGAACAGTCATGGAACGAGAACACTAGAACCGTGATTTGAATGGTCTTTGGAATTTTGTATGGACTGTCTTTGGACCAGCGAAGCCAAGTAGTCTCCCATGAGTTATTCCCCGACTTTTTACAACTATAGCAAGTGTTCCCATTACTGATTTGAGATCGTAGAGTTCAATTTTGTTGAGTAAAGTGAGCAGTAATGTTTGTAAGGGATTAATTTCAGGGTGCAGGGAACTCAACATTACAAGGTGGCCTCTTTGGAAGATTAAGAGTTTGACAACCCTCATTGATCTTATTGAGGGTTGTCAAACTCTTAATCTTCCAAAGAGGCCACCTTATAATGTTGAGTTCCCCGCACCTTCATCCTCAAACTCGTCAGGTTCGTTGATCACTCCTCCTCTACGAGGATTGAACCTCCTCACCTCTTATTCTGGCATATATTCCCTAGCATATAACGATGAATCCACAGTTATGTATTTTCAATAATTGACCCTCTAATACACCGTGTATTCTTTACGTAATCTTTGAAAGTTTTCATCAAGTGCTCAAAAGGATACATCCAACTATACCTAATGGGACCACATAATAAATCTTCATCGCATAAATGCATAAGCAAGTGGATGCTGATATCGAAGAACAACGCGGAATTTTTTTATTTAATACACAAATTGCCTCGGCTAAAGTTGATTTTACACCTCTAATGTGCCTTCTATTTACCATTTTTGCACAAACTAGGGTAAAACACAAACTGATTTTTACAATTGCCCGACGGAGATCTTTGTGTTCAGAGAAGCAATGCCGAAATAACAAAGGGATTATTTGGATGATTACATGCCAGTCATGAGTATTACAATGTTTTAAGTCATTTTCTTGGTAGTTAACGACCCTATGTAAATTACAAGAATAACCAGTTGGATTCTTCAAGTTGAATAACGTGTCTAAGAGGATCTTCTTATCACTAGTAGTCAAAGTGAAAGGAGACAAAGGGGCAAAAATTCTTTATATTGTAGGATCATTTTTTAACTAGAGTTTCTTATTTAGTTTCATATCCTATAGATCTCGGCGGACCCACTCTCGATCTTTGGAATGAGATCCACCCAGGCATGTTCCTATCAGATGTTCTGCAACATTCTTCTCTGTGTGCATCGCATCAATTATATGCCTTACACAATGATCTTTCCAATATGACAAATTAAAAAATATTGATCGCCTGGACTATGGTTTTTATTTAGTAGGGTCGTTAGGATCCCCCTTGATTTATGCTTCAAGTTTACAAACTTGGGGTGTTTGCCTACGTACATATTCCCCGCAATCGCAGCTACCGCCTTCTCCTCGATCTGCTAACCAGAAAGCCGAGCAGTTTACATCCGGTGCTCATGACCAATAGGATAAAAGTTAGACTTATCATTCTTGAAAGGGTGACTGGTCGACAGAAATCTATGATGACCCGAGTAACTCATCTTACCACTATGTTGTAGCCAAATGGCTTCAGTTTCCTCCCCACATATGGGACATCCATAATAACCATAAACATTACAACCGAATAAGGTCCCATAAGTAGGAAGGTCGTGGATTGCCCACATAACCATTGATTTAAGTTTGAACTCTTCACCCCTGTCAGAGTCGAATGCTGTCACGCCTTTATCCCATAACTCTTTAAGATGTTCAATTAAAGGCGCCATTCGAACTGGCCAATAATTTTGACTACTACTTAAATTACTGAAAGGGTTAAACCCATCAGTTGAGATTGCAAGACGAACATTGCATGGTTGTTTTAAAAATTCATGTTGTCGTACATTTGAAATTTGTCGGACGAGTGAATCAACCGGATGACGCATCATATTCGCACCCATCTCATATCGAGCGTGCCATGTCATGGCCTCCGCTATCCACGGTACACTAAAAAAATCATTTTAACCATGGCCCAAGTTCAAAATTCTTCAAAACCTTTTGTGGGACTTACGAGGTCTTTTGATATTTTGTAGGTTTGTCATTTAACTTCTGACAAATGACACGTCTAGGCTCACCGTATACTGGACATTCATTCTTCTCTTTGTGTTCATTGTAATATAATATGAAATCATACTTGCATGCATGTATAGATTTTAATTTCAATCCCAAACCCTTGAATCTCTTCTTCATGGTAGGATAATTGCCTGGTAACGTCTTCTCTTTTGGGATAATTTCTTTAACCCACTTAAGAATTTTGGTTATGCTGTTCCCAGACAAGACAAATTGACTCTTTAAGTTATGCAAACCAATCATTGCATATAATATCGAATGATCTTCATCGTAATCTTTATACAACGATATAGTTGCATCGTCTTTCAACCGTATATATTCTCGATCTCCTGGTAGTTCAGTATCAAATTGTTCATTTTGTGCATTATTTTTCTCCATAGGTTGTTGGTTTTGGTCATGGTGGACTCCGTAAGCATCGTCAATTAGGTCGGTCAATGGACGATGTGTTGGCGAATCATTTACCACTTCCACTCGTTGGCATTCTGTTACATCGACGGTTACTGGTAATTCTTCGGGAACATAAGGTACATGTTTCTCACCATGGTATGTCCACTTGTTATAATCTTGACAAATTCCTCACATTATTAAATGTAACTCAACATCTTCTAAAGATTTATATCTTTCGTTTGTACAATGGGTGAACGGACACGGAATCTTGTCACTTTTAAGTTTCTCAAAAGAGTATCTAATAAATTCTTGAATGCCTTTAACATAACTATTAGATATTCGATCAGTCCCCCCCACTCTTTGTATTGTGGGAAATTCATTTAATAATCTTCAAATTGTAGTCCTATGTTAACATGATAAAATAAATATCATGTTGCATAAATATCAGGTTGCATAGTAAAGCACTAATTTAGTATCAAAGAAAAGCACTAATATAGTCAACAACGCACCAATCAATTAAACTATGAAATAACTTAAATATAAGAACACGCCCGTCAACGATACTACAAACCCACTTAAACTCAAATTAAATAAATTTGTCTACTAATATTATTACAACATAACAAAAATATTAATACATCTTCATCAAGCGATAAACTAGCCAAGTGGTAATAGAGTCTACATAATTTTTCACAAAATTCCCTTCTCCACTGTTGACGTGTGCAGGAACAGTTTCACAACCCTCATATACTGTATCAACCACGATCTGACACTCACCCTCTTACAAAGGTCGATTATGTACTAAAGTTCCTACGACAGTGGACATGAGTGTGTAGATCCCAACAATAAATTTACCGCTCAGGTCCTGTATATAGTGTTTCTCTCCATAGTCACCGAGGGTTGTTGACGATGATCCAAGACTTGTGCCACGCTGAGGCACTGAGAAAGGGAATTTTGAAGGAGGATTCGAAATGTGTGGGGAAATGGAGAACGAGGAAATTTTCTAGGAATCCCTGACATCTGTGGAGGGAAATCGGGATGCATTGGGGGCCTCAAGGGCATACGACCGGTTAAAAGGGACATAATTTATGCAATTTTATCATTCACACCTCCCAATTCATTTTAAATCCCCACTATATCCCCTTCAGTCCTAGATTTACAATCATAGCTGGACATGAAATGCTTATTAACACAAGAAAGCTCATCCACGAGAGGTGCTGTGTGTTTCAATCTTATTTTTGACATATGCGACCTCAAACCTCTCGTCCTCTCTCTGTGGTCCTTTCCAAAGGTTTGTGCGATGGCATTATTGTCAATATCCTCGATCGGGATTGAATCTGACCGAATATTGATAGACATTATTGATTCTATAGTCTTGGAAAAGTGAGGAGGGAATTTATTATCTTTGTCTCGTCTAGCATGCACGTATAAGTTGGCCATATTCAGTGTCTTTCCTTAATCTGGGCTACCTTTGGTAATGCTCCTCCAATCGTTCTTCAAATCTTCATAGCCAAGACGACGTACATTAGTTTTTTTGGCCCTATTTTGCTTGTTTTTCTCCATTTGCAGCATTTTGGATTCCTTCGCCTCATTGGATTCCTTCGCCTCATTCTTAAGAAAATCATTCCATTGAAAGATTGGCATCTCAACGTTCGAAGGGACTTTATCTTTGAGCTCCAAAATTTTAGAGCTTGATGCTCCCTTAGGTAAATTCTTCTGCCTAAGGTTTCTCCGATATGTTCGGAGTTGTTCAGCAACCCGAGAAAGCACCTTATTTTTTGAGTTGGAGGAAAATGAAAACCGTTTACTGAGTTGCTCATAGATGTCATCTTTAATAGCTTTATCTACGAGGTTCCAATTGTCAGATCCTCCCATTCCCACATTCATTTTTTCCAAGGACAAACACTGGTCTTTAAACTGCTAAACGTGATTCTTATCCCCCTTGGGGTTATTTACCAAAAGAGAGAACCCAATGGGCTTCTTCTCAACTGACCCGGCAGTTTCAGGAGCATTGGGTGTGTCTGTTGGATTAGTGGGAAGGGTAACTTGCCTACTGCAACTCGGATTAGGGGAGTGAACAATTTTTGGAGTAGAGGAGTGAACAGTTGGTGGAGTTGAGTATTGCTCACCAATTGGTAATGAGAATTCTCCTTATGGTTGTTGGTTGTTGTTGGTTGGAGCGTTGGTTCCATTATCGCCCGATATTATGTACAAAAATAATAAAAGTTAAATGTGTATCTATAATAATAGATGCACAATTTCAAAGTTCAATATGAAAATATAAATAAAAAGATAAAAATTTTAACCATATATTGTAATCTATCTGTTCATGGTAAGACTTTAACAAAAGTTCAACGTGTCTAATCTACATCCATTCTGGATTTATGTTTGAAAACCTATGGATTTTTACATGTGGCCAATTAGGCGGAAGCGTATCTATAATGGATGCATAGATGTCGGCGATGTGAAGTTGAAATCTCATCTTCTTCAGCCTATTGGGAAGATCGAGTTTGATGTGCATATGTCGTGAGACATCACAGTCTTCGTCAATGCTCTTTGTACATAATTCTGTCAATAATGGGTGATTTTTTTTCAAGCTTCTCTAATAGCCTAAGTAAGGTCAGTGCTCTATCGGTATTATGTACGCGATATATATATATATTATACATCTTCATCCCAACATGGTGGCAGGGAAAACAGAATACGATCGAACAAGTACTCTTCCTGGAAATGAACTACAAGGTTTACAAGGTAGTTAAATTGTTCGATCTTCCTATTCCCATACCAATAAACCGGAGTACCCACTTTATGAGGATCATTAATGAAAGAGGTACGAGTGTAGACCAATTGTAACCTTTTATACTCTTGTTGCCATCGATTATCACCGTGACTCATTTTTCCTGAGAATAATGAAAGAGGGCGTGAATATGATTCCTATAAATGATGGCTCTAATGAATCATTAACTAGTTATTGTATATTAGGGCGTGGATATAATTTCTATAAATAATGGCTCTAATGAATCATCAACCGTTTATTTTTTATGTTTTGAATACCTACTTTTGTCTTTTAGGCCAACAATCCCTAAAATTAACCGTTATGTTTGGTATTTTTTTAATGGTCTGGTATTTTTTTAATGGAGAGGTATTTTTTTTATATTTCAGCCCCAAAATTAAACCAACAGTATCCATTTAATTAAAATTTTCCCTAGTTTGAAAATTAAACCAACAATATCCATTAAATTAAAATTTGCCCTAGTTTGAAACTTAAACCAACATTAATAATATATATATATATGTATTTTTTTCTAGAATATAGGCACAATACACACAATGATAATTTATACACGCCTACGTATATAATACACACACGTACACACACACACACAGAGAGAGAGAGAAATTCACACACGTATACACACACACACATAATGAAATAAATAACAAGGGTTTTGAAATACACACACACAATGAAATAATTAATAAGGGTTTGATATTATACACATAAGTATACATAGACACACATATAGAAATACACACACGTAAACACATAAAAATATACATACGTATACACAAAAACACACAGAAATACATGCACACAGTGAAATAAAAACAAGGTTTTGAATTACCTTTGAGATTGAGAGAATGAGAGACCATGAGATTGAGGGAAATGAAATCGCCAGAGAGAGGGAGGGAAATAGTTTTTTAGAAGTTTTTGAGGGAAATGAAAACCTGCTTTGTGCTTTCTAAGTAAAAGACCATTGTCACGGCTTAGGGTCATAACCCCATGACGTGACCCCTTTATTTTTAACACGTCAGCATGGAGATAAGACAATGGTCACAGTCTAAATCCGTGACTCCCTCCTAAGAATGGTCACGGTCCTAAGCCATGACTATAGTGGCGTGTATTTCTGTTTCTGGTCATGGAAATGAGCCGTGACCCCATCCATGACCACACTTAGTGAGAAACTTGGCGCCATAATGATCACGGTTGGGTCACGGTTGTCAGCCGTGATGCACACGAGTCACGGTTACAGGTCGTGACCACCTACAAGTCGATCCATGACCACACTAGGTCTTGGAATTAGTCACGCTCATTTTTTATGTAGTCACGACTTTGGACCATGACCATCCGGTCACAGCTGTTACCCGTGACCCCTTTTTCGTGGCCATTTTCGATTTTGGTGTAGTGGAGAGTCTTAGGATAATGGTGTGATGGGTAGTTACTTCTGTTAGCTTTGGCTGCCTGGCATAGTCTTTAGACGAGACGCTACATTCCATTGCGATTTTATGCGCGTTAGGAGAGAGGTGGCGGGACACTACCCACACCATTCACTTGGGTTTTGGGAGATGACCGTGACTCCAATCGACGTTCAGTAGATGCCATGGATAGATTGTGAGGGTGTGTAGATAGAGGTGGACTGTATTGTGAGGTCGACATCAGAGGTTATTTATGAAGCTTTAGGGGATGTGGGTAGGATAGTTTCTAGAAATGCTATCCACATTTACTCTCTCAAGGAGGAACTTTTGATTCGTAGGATTGATGAGACTGATGGGAAACATGTGAGATAGATTGCCTATTTATTTATCTTGCTTCTGTTGGGTGGTTTCTTGGTGGCAATGAGTGGCGATGTCGTCCATCTCTAGTTCTTGCCATTTTTTCATATCTTTTCGGATGTCTATCTTAATGATTAGGTTAGCCTAACCTTGGAGACCCTTCATTCTTCCCTGGATGCATTTAGCTGGTGTTATCAGCAGACCTTTATGGGGGCCACGTACATTTTGGAGGTAATTCTTGCATTTTCTTTTCTTGTATTTTCTTGCACTTCCTTTTATTTTTTTACTGATTCTTGTCCTTTCTTCAGACGTGGTTCTATGAGGTTATTGGGCTCAACACCAAGTTGATAGCCCTGAAAGATGAGAACTTGGGGGACTTCTATCGGATGTACCGGTGGCAAAAGTCCAATAGGCTATCGAACCAGTCCTTATCCCTGGCGGCGATGCGAAAGGACCTGAGCACGTTAACGAGTGATCAGGTTGGTTCTTTTTCTTCTTTTGAATCCTATTTTAGAATTTTATTTCTTTGCATGAATATTGATCCTTATTGGGAAATGCAGGTGACCTTATATCCCTGGGAGATAGCTCCTCAGAACACAGAGGTGACAAGAATGCATGCATAGATGAGGAGGCTAATCGCGTATGAGTTTGGGTATTCCTGTTACCTTGGAGGGCGATTTATATGTCACATATTAAAGTATGAGTTAGCAGTCCCACAGGCGGGGCCTCCTATGTATATGAGGCGGGTGCGAGAGATGTTAGAGGAGACTAGGATGGCGACGAGGCTTATTCTCTCTGTATGGATGCGGTGGAGACTTAAGACTACCTCGATTTTGTGATGAGTTGGCTGATGTCGTCATGTAATTATGATGTGGTGAACATGCCTCCACCTCCTAGAGCTCCGGGCATGGGTACAAGAAGGCTGATGGGATCCTCCCACAGCACAGGTGGCACGCCGTCAGTGGCGGTAGCGGTAGAGGAGGCTTTGATCATTCAGGTCACTCCGCCCTTATATAGTTTATAGGTGAATAGAGGAGGATCATTGAGATTATCTCACCTCCCTAATAGAGTATATCCGGAGTTAATGGAGTTTACGGAGGACACCTTTCAGCCTGAGATGTATTTTTCCTTTTTCTTGCCCTGTCTCCTTTTGATCCTATATTTTCTTTTATTGACTTATTTCACTTTTATTTTTGTTGCTTTGCTTGTAGCATGTTTGAATGCCAATTACTTGGCTGAAGGGCATTAGGTACCTGGCATCTTCTACGATTTCCTGTATCAAGGACTATGTTCTTTCTTGCTTGGTTCTGCTTGCTACCTCAGACGATGGATCAGGCTCAGGGAGTGGAGGTTCTACAACTCATCATCGGGAGAAGCGTGTCCGTCGTAAGGACTGAGGGTTTAGAGAGAGAGAGAGAGAGATTGAAGTATTGGGTTTGGAATGAGTCGCGTTTTGTATTTTTGTTTTTTCTTCTACCTGAAAAAAAGATACTTATGCAATGTCAATATATATACAAAGCAGATTTTTATTATTCATTCTTCTTTTAATGACATATTCTATATGCACTTTTAATTTGCTGTTAAGACTCTAAAATTGATAGGATATTTAGTTTTGGAAAAGAGGCTAAATAACTCAACGAAAATACTTATGGTGAGAAATAACAAGTGAAATGGATAATTTTAGAAGAAATAACCCGGGGGGTCTTAAAATAAGGATTTATTTTTTGAGTTTAAAATTTTTCTAAAATAAGGGCTTATCGATCGGCATACCCCTTGTCCTGCCTATCGGCATATGGGGTCCACTCAAATCACCCTAAGGCTTTGATTTCACTTTCTGGCAGCCCAAAGTACTTGGTAGGGTAGTCTTTATTTCGAGCTCTTTAGGTTTCTTGTCTTTAGCCAAGGCCTTTGTGTATGGGGGGGGGGGGGGGGGAAGTGGATGTAGTTTTTCATCCATTCAAATTTTATCTTCCTTCTTATTTCTTGCTTTCTACCTCATTATTTCCTAAATGGATCTTCTAATGCTCATATAACTCTCTTCATACCTCGAGAGTCTAGAATCCATGTTCTTGTATACCTCTAGAGTCTGGAATCCATGCGCTTATATATCTCTCTTAGTACCTCTAGAGTTGAGTCTCTGTGAGAAACAATTGGGTATTGACCAGAACATGTTGGTGGTGACAGCGCATTTCTGGTACCCTGAAGACCACGTTTTCCGCTTTGGTTTGGACGAAGTTGATCCGACCTACTAAGATTTTTCAATCATGTTGAGAATTAATCCTATCATAGAGAAAGTTATGCCTGAATTTTCTTGGTCTCCTCGGGCACTTTTATCAGAGTTACTCCACATTTACCCTTTGACGACTCAGCCATTGGTAACTGGGGGAATGATCTCTCTTTCGACTGTCATGTATTCTATGCGTCTGAGGGATTTAAATGATGAAGGCTATGACAGAGCTACTACCTTGTGCCTAACTTTGAGGCTCTTACTGGTGACAAGGAACATAATGGTTAACCCTCAGTTAGTTGGCTTTACAACGTTAATGTACTATCATCGTAATCCTACGGTGGTGATACTGGGGGAGACCCTGAATGGTCTATATGTTTGGCAGTAAGGCCGCTCTGATTTAATGAGAGGGAGTCTGGTGAAGCAGTTCATGTCGTTGGCTAATATATTCTTTTTGGTTGTTCTCCCTGAGTATCCTTTAGTAGCTGTGCCGAATTTCTTTACTCGATACTTAATCAGTTTTGGCCCATATATAGAGAACTGGGTAAATTGGTTCGTGGAGCACGGAACCTAAGGCCTTCGTTGGTCGATGCCATGGTGGGGAGAGTTGCATCATATTCTAGAATTAGGAGGATATCGGTACGTTCGGTTAGTTGGCCTTCAGCAGACCTCATTTTATTTCCCCTAGCGACTTCTGCGCCAAGTCGAATAGAAGAAGATTGTGCCTCCTCAGGAACTGGACTTGTTTCCTATGAAAGACTTAACTGAATCCATGCACATGAAGTTAGGTTCTTTATGGGAGAATCTTCAACCTTCAACCCATCCATCTCAATTTGTAGGCAGGATCTAGCATGTGTCCGGAGACTGTCTGAAATGGTTGTGGAAGCGGGTTATAGCAAAGATCTTAGTAGAGTATACCTGCCAGATGTGGTTTGTCCTTCTTGACACTATGGAGGGGTGATTAGTGGTTTTCTCTATGCTTGTTAGGTCATACCACTCTATGGAGTTCCCTTGGAACACTAATCAGGCGGGAGAAGGTTGACGACCTGAGGGAGTGAAGATGATGGGGTTGGGTCTTCTGGCAGCTGCGAATAGGATCTTTTATGAAACTGGTTTTATTTTATATGAAGCTTTTGTGAATTGGATTTTTTTTGTGTTCTTAGTTTTTTGTTTATGTGATTTGGAAATAATTTTAGGATGTTTAGTCTAGTCTTATTTTAAGGATAGTTTGGTTTGCGGAGGGTGGTTGTTTTGACTCTCTTCGCTAACACTTTGTGTAATTTGTAACTGAACTCCCTTATTTGAAATAAAAAAGATTTTAATCCCATTATTGTGCCTCCAGATGAGTTTTATATTTGCATTATATATACTGATCGCTAAGGCATACGTAATCTTTTTGTTTAGGTAAATGATAATATGAACTATAATTCTCAGAGGTATGAAAATAATAGCATTTTGTGAAAAACAAAGGGACCACGCCAATGTAAAGCGTATGAACTGCCTACATACCTTTGGGGGTTTTGAAAAACATTTAAGTTTCATTTTGAGGAGAAATTTTTTGAGGGGATCAAGCCCCACGTAGTTCTAAGTATAACGAAATGAAGAATTTTTTTATAATAGAAGGGGGATGAGAGGAGTCATAGCATGTCGAGATTTCGAACTAAGGGTAGAACTTATTGAGATGGTTCAGATTGACTATATGTTCCATCTCTTCTTTGTCAAGGTTAGTGAGCATAGCGGTGCTGCATAACATGATATTTTTTAAGATTCAGGGGCCACTCCAGTTTGGCTTGAATTTCCCTCTGGGGTCCCAAATGCGTTCTACGATTTCTTTGAGGGCTAAGTCTCCTTCTCGAACACCATGGTCCTTGACTATTCTATTGAATGATCACGCTATCTGATGATGGTACCCTGGTATGTGGTATAGAGCCTTCAGCCTCTTTTCATCCAAGAGTTACAATTCATCCAAGAAGCTCTGATACCAATCTTCTTCGCTGACTCTATTTTCAAGTATAATGTGTAAGGAAGGTATTTACATCTCAATGGGTAGGACTGCTTGCATGCCTATACTAAAGAGTAGGGGTAGCCCCAATACATGTCCTGACTGAAGTGTGGTAGCCCCAAAGGGCATAAGGGGTCTGATCGGCCTAATCTCGATAACTCTCGGTTATTTTGTTGATGATGGATTTGAGTTTTTTTATTGGCAGCTTCAACTACACCATTGGTTTGAGGTCGACAGGGAGAAAATTTATGCCTCAGAATCCTATACTCATCGACCAATTTTGTGACCTCGGCATCAAAGTGTAACCCATTATCTAATACTAGCTCGTGCGAAACCCCATATCGACAGATGATTTTCTTTCGAATAAACTTGTCTACTTTCTTGGCATTCAGTGTTGTGTAGGACTTGGCTTCAACCCATTTAGTCAAGTAATAAATGGAGACTCGGACGAACTCATACCCGTTTGAATCTTTGGGTGTGACTTTCCCTACAATGCCAATGCCCCAGGTGGAAAACGGTCAGGGAGAAGTCATGTTGTACGATTCTCGAGGATGCAAGTGCTAGAGATTGGCAATTTCCTTATATTTGAGGCTTCTCCGTACATAGGCAGTGCAATCCTGGACCATGGTGGTCCAATAATACCTTTGATGAATAATCTTTTTCGCAAGCATATGACTATTCATGTGGGGTTCGCATTCCCCGCTGTGGATTTTTTGCATCATTTCTTCAACTCAGCCCCTATAATGCAATGAAAATAAGTTATATCAAAGTTTTTTCTTGAACAGTGCTTTATCGCAGATGATATATTAGCCAGGTAGTTTGTGGCAGTATTTTTTATTGGCATTTTGGGGATACCTACCATGCTTTAGGAGGGGTCAAATACTTTAGTACCAGTATTTGACCATATCGAAATCACCCTTTGTAACAAGCTGAATATGGTAGTAGTGGGTTGGCATAGCTTGTTTTTAGTCTAAGAAAGGGGACATTGTTATTCCCTCAGGCATGTCCACCATAGAGGACAAGGTAGCAAGGGCATCGACTAAGTCGTTCTTTTCTCAGAGCAAGTAGTGGAAGGTGATCTCATGGAACTGGGTGACCTGCTCTTCTAGGTGGTCATGGAAGGGTAAGAGATTCTCTTCTTTGACTTTCCATATTCTAAGGATATGACCGATGTTAAGGGCTGAATCCCCGTAGACATCCAGGTGTTTGATACCTTTCTCAAAGGAGACTTTGAGGCGTAGAATGCATGCCTCATGTTCGGTCATATTATTAGTGTAGGAAAAATCTAGTTTAATGGAAATGGCGATGTGAGAGTCATCGCGGGTGATTAGGAGTATCCAAATTCCATATCCTTTCTTCTTGACAGTTCCATCAAAGAACATTTTCCATCTGAGGTCCCCTTGGGAGGTGCAAAGAATATCTTCATCCAGGAATTCAAAGACCCAAATGATATCCTCCTCCATGGGGTAGTCATCAAGGTAATCGTAGTTGGTTATCTATTTCATAGCTTTTTGTGTAAAATGCACGATATCGAAATCAGATAGAGGCAGCAATCATCGGGTCATTCGACTAGACAGGGCGGGTTTCTCAAGAAAGTACTTAATAGGATCCATTCGGGACACAAGTGTGATGGAAAAAGTGAGCATGTAGTGCTGTAACATTGGTAGAATCCTTTCGTAGAAGTTTGAAGATGGGTTGCGAGTGGAAGTCTTTTGGCTGATCAATGAGATAATATACTGCAATTTTCCCAAGAATCCCCTGACATCCTTCTCCATTCAGGGCAATGGCATTTCGAGTGTGTCTTTTAGTTTGGAAGGGCGTACCCGATTCCCTTCTTGCTAAATAGAAGTCCCAAATATTTCCTTTGGTGACGCCAAAAACATATTTTTATGGGTTTAACCGCATCTCGTATCATCGCAGTTATTTGAAGAACTTTCGGAGGGCGGGAACATGACCTTCCCAAGTTTTCTAGTGAATAATCATGTTATCTACATAGATTTCTACCTCCTTGTGTATCAAATCATGCAAGATGGTTTTAGCATCCCTTTGGTAAGTATGCTTAATGTTGTTGAGCCCGAATGGCATAACCGTATAACAAAAGGTTCCCCAATGGGTTATGGAAGAAGTTTTTTCTTGATGATCAGGGTTCATCTTAATATGATTATATTTGGTGAACTCATTGATGAATGACTTGAGAGCGTGACTGGATATGTTGTCAACAATCATGTCAAAGTTTGGCATTAGGTAATCATCCTTTAAATATGCTTTGTTCAGAGCCCGATATTCGACGCACATGTGGAATTTTCCTCCTAATTTTGGTCTGGGGATAATATTGGCTAGGCACATGGGATATTCGATCACCCAGATGAAGCCTACGTTCAACTATTTTATTACCTCTTCATTGACATTGAGTGACCATTCGGTGCGGAGCTTTTGTATTTTTTGTTTGACCAATTTGCATTTTGGGAGAGTTAGAATCTCATGCTGAGTTATTTTGGGATCAATGTTGGGCAAGTCATCGTAGGACCATGCGAAGACATCCCTAAATTCCTTTAGCATCTCTTTGAATTTCTCGTGCTCATGCTTGTCAAGGGTAGACCCTATCCTAATCTTGTGTTGTTGGCTACTAGAATCGAGATTCATAATAACAGTTTCATCCTCATTAATTTGAATGTGGTTATGTTGTTTCTTATTAACCTTATTAAGATTAGTTGAGAATTATTCATTTGTAAAATCATCATCATCAAAAGTTTGATTAGAACTAAGACAATTAACGTAAGGCACAGCAAGATACTCAAAATCCTAATTTATTTCACTTTTGGGAAAAATAACATTAATAATCTAATCAAAAGAGGGCCCGATTACATTATTATCAGAAAAAGGAGGACCAACAATAGATAAAGATATGGGGTAGACAACAAGGTTATGTTGCATCTCAGTAGGTGCGACCGATAGTTAAGAAGAGCTGCATCAATGGCCTTGATCAGAGTGGACGGGTCTGATGATGTAGTGCATAAATGGATCATGCAGAGTGTCATCCCCAGCATCTGTAGATTGAATGAGTCTTCAAAGTCACTTCCCTTGGAGACATCTGTAATGGTTACAGATTTGTGAGTGAGAGGTTACATTTGATGCTGGAAGTCTTTGGGCTAGGAGTAGTAGTATTGAAAGAAGATTTCCATCCCTGGCTTCATCTTCCTATCCACATGATCATACCATGGTTCAGTTAAGCCACAGAATGGGAAGCCTTCACCCTCTTTGATGAATCTCCCATTCAAGGAATCCCTCAAAACAATCTTGGTATCTTCTAAGATTCTCTTCAATCATGGTTGGCGGAGCATTCTAAGTTCTTCTGATGAAGGTTGATAACCCAGGCCATATGGGGGGACATTTTTTAAAAGACTATAAGCTGTAGTATCCTTTGTTGACATCTTCCTAGCCCTAGTACGGGCAGAAAGTCCATATCCTTGAGCATTTTTATCACAATAACATTGTCGTGAGGGTTGTTCTCTGGACATACTTGGTCTTTAAAATCATCCCCCACCAGAAGGGGAAACACCTAAAGACGGATAGGAGCATGTCATTTGTCCCATATTGTATTTTTAGTACCGGATTGCTAATTTTGGCATCTTTAGTACTGTCATCGTCTCCCAAAATGGTAATGACTTACCCTTTGGGGAAGAATTTCATCTTACGATGACGGGATGAGGACACCCTTCGAATGCTATGAAGCCATGGTCACCCAAGCAGTAGATTGAAGCATGCAGGTATGTCAATAATTTAAAACTAAGTAATAGGATTGATAGGGGAATCCCCTATTGTGAGTGTTATGGATACCATTACCTCTCGGTGAAATATTATCATAGGCACGCACTGCAGTAGAAGTAGGAGTTAGGTCACTTATTTTCAACCCAAAAAAATTGAAGGTTCTTAATGGATAAACATTGAGGGCGGATCTATTGTCGATGAGCAAGAGAGGGACGATATTCCCCATTACTTCAATGGAGATATTGAGGGCATATATGTTATCAGGGTCGATCTTTGAATTTTTTTTTCTTCGGAGGAGGAAAGGATTCTAGTGGTAGTCAAGGATCCAATCAAGTTTACGGCTTCTTTTGAAATGGTGGAATGAGGGACTGTGGGTCTAGTGAGCAAATTTATTAGAGCATTTCATTGCTATTGGAAATACATGAAAAGTCCCTATAAGGTAATATTGGATTGAGTCTTCTTGAGTTGGTCTAGGATCTTACCTTCCTCGATGGTCATTTATAGTAAGGGAGTTCCTCAATAAATCTCCTTCCCTTGTCTATTCTTGGTGGCTGAGAATTCGAATCTTAGTAGTGTCTTCTTGATCTGATCATATGGTCTACGGAGGCAGGAAAGAATAAGAACACAATTTATTCATCAATTTTTGACTTCATGATTAGTTTATTAATTTCCCCTAAGAGGTCCTCCAAAGATATCATCCCGCACGTATTGATCACTAGACTGCCCTTTTCCTGACTTGGTTTATCATCTGAGCTTCCAAATTCGTCCCCCCATCCGATGGCGATGATGTCTTCTTGCTAAGAGAAGTCAATGTATTCCATAACCTCAAAGTCTTCTTCATATAAATCTTCCAACTCAATAGAGATTTGCGAGAGTGAAGGGATCAACCACCCTTAAATCTTTCAAATGGTGACACTGCAGATTTCACCGATATGTCAGAATATGTCTACCATAATCTTCACTACATCATCCAAACTAATTTTATCAACGGGTACCACCCAATTATTTGATTCTCGAGCCCACTTAAGGGCTTCCCTGAAAAGGATGTTAAACTTCTGATAGTCGATGGTCATTTCAAAGAGCAATTTCAGCCTAAGCCCTATAAGTTGGTTCATAACGCTCGGTAACTCTATGTCTCTTCCTTCGGACCTAGTATGAAAGGAAATATAAGCCCACATAAGGAGTTATAGAGCTCGATCGACGAAATATTTAGGGTGTAGGAGAAAATATGGGCAAACTTTGAGTGGTTTGAATTAAAATATAGGTATGATTACTCAGAATAATTTGGGTAAATGTGTCAAATTCTAGATAATTTTCTAGGAAGACGACATTTTTATGGGTTGGAAGTCGGTTGTGGGTGATGTTGGGTTTTAGGATTAGCTGGTGGGGAGATGATACCCCTATCAATTTGACCCTGGATTACATTCTTATGGTGGAAGCACTGATCAGTAGTATGGTCGATAGACTTGTGAGAATTGCAATCGACATTTGTTTTGATGTTTTTGGGAAGTGGGTTTGGTAATGGACGAGGGTCTAGAGGTTTCATAAGATTTTGTCTTAAGAAATCTTGGTATACGTAAGATAAGGGAGCATAGAGCTCGGTGTATTCCTTTCTGGTGGGGTTAGGGCGAATTTCTAGCACCCAAGAGGTTATTAGTTAGGAGATATTATTGATGGTTGAGACTGTTGCATTGGCAGGCTTCCCATACTTTCTGGGAGTCAACTGTTCGCATACTTTCCTGGCTCGGCTTCTGTCTTGGTAATACTTTCTTCAATCTTTACACACGCTTCCTAAAGGGCTCGAAAGTGTGGGTAATACTGACCTCCCATAGTTTCTTTGAAATGGGGTACGAAATTCATCTTTCTATGTGAACTTGTTCTTTTTGGGAGGGTCAGCTGGTCATCGTGGAAGCTTTATCTCTCCACCTTTTCTATGAAGATGCTAATAATTTCTCCAGGGTTCTCCTTGAGAAGCTTTAGATCACGGCGTGTAACCTCTATTTCTTTATTGTACTTGTACTATGACATGAATTCCTGGGAAACATCATCCCAACTGCGGATTCTAGATTCCTAGAGATATAGGAACCAACGAAGAGTGTTGTTCTTTAAAGTCTGTTGGAACGTCCGGGCCATTATATCTTCAGAGGCACCAAGGAGTGTCATGTCTCGGTGATAGCTCCAAAGGTGAACAATTGGGGGTCCGCTGCCCCTCAACTTCTTAATGGCTATCATCTTAAATTTCTCTAAAAATCTTACTTTAGGGTAGGGAGACATGTGAATGATGTCCATGTAGTTCCTGAATATCTTAACTTGGTCAAACTGCTTTGATAGTAGCTTTCAGTATTCCTTGACCTTATTCAGCTCTTCCTCTTTGGAATTAACGGGTACTGGAAAGTTAGCCCCTTGTTAGGTAAGGTTTGGCATAAGGAGCTGAGCTAGTGGTGGCCCATCGGCAGGCGGGATACGTGGAACATGTTGATATTCTTTCGGTACCCAAATAGGTTCGAGAGCGGGTGGACCCATGGCACGAGGAAGAGAACGTATGGATATTCGAGAATTTGGGATAGGTTTGGTTGTATCTCATTAATCTCGATTTAAGGGCTGTTAATTATGGCACTGAGTTGGACTAAAACTGCCTTCAGATCAGGTTGTATGTTTGGTACTTAATATCGTTTTCCATAAAAGACCGATGAAGGTAGATTTCAGACTCAGAAAAAGTTACAGGGGAACTGATGGAGCTTCGAGGCGGTTTGACGAAAGATCGAAGACAATAGGGAGTTAGGCCAAGAATCGGGTATGCGATTGACCTGAGAAGGAAAAAGATTCCAATTTATTTTAAAAAGGGAAAGGGAATTGTTTAAAAAGAGGAAAATGTTTTTGACATTTTTTCTAAAAAGGAGGAAAAATGTTTCTGGCACTTTTGGTAAAAAGGAGGAGAAATACTTTTGGTATTTCGATTTCTTGAGAAAGAAGAGGAAAAACGAGAGAAGATTCTCAGCATGGTTAATATTATTATTATTATGTTTTAATTCATATTAGGTTTACCTAAATGCAAATGAAATTCCAAATAGGACCCGAGCCTGGGAAAATTGGGTTTGAAAAATAGGTAAGATAGGGTTTGACTTGTTTCCAGCCTCATGGATAGGATCCTATTTTAAAAAAAAATGACAAAATCGCGTGAAAATTTAGACAGCATGCCAACCCGGCATTTTGAGAGAGTTTCGTGTGGTAACTAGCAAACCAAATATAAATGTCCTAGGAATGACACCTATACGAGATTTATGCAGTTTTTGGGTTAGTGGAAAGGCTCCCCATTTGGCATAACTTCCACGATATACTTCTTGATTTTTAGGGCAATCGGGGTGTGTGAACAAGCCATTTGATATAACCAAGTGTACGTGAATTGCCACACTATATACCTCATGGGGACAAAAATGTGTGAGAGAGAATTTTATATACTCGACGTACGTAGATGAGTTCCCTACTATATACCTCCCTTCATGAGTTCGATCAAGAGGTACGATGCGGGGGGAACCATTCGATATACGTCGAAGGTACTTGGCCAATGGAAGGTAAGAGTCACATTTCTTAAGATAACTACAACCTGCTGGACCAGCACCCATCACAAAGTGACCCACGGTACGGGACAAAATTTTGGTCAATAGTCATGCTCTTGGTGATGTAGTGTGGAAAATATATGATTCTTGATTAGTATATTATGGAGTCAGTCTTTTATTTGACATGATGAGCACTATACTAATAAGGAAGAATGTATAAGTATCATCAAAATTAAACTTATCATGGAGCACAAAGATTGTACTAAGCATGGATACATGTGAGTGAGTGAAGTGTGAATATCTATAAGTGAGTGTGTGGTAGTGAACCTAAGCATGGATCAACTACAAGAGGCGTATGATATGTGCAAGTGAGCATGGATATATACAAGTATGATAAGTGGAGGTATGTTTTAGTCAAACCTAAGCATGGATATTATAAGTGATGTGTGCAACATGTGGATATAAGTGTGAGTAGTGTGAGGTGTACATGGAAGATATTTATAAGTGAGTGATAGTAAACAGTGAGTGAAAGTGATAAGTGAGTGATAGGTGATATAAGCATGATATAAATATTAAAAAAAATAAATAGAGGAGAAAAGGAACATATAGGTAGGTGCATAAGCACACATGCAGAAAAATGATAACACCCATGAAAATAGAGTTTATCCTTCTTCTGATAAGTATTCCCCAGCAGAGTCGCCATTGTGCCCATCCCCAGTTCCTCCTTCGTCCTTGGGGTTTCGTTGCTCACGCGCACGGCTCGAGGTAGAGAAGAAGAATGTCTCGCACCCTTTCTAGAAGCTCTTCAGCCATCGTCGGTGAGAGGTGATGTAAAGAGATAGAGTCGCCAGCCTATTTTTCACAAACAGGCAAAAGAAATGTTTTCACCTCGAGATAACGGCATCAAATATGTACTAATGCTTGAGAAACCAATTAGTTCAAAGGTTCTAGGGCTAAGTTATGGAATGGGAAGGTTTTAGGCACCCATCCTGCCCTTTCGGTCTCTCATGGACATGTGTTATTATTCTCCTTAATAACTCTGTCAAGTGTGTGCGTGTATATATAAAATGAAGAATGGAATTACTCGATTTGCATCATGGAGAAAGGCGAAGTGAGGTTATCCGTAGGAGTGTTCCCACAATAGTAAAAAAAATATAATGTGTGTGCTTATCGGTATATCGATCGTTATGGTGAAACGATAATATCTGTTAGATAAAGCTCAAATAAGAATGACCAATATAATGTATACAAATAATATATCAATAAAAGTATGAACAGAGGACTCGAGTCGCTGGTGTTGACCTAAGACGCCTACGTGGCCTTAAAAGGCATCAAAGTCCACGTAGTTCGCATGTAATACGAGGGTGGAGTTTATCCCATAAATCAAACCGTAGATTTTATTTAGATGTGTGTGTTTAGAAAAAGGATGTTTTGATTTGAGAAAATGTGGTGAAGAATCCCATTTGGAGTTTATGAGCAAACCCCCTTTTTGTTTTTGGATTTTTTATAGAAAATATGTTATATGCAATACTACTAATAAAAAGTGAGATTATTAATATGTGTGGACTAACAAAAATGAAGTATTAAAGTAAGGATTAGATAACTAATGAGAAAATAAGGAAATTAATAGAGAGAGAATAATATTTGGACCTTTTTTGGAAACTTAAAGGTTGATCTTAATTGTTGAAAAGGTTGTCCTTGAAAGTGGATGGATGTGCTAGGAGTAGAGGAAAAGGATTTTTTCTAAATTATGTGTGAAAGGGATGGAAATGGAATGTGGAGGAAAGATTTCAATAGAGAAACCACGCTGACTTTGAGAGAATGTTGCGAAGATCACTGAGATGGATATTTCTGAGGCCTCTCTCAAGGTGAGCTCATGCTATCCTTATTTATGGTTTAGGGGATACCGATTAGCATTGTACTTGACCTGCCTATCGGCAGGCATCCCCATACACACTACCGATAGGCAGAGAAATGGGTTTGCCATTTGGCAACTTCATGCAGATTTTTTAAAAAATGGTCTTAAAACGCAATTCGTAAGTCCGAATCGCGCATGGGGCATACCGTTGGAAAGGGTTTTCAGACCCCTTTAATAATTCATTGGTCCCTTCTGGGTTCGGGAGTTGATTTTGGTCAAATGGGGCTCGGAAGTGTCCGGCAGTCTTTTGGACAGCAAATCCCGAGAGGAAAATGGATTGTTCGTCCGAACCGTAAGGCCAATTTGTTCAAGAGATGGACCGTTGGAAAGGGTATTCAGAGAACATCATAGATTCATTTAGTCTCATTTCGTTCGGAGAGTTGACATTGGTCAAACGGGGCCCCAAAGCGTTTAGTGACCCTTCAGAGTAAAACGGGTCCTTCGTTCGTACTTTAAGGCTGAGTTTTCACACGAAGAAGACTATTAGAAAGATGATTGAGAGACCTTCGAAAATTCATTCAGCCTTGTCCAAGATGAAGAGCTGACGGGAATCAAACGGAGCCCGAGAGTGCCCAATTGCCTCTATATCAGTTTTCGGGGGAAAACAGACTATTCGTCTGAACCGTAAGGCAAATTCGCGCACGGGAAAGACCATTGGAAAGTAGATTCAGATCCCTTCGATAATCCATTGAGATTTCTCTCGGGTGAGGAAGTTAATTTCGATCAAAATAGGGCTCGTGGGTGCCCGGTGGCCTCAAAATCATTTTTCGATAGTAAAACGAACCGTTCGTCTGAACCATCAAGACGATTTGTGCACGAGGCGGACCGTTGGAAATGGTACTCAGAGACCTTTGAAGATTCATTGAGCCTTCGCTCTGAAAGTTGATCAGAATCAAACGGGGCTCAAGGACACCCGGTGGCCTCTAGATTGGTACTCGGATTATCACCTAAGATTCTTTGGGGAAGGAGGAAGCGCTAGGGACCTAAGGAGAGTCTTAGGAAGTTCCTAGAATATGGTGTCTATATCATTCGTTTATGTTTTACTCCCCCATCCATTTGTACGAAATACCTGTAAAATAAGAGAGGCATACAAAAGTACGAAATACTCGCCAAAAAGGTTAGTAGTATAAATATGGGACATATTCGGTCTAAATACACTGCACGGGACCATATAAATATCAAAATTAAGGAAATAAATATGAAATATTTATGTCTAATCACTACCATCTCTTCCACCTTAATAATATCGCTCGTCTCAAACATGGGGTAATCACCCGCGCCAATGAGTTAAAGGACAATTGCTCACTAAAACCATAGCCAAATTACTTAATATGAGATCCCCTAACTGCTCCCTCCGTACAAAGCTAGCTAAGCCATGATCTGGTTGAACACAAATCACCCCCTCATTTCTTCTTACCTGAAGTCATTCCTTTATACCACATTTACCCGAATTAATGAAGGATTTAATATTTTTAATACCCAACAAGGAGTTTTCATAACACACCTCTTTCCTTCCACTTAATCTGTTGCTTCCCAAAGAAGACCCCAAAGAAATTATTAGAGATATATCATTGGGCATTCTGTTCCATGTAATCCTCCGACAAAACTCCTTTAAAAGCTCTTGACTCTGATTTCCCAACACCGCCATCCTTTTTATAAACAACATGTATACCCTTTCTAGTGGAGAGTCTCGTCTTCTTAACCTGTACCTGAAAATATTTAGAATTAACCCCCTTTAATTTATTGAGGCATGGCTCCCCATAAGGGGCATAATAGGGGTTGCGCATGTTATCAAATGCTTTACATCCCATATAAGTTTTTCATGGAATGAATAATGGCCTCCTCCTTGCACTGACCAACATATTCCACCTTTACACCAAGACCCATATCCACAACATTCCTTCTTTTCATTATCCTCCATGAACCCGTGTTTCCCTCTACATGATCCGTCCCACTCACAAGTACCAGTCTGACTTCTCCAGTCTCCACTGCCGAGGAAGCACCATCGCCAGGCGGCCCAACACAGCCCTCATCAGCTGTGGTCCCCGAGCCCTTACATGTAGTGTCCAGCCATCCTTCACCACCATACAGCCTACCCCAGGACAAAAATGCCATGGTTTAGCACTACATCCTCATTAACTTCCAAAGAGGAAACACCCTGAGTAGCAGATACTCCCTAAGCAAAGGCCAAAATTACCATGCACTGTGTAGCAACCTCCTCCTGTGATGCATTGCCAATCTTCTTACTCGAACAACTCTGAGACCCATCATGTGCTATTATGCCATGATTTATACCCAAACTAGAGGAAGGCTATATCTCCACTATGGCAGACTGCATAAAAGGAAGCTTGGATTTTACCTTACAGCACTTCGTTCTCAACCCTCTCCAACTGACTCTCATTATATAAAAAATTTCGAGAAACGTCATTCCTATCTACCTCAGTAGATGCCATCTCTCCCAAGCACTAGGTAGCTTTCAAACTAGTAGCCAACCTTGCATGAAATTACTTCCCCTTCTTCGTCCCAACACTATCACCTCTACGGTAGGAGTGTGAATTTTGGGAACGAAACGAAATAAAATTGATATGAAATTGACACGGTCTTTAGTGTTCGGGTCGTGTTCGGGTCTGGGTTTTTGGACCCGCCATCGGGTTGTATCGTGTCCGTGTCCAATTTCTATCACGTAATTGACTTGATAAGGACCCGAGAAATGACACGATAGTGACCCAATTAAGGATACGATATATATCCTAGGTAGATCCACCATTGACCGCATTTAGACCCATTATCAACCCACCATCTAGACCCACTATTTTTTTTTTAATTCCTCACTAATTGGTCTATTCATGTTCATGCTGGGTCGGCTCTAAACGTTTTTAATCGAATCATATTTACTTATCGTGTCGTGTCATATTTTTAATGCATTGTGTTTGGGTTAAAAAAAGACGCTATCGTGTCATGTCGTGTTCGGGTCCACTAATTTCTTATCGGGTCGGGTCGTATTTTTACACAACCTGTTTTGCCACCCCTACTCCATATTAGCAGAAGCCAAAATCTTCTGTCCGAGTGGGTAGCTCAAAGACCAACCCACCGGATTTAATGGTCACTTTTTTTTGGAACTCGACCAATTGTTTTTATTAGAATATGTAGGGGTGTGTATGGTTCGGTCGGTTCGGTTTTCACCAGTTTTTTTTAGCCGAACCGACCTTTTCGGTTTTTGGATTTAACGGACCGAACCGAGCCGAAACGGGTTGAAGAACCGAACCGAACATGGTCGGTTTTTTACAGGGCCGATTCGGTTTATCCATCGATTTTTGAGAGGGTCAGTTTAATACAGTCCGGTTCGATTTTTTCATTTTTTTAATAAAAAAAATATTTTCTTAACTTTTTTTTTACATTTTAGTTGGTTTCATTTTTCCTTTTACATTGAAATTTTAAAATACCCACTTTCACTTTCCAGTACTGTTTATTTCAAAATATTTTGCAGTATATATTTTTTTTCACTATATCATATATAACATGTTGTACTCCACTACAAAATTTATTGATTTAGGGGCTGATGAGACAACCATCAATAATAAGCATACTAACTATCTTAATGAAATTGTGTGTACTTTTCATATCCAGATGTTCTGGAGTACACAAGGAGCTGATGAGACTACCATCAATATAGTCTATATGTTGTTTTTTTCAGGATATGTTGCTCCTCTTTATATGCTCCCTTTTATATGTTGTTTATATGCAATAGAATTCTGTCATAAATAAAAACAACCCAAAAAGTCTCAAAATATAAATAAGTCCAAATCAAAATTACATTCCCAAAGTCATAACAAGTCCAAATCAAAAAGTTCCAAAGTCTAAATAAATTACATTCCAAATATAAAATGTAAATGTCTCAAAAAGTCCCAAACATCCTAAAACAAGCATCCAATCTAAACATCAGCCTTCAATGTCTTTTTCTATGTTTTGGCATCCCAATAACTCTGAAAAATAAAACAATAAAATATTAGTGTGTTAATAGTGAAATAAAAAATCACACGTATTTATGGAAACTAAAATATCAGTGGGTTAATAGTGAAATAAAAAAAATTAGAGTGTATTTAGATCCAAGCTAAAAAAACGTATATATGAAAACTACTCTGATATAACATTTAATCTAAAAAACTATGAAAAAAATCTGTCAACACAAGAAGAAAACCCAACAATTTCACCCACAAGAAGATGTAAACTTATCATAATCAAATTAAAACAACACAGCAATTTCAATAGATACTAATTGAAACACAGAAGTAAACAACTGAACAATTGTCTGAACAATTCAACACAACAATTTCAATAGGGCCTAACTTCATCTTCAACTAAACTCAGGTTATTTATTATAGGGCCTAAACTAGGGCAATTTTCAACACACTAATTTCAACTAAACACAACAATTTCAATAGGGCCTAACTTCATTTTCAAAAAAATCAGAACTAAACAACTGAACTTATACTCAAACCTTGATGAATTTTAGATTTATATACTGCATGTTATTTATTATAGATATAACAAATCAAACTAAAAAATCCAGGGCTCAAAATAAAGATCTGAACAATCATAACAAACTAAAAAAATTCAACAAGTGTCTAAAGATCTTAACAAAAGATTAAAACCTAAGCAAAGAAATTGGAAAGGGTCTAAAGATCTTACCAACCGTGAGAGAGAACAACATTAGATAGGACAGCAGACCACGGGATTTGGACGGCGGAACAAGGGATTTGGACGGCGGACCACAGCGTATCACAGCAGACCACAGGTTGGTTCAGGTACAAAAGCTTGCGGTTGGTTACTAATGAAAACCGTGAGAGAAGAGAGAGTATGGCAAGAGAGAGGTTGGAGAGAAATGAAAGGCGGCTCCTAAGGTTTTTTGAGTTTAGAAATTAAGTGTGTGTTAATAAAATGAGTGTGTCAAACGGTGTGTGTCAAACGGTGTGTGTTATAGTTATATCATATAAGAATAATTATAAAATTAAACAAATATGAATCGGTTCGGTTCGGTTCGGTTCAAATCGAATTTTTTAAAGCCAAAATCAAATCGACCCGTAAAAAAACTCAGAGCGAAATTTTTCAGTCTGATTTGATTTTATCGATTTGTCAATTTGATCGGTTTTTCTGCACACCCCTAAGAATATGTGCGCACTTAAGTTCCTCCCCCGAATGAGTAGCTTTATCGATGAGTAGAAAGACTTTATCAATGAGTAGAAAGCATCCACACCTATTACCAATCGCTTGAAACAGTTTCACCCCCCACAGATGGAGGGGAAGTCCCATCACTCGAATCCATTGACTTTTCTATCACCGATAACTTTTGGAACAACACTCCAGTGGGTGGCAGTGATCTAAACAAAGAGGGACCCCGTAAAAAGCCAATTTTTCTTTTTTAAAATCCTCACTGCTTTTCTCTTTGATGAAAAAACAAAGCAAACTAGAGACGACCCCAAATAATGAATCACCATCCCGCCCATTTGTTTACAGGTGCAATCTCTCCAATGACAGAGGTCCGCTTCCTTCCTAGGTTACCAACATGGCCCACCAAGGCTTGTCGAACAAGCATGAATAGTCTACCAAAGAAAATTCGGCCTTCAAAGAACGATTCGCTTACACATTAGTGGGCGAAAAATTACAAGGTTCGATAGAGGCAACTTGTAGATTTGTTTTTATATTCATCTTCCCCATCATACCACACAGCACAGAATCATTCCAGTCTCACATTTACATTTTTTATGCAAATATGAGTTTCGACATTGTTTTGTGTTAATCTTCGGGGGAATTACCCATAATGTTTTGTGTTAATCTTTGGGGGAATTACTCCAGTTAATCGACTGAAAATGTTATACAAAAAAAAAAAACATTGAACAAAGTTTTTTCACACGCACACAGAGGAGGAAAGTATACAAAAATCACTCACTCAGTAATACCTCTCCTTTCTTTACTATTTTTACTAGACAAATCATTTTTACTTTTTTTGCCATAAGTTGAATTATTATATATTTGTACATAGTTAGTTTGTTAACGGTTAGTTAGTTATTAACTGAGCTGTCAGTTACTTAGTAGTTATAGGTTATTTGTAACTAATATCTTTTACTTTTATATATAGCAGTGTCTTGTAACCATTTGGCTAAGATATTGAATGCAATCTTATTCTTCAATAATTCAATTTGGTTTCAGAGCTATAATTTCTATTCTTACCCAAAGTTCACCATTGTTTCTTCTTTTATCATGAATTCCTCTAAAAAAATACATCAACCGTCAATTCCGCCATTCTGATGGCCAAGGCCTTAACCTTGTCTCACAAGAATTAACTAGAGATAACTATGACTCCTGGAGTCGTGCAATGCTTATTGCACTTTTTATAAAAAACAAGATTGGTTTCATTGATGGATCACTTACCAAACCTCAAGGTAATGATCTTAATCTTCTCAACTCTTGGTTTCAAAACAGCAACATTGTCATTTCATGGATCTTGAATTCCATTTCTAAAGAAATTTCTGCCAGCGTCGTTTACTCTGAATCTACATATGGGATATGGTTGGATATCAAGGATTGCTTCCAATAAAGAAATGGCCCTAGAATCTTTCAATTATGTCGTGAATTGATGAACCTCATTTAAGATCAACAATCTGTGAGTGTTTATTTCACAAGATTGAAAATAATTTGGGAGGAGTTAAACAACTATTGACCAATTTTCACTTGTGTAAAGTGCACATATGGTGGAGTTAAAGACCTCGCTTATCATCATCAAATGGAATACATCATGTCATTCCTCATAGGATTACATGATTCGTTTACACATATTCGTTGTCAACTTCTTCTCATGGACCCTCTGCTATCTATTAACCAGGTTTTTGCTCTTGTATATCAAGAAAGAAATCAAAGAAATATTGGTGCCATGTTAATACTGTTATTGATTTCGCAAATACTATGGCATTTGTTGCTAAAAATGATAATTCTGAAAATTTCAATGGAAATTATCATTTCAATAATCATGGAGGGCACATAGGAAATTTCAATAATTCTGGACATTTTAATTCTACAAATTACAAAGGGCAGAAGAAAGACAGGCCCTATTGCACACATTGCAAACTACATGGACATGAATTGAAAAATGTTATAAGTTCCATGAATATCCACCTGGACTTCGATCAAGAGAAAGGGAGAACTGGTGTCAATCAAGTTTCAAATCATTCAAATCTGAACTCTGAGATCCAATCTCATTATCAAAGAAATATCGAAAGTTTCATTCAAAATCTCAACAATGATTAATATCAGACAGTGTTCTAAAAGGCATGCCTAGGCTTGAGGATTGGGAGAAACATCCCACCTTAAGCTTTTTATGCCTTATTCTTGATAAAAGACTTATGGCGCACATTTTTTTAAAACAAAAATACTTTAGTGAAACGATATTACCTTTTAAAGACTTTTTCTTAAAATCAGACCAATATCTCATTCAAAACAATCAAAAGACAAATGGTATCTCTGTCTCTCATCCAAAAAAATGAGCGTTTTTTTGTTTTTCCTTAGTATTTAAAAAAATAGTAATTTAGTTTGCATATATTCAGACATATTTTAAGCTATATACCATTTTAGTATTTTTTTTTAATAGCCTTGTTATAGTTAAAAATGTTAAAATATATTAAAAATTTCTAAACTTCTTTTCACGTGTTTTTACGCCTAAGGCATGCCTAGGCTTCTAAGGCTTAAGTCTTGGACTCGGCTCCTCGATTACCCGCCGCATTTTTTAGAACCTTGATATCAGAAGTTGTTGCCAATGGTCTCCAATCACCTTGCTACACTGAAAATCCATCTACTTCTTATACCACATATATCAGTTTCTTAGTTTCTTTAAATCCCATCTTTTCATCTATTCAATATTGGATAGTTGATTTCGGAGCCACTCAACATATAAACGTTCAAATGCTAATGTATTTTTCTCATTAAGACAAATTCCAAATTTAAGTATAACCCTCCCTGATCATACTCAAATACAAGTTAGTTTTCATGGTGATGTTGAACTCAACTCCATGATAACTCTCAATAATGTGTTATATGTTCCACAATTCAAACTTAACCTTCTATATATCAGTGCTCTTACCAAAGATTCAAAGTTCACTATTACCTTTCTTCCCGATTCCTTTCTTGTTCGGGATCACAACAAGAGAATGATTGGCGAGGATAAAATCTTTGAAGTCCTCTATGTGCTCCAAACTGATGACTCCTTAACTCAAATGTTCATTCCTTCAATATTTATTTTAATTCTTACAAATAATGTGTCTGCCAACACTTGGCACAACATACTTGGTCATTGTTCTTTTGAAAGATTGAATGTCTTACAAGACTAGATATGTTGTGGTGTTACCAAGTATAATAAAGAAATTTCTTATTACATTTTTCCATTAGCTAAGCAAAGAAGATTATATTTCCCTTTTAATAATCACTTATCTCATTCTACTTTCGATTTGATTCATTGTGACATATGGGGCTCTTATCATATTTCATCACATTTTGGTCAATAATACTTCTTGACTTTAGTAGATGATTGTAGCAAATTTACATGGATCTTTCTACTCAAACAAAAATCAGATGTTACTTCCCTTATTCCCAAAATTTTCAACACGGTTGCCACTCAATTTAAAACTACCCTTAAGGTGTTCAAATCTAATAATGCTCAAGAATTACTTTTTAAGGGATTCTTTCAAGAAAAAGGAGTTTTACATCAGTTTTCTTGTGTTTAAAGACCCCAAAAAACTCTGTTGTTGAGAGAAAACACCAACATCTCCTCAATGTGGCTAGAGCACTCTATTTTCAATCAAGACTCCCAATTTCCTTCTGATCTAAATGTGTCCTCACTGCTGCCTTTATCATAAACATAACTCATTCTCATATACTTTAACACAAAACACCTTATGAACTTTTGTACAACCTTGTTCATGATTATTCTTCCTTTCGAGTCTTTAGTTTTCTTGCATATGCTTCCACTTTTATAGCTCATTAAACAAAATTAAAACATAGGTCTCAAAAATTTATTTTTCTTGGGTATCACCCAGGTGTTAAAGGCTACAGACTATATGATCTATCTTCTAAACAAATTTTCATATCTAGAGATGTTATTTTTAATGAAAATATCTTCCCATTTCATGCCATTGTGCCTTCTGACACACTCATTGATCCTTTTCCTTAATTTTGTCTTACCAAATCCATCAATTACCTCATTTTCACTCATTCTAACACCACTACACCAAATACTTATGATATTACACGTGATAACAATATGATCCATACAAGTCCTTCGTCATCTCTTCCCAACCCTCCTCTTCGGAGATCATCTAGACCCATACATCCACTTTCTTATGTAAAACTGCCAATTCTCCAAAAACTTCATTCCCTCTTTATCCAATTTCTAATCATATCTCATGTGATTCTTTTGCTCCCTAATATAAGCATTTTGGCATGACAATATTAAACAATATTGAACCTCAATTTTACCATCAAGCAGTTAAATTCCCTCAATGGAATATCGCTATGAACACTGAATTATAAGCATTATAAGCAAATAACACATGGACTATTGTGTTACATCCTGCCTAATTAAAGCCCAGGTCAGTCCTAAATTAAATTAAAACAGGTTTCTGAGTTGGTTCATTCTTAGTATCAATGTCGAAAACTTTTTAATTACTAATCACCTAAGTGAAATTAGACCTGTGCCAAATTTTATCTTTCATTAACCCAAGAATAATACTCACGCGGCAATCATTAAACATGCAAACTATATAAAAATTCAAACCATCATGCAATAAATCCAAAATAATCCAAAATTGAATATCTGAAAAAAAATAATGGATAACATGTCCCAATAGAGAGTACTAAAATGAGATCCTACACTAGATCAGAAAGAATTAATCCTCTATGCAAATTCCTGCCAGCCTCCACAATGCTGCAGCTACAAGTCCCTAAACTAAATCCTCATGTCTGGCATCCCTATGGCTGGACACCTAAAAGGATTTCGAAAATATTTTGATAGCAAGAGTTAGTAATCAAAATGTTTGGAAAATATTTAGTAAGTGATTATCATAGTAAAATGAGTTATTGTTTACACATGTTAAGATTTTATCTACAACCTCTTGAGTTGCCTCACCCCTCCTATATAGTGCACGCATAACGCCCCATACTTAAGCTACATAACTGTATTTCCCAAACTAATTGACTATAGTATCCAACCGAACTTATCTATGCGACTAAGTTCCCATACCGCCCACTTAATATGTAATAGTAACCATATCTCATGATATATATACTTATATAATTGTTCACACTTTGTTATCTTTAACTGATTTATAATTAAGTTTTCCTACTTAATTTTCTTTTAGATTTAATCACGGTATCCCATTATCTACTTACTCGCATAAGTAGATTATTAATACAGTATACATTTCACACACAATATATACTTATAAATTCATTCATTAATAATATGCCCTCTAAACACACGTCAATGACTCTTGGTTCGGAATAGTCCATCGACCCTAAGTAAAAGTATTCGTTCGGAATGTCACCTAGACCCCAAGTTCATTTCAGGTAGTGGTTCAGAAAAATCACCTCGATCCCACTAATGAAATTTTATATATAGATTGTTTCGAAATTCTTTCATCATGACCCCAAATCATTATTCCCATATATTAGTTCGGAATCCTACCTCGACCCTAATATAGGCAAATATACTTTAGGTATTACCTCCACCTAAGCATCTATATAATTCAGTATGTATACACATAACCTAATAATCATGCTCGTACGTAACATTTATCTCGGATATTCACCGTACTCTTTAAAGTATACTAGTTCAGAATCCTACCTCGACCCTAGTATAATCAAATGTGCTTCAGGTATTCGATCCACCTAAGTATTTATATAATTCAGTAGGTATACACACAACCTAATAAAATGCTCGTACATAATATTTATCATGGATATTCACCGTACTCTTTAGATCATACTAGCTCGGAATCCTACCTCGACCCTAGTATAATCAAATGTACTTTAGGTATTCACTCCACCTAAGTATTTATATAATTCATTATGTATACACACAACCTAATAATCAGGCTCGTACGTAATATTTCTCCCGGATATTCACCATACTTATTAATTTATGATTTATCTCACTAATGCATTTAAATTGAGTATTCACACAACTCTAAGGGCCCTAGTTACCCCTCTATTCATTTCAGTAGTTAAGAAAACTCTAACCTACTGGTATACTCCTTGGAATGGCATTTACTATCTCCGTAACTCAAATCCCAAATTGTCGATGCACTGCTCGATTAGTTTATCCTCGTCGATCTGTCTCTTCAAATCTTGCACTCAATGATTATAATGGACCCCCACTATACACCTACTGGTACTCTCTAAGTCCCTGCATAGGTATAATATCATCACTTAGGTTCCCTCAAGCGTCGACAATCAAATAGAAGTCAACCAATAAAAGAACCCAAAATCATCTTGGGTCGATCGATCGACATTCGTAGGTCAATCGATCGACTCCATCGATCTATTGATGTTCAAGGGTCGATCGATTGATCGAGCAGTGACAGGCGCAGTTCTTCTTATTCTTCATGCATTTTTCACCATATTCAATTATCGAACTCACATGATAATCCATCAAACTTGAAACCAATGATACTAAACCATTCCTACATACTTTAGGATGATTTCCAACGATTTAAGAATCATAAATCTTCATAATTTAGTCCAGAATAATTCAAATCTTCTAATCACTCAAGAACCCTAATAATATGTTCTTCCCATATTTTAAATCATAAATCCAAATTAAATTTGTTTTAATTATCAAGTCTTCTATGACTTTAAATCCTCTATAGGTCTAAATCATTCTACATGCAAATCCCTAATCATGATGCATTTTATTCAATTCTTTTTCTCCAAGAATATTTATCAAATCATATTATTCATAAATCCTACTCATGGATATTATAACTCAGTTCAATTTGAAAATAAACACTTGCCTTATTCATAGATGATCTGATTTCGTGATTGTTGTTGGTGATTGATTATCTTTCTCCTCCAATCTTCGTTCCCAACTAATTTGTGGTGCAAGAACCCCTTGAATCCTTCATCAGTTCTTCTTTAGGCTTTGAGAATTATTTCTCTCTTCTCTCTAATGGCTTTTGAGTGTTTTTCTCTCCTCTATCCCTAGACTTCAACTCTTATAATCTAATTTAGAGTTTGTAAATTCGTAGGTCTCCTCACCCGCATATGCCAAAAGACTAAAACACCCCCGTATGGTCCCAATTTAGCCCAAAAATACCCCAGTACTCGACTAGTACCCCCGGGTATACCATTTTGACTATTTCGACCCTTATGAACTCATCTGTGACCTCTAAATTATCATTTGAGTCACTTAAATATATTTCTCATTTCTCACCTCAAAATAGTCTACGCGCGACTCTCGGTGAGACAATAACAAATACATCCATATCACTCAATATGACGTATATCAAATTTACTATCAGTATTTACTATTCACACACATAGTAAATCTCATAACATAATATTAATCAGTCTCTATCTCTCAATGAATATTTAATCATCACATTTATTATTTAATCACATTAAATTAAGTCACACCTGTAATTTAACTAAAACGTATTTTTCCAATTAACTTTTCAATTATTAAATCATAAATACGTAGAAATACGGGGTATTACATACTCCCCCCTTACAAAGGAATTTCGTCCTCGAAATTAGGACAAGATCGGTACTAAAAATTAGGGTCTTTAATATCACGACATCCTCTAGTACCCAAATTCAAATCATAATAACATAAGGTTTACTCCACTATACACTCGCTAGTGGTGGCCACCTATCAAAAGGCTTAATCACTGTAGTCTCAGATCATCAACAAGCTTTATCAACTCACTACGTACTGATACATTCCATGAGTCATGTGATCTCAATACTAACTATATCATTTCCATACTGGGAAAAGGTCACACATCCCTAAGTTTGTGGTTCACAATAAACAAAAGCCACCCACAATAGTTGGTAGTACACTCTACTGTTTAACAACGGACTACAAGTCACAGTCAGTCCAAAAATATGGTTATCCCCTCATTTCTAATAAACTAGAGGGTGAACAACAAGGCTTTCTACCCAAAACCTCAAAAGTACTTTGTGCATAATGAACATGTACGAGTTATTACACACAACTAAAAAATTGGTAATTTCTCCCCTCAATTACCCTACAAGTCACCAAACTCACTACTAGCATTATCCCGCGTAATAAACCACCTATCGTCTATCCATTGTCTATAGGTGATACAATATGCCCAAAATAAAACTTCATCCCCATCGCTTCCTGATAATCCCTATCAGAGGTGGAATAGCAGGATCTCATCTTGATTCACAATAATATTGGGTGGCACCTCGCACCGGTGCAATCATTCTTTTTAAGGAAAGAAAAGATTTCTTCATCTAGATCAATTCATTCTACACACTTGAAGAAATTCTTAACCTTGTCACGACTTGGCATCCCACTAATGAAATTATATAGTCTTCCTACCCATTCCATCACTGGAAATTTCAGACTTGTTACCAAGTTTCTGGTTGCTTCTCTCAAGTCAATTTTTTTCCATCCCTGAGTGATGTACCTAGAGACAATCTCACAATAAATCACCCACCAAAAATTCCCACTTATAATATTTCACATTAAGTGGTACTATATACACCCCTTTCTTCCTTGGAGTATACTAACATTATAGTCATGTGCAAGCCACTCTTCAACACTAATTCGAGTAAGGATTCGCTTTACTTTCTAACAATAATTTGGTATCCTGTTTATCAAGAGATATCTTTTAAAAGGATTTTCACAGCCTTTCAACCCATCTTGGGTGTGCTATATCTCGTTGCACATATATGCTTGAATTATCGTCTTTCTCATAAGACGTTCGATTCATTATACCATTCGAACTTGTTGATATTTGTCCCTCAGGCATATTCTCAGGCATAATTTGCATGCCCTTCTATCTTGGACGAATTTTGAAAATCCAACAAATCAAGGCACCCATACACCCTATAATCCGTGGCTACTTGCATAAACATCGCAAACGTCCCATACGTAACACACTTTTCTTAAAATTTTCCTTGCATTCTTGTCTTGGTTATATAACTTGGGTATTCTCAATCACCCAATAACCTATAATCGAATTCTTCTCGACATTATCCCACCCTTCAACTCCTAGTGAGAAAACATTTCAATGCCTTTCTACAACACTATCGGCTCCACTAGACTTTATAATAGCTCTCACCTCACAGTCACTTCACCAAATCTGTCGGATTATCCCGGTCATTGACCTTGACAAGTTTGACTCGTCAAGGTCAATAACCGAGACAATTATGGGAGTGACAACATTTACTATCATGGACTTGTAACGGTCAATGACTGTGACAAGTTCAATAGACTTGTCACAGTCATGTCACGGGCCTTAACCTTGACAAGTTTTGTCATGGTTAAGGACCATGACAAACCCGTGACATTTAATAAAAAATTGTCACGGTCAATCACCGTGACACGTCCGTGATAAGTTTCCTTTGTCACGAACTTGTCACGATCAATGTTCGTGATAATTCTGGGCAAAATTAAAAAAAATCTGATGGGAAGTATGGCCACTGCAAATATACATTCAAAACATCACGATATAATAATGTCAAAACATCACGATTACATTCAAAGCAATATGCATCACGATATAATCTGAATATAATTCAAATGTAACAACTTAAAATAATTCAATTCAAATAATAATGTCACTACATGTCTGGGGTAGGGGTAGCTCTGAGGAGGTGAGTAGGACACACGATATACGAATTGATACACCCAATAATATACATCGTGCCGCATTGCTCGCGCAACCACAATGGGAAATTCTCCTTCCCGGGTATCACATGCGTGACGAGCACCTTGGACTCGATGTTTTGATGCAAACGTCCATGAACTGGCATACCCTGGATGGTATTTGAGTCCCTCAACCCCCGCCCTATCCACTAGAAATCAAATATCTCCATTATAAACACACTCGGCCAACCAAGTGTCGATATCGATTGATCGAAGGGAGCCAAATGGAGGAATGGATCATTAAAGTCTGCATGTGTCGACGATGAAGCAGCAAGGTCAACATCCTCGTCCTACTGCACCTCATCCTCCACCACCTCCTCCTCCACCACCTTCTCTTTCCCTTTCCCCTTACGGTTTGCGCCCAACGAACGCTTCATGAATGAGAACATATCTTGGACCATCACCTCCAAACGGGACATCTTCGCATCATGCGAGTCCACCATTCGAGCCAACCCGGTGTCACTTGTCTCTAATCCGATTATCCTAGATTTGGCCACCCGCGAGCGCACCCCCTTGTCCTCCCTTTGAGATCAGCGATAAGCATTTGGCTGAGTGCGTCTGTGGACAAAGATGCCTTGTCGGCATCATACTGTGACTCATGCACTTCCTTAAGCTTTGCCTGAAACGATAAAAAGCACATGATTAGTAAAATAAGTAAATAAAAAATTATAATCTAATTAACAAAAAGTAAACTTTCGGAATAATATATTTCTGTAATTATAGAAAAAATAAATCTTACCATCATCCTATGCTCCACCTCGACTTAAGATGTCCGGTCGGAGTAGTGCACATCTGTCTTTTTTGCTCGATTTTTCCTCCCCGATTGGCAAGATGCCAATTGTCGCTCCCCAATCTCATTATCAATGAACTTTTTCCATTGTGCCAATGAGATCGGCTCCTTCGACGGGACAGATTCACGCATTCGGATAATGGACTCTCGGGTCTTCCCAAAGTACCGGATTCATATATTTTTCTTCCGCATCTTATGTTGCTCCCTCAACTGCTCCCAGACGAAATCTATTAGCTTTGTGTCCAGGCTGAATTGTTCATATCCAACAAATACAATGTTAGTTGCGAATATAAATATAAAATGAAATCGAAATCAAAATCGAAATTGAAATTAAAATTGAAATATTCATATTCATATAAATATAAATACATTACTTGTAGTGCCACCCAAATAGCTAACTTGAGCTCATTTAGCAACTCCCTCCAACTAGTGTACCCCAAACTGATGATCATATTTACTAGCTCAAGGGATCTCGTTAATAACCCCATCTTGTTCTCGATGGTCATCCCCAATTTTCCATATTTGCGGAGCCTAGGGGCCGAGGAGCCCTCGTCGCATCCGCTACCATCGAGCCCAGACGACATCATCATAATCAGCATCATCACCCTCGCCTTAATACCTGAAGGAGACATTTTCGGTAAAAAAAATATTGTTATTAGTACAAATCAAAATGAATTTGAAGAAGACATGCAAATATGTACAATAACTAAAAATCCAAATGAATTGTTAATGTTTAACACCTCAATTCTGAATTCCAAAACAACAGCATCTAGCTCATAATATGTGCAATTATTAAAAATTCGAAGCATCCCCACCCCCACCCCTACTATCCACACACACGCACACTACAAAAAAGTGAAAATGATAAAGTGCAAATCAATTAAAAGAATTAAAAATAGATTGATAAAGTACAAATTTGAATATTTATTATAAATTGAAAAATTGTTTCAAATTTGGGTTATCATAAAAAATGGATTGATATTCGGTAGGAGCAGCCAAACCATCCACACTACTATTTAGATACTTTGGCGCATGTAGGACAATCGATCACGACTCGTTGTTGATATACTCTGATTAAAACACTTAGTTAACCTTTTCAAATGCACAAACAAATGGCGCATCGCTCACGTGGTCGTTGCTCTTCAACTTGACAAGTCAACCATGATCAAATTGGTGACAGGATCAACTTTACAAGCATTTTTATCCTCAACTCTTACCTAGTCACAGTAAAATAAAACCTCATTGAAGCTTATATAATCTAATTCAAATATATTTCGAATTACACCATAGTAAGTCATTTCAACTTCAACGAGATTTTTATCTTTTGCGCTCGCTCGAAAGAAATTAAGAACCTTGTATAAAATGCCCGAGTTCTGTACATTTGTACTTTTCTCGTACACTTTTGCACCGAATACGTAACCATTCAATCCATACTTTTTGTACTCTTGTGCCACGAACAAGGGTCTAGTGGCTAGACGACCAAGCCTTGATGTCGCATCACCCGTCTTTAAGAGATGAGAATATTGATAAATTAATTAGATTAGTTGTAAAGTTTGAGTGTAATATAATGTTATATAATTTCCATCTTCATTATAATTACCTCTTGTGACAACCATAACCTAAATTCGCTGTCTGGTTGTACCATTATTTTTTGTCTTTTATTGTCCTCACAGGCTTCATATTTTCTGCATATACCTCTGCAATTGATCCTACAATGTATCGCATATTCTTGATGTAATCTTTAAAAACTTCATTAATCTTTCAAACGGATACATCCACCGATATCTAACTGGACCATAAAGAAGTGCCTCGTCGCATAGGTGTACCAACAAGTGAACACTTATATTAAAGAATGCTGGGGGAAAGTACTTCTCCAACACACAAATCGCTTCGGTCGCCGCCAATTTTGTGGCCACTATATGTTATCGATTGACTACCTTCTTATACAAGAGTGAGAAGGTAATACTAATTTGCATAATATCCCTCCGCAAATCCTTGTGCTTGGAGAAACATTTCTTAAACAATAGACGAACCAATTGCATTATCACATGCCAATCGTGGGACTTACACTTATGTAAATCATGAGTAGCATAATTCACAACCCTTTGCAAGTTGGACGAAAAATTAGATGGGCCCTTCAAATTATATATTGTGTCTAAAAGCACTTTCCTTTTCCCACTCGTCAAACTAAACGCACCAGGGTGAATTATTGTCCTTCCCCTACTATCTTCTTTCAACTATAGTTGTGGCTTAAGGTTCAACGATTTAAGGTCTTTTCATGCATTTTCTCCATCCTTCGAATGACTCCCCCCAAGTCAAGTGCCGACAATATGTTTAGCGAAGCTCTTCTCTGCATGCATCACATCTAATACATGATGCACCGGGTTATTCTTCTAATAAGGCAAGTTAAATAAAATTAACCTCCTAGACCATGCATTTCTTGTCTTAGTTTCATTCCCAGTTGGGATCTTCTTGTGCTTGACATTCTTAAATTTGGGATTCTTACCTGGCATATTAGGGCCACATTCACAAGATTTTCTTTCAATTTCTGAACCTAAAATTTTTCTCGGCGGTAGCCTATGTTCAACCCCGCCCAATAAAAAATAGTCTGTAGTCATAAACACAAGCATGAATCGATTTATACTTCATTCCCAAACCTTTCAAACTGTTCTTCATAACAGGATAGTTATTTGGAAGCGTATTCTCCTTGGGTAGTAAACCCTTCACTCATTTTAGAATTCATGTCACTCTATTACCAGACAAACCGTACTGCGTCTTCAAACTGTGAAAACGAACCATGGCATGTAAAGTTGTTTGATCTTTCTCACAGCCAGGGTATAATAGTTGGGTCTCCTTAAATTTAAAACTTTGGTAGTCATCGTTAAGGTTTATCGTGATATCTTTACGAGCACTTGAACCTTATACATCATCAGTAACCTCATTCTCCTCTGCTTCATAAACTCCATACGCATCATCAATTAAATCATCTAACATATTATGATCTACGTCGTCCCCTTCTACATCTATCCTACTTATTGAAGGTTGTTGTGAAGGTTATTCGGGGACAAAAGGAACTTTCAATTCACCGTGAAAACTCCAAAATCGATAAATATCTTGCATACCCGATCTTAACAAATGTAGTTCAACTATTTTCCACTCAAAAACCTTACCATTCTTACACCTGGCACACGGACACGAAAACTCTTCATCATTATGACATCTCTTTGCATATTTCACAAATTCATTAGCACCTCTGCGAAACACATCCCCCATTCTATTTGTCTCACCCATCCACTCTTTGTATTTCGAATATCCCATCACAACTACCACAACTAATCACCTATTAAAGGTAAGAAGAGTATATTCATGGATTAGTATAATCAAAACTTAGATTTATTGTATATTTCATTTAATTATGTCTTATTTATATTCGATTTTTAAATTTCAAATTCAAATTCAATTTATAATACAAATTACTATTTCCTCGATCTCCTCTAAAGGGTGAGTGGTCCTATCCCATTCAAGACCACATATTTCTGAAATATACTTAACAGCTCATACACATTATTATGATTTGAGAAAAATTCGGCAGCATATCCTTGTAGTTCTCCAGGTACACGGCGTAGATTAGCAAGTGTGGGTGTTATTTCGATTGATCAATTGAAATAATAGTCACACTTGTCAATCTCGTATGTACCTAGAGAACATTAGGATACGACTGTAGAACTTCCTCCAAAAGTAACAACTTTAAGCCACTAAGAATATTATTATATAGAAATTATAGAGTCCCGAACTATCCAAATGGGACAATTCAAGAGATCTCATTACAGGGGTAATGACTCTCGAATGGGTCTAAGGGCTCTTGAATGCGTACGCATAAGAACTAGAAGGCTAGTATCTATGAGGACTATATGTAATTTCGAGAATGTTTCATTTAATTATCATACTATATATATATATTGTTCGTTATACAAAGTAATTTTCAAAAAAAGTTGAAAAATCTCACCCCCATATGGACAATAATCTAGTGGTCATGCCACTTTTAAAATTAACTAATCCAACATCGATCCAGAATAATCCAACCGCAGTGGAAACCACTAATGTGTATCCCGTGCTCCTTCTAAATCATCTACTCAATTAATTCTTTTCATCAATTAAACTAACAATTAAAGTATACAATTATTAATTTACTAATTTACAATGAGGGGCAATTCTACTTGCATACGAAAGGGGCACTAATTATTAATTTACAAAAAAATTAACAACCAATCAATATTAAATCAATCAATTCTTTTACAAGGGCCACTACAATATGAGGGGAAATATCTAATAAACCAATAAAAAATTAATTAAACACACACACACACACACACACATATACACACATACAGCCCCACACCCCCTGCCCCCTACCCCTCCCCAGCCCTGCCCCCTACCCCCACTGCCGCTGCCCACCACACGCACACACATACACATACATATACACACGCACATATACACACACACATATATACACACATAAACACACACACATGCACATACACCTCCCTCCCCTCCCCCTAGCCCTGCCCCCTCCCCCCACTCACACATATATACAACACACACTCACGCACATTTACACACACATATATACACACATGCACATATACATACACATATACATAAATGGAGGACAAATAGAGAGAGAAAACGTACCATAGTTGTAGAGAGAGAGAGTGTGCAGTCGCTAGAGAGAGAGAGAGAAATGGAGGGAATTAGAATCGGTGGGAAAAAAGAAGAGGGAGGGTTGTTTTACTGACAGAATTATCATGGACATGTCACGGTCCTTGACCATGACAATTGTATAAGATTATCACAGTCAATGACGGTGATAAGTCCGCAAGAACTATAATTGTCACGGACTTATCACGGTCATTGATCGTGACAAGACCTTGTCACGATAATGACCGTGATAAAAAAAAATGAATTTTTTTTGTCACGGTCAATGAACGTGACAAGGCTGGACGGTTGAAGGGTATCAATTTGACCATTTTGGTGTAGTGAGTGTTTTCTTCACACGTATAACGATTAACATTCGAAATTGATGCCTCTATCATCCATCAACGTCTCTCCACTCTCGACGTTTATTAAGGTCCATGCGTATCTCATCTCGCAATGACACAAAAATAAGGAACTTCCCCTCCCCATGCATCATCACTAGCATTGTCGGAGATCGAGTTCTATAAGCCTAAAGCACATAATCGGGACACTCAAAATCCTATCCCCAGACATATTTAAATATAACTCTCAGCTCCCACGTCTCTAAAGGATTCATATTACATCGCACTCTCACTATCACTAGTCCTTCGTGCTAATCACCATAACGAGTTCAATCTCTCCACTCGATATTAAATCCAATATACCCTGAACCATATCAGTAAAGTCCCTACACCGGGATCAAGTATATTGAGACAACTATACTCTCCGAAGACTCCGTCATAATATCATATAAATGCGATTTCTCTCCTCTTTTCTGTGAGGAATTGCTAAAACAACACATCCTGCCCAGGAACAACGAATACGATATCCTTGTACTAACATCCCACTATCGTCCCAACGGTCGCTAACCAGTTCATACCCAAGATAACATCATACTCGTATAATACATCAATAGAACGAGTGATTTATATAAATATGACTCCGCTACAACAGGCGAATCTCTCAAGAAAATCTCGTTTAAACAAAATACCGTGACTCGCTCGCGTCAACCAAATTCACCTATTTCGCCCGCGAATCAAACTCACATTTTTACCTTGCTCATAACCTGACTATTCAAATGGTTCCCGGACATAACACACTTGTTTCGACTGAACCAATAACTATTTTAAAGCATTGTCCCTTCCAGGCGGCATGCTCTAGTTCCTTTTCTCACTTCGGGTGGAGTGAAGGCATGTGGTTCTACACTCCACGAAATATCTCCCGATAGAATTCTTATATCTTTGGCCACACTGGCCATATTAAAGTTGTCCTTATCTCGGACCTTGGAATCCTCATCCCAAATGGTTACCCGTGTTGTTCCCTTAGTTCCGCTGTTTATAAGGAATACACTGCTAACCTTACCAGTCGCAACTAAATCCATTGTCACTCGGCATGAATCCAGTTATCTGGATCATTTAAATGAGTTCCTAACTAGGTCTCTCCATGCGGTATCTCACTGGTACCATTATATTCAGTCTTACTCCTTGAGTGAATACTACAACATTCTTAACTACCTTCTCATGGAAATGTTATTACTAACTTGTAAAAGCACGACATTGTCGCCATTTACATTAATCGTACAAGCACAATTGTTCCCTTAAATGTTAGCGATATATACTTGTGAGCCCATTATTTTACTAAGGACTCTTTTCTCCATTGTACCTACTTCTGAGGGTAAAAATTTCATTAAACGATATAAATTCTTTCCCATAGTCGGCCTCTCTCCTACCCTCTTGTGATAAGTTCAGAAACTCCACTCACATCACTTTCTGAACAAAATAAATGATGGAACTTGCGGTCCAACCGTACCTAGAATTTCTCTAAGGGTATAATATTCCTTTTTACAAATATGGTGACTATTTTCCCCCACTATTACTATGTTACTCCCCTGAGTTAAGAAAATTTCATAAATATTCACATCCGGGTATTTCTACACCCGTCTATATGCTAATGTCTAGGAACGTTCTCTTCCCATTTGGCTAACTCATACAACATATGTATTTACACAATTTTCAATGGATGTTCCTTTACAAAGATCCCTCAGGCTCTCTCACAAGTTCTTCAATTCGTTCTATATATATACATCCTTATATGGGGTGACTAACTCACGTCACTACAGTGCTTCTCCTATGAGCAATATACTTTGGATTTCCTCCATCCATTTGTCTATCAGCCATCGTCTCCATCCCATTTTCTTATAGGTGACCCTTTTGAAAGAGTTTTCCCTTTACTCTCTCTCCCTACTTAAAACTCAGGGGAAATCTGAATCTGTATCCTCGTTCTCTACAACGGTGTTTAGGACACTACCATCCCCGAGTGATTTATCGGCTCATCATCTACTCAAACAGAAGTTATGGTGATCTCCAACTAGATTTCCATTCCTGAATACTTCATGAATCATACCGAGCCCCTCCCTCCCGTAGTCCTTCAAATGCCTTCGCTGGTCATCCCAAAGAATTCAATATACTATGTCTCATCGAACTCATATATGAATCACATCATCTACTTAATAGCAGGAGAACGTAAGCCACGCACGTAGAGGAATATAATAATCCTAAGATAGGGCCATATATCAATCAAACGATACGCTGTAAATGCAGTAAGTTGCACAGATCCTATGGACACTAGGACCTGATTCTGTGATACCATCTGTGACACCCTGGCTAATTAAATCCCGGGTGATCAGTTCGAAATTAAATTAAAATAGATTTCTCAATTGGTTCATTCTTAGCATCACTATCGAAAACTTTTTATTACGAATCACCTAAGTGAAATTAGACCCGTGCTAAATTTTATCTTTCAATAACCCAAGAATAATACTCATGCAGAAATATTTAAACATTCACACTATATAATAATTCAAACCATCATGCAATAAAGTCAAAATAATCCAAAACTGAATATCTGAAATAAAAACGATGGACAACATGTCCCAATAGAGAGTACTAAAATGACATCCTACACTAGATCTAAAAGAAGGAATCGTCTATGCAAAGTCCTGCTAGCCTCCATAATGCTATAGCTACGAGTCTCTGGACTGAATCCTCATGTCTGGCGTCCCTATGGCTGGACACCTAAAAGGGTTTTGAAAATATTTTGATAGCAATAGTTAGTACTAAAAACCTTTTCTAAATATTTAGCAAGTGATTATCACAGTAAAATGAGTTATTGATTACACATGTTAAGACTTTGTGTACACTCTCTTCAGTTGCCTCACCCCTCCTCAATTGACTATAGTATCCAACTGAACTTATCTACGCGACTAAGTTCCCATACTGCCCACTTAGTATGTGATAGTAACCATATCTCATAATTTATATACTTAGATAACTGTTGACACTTTGTTATCTTTAATTGATTTATAATTAAGTTTCCCTACTTAATTTTCTTTTAGATTAAATCACGACATCTCATTATCTACTAACTCTCATAAGTATATTATTAATACAGTATACCTTTCACACACAATATATACTTATAAATTCATTCATTACTAATATGTCCTCTAAACACACGTCAAGGACTCTTGGTTCGGAATGGTCCATCGACCCCAAGTGAAAGGATTGGTTCGGAATGTCACCAAGACCCTAAGTTCATTTAATGTAGTGGTTCATAAAAATTACCTCGACCCCACTAATGAAATTTTATATATATATTGGTTAAGAACTCTTTCATTACAACCCCAAATCAGTATTCCCATATATTAGTTTGAAATCCTACCTCGACCCTAATATAGGTAAATATACTTTAGTTATTCTCTCCACCTAAACATCTATATAATTCAGTACGTATACACACAACCAAATAAACATGCTTGTACGTAATATTTATCTCGGATATTCACCGTACTCTTTAGATCATACCAGTTCGGAATCCTACCTTGACCCTAGTATAATCAAATGTACTTCAGGTATTCACACCACCTAAGTATTTATATAATTCAGTAGGTATCAACACAATGTAATAATCATGCTCGTACGTAATATTTATCTCGGATATTCACCGTACTCTTAGGATCTTACTAGTTCATAATTCTACATTGACCCTAGTATAATCAAATGTACTTTAGGTATTCACTCTACCTAAGTATTTATATAATTCAGTAGCTATACACACAACCTAATAATCAGGCTCGTATGTAATATTTCTCTCAAATATTCATCGTACTTATTAATTTATGATTTGTCTCACTATCGCATTTTAATTAAATATTCACACATCTCTAAGGGACCAAGTTACCCCTCCATAGTTAAGCTAACTCTAACCTACTGGTATACTCCTTGGAATGGAGTTTACTCTCTCCGTAACTCAAATCCCAAATGTTCGATGCACTACTCGATCAGTTTATCCTCGTTGGTCCATCTCTTCAAATCTTGCACTCAATGATTATAACGAAGCCCCACTCTATACCTACTGGTACTCTCTAATTCCCTACATAGGTATAATATCATCACTAAGGTTCCCCTCAAGCGTCGGTAATCAAATAGACCTCAACCAACAAAATAACCCAAAATTAGTCTGGGTCGATCGATCGACATTAAAGGCTCGATCGATCGATCGAGCAGTGACAGACACATTTCTTATTTTTCTTCGTGCTTTTTTCACCATATTCAACTATCTAACTCACATGATAATCCATTAAACTTGCAACCAATGATACCAAACCATTCCTACATACTTTAGGATGATTTCTAATGATTTAAACATCATAAATCTTCACAATTTAGTCCAGAATAGTTCAAATCTTCTAATCATTCAAGAACCCTAAAAATATGTTCTTCCCATATTTTAAATCATAAATCAAGATTAAATTCGTTTTAATCATCAAGTCTTCTATGATTTCAACTCCTCTATAGGTTTAAATCATTCTACATGCAAATACCTAACCATGATGCATTTTATTCAATTCTTTTTCTCCAAGAATATTCATTAAATCATATTATTCATAAATCCTACGCATGGATATTCTAACTCAATTTATTTGCAAATAACCACTTGCCTTATTCAAAGACGATCTGATTTCGTGATTGTTGTTGGTGATTGATTGTCTTTCTCCTCCAATATTCGTTCCCAACTAGTTTGTGGTGCAAGACCCCTTTGAATCCTTCACCAATTCTTCCATAGGCTTTGAGAATTATTTCTCTCTCTCTCTAATGGATTTTGTGTATTTTTCTCTCCTCTAGACCTAGCCTCCAACTCTTATAATCTGATTTAGAGTTTGTAAATTCTTAGGTCTCCTCACCCGCATATGCCAAAAGACTAAAATGCGCCCATATGGTCCCGATTTAGCCAAAAAATACACCGGTACTCGACAAGTACCCTCGGGTATACCATATTGACTATTTTGATTCTTACAGACTCATCCATGATCTCTAAATTATCATTCGAGTAACTAAAATATATTTCTCACTTCTCACCTCAAAATAGTCTACACGCGACTCCCTCTGAGATAATAATAAATACACCCATATCACTCGATATGACATATATCAAATTTACTATGAATATTTACTATTCACACACATAATAAATCTCATAATATAATAATAATCAGTCTCTATCTCTCGATTAATATTTAATCATCACATTTATTATTTAATCACATTAAATTACGTCACATATGTAATTTAACTAAAACGTATTTTCCCAATGAATTTCTTAATTAATTAAATCGTAAATACGTAGAACTACGGGGTATTACATACTCCCCCCTTACAAAGTAATTTCGCCCTCGAAATTAGGAAGCAAAGATAGATGTAGAGGCATCAAATACTGAGATTCTGTAACTTCCATAGAAGCTACAGTACGTCAACAGAATGAAACTCCTATGCTTGGCGTCCCTATGGTTGGGCACCTAAAAGGTTTTTACAAAAATAATATAGGTTTGGAAGGAAATGAATAAGAGCCCGAGGTAAAAACATTTTAAACACATCAAGTGTTTAATTGTATTAAACAGTAAATACTACGTACATGTTAGACATGTGCTCTCACTTTAGCTTCTCACCCCTCAACTATCGTGCATGCCTAACGTATGCCTTTAACCCATCCTAGTTATGCTACTAACTAACTAGTCTATATTAAATTTGACTATAGGGATTTCAACATGCATCCACTCGTATTACTCAATTAAGACATACTTACATTTCAAATACTCATTATTTGAATCCATTATCTTCTGTATTAATTAAGCTCCCACAACACTAAGTCATTTAAATATCTTAGCCATTCTCATCTACTAAACAACAGTGAATAATCACAAGTATAGATTTATATCACACCCAGTACTTATATATACATATGGAACACCTAGGCTAAGCTGTGGTGCATGCATACTCAGCTATCGAATCCCGGTACATCACGTAGATGAGGATAACGAGTTCGAATCACTCAAGAATCGTATCAATACAAATTACACATATTGGTGGAAAATATAGTTCACATACCCATGGGTCACACACATACCTACACTCCCATGGTAAAATGACTTATCAACTCACAAATAAGTCTTCGCAGGCCTATGCTCTTGGGGTACTAAATCTAAATCCCCCCAAAGGCACACAAGATAAGATTGTCCTCTTTCTACAACCTCCCGTGATACCAAGTATGATAGGTATATCATACACATAATAATCCATATATTAGGTAATCACACAACCTAAGTATTGATCATTTCAATATAGGTATACTCCTATGCCATATTACAAGTCTCATACATAGTATAGTTTCATCCCGATTATTTTACGTAATATATTTAGAGCAATAACTCTCGTCGTATGAATCCGAGTACTTAAACCTATCTCAAAAGGTTACTAAGTATCCCACTTGTCTCTAAGGATAATTCAGTAATTTGAAATCCGTTTACAAATTTTCCTAACCTTAAACTATTATGTATCGTAAATAAATCCAAATTCTCGTAATTTCCAACTATAACACTCTCGTCGGACATTCATAAGTTTATCATTTAATTCCAAACCAAACTAATATTTTTTGGGCTTCAAATATAGCCCTACTGACCAACCCTAAGTCCCAATATGTTCAAATAGACCGTACCAATAATTCTTAAAAGTTGGGGTTTAGTTAAACCTTAAGAGGAAAGTTTATCACAAATGCACGGGAGTCGATCGATCGACTATGAATATCGATCGATCGATCGACAAGTTACAGCCCATAACTGTTAACATTTTTTGCCATCATTTTTTTTCCAAAATTCATTACTTTATCCCACTCTCCAATGTAAATGTACTAGATTTTATAATAACCTAAACACGTGATTTCTAACGTTCTAGAATCATCAAATCATTACGAAAATTGCACACCAATTCAATTGTTCATCGAGTTTTCATGGTTAAACACTAGGATAACTTCTCAATTCAAGATAGCCAATTACTCATATTTTAATCCGTGATTTATATCATTTAGGATATGATTCAATTCTCTAATCTTTCCAGAATTTATCTACATGCAAATCCTACCCATATTCACGATTAAATTCTCCCAATTCATGAAATTATCAATATTTCAAGTTTAGTCTCCAATTATAAACTACCATGGATAATATATTTGTTAAATCCTAACAATTTAAATCACTTGACTGGAAACAGAAGTTCTGATCCTTTAGGGAAGATGATATGGTGGTGGTGTTCTCTCTCCGATCACAAATCCGACGGTGGTGGTGGTGTAAGATGGTTGTTTGGCCCTAGCAACCCTTGGTAACCCTTCCTTTCTCTCTACTTTTCTCTCTCAAATTTGTAGCAACCAATACTTTAATGATTCCAAGGGTTGGTTGATATATTTAACCTAAATTTCGTAGGTCACTATTCACCAAATAGTAAAATGACTAAAATACCCTCCCGGGTAGTCGGTTTGCCCTAAAACTGCCTCAGGACCCAAACTAAACCCCCGGGTAGACTTTTCTGACTATCTCTATACTCCCAGGCACATTGGCGCACTCAAAATGACCATAAGGAAGATGTAAAAATAAATTACTTTATAATCTACTAAATTGGTCCCGACACGACTAACACGTTTGTCCCAATTTAATTTCCAAAACTTTCATATTTTCTACACCTGATAATTTTTAATAATTTCATAATCATATATCTCAGTAATAGTCAACATAATTATCATAATCAAATACTAACTCTCGTCTCGCTAGTATTTAAAACCAGATTAATTACCAATTTATTTCTCAATTAATTCAATTAATCCTATAATTAAAATCAATAAAAATACAGGGTATTACATACTTCCCCCATATTAATGGAATTTCGTCCTGAAATTCATAAATAAAGGTATACCTGGTAAAAATAACTCGGGATATTTGTCGCGCATCTCATTCTCGCGCTCCCAGGTAGACTCCTCGACATTATAATGCCGTCACTGAATACGTACTGGCGGTACTACCTTAGATCTCAATTTCCTCTCTCTACGATCAAGAATAGCAATCGGAACCTCCTCGTAAGAACTATTAGGTTGCAAATAAATATCCTCCAAAGCAATGTGAGTATGGGCCAAATCATCCCAAAGATATTTCCTCAGCGAAGAAATATGGAACACGTCATGAATCCTATGCAAGTGCTATGGTAACCCAAGTCTATAAGCAACTGGTCCAATCCGCTCGATGATAGGGAATAGCCCTACATATCTCGGCGCCAACTTCCCTTTCTTACCAAAACGCATTACCCCCTTCATAGGAGATACTCTCAGTAACACCTAGTCTCCCACATTGAACTCTCGAAAGAACCTCTTGGAATCGGCATAGCTCTTCTGTCGATCCTGAGCAACCCGAATATGACTCTGAATCATCTTTATCCTGGGCAAACTATCCTGGATCACCTTCGGCCCAAGTAGTTTTTTGTCCCTCACCTCTAACCAACACGCTGGAGAATGATAAGGTCTACCGTATAATGCCTTGAATGGAGCCATGCCAATCGTAAACTGGTTGGAGTTATTATAGGAAAACTCCACTAGTGGAAGATAGTGGTAACATCCCTTGCCAAAATCTAGGATACACATTCATAACATATCCTCTAACATCCGATTTGTCCGCTCAGTCTGCCCATCAATCTGCGGGTGATAGGCCGAACTCAATCGCAACTCCGTACCCATGGCCTCTTAGAAGCTCTCCCAAAATCTGGACATAAAAATCTTATCCCGATCGGATACAATATCAAGAGGCACCCCGTGAAGTCTCACTATATCCACAATGAATATCTGAGCGTACTGCCCCATAGTATAATCGATCCGAACCGACAGAAAATGATGGTTAAACGATCCACAATCACCTATATCGAATCGTGACCTCGCTGAGATATAGGCAACCCTATGATGAAATACATTGAAATGCTCTCCCACTTCCGTATAGGGATCTCTAATGGTTGTAGAAGCCCTGGCGGTCTCTGGTGGTCCACTTTTACCAAATGACAAGTGGCACACTTCAAAATAAACTCGGTAATATCTTTCTTTATTCCACTCCACCAGTATTGTCGCCTTGTGTCCTAGTACATCTTATCCCCACCTGGATATACCATAAAATATGAACCTTGAGACTCTGCCATCACCTCATGTTGTAAGTCCTCACCCTCGGGAACAACCAGTTTCCCATTGAAGTGCAACCCTCCATCTGAACCAACTGTGTAAGACTCGCCCCCCTTGTGCTAGGAGCTGTACTATTCGATCCTGGCAGAATGGATCCATTGCCTGAGCCTGTACCACCTTCGTAATAATCTAAGGCGTAACTGTCATAACAGACATGAATGATCGGGCCACTGCATCTTGGTGTCCCAACTCCTTCCATTTCGCTTTCCACACCTCGGCCACCTCACTTACTGGCCTACGGCTTAACGCATCTGCTACCATGTTAGCCTTACTCGGGTGATATTGGATATCGAACTGGTAATCCTTCAAAAATTCAAGCCACCTGCGCTGACGCATATTCAACTCCTTCTGGGTGAAGAGGTACTGTAGTGGCTTGTGATCTGTGACTACGCGAAATTTCTCCCCCAAGAGATAACATCTCCATATTCGAAGTGCAAACATGACTTTTGGTAACTCCAGTTCGTGGGTGGGGTAATTCTTCTCATGGGGTTTAAGCTTTCGAGAAGAATAATCTATAGCATGTTCATCCTCCTGAAGCACACCCCCGAGTCCCAGTAATGACGCATCAATGTAGACTAAATACTCCACTCCTGGCCTAGGCAGTGCTAGAATGGGTGCCGAAGTCAACTTGTCCTTCAGCTCATAAAAGGCTAACTAATAGGCATCATCCCAGATGAATGGCACCCGTTTGCGAGTCAGGTGTGTCAACGGACCCTCTATATTCGAGAATCCCCGAATAAACCTCTTGTAGTATCCTGATAGGCCCAAGAAACTACGTATCTCTGTCAGTGTAATGGGTTGTCCCCACTCTTTTACCGCTAACACTTTCCTCAGATCTACGGATATACCCTTGTCAGATATAATGTGCCCCAAAAACTGGACCTCCTTCAGCCAAAACCCACACTTCTCATATTTGGCATACAACTCGTGCTGGCGCAGTGTCTACAGCACCTTTCACAAATGCTCAACATTCTCCTCCCCAGTCTGAGAATATATCAGAATGTCATCTATGAAGACAATGACAAACTGATCAAGAAACTCCCTGAACACTTTGTTCATCAAGTCCATGAATACGGCTAGAGCATTGGTTAACCCAAATGGCATAATTCTGACCTCATAGGATCCATATCTCATCAAAAATGAATTCTCAGACACGTCCTTCTCCCTGATACGCAACTTATGGTATCTGAATCTTAAGTCTATCTTCGAGAAGAAGGCAAATCCTTCCAACTAATCGAATAAGTCATCAATTCGGGGCAACGGATACTTATTTCGTATCGTGACTTTAGTCAGCTCTCAATAATCAACACAAAATCATAAGTATCCATCCCTCTTCTTCGCAAATAGCACGGGAGCACCCCAAGGTGAGGTACTCCTCTAAATTAACCCATGTCCCAACAACTGCTTAATCTGATCTCGTAACTCCCTCATCTCTATCGCAGCAGTACGGTAAGGTGCGCGAGCTATCGGCCTAATGCCCGGTGTTAAATCTATAACTAAGTCTATCTCTCTACTAGGTGAAAATCTCAGTATCTTATAGAATACATCAGTGAACTCCCGTAGAACAGGAATCGAATCAAGTGGGATTACTACTTACTTAGAGGTCTCCTCTTTTGTGTAATATAAGTGAGTGGACGATCCTCCCTCAGGACGATGCATCGCCACCAAGAACATCTCCTGACATGGTATAGAAAATATAATATGCCTACTAAAGTAATTGATCATGGCCTTCTACGCAACGAGCCAATTCATACCGATAATCGCATCATACTTATGCATATCTAAGATAAGCATATTTGTCGGTAATAACAATCTCCCAATATTTATGCCTACTTCCCGACATATAAAGAAAATCAGTGACCCATAGACCAACGGTGAATCTATACTAGTAACCATGCTCTTTTTCATGTCTAATAACCACGTGGCGCGTGCAAAACTAGTGGTAATGAAACTATGTGATGCCCCCATGTCGAACAAAATACGCCCCAAAGTCCCCTGGATAGAAAACATCCCCTTAATCGCGGGTGGAGCCTGTGGGACTGTGGTCGGATGAACGTTATAAACATGCCCATATTGTAACTACCCCTATTAAACTCAGACTACTGGTATAGCTGGCAAAGTTGGCAGTGGCGGGAAATATCGATTTTTGAGGCTCCTATCAAGCACCCTGTTGCTGCGGCTGCGGGGTCCTTCCCTTCTCAAGACAGTCATGACGCTTGCGGCCAGTCTTGACACATATGAAACACTTTCTACTAAAGTTTCCCCCTCTCTGTCCTTTCTTCCCTCGGCCCTGCTAGCCGTCACCACCTCTCACTTGGCCCTAGTGGGCCTGCTGATATTGTCGCTGACCTTGATGGCCCTGTTGTCCCTAATAGCCATGCTGACCCTGTTGGCCATGCTTATAACGCCCCTGACCATGTCGAAAACCTACAGATTTGAAACGCTTAGAATCCCCCTGCTGGAAATTCTGATCACCCTGCCTCTGCTGGCCTGAGTTGGTTGTGCCCCACTGGCACCACTACTTCCTGTCCTACCCTACTGGCTGGACTCCCCTACTCTCTTTCTCCCTAATAGATGGAAGTGGTGGTCCTGACAGTGAAGTAGTACTGCATTAAGCACATCAGTATAGGTCTGCAATGAGAGGTCACCCAGAAAATTATGTTGAATCCTCCAGGTGAAGCCATCCATGAACATCTGTATCTTCTTCTCCTCAGTAGGTACCTCTCATGGTACCAGATTAACCAACCTAGTAAACTCTTCCTCGTACTCATCTACGGTATTTCCCTCCCGGGTGTGGTTTAGTAATTTTTGCCTCATCTCAGTCTGAACAGCGGAAGGGAAACATTTGCGGTCGAACCGCACCCAAAAATCTTGAATAGTAAAGACATCTCTCTCCTCAGTAGTGGTAATAGACTCCCACAACTACATCGCTGCTCCAACTAGCTTAAATGTAGCTAGTACCTGCCTCTATACATCTGTGCACTCATACATCCTCAAGTGCCTCTGGATGTCCTTCTTCCATTGGCTCGCCATTACAACATCGGAGCTCCCTGCAAACTCCGGAGGATGTGCCTTCTGAAAGTCCTCTCGGACACGTTCCTATGTAGACGGGAATGCATGAGCCTGAACTGGGGCCACTACTCGTACTTAAGGTGGTGCCTGTTGTATTACTGCTAAAGTTGCATTTACCATTTGTGCTACTATAGCAGTAACTTCAGTGGCGTTCATAGTACCCTGAACTGGTGTTGGTTGAGGCTCGGGTTGGGCACCCCTGGGAAATCGTTGTGCACATCGAGGAGGCATCTGAAATGAGAGAGAAGCTTTATAAGTCAACAGTTATTATCACAAAATGGCTGAAGACATAAAATGCGTAATTAAAGAATACAACAATCCTAAAACATAGGGCTTTATATCAAAGAACGCTATGCGAAAAGCATAATAAGTCGTACAGAATCTAAAGACTCAAGAACCTGATGCTCTGATACCACCTGTGACACCCCATCTAATTAAATACCGGGTAACTACTCATTTATTAAATTAATACAGAATATCAAGTTGGCTCAGTCTTAGCATCACTATCGAAAAACATTTAATTAGTTACAAGCCACCTAATATTTAAAAAGTGAGATGACAAATTTTATTAATTAAATTAGCTTACCATTAAGTAATGAATAATCATCAATATAACATTCACTTAACCAATCTCTAAGGAATAATCAATTGAAATAAATAATAAAGTTTGGGGTAACACTCCAAATATAATCTCAATGCCAAATAATCCTAATATAAGAGTCTGAATAAAATTAAATCCAACAACTGAATTAATGCAAGTCTAAAATAGCTATACCTAAATAAAATGGGCAACATGCCCTAACTGATATGAATAACTCCAAAGGAAGTAACGATAGATGTGGAGGCATCTAATACCGAGATCCTGCAACTTCCACAACAACTACAAACACGTCAACATAATGGAACTCCTACGCTTGGCTTACCCGTGGTTGGGCACCTAAAAGGTTTTTACAAAAACAAAATAGATTTGAAAGCAAACGAGTTAGAGCCCGAGGTAAAATTATTTTAAAAATAGCAAGTGTTTAATTGCATTAAACAGTAAATATTATATACATGTTAGTCCCGTGCTCTCACTTGAGATTCTCACCCCTCAACTATTGTGCACGCCTAACGTATGCCTTTAGCCCATCCTAGTTATGCTACTAACTAACTAGTCTATATTAAATCTGACTATAGAGATTTCTACATGGTTCCACTCATATTACTCAATTAAGACATACTTACATTTCAAATACTCGTTATTTGAATCCATTATCTCATGTATTAATTAAGTTCCCACATCATTAAGTCTTTTAAATATTTTAGCCATTCTCATCTACTAAGCAACAGTGAATAATCACAAGTATATATTTATATCACACTCAGTACCTATATACACATATGGCACCCCTAGGCAAAGCTATGGTGCACGCATACTCTGTTATCGAATCCCAGTACATCACGTACATGAGGATCACAAGTTCCAAATCACTCAGGAATCGTATCAATACAAATCACACATATTGGAGGCGAACATAGTTCACATAACCATGGGTCACGCACATACCTACGCTCCCATGGTCAGCTGACTTATCAACTCACAAATAAGTCTTCACAGGCCTATGCTCTTGAGGTACCAAATCTAAATCCCCCCGAAGGCACACAAGATAAGATTGTCCTCTTCTTACAACCTCCCGTGATACTAAGTATGGTAGGTATGTCATACACATAATAATTCATATATTAGGTAATCACACAACATAAGTATTCATGATTTCAATATAGGTATACTCCTATCCCATATTACAAGTCTCATAAGTAGTATAGTTTCATCTTGATTATTTTACATAATATATTTAGCGCGACAACTCTTTTCGTATGAATTCGAGTACTTCAACCTATCCCAAAAGGTTGCTAAGTCTCCCACTTGTGTCTAAGGTTAACTCAGTAATTTTAAGTCCCTTTACAACTGTTCCTAACCTTAAGTTATTATTTATCCTAATTAAACCCAAAATCCCGTAATTTCCAACTGTAACACTCTCGTCGGACATTCATAAGTTTATCATTTAATCCCAAACCAAACTAATATTTTTTGGGCCTCAAACATATCCCTACTGACCATCCCTAAGTCCCAATATGTTCAAATAGTCCGTACCAATAATTCTTAAAAGTCGGGATTTGGTTAAACCTTAAAAGAAAATTTTATCACAAATGCACGGGAGTCGATCGATCGACTCAATAATGTCGATCGATCGACTATGAATGTCGATCGATCGATCGACCAGCTATAGCCCATAACTGTTAACATTTTTAGCCATCGTTTTATCTCCAAAATTCATTACATGATCCCATTCTTCAATGTAAACGTACTAGATGTTATAACAACCTAAACACATGATTTCTAACGTTCCAGAATTATCAAATCATTACGAAAATTAGACACCAATTCAATTGTTCATTGACCTTTCACGGCTAAACCCTAGGATAAATTCTCAATTTATGATAGCCAATTACTCAGATTTTAATCTGTGATTTATATCATTTAGGATATGATTCAATTCTCTAATCTTTTCAGAATTTATCTACATGAAAATCCTACCCATATTCACGATTAAATTCTCCCAATTCATGAAATTATCAATATTTCAAGTTTAGTCTCAAATTCTAAACTACCATGGATAATATATTTATTGAATCCTAACAAGTTAAATTACTTGGCTGGAAATAGAAGTTCTGATCCTTTGGGAAAGATGATATGGTGGTGATGTTCTCTCTCCGGTCACAAATTCGACGTTGGTGGTGGTATAAGATGGTTGTTTGGCCCTAGCAACCCTTGGAAACCCTTCATTTCTCTCTACTTCTCTCTCTCAAGTTTGTAGCAGCCAATACTCTAATGATTAAAGGGTTGGTTGATACATTTAACCTAAATTTCGTATGTCACTATTCACCAAATAGTAAAATTACTAAAATACCCTCCCGAGTAGCCGATTCAGCTTAAAACTGCCCTAGGACCCAAACTAAACCCCCGGGTAGACTATTATGACTATATCGATACTTCGGAACACATTGGCGCACTCAAAATGATCATAAGGAAGACATAAAAATAAATTACTTTATAATTCACTAAATTGGTCCCGACATGACTGGCACGCGCGTCCCAATTTAATTTTCAAAACTTTCATATTTTCTACACGTGAAATTTTTTAATAATTTCATAATCATATATTACTATATTCGCTCAATAATATTCAACATAAGTATCATAATCAAATACTAACTCTTGTCTCGCTAGTATTTAAATCCAGATTAATTACCAATTAATTTTCCAACTAATTCAATTAATCCTATAATTAAAATCAGTACAAATACGGGATATTACAAAAGGTTCTCATGGCATTAACTGCAACTCAACATTGACATCTTATTCAACTTGATGTGAGAAACACTTTTTTCAATGGTGACTTATTTGAGGAAATATACATGGACTTACCTCTTGGATATGAGGGGGGGGGCTTCAAATTCCCAATCACCTTTAGTCTGCAAACTTAATAAATCCCTTGATGGACTAAAACAAGCTTCAAATAAATGGTATTCAAAATTTTCTCAAGACCTAATTATATTTGGATTCACTCAATCCAAATCTTATTATTCTTTATTAACCAAAGGTTCAGGATCTTCGTTCGTAGCTCTTCTTGTATATGTAGATGACATAATCCTCACCGGCCCTAATTCTAAGACAATTGCATCTTTAAAGACATTCTTCAAACCAAATTCAAAATCAAAGATTTAGGTTCCTTGAAATACTTTCTTGGGCTTGAAATTTCAACATCTGATCAAGATATTATGTTATCTCAAAGACACTACATTTTTCAACTACTTGAAGACACATGTTACGTGGCTTGTAAACCAACCACTACTCCTATGGATCCCAAATTATAACTCAACAATCATAAAGGTGATCTATTCGATGATAGTTCTGAATATAGAAGACTTGTTGGTAAATTACTACACTTGACCCTTTCCATACCAGATATTACTTTTTTTTGTTCACAAATTAAGCCAATACTTAGCATTGCCTAGATTGCCTCACCTTCCGGTTGTCCATCATCTTCTTAGATATTTTAAATCTACCCCTGGACAAGGATTACTTTTCTCTTCATCGTTATCATCTCTATAACTAAAGGCATTCTCTGATACTGATTGGGGACCATGTAAAAACACTCGAAGATCAATCACTGGATTTTGCAATTTTATTGGTGTTTCCTTAGTCTCTTGGAAAGCAAACAAATAATCCAATGTATCTCGTTCCTGAGCTCAAGCTGAATATCGAGCTTTAGCATCTACTACAAGTGAATTAGTTTGGCTTCAACAACTTCTCAAAGATTTTCAAATAACTACATCTTCTCATGCCCTTCTTTTTTATGACAACCAAGTTGCAGTACACATTACTTCTAATCCTACATTTCATGAAAGAACAAAACGCATTGAAATTCATTGTCATTTTATTCGAGGCAAAGTCAATCAAGGATCTATCAAGCTTATGTCTATCAGAATTCAATACCAACTTGCTGATGTCTTTACAAAAGCCTTACCATCTTCCATGTCATTTCCACTTCTTTCCAAGATGGTTGTCAAAAATATTTACAGTCCATTTTGAGAGGGAGTGTTAGATATTTGTACATAATTAGTTTGTTAACTATTAGTTAATTATTAACTGAGTTGTTAGTTACTCAGTAGTTATAGGTTGTTTGCAACTAATTTATTTTACTGCTATATATAACAGTGTCTTGTAACCATTTGGCTAAGATATTGAATGCAATCTTCTTCTTCAATAATTCAATTGGGTTGCCCAACCCTAACCCGCCCTAAAGATAACACTAACCTTCCCATATTCTCTCCAACCCCTTACTAACCCGCCCAAGCTCACCCAAGTTCACCCTGATAATATATCAAAGATCTACAATCAAATGGAAAGAGAGAAAAATAGGGGCTAGGGTTTCATATTTCCATACACTAGAATGTCTTCCAATAAAAGGAAGAAGAGAGAATATATATAACCTACTACAACCACCTAATAATAATAGGAGAAGGGAAAATACTAAAATACCCTCAATGCTAAATAAAACTCTAATACCCCCCCTCAAACTCACGATGCTGCAGCGAGAAGCATTGAGAGTTTACCAACCAAAAAATGAAAACGCTGAACTGGATGAGACTTCGTAAACAAATCAGCTATCTGTGCGGAAGAAGAAACAAAAGGCAAAGTGATGGCGCCATGCGTAAGATGATGACGAATAATATGACAATCAATCTCAATGTGCTTAGTCCTCTCATGAAAAACTGAATTGTGAGCAATCTGAATAGCACTCTTATTATCACAGTACATAGGAGTGGGCTGAGAAAGAGAGACACCCATATCTGCAAGTAATCGACGTAGCCAAACAACTTCACGAGTGGTAGAAGCCATAGCACGGTACTCGGCTTCCGTGGAAGACAGAGAAACAACAACTTGCTTTTTGCTCTTCCAAGAAACAAGAGAATCACCCAGAAACACACAAATTCCAGTAACTGATTTGCGATCTGCAGGATCACCGGCCCAATCAGCATCAGAGTATGCACGCAGCTCCAAAGAAGAAGATGAAGGAAGTAAAAGACTCTGAAATTGAGTGCCTCTCAAGTATCGTAATATACGATGAACAGCTGCCCAATGAACTGTAGTAGGAGCAGTAACAAACTGACTAACAACATGGACATCATGAACTATATCTGGACGAGTAATAGTGAGATAAACCAAGCTGCCCACAATAGTGCGATATAAGGTGGGATCAGGCAAAAGAACACCATCATACGGGGAAAGATGAACATTAAGCTCCAAAGGGGTATCAACATTCTTAGTACCAGTGAGGCGAGCACGCTCAAGAATGTTCCCGATGTACTTAGATTGTGAGAGAAGATAAACCTTTGGAGAATGATCAACCTCAATACCCAAAAAGTAACGTAGGGGCCCCAAATCCTTCATCTCAAAACAACGAGATAATTCATACTTCAACGTTGTAATTCCACCAACATCATCCCCAGTAATAATCATATCATCAACATACAAAGAGACCAGAATACGACCACCGTAGGTGCACCTGATAAAGAGAGTTGAATCATTCTCACTTGGAATGAACCCAAGAGAGGTAATCACGGCAGTAAACTTCTCAAACCAAGCCCGTGGTGCCTGTTTGAGACCATATAAGGCTTTCTTAAGCCTACAAACTTCACCAGGACCATGTGGAACACCCGAAGGAGGATTCATATAAACCTCCTCATGAAGATCACCATTCAAGAACGCATTTTTAACATCCATTTGCGATATATGCCACTGACGAACAGATGCAACAACAATAAGAGTACGAATAGTAGTCAATTTCGCAACAGGAGAAAAGGTTTCGTCATAATCCATACCATATTGCTGAGAAAAACCCTGAGCAACCAATCTTGCTTTGTACCGCTCAATTGACCCATCTGACCTGGTTTTGATTTTATATACCCAACGAGATCCAATTGCCCGCTTACCAGCAGGTAAGGGGACCAAACTCCAAGTATCTGTCTGATTCAAAGCAGAGAGTTCCTCAGCCATAGCCTGTTGCCAAAGAGGATCAAGAACTGCCTCTTTATAAGAGGAAGGCTCAGAGAGGCAGTGAACAGAGGATAAAAATGAAGCAAAAGAATCAGAATAACAAGAATAAACAAAATCTGGTGACTGAGTGGACTTACGTGGACGTTTTGGATAGCGAGAAGGAGGTTCCACCGTTTCAGCAGGTGCTTGGGTGGCCACACGAGAAGGGGGAGCATCAGGAACATCGGATGGCAAAGTACCTGCATCAGTAGAAATAATAGGAACAGGAGCAACATGGGGTGGCACACTATCGGTGGTGCAAGGTACTTCAAATGGCACACTCTCATCATTATCAAAGAATGGATCAATATTTAAGAGATCAGATTTAGTGAGTTCATGAGGGCTATCAGGAATAGAAAAGAAAGGAATATGCTCAAGAAACACAACATGGCGAGAGACATATAATTTTTTTGTAACTGGATCATAACAACGATATCCCTTTTGACCCTCACCATAACCAAGAAAGACACAAATAGATGACTTTGGAGATAATTTGGTACGTTCCACACGAGGTCGAAGAACAAAACAAGTACAACCAAACACCTTTAAGGAAGAATAATCAGGGGCACACCCATACAACTTTTCAAAAGGTGACAAACCTGAGCAATGAGAGGTCGGAATCTTATTAATCAGATTAACATCAGTAAGGACAGTCTCTCCCCAAAACTCACTAGGGACATATGCAGATAATAAAATAGAGCGAGCAGTTTCAACAATGTGCCGATGTTTCCTTTCAGCAACACCATTTTGCTGAGGAGTGTCAGTACAAGATGATTGGTGAATAGTTCCATCTAAATCAAGCAACTCACCGAAATTTTGAGAAGTATATTCCCCACCCAAATCGCATCTAAAGCATTTTATAATAGTAGAATGTTGAGTTTTGACAAAGGCACGAAATTTATTATAAATATCAAAAAAATCCGAACGTCGTTTCATGAGAAAAACCCAATAGTAACGCGTATAATCATCAATAAAGGAGACATAATATCGAGACCCTCCTCTTGTAATAATAGGAGACGGTCCCCACACATCAGAATGAATAAGATCAAAGGGTGAAAAAGTAGAGGAAATACTTCTATTAAACGGTAAAGCTGAAAATTTTGCAAGTTTACAACCGCTACAATCAGAGATATCATGGCAATGCAAATTTCCTAATTTCCCTGTAGAAGCCAAATATTTTAATCGTGAACCTGAGACATGACCAAGACGAGAGTGCCATAAATAGAAGCTAGGCGAATCTGAACTCAAACGAAAGGATGACAAGTTAACACTGGAAGCTGCAACCATTGGTACATTAAGTTTCTCCATGATGTACAATCCCCCCTGCCTACGGCCTGTCCCAATCACCTTCTGAGACTGTGGATCCTGCACATGACAAAAGGTAGAAGAAAAGGAAACTAAGTAACCAGCATCACATAGTTGACCAACAGAGATAAGATTCATTGTAAGCTTAGGAATGTGGTAAACATTAGAGAGAGATAAGTTTGGTGAGTCAATAGTCCCAACACCCGTTGAGGGCATGGGAGTACCATCAGCAGTCATAACGGGCAACGAAGAAGTGGGACAAAAAGAACCAAAAGAGGACAAATTTGGTGACATGTGATTAAAAGCGCCGGATTCTAGAATCCAAATACCTGAGGACTTACCTGGTGAAGAGATGGACATGGCGTGAGGCTGTGTGGCAAGAAACTTTTGAAACTGCTCAGCAAGAGAAGACATGGATGGAGTTAATGATGAAGAACCGATGCAAATGAGTCTGATGGCGGTACAACTGCTGCAGTATTAGGCTGTGAAGGCCTATATGAACGCTACTGAGATTGGTTATTGGATTTCCAACCAGAAAACTGCTGCTGAGATGGTCGACTATTTGATTGTTGTTGTTGTTGTGATCGCAACTTAGGTCACTGAGACTTCCAATGACCCTTCTCCTTACAGTAGCTACATTCATCACTTCCAACTCTCGAATAAGGCTTGTTCTAATTACTGGAAAGAGGCCGAGAGGAGGCTGCGAAAACAGATGGATTAGGGTCCGAAGAAATTACCTTCCCTAACTGAGTCTTGAGACGAATCTCCTCGGCTAACAACTCGTGAACAACGGAATCAACAGTTGGAAGTGGACTACGATGAAGAAGCGACCCACGAAGACCCTCAAAATCATCACGCAATGCCATCAGAAACTGAACCAGGCGTTGTTCCTCCCGATTGGCAACATATGGTGCAAAGGCCCGCAATTCAACCGAGTCTGTGAGAGCCAACTGATCCCATAGATCCGTCATAGCAGAATAAAACTCCTGAATACTCAAATTTTTTTGCTCAAGAGCCCGAATATCACACTCCAATTGGCACTTTTTTGCGAAATTAGATTGGGTATACAATCTGCACAAATGATCCCAAACTTCCTTTGCATAATCATACTTAGCCAACTGCATACCTATAGAAGGTGCAACGGAGTTGTTGATCCAAGTGATGATTTTCGAGTTGTTTGCCTCCCAAACATCCAACAACTCTGCATATTTTTCAACGTTCGTCTTATCATTATGCTTACTCAAATCGCCATTAATGTAACCCCAAAGCTTCTTCCCTTTTAAAAAATTCTTCATAACATAACTCCAATACGTATAATTTTTTCCATCTAATCTGACACTAATTGATTGCAGCGAATCATCTCTTTCACCAGCCATTGCGAAAATAAACAATCAAACAGTGCCCAAACGGAACCAAATCAAACGAACTAAACAATTAATCGAACAATGATAATATATCAAAGATCTACAATCAAATGGAAAGAGAGAAAAAGAGGGGCTAGGGTTTCATATTGCCATACACTAGAATGTCTTCCAATAAAAGGAAGAAGAGAGAATATATATAACCTACTACAACCACCTAATAATAATAGGAGAAGGGAAAATACTAAAATACCCTCAATGCTAAATAAAACTCTAATACACCCATCTGCCAATTCTTATTTTCATAATCTGCATTATTTTGGCTCTCCAAATCTTGGGTTTTAGTTGATATTAGTTGATTAAGGGAGTTGGTTAATAGGGTAATGCAAGATGAGGAAAAAGAGAATCCTTCCATTGAACTTGGTTGCTCTAATCTATACTAATATATTAAAACAAAAGCGTACAGTTAATTTTCAACCTCAGTTAAAAAGAACCTCAATTAATTTTTTGATTATATCTTTTTCCATTTACTATGAGAGATGTATCATCTCTCCCAATTTTTTTTTAACTATTTCATTTCCTCTTCCTTTTTCCACCTCTCTATTTCCCTCTTTTACATTGCATACTCTCTTTTAGATGAAAAGAAAAATTATTAAAGAAAATCGATTTCGCTTTTGATCTCATAAGAAGTCGGTATGAACTTTGAACCAAATGAGAAAAGTTTAAGCGACAGAACAACAATAAATAGTCTAAGCCCAAAAAGAAGCTTTCCAAGGAAGTACCAAGAACTTTTTTAGGATTGGTCACACACCCAAGCCCCCAAAACTTTGTACTAATCATTCATAGTATTATATATACACAAAGAGAAGTAGAGTTTTAAATTATGTGGGCAAATGGAAAACCCTCTAAAGCCATGGAAGGTGGAATATGCAAAACCTGCAAGAGTACTATAGATAAAGAGAAACTCGGGCTTGACAAGATGGTCCAAGGCACCCAATTTGATGAATTTATGCTTGTATGTCTCATTACCCTTTTTACCCCTTTACCCCTTTATTTCTTGCACATTTTTGTACCTATATATGTACATTGTGGGTTAATTTTTGTGATTCCTTTTTTCAAATATTTAGCAAAAGTTAAGTTTTCATGTTTATAAATATTTGCATATTTATGTCTTCAACATATTTTCCCTTTTCACAGCTATAGCTATTGTAAAAAGGGAGCTTATTGGAAAAGAACTAGCTATTGTAAAGGGCATTTTTGATGTGGAGTTTGGGGCATTCTTGAGTTGATCATTAAAAAAAATTCATTGCCATTAAAGTTTGACAGTAAAGTTGAAAGATGATTGAAAATGAAGAAGTTGGTTCATAGAATTGAGTAAAAAGTTAAAAAATAGTACTTTTTATTTGACATCATTTTAGTCTTTTTATTTTGATTTGTTAGACATTATCGCTGATTTTCTATATTATTTTATACACCTGTTTAACATTTGTATAAGATTGGCAAAGTGATTTTATAAAGAAAATGAATTCAGATATTCAATGCGTATGTTAGATCCCCAAATAGTGATAGAAAAGATTGATAACAAAATAATTTATTTTCTTTTGAAAATTTAGTTTTAATAACCATGTTTTACTCTACACCTTCGACATAATGAGATAGTTTACTCATTATTTGGGTTTTTTTCTTCTACACACTAAACTTGAATTATGCGTATTGTAGATAATTCTCAAGTAAGGTGACATTTTTTATGAGATTTTTCATGAGATTTCATGAAAGAACAAGTCGATTTTTTTCTTCAAACTCATGAAAAAAGTTATTTGAACATAGAGATATGATCAAAAGATGTATATAGATCTTAATATTTTCGATTTGTTCAGGGTTCTATAAATTGAATGTTCTAATTTTTCTATATATAAACAAATATTTCTATTGGATACATGTATTTATTCATTCATGTATGTATCCCACGACTCATGTAATTAGTCATTAGATTGGTTGAGTTTTTTTCAATTTGTGAAGTGTGTTTAGGATAATTTGAATTTCTTACAAGGTTTTGTGAATTCATTTTTATATTCATTTTTCAGTCACCTACGAAACAAAATGGTTTATGTTAAGATGTTGGCAAAATTCATGTATTCCTTACTATAATGGATTTTTAACTATTAGATTCTTTTTTCAAATATGGTTTTGTTATGTTTGATAATGAAATTGAATTTGTAGGTCAGCTTAATAGTAGACTCACAATGCCAATAGGTAGATGTGCTTGCTAACTTTAAGGTGAATATAATTATATGTGAACCTTAATGTGTATTGGGAACTCTTTAGTGTATATGCCTACAACTTACTAAACGTAGATATTACATTTTTTTTTTGTTACCATATCAATTTAGATTATTCATAATGAGTTTTCATTTGTCACCATACTCTTAAAAGTATTTCTATATACAATTTATTTTAGGATCAAATATCAAAAAGCTCCTATACACATTTAGTAGAAGCCCTTTATTTTGTACAAAAAAATCCCTTTATCTTCTTATCTTTAAAGGCCGCGTCAACGGTATGGTAAAGCCTTTTTGGCATGTTGAAGGATTTTTTGGTTCAAAATAAAAGGGCGTGGATTAAACGTGTATTAAAAAAATATTTGAGGAACTATTTGGTATATGCCCATTTATTTTATAGCCGTTCTTTATTTAGTGGGTTATGAAAAATGAAATCATGGCTGAGAAACTCGCATCTTTCTTTATTTCATTAGTAATTGCCACACATATATAGTACATTGGATATAACATGTGATGTTGAAACTACCTGGCCTTACACAAGTACAGGTAAACCCTTATCATATGATAATGGGTCTTTTGTCAATCAAGGACATTATAAAAAGTTTTACGTGTTGCAGAAAGTTATTTTGGAGATTATAGATCAAGATGTGAAAAATTAGGAAACCATACTATGTAAAGAACAAATAAATAAGAGTCACACTTGAGATATTCCTATTTTTTTTTTCCTCTTTTGCTCTTGTGAGTGTGGATATTAGGTCATACTCTAACAAATTCAATGTTGTATAGGAATCAAAATAATGGTGATAGACGAATGGGTAATTTTAATATTTCAGAAGTAAAATATTTATTGATGGAAAAATGAGGATGATACATTTGATCATTTATGGGCATTACATTTTATTCACTGGAAAGGAAATATAGTACGATCTATATTAAAAACTTGTAATGCTTGTGGTGCATTAGCGTACCGCGACCATACATGTTTTTTAGAACATAATATTCATAATACACTTAAGCAACACCTTTATTGACCACTTTAGACACCCATCTAAATCATTCGTTCACCACCTTAGCTTAGATGGAAAGTACTGCAAACAGAAAAGAAAATAATAAGAAACTATTATAATAAATTATAATATGTATATACACCTTCAAATAAAGATTTTATGGGGTCTCAAACCTTCTCAATGAGGGAGAGATAGTAAGGCTTCACATCTTCCAGGTTGATCTTAACTTTGCTCTTGCTGTAGAGATCATATTTGCTATTGCACCCAAATATATATAAACATATACACATTACATACTTATTTATATAATGCATTATCTATAATATATTAAGAATAGAAAACAAATAGAAAGATAAAGTGTACAACTTACTTGAATGCATAGAGCCACTTCAGCATATCTTGGTCCTGATCATTCATCAAATAAGTATAATCCCCAGCGTTGTGCAGTGCTGCCAAAAACAGTTAGTTATTTGTTGGATTAATCTAACACTCATTATACTTTATCAATCTCAAAGTATTTACAAACATATCCCTCCTTTTAAACTCTCTGGAGAAACACTAATCTAGAACTTACCATAGAAGGAATGGAACCTGATTACAAAAAGCCCAGCTGGTGGGAGAGTGGTACCATTACCCTTGGCCACCTGTCAAAATTATTAGCTTTTATGTAAACATAAATAACAAGAAGAAGAAAAAAAATGAGCTGAGGTGGATGTGATTACGTGGCGTACCATGTACATGTACTCATCGTGGCCCCACGACATTGTGACCTTGTCAAGCCCACAGTTTTCACTATATATGCCCAACTTCGTGTTAAAGTACGGGTTTTTAAAATCTGGATTTTCTTTGAAAAACTGCATTGGAAATAACAGTGATTACCCAATAACAAAGTAAATTTTAAGTGATTTAATTGCCCAGTAACATTATTTGAAGCATGTCTTAATTATTAGTCAGTCGTAAATTGACCTATATAATTAATTTTGTCACAATAGTTAACACATAGTGCAAGTTTAAAATATTGTGCCACGTATGGTCAATCTTGAGGTTAGAAAAATTCACCTGGTGATGAACAATGGACTCACTGAAAGCACATCCGAGCGGAAATGTGTCACCTGAACAATAGAAATGATTAAGCATCTGGGAGCACCTATTACATATATTTTACCACTGAATAATTCTACACCGTCCAATTAAAAGAATAGAGAAAGATCGACATACCAACAACAGACCACTGGGGCTCTCCACCAAATGCAGGATGCAGCAGAACCTTACCCAAATCTACAGTTTGATCAAGTTAAAAAATCGTAAATACGCATTTTATTTGTAGCACTCATAACTTATTACAAGGGCAAGAGTTTAAAGATGGAAAATAAATACAATATAGTACTGCAGTTTGTGTCATGTATAATACTGAATTTTTTTCTATTTAAATTCCTTTCGATAGAAGTTATGTTATTCAGGCCAATTTACACTCTAATACTGATTAAAGGAGAGAAACAATTAAATATTTTTGTGTTATTAGCAAGCATACATTATAAAAAGTGATATTATGTGTATATAGTATACCATGGATGAGTGTGTGTATATAGTATACCATGGATGAGAGCTGTGAGGTGCAGCCAATCTTCATCAGGGTAGTCAATCCTGATAGCCTCCGCTGTCTGGAGGAGATGTTCAATTTGGGGTTCGTCCAAATCGGGATCGCTTTCATCCACAAACTCGTTAAGAAGTTCACAGCATTCCCAAATGCTCATAACTGCCTTGTCAAGTTTCTCATATTGTTCTTTCTTCTTCTGAGCCTGCTCATATTTATATATGTGCGCTTAACAAATTACTCATAACCGATGTCTTGAAAAATAATCTGACACACGCATGTCTGTGTATCTATTCTTTAGTCGCATTTATTAAATGAGTATCGGATAACATGTGCTATTCACATGTTTGACATGTAGAGAATGTCATATCCCCCATGAATCCCATTTTTTCTCAAGAAAACATCCTTCAAATAAGTTTTCAAAATGATTCACAATTTATGATCTATTTAATTTTCCTAGTTGGCGCTTCTAGAAAAATGTGCAAGATTTTTGGAATCTATCCAAAGAAATTTTCTATGTAAATTTTTTTTCGGAATATATTAGCATTAATTCGTTCTACATTTTATCATTACTCCACTTTGTTAGTATCCTATCTAGACTTATGGTTAAGTCCTACACGTGTATAGATGCTACATTTTAAGAAATTAATTTGAAGTGTGCATTCTTTTAAGATTCTGTTTAAGTATACAGTAATGTAAAATTCTGTTAATAATAAGGTCCCCGCACAAGTGAGTAATGTTTTTCACACTTGAATGTGCAAAAGAGTAATTCTTAATTGGTATGGTTCACATATTTTAATCTATACAATTACTAATATAATTAGAATATTTAATACGTCTATGCTGTAACAACACTTCAATTTTATTTAAAATGTGTGAGGCTAGGATAACTCTTACATAAATGGAGACAAAGACGGTAATTTTATATGCTAGTGTAGATAGATGTTATAATTAATTTGATCTAGTCCAGATTTAACTTACGAATATGTGATCAAAGTGGGTAGCATACTATTTCCTATTGTCGTGTACATAAAAGTATGAGCTAAAACACTTTACTTCTGTGGATGAAATACTACTTACAAATTCGTAGGTCTGGTAGATGTGATTCTTTCTGTAGAAATACTCTACTATAGCTTTTCTTTGGCTCTCCTTCTCGTAATCCCTGTTTTAAATCATGGCAAATTGTACATACAAGGCAAAAACATGAAGAACATATAAATACTATAGACAATAAAGAATGCCTTGAGAATAGTCAAAGAGTTGCATTACCACAACATATATAGGGCAAAACATAGATAACAAAAACACTCTCGTCCAAAAAACAAAATTGATAATGTGTGTGATGTGTGTGTGTGTGTGAGAGAGAGAGAGAGGAATTCTGAAGGTCTACATATAATGCGTACACAAGTAAAGTTAAATCAGGTGAAGATCATCAAGAAACCTGAAAGAAAGACCAAAAGCATTGTTTTCTGGGACATGGAACCCTCCATCAATATTCAAATCCCTCTCTTCCACATTGTTGACGTCGCCACGATTGTTGGTGTTGGTGTTGGTAACGATAACTTGCTCTGATAATCATTGCACCAAAGATATACATTAATATGTATGTATGTATATATGTATGTATGTATATATATATATATAATAATAATATTTTTGTGGGAAATATTTTAAGAGTGCGGATCCAATAAATTATAGGAACAATTTTTTTTTTCTGGATTCATAATCAGGTAACATATGTGACGTTCGTACTCTTAAAATAGACATTAATTCGTACAAGAGTATGACTATATAGATCCAATAAATTATAGGAACAATTCTTTTTTTTTTCTGAATTCATAGTCAGGTAACATATGTGACGTTCTCACTCTTAAAATACACATTAATTCGTACAAGAGTATGACTATATATAAATATATATATATATATATATACAAAAAAAAAAGATCAGTACGGAAGTAGATTAAAAATTGTACCATCAAGGATGACAGTCATGGTGGGAGGAAAAAAAAGGTGGCGCCCGTCGACGGAGAGTTTTAAAGATATTAGTATATTTTTGGAAGACGAGAGTTGTAGGTTTGGTGAGAAGAGTGGGGAAAAGTGTCCTATTTATAGTAGGGAGATGTCATGGTGCTCGTGCTGTAGCGTTGGATTTCTGTATTAAAGGGTCCTAACATCTTTTAAATTACAACCTTTGCCAATTAAATTTTATTCCAAATCAGGACACTCTGCATTGACCAAAAAGGACTACATTGTTTTCAGGTAAAATTTGTGCAAACCCTACCCAATCATTTGGATGTGACGTACCAACGAGGTATTTTTTATGAAATCTTACCGTTTACGAATTAATTAAAATATTAAAAATTATTCATTATTTGTTATTTTAATATTTTAATATTTACATCAATTATTTCATCAAGACTCATTATTAATGTGGATAATCAAATTTAAACTCATTAGCAAGTAACTTTCCATTGAACATTTCCTAAAATAGCTATATATTTCTGAGTTTGTACATTCATCAAGAAGTTATATTGGGTCATTTCGAATTTGATTTCCATTTCTTTTTTAAAATTAGGTCAAATCTCCACATAATAAATTTTTTTAAGATTTAAACTTTTTTGACTATTTTGTTAATCAATCATAATTGATTGATATCCCGCTCATATTTAAAACAATTTTGCCTATTTTATCCCTATTTCAACTCAACTATTAACAATTAAAGTAATTATTTTTACAATATATAAAAGCAATTTTTAAGTTTAATAAATGTATATATCAATATAAAAAATAACGTTTTCTATTAATGTTCTTACTTATATTAATAATCTTTCATTTATAAATAAAAAGTTTTTTAATTAAAGGGTTAATAATTATATTGATAATTGTTAATATTTATATAGAATGTTTTTACATAAAACATTATTAAATATAAAACTATTAACAAAATGCCCAATAATTCATTTTAAAATTAATTAAGTGAAATACAACATATTCAAATAAGTGTTAATTATTATTGTTGATTGTGTAAAGATTTATTATTATTCAATGTTTAATGTTTAACATAAACTCTTCATTTGATATAAAAATAATACATTTTTAAACCAATTCTAAAGCTTTAACATATTGGAAGCGACATTTTGCATGTGGAATTTATGGTGTTCCATGTCACATCAGTTTTTCTATATAGAATTTAAAATTTCTGTTGTAAGAAAATGATTAAACAAATGGGAATATTGAATATAGTTCCCATAAATAATCCTAAATTAGAATTATCCAAAATGAAGTTTAAAATAACACATTTATATATGTTTGAGGGAGAAAAAAACATTAAATGGTTATAGAATCGTAAATGAATAGATTTTGAATAAATTAGTGTAGTATATCCTTAAAATACATTCCTTGTTTCCCTACGAAACTCGTCACGTGAAGCTAGTTTCTAAGTGTAAAATTTGATATCGATCCTATCATCGTTTTTCAAATATCATAAAAAGGAGTATTGTGGTGACACATAAATATATCTTATTGAAACCATATATGAGCTAATACATGCAAACAATTAGTAATAAATTGGTCCCTCTTTATGATTTTTTTTCATGGAGTGTTTTGTCAAGGCATGTACATTTAAATGACTTATGACTTAATATTTTATCCGTAAAGGGGTTCAGTGTTATTTTCATATAGTTAAATGTGTGCGCTATACCCTAATATGTACTCGAATACATGGTTGGCCATGGAGATACCACATAGCATGTAAAGTTTGGCCTCATTCACTTCTGAAGTAAGAAGTTGTTGCCAAGTGGATGAAGTGTTAGCTCAAAGTAATCACTTCGACTGCAACCATAAAGAACATGTAGGATCCGTTTGATAGCCTTCCAATTCCAAGGAAAATTCAGAAAAGTTGGAAAATTCTGGTATTTTCCAGCTTTTGGATTGTTTGATAGCCTTAATTTGCCTTGAAATTTGTTTTCTATGTACAACACCCCCTAAGCACAATTTTTCACCCTAGGGTGGAATTCAATTCTTTGTGAGGGGGGGGGGGGGGGGGGGGCAGGTTTTTGTTTGCCACCTTTGGGTGGCAAATCACTCAAAACCAATTTTTTTTACAACTCTATATATTTCATAAATATATAAATATATATTGTTAATAAATATGTAAATATATATATTTCGTATATATATATATATATATATATATATATATATATATATATATATATATATGTGTGTGTGTGTGTGTGTGTGTGTGTGTGTGTGTATTGCGCATATTTCGTATATTTATATATGAAACATATAAATATCTGAAATATTTATAAATATACGAAATATTTCGCATATATGTATATTGCGTATATTTCGTATATTTATAAATATTTCATATATATATTATTTACAAAATATACATGTATATTATATATATAATATATGTATATATTCTGTAAATAATATATATTTAGTATATTCAATATGTAATAATATATATTCATATATTCCATAAATAATATATTATATTTACAGAATATACATGTATATTATATATATAATATATGTATATATTCTGTAAATATAATATATTATTTATGAAATATATGAATATATATTATATTATATATATATTCTGTAAATAATATATATTTAGTATATTCAATATATAATATAATATATATTCATATATTCTATAAATAATATATTATATTTTGATAGAGTTTGAACATTTAATAATATATATTTAGTATATATATATTTTTTCATAAATAATATAATTATTATTATTATTATATATACTAAATATGTTTTTGTACATTTAATAATATATAAATCCGAATATACATTATTATATATATCATTAAATATACAATATATATATATATATATATATATATATATATATATATATATATATATATATATATATATATATATATATATATATATATTCCATAAATAAATTTTCCACATTTATATCTATTTTCCAACTTTTGCGTTTGATAGAAAATGTGGAAAATTGATGATTTTCCAACTTGTATCAAACACACAAAAGTTGGAAAATATTCATTTGCCTTGGAATTGTTTGCCCTGGAATCAATTGTCCTGGAATCATTTGCATTTTCCCAGTTTTCTATCAAACGGACCCGTAGTTATGTCATAAGAGAGATGCTTTGTCCTTTTTCGTTAACGAGCTCACCTCATCAGCATAAATATTTATGGGCGTTCAAAGGAAAATATGAGAATATTTCCATCCATGTGCATTAACTAATTAGTAATTACCTCACCTCACTTTTTCATTATATAATCCCTTTTCTCCTTTTCAAAGCAAGGCATGTGTTCTTGGGGCCACTATCTCTCTCCTCGCCCCAATTTTAGTCATATAAGTAGACGTATTGAGCGCCCAAAAAGGAAAAAATGATATTACATATTATACTATTACTCAGCTGAAGTGAGAAATAAGAGTGAGAGATTTTATTATGCTCCAATAAAGTCATTTAACTAATTTTAATAAGACGTTGATCACTTGTGGAAGTATGCCAATGGCTTTACGACAACTGCGTGAAACACTGGTTTCTCACCCTTTTTATCTCATTACTTCGTAGTAGATCATATTAATTTCATGTTTGTTTGATCGATTGTTAGATAATTAGTATATTTACATTACTATTAAATTAATACTAGTTTCTAACATCAACAATGTTGTTCTTCCTATTCATTTCCTTTTTGGTTTAGGACTCATTAGTTTTGAGATTACTAAGCAATTAATTTCAATAGTCAAATAAAAGATTAAAAATATTAGGTTGGACCTTCACTCACTTTAAATTGGATTGGAGTAAACGTCCAAGGCTTGGTTGTGTGAGGCTAAAGGCTTCCTCTTTCGACTTTAGTACTACAGTATAAGCCAGCTAAATCGAGATTCCTCGCCTTAAGTTTCACTACTTTAGCATATAAACATATCACGTTAATCAACCAAAGAAAAGGATTCAAAAATGTTTGTGACACCCCGCCTAATTAGATACTGGGTGATCAGTCCTTTATAATATTAAATCAGAATATCCAATTACTTCAGATTATGCATCACTATCGAAAACTTATAATATTAAACCTAACCACCTAATATTTAAAAAGGTTGATGTCAAAATTTTATCTTTTCATTTAATATAAAATAATTAAACTAAATAACCAATCATTCACCATTCAATCCAATCTCATAGGAACTGAAATAACTGACATAAATATAAAGGAGATGGACTAAACACTTTCATTCAAAATCAAATGCAGTAATCCAACTAAATAAAGTCAACAACTGAGAAGAGTAATGAACTGAATCTCAAATATCTAAATATATGAATAAGAAGGGGCGACATGACCAACTGATGCAAATAACTCAAAAGTAAGAAATGTTAGACTCGAAGGCGCCTACTACCAAAGTCTTGTAGCCGCCACAGCAGCTACAACTCGTCGAATGAATGGATCTCCTAAGCCTAGTGCCATTGTGGATGAGCACCTAAAATAATTTGATAAGAAATGAGATTTGCAGAAAACAGATCAGATCCCGAGTTGAAAATAATTTAAAATCAACAAGTGCTTAAAATGATTTATTAGCATAGATATTGTTCATGTTAAATTATCGAACTCACTTGGGATGCTCACCCCTCATTTAATGTGCACACCTAGCGAATATTCAAACCCCACTAGCTTTACTCCCATACTAACTAGTACTTTTTGTCTAATAATTAATCATAAACCGACATCGTTCCCATGGATTTTCGTCGCAATATATAATAAATGTAACCAATTTCCGTTTGGCATAAACAGACCCTTTTCATTTTAATATAATTAAGTGTTCACTACTTAATTTCAAATTTCATTATTAATTATACCTAATTAGTTCACACAGTAGATATCATTCCAAGTATATATATATATATATATATATATATATGCACTCTGTCTTATATATATACAATATTGCACCCCGAGACACAGCTGCGGTGCCTGCATACTCTGCTATCATGTCCTATTGCATCGCTCATTTGCATAAACGACTAAAGGTTCAATCTCTCACGAACCATCAAAACAAAACACATATATTGGAGGCGAACATAGTCTCAAGTCGATGGGATACACACATACCTACGCACCCATACTATTGTCATCACTATCGTTCTCACAGATAGTCCGTACCTAGGTTCTATGCTCTAGTGGTACAAGTCAATATCCCACCCGAAGGATCCTCAAGGCATGATTGTCCACAACGCGTAACCTCCACTCAATAGAAAGCAGCGTAGGTATGTTATACACATAATAGTTTATTCAATAATCATACACACAACTTAATATATATACAATAGGTATTCTCGCAACTCAATTCCTAGAGTTTATAGATAGTATCATTGTCTCTACTATTCACATTATTGCAACACTTCGACTTATCTCTCTAACATTATACCTTTCCTCTAGGACTCTATTACCTCGCTATATCCCTTTGAATAGTCGCACTCTCAACTCATTACTAACTAGGAATTTAAGGCATTCGATGATAGCGTAGGTTAATTACTCTCACTTGGACCAACCTAGAAGGGTTCTAACTTGTCCGGACCAAAAATAAACATTCTGGAATCTCGTTAGAAGTTTAGGATTCTCGTTCGAACAAACTCAAAAATATTGTTAGAAGACCCGCTGAAATTCTCGTTCGAACGAGGTCGTTCGAACGGCCTGGGCAGGTCTTTGAACGAGAATTTTGAGAGTACCCTTGTTCTTCCAAACTTCATTTTTCCAATTATTTCCTCATCCAAATTCGTCTAAAATTTATCCCAACTCCCAATTAATGATTCTAAACTATTCCTAATCATAATAGGGTACTTTCTAACAGAATTTAGATGCCAAATCCTTACATAATCAAAGGAAACCTAAACATATCCCTAAGTCTTTAAAGTCCCTTAATAATCAACCCGCCATTAATAATTATTCAAACTCCCAATTATATCTCCTAATTTTAACCTAAAATTTCCATATTTATCATTACCGGAATAGGGCCATTTATATACATACAAACCCATCTTCCAATTTCAAAAATTAGTTGACAATTTAATCTCAAATTCAGGATATCATAGTCATATCATCAACTAGGGTTGACATGAATTATATATGCTACGAATTTTAGCAAGATAAATAGTTGCCTTCTCATGAACTTCTGAATCGCTGAATGAATTTGGTATGAGGATGATCCTCTCTTCGCGATCTACGCGTTGGTGTGGTTTCTGGTGGAAGAACTTGAATCCATTGTGCAAAACACTTATGGAGTTGTTCTTCTTCCTCTTGGTTTTCTCCCTCTCTCTCATGTAGGTTGAAAACTGTCAGATAACCCAATGCCCGCGTTCTTTCTCTTTTTAATTTCCTATTTTCGTCCATATTAGTTCCCAAAAATCCTAAAAGACCAAAATACCCCTACGGGGTGTCATTTGGGGCTAAAATGCTCGGAATCCAAATGAAACACTTGAATAATGTTTTCTAACTATTTCGACCCTTCCGAGCACATTAGCACACTCGAAACGGCCATACAAGTTACTTAAAAACTAAATTATCCTTTTTATCTTAATAAAGTAATACTAACACGACTCGCACGCGCGTCCAACCTAAGTGTATTACAACTGTCATATTTTTCACTCCCGGCCAAAATAATATTCTCATATTCAAATATTAGTTTACTCTTTAAGTAACATTCAACATAATTATTTCCGATAAATACTAACTTTCATCACGCTAGTAATTATTACAATTAAATATAGATTAATTATAAATAAATTTTTCTTCATATAAATCAATCAATCCAAATTCCATAATTAAAATAAAGTTCCACAAAAATACGGGGTATTACACACTTCCCTCCTAATAATAGAATTTCATCCCGATATTCGAAAAAGAACAAAATAAAGGTATGCGTGGTGGAAATAACTCTAGGTACTTGTCCCGCATGTCATCCTCATACTCCCAGCTAGACTCCTCTATTTTATGATGCTGCCATAGCACTCGTACTAACGACACTACCTTTGACCTCAGTTTCCTCTCGCTACAGTCTAGAATAGCTATTAGTCCCTCCTTGTAGGAACTATCGGGCTGAAGATCAATCTCCTCCAATGCAATGTGGGTGTGGGCTAAATCATCCTTAAGATATCTCCTCAGCAAGGAAATATGGAATACATCATGAATCCTATGTAGTTGCTCCAGTAACCCAAGTATGTAAGCTACTATCCCAATCCTCTCAATAATAGGGAATGACCTAACATACCTCAGTGATAACTTCCCTTTATTCCTAAACCGCATTACCCCCTTCATAGGAGATACTTGCAACAACACCTTATCCCCCACACTGAACTCCCTGAAGAACCTTTTGGCGTCGGCATAACTCTTCTGCCGGTCTTGAGCGACCCGAATGTGACTTCGTATTAACTCAACCTTAGTCGAGGTGTTCTAAACCACCTCCGTCCCAAGTAACTTGCTGTCCCCCACCTCAAGCCAATATGTTGGAGAACATCACGATCTTCCATATAATGCCTCAAATGGAGCCATGCCAATCATAAACTGGTAGGAGTTATTATAAGCAAACTCCACCAGTGGAAGGTAACTCTCCCATCCCCCTCCAAAATCTAGGACACACATCCGCAACATATCCTCCAACATCAGATTCGCCTGCTCTGTCTGCCCGTATGTCTGCGAGTGATCGGCCGAACTCAACCCTAACTCCGTACCCATGGCTTGCTGAAAACTCTCCCAAAATCTAGACACAAAAATCTTGTCCTGATTGGACACAATATCTAGGGGCACTCCATGGATTCTCACTATCTTGACAATGAAGATTTGAGCATACTGCCCCGTAGTATAGTCAGTTCGAACTGGCAGAAAATGGGCTACCTTGGTCAATCGATACACGGTCACCCATATGGAATCGTGACCCCTCTGTGATGTAGGCAGTCCCGTGATAAAATCCATGGAAATGCTTTCCCATTTCCATATAGGGATCTCTAATGGCTGTAGTAATCCTCCCGATCTTTGATGGTCTAACTTCACCAGTTGACAAGTGGTACACTTTGACACAAATTCAGTGATGTCCTTCTTCATGCCACTCTATCAATACTGTCGCCTTGTATCTTGGTACATCTTATCCCCTCTGGAATGTATCGTAAACCTTGAACCATGTAACTCTGCCATCATCGCATGTCATAGCTCCTCCACTTCTGGGATAACTAGTCAGTTATTAAAATGTAGGCCCCCAACTGAGCCCACTGAAAAGGACTCTACTCCCTCGTCTATAAGTTGGACAATTCAATCCTTATAGAAGTAATCAGTTGCCTGAGCCTGTATCACCCTAGTGACTAGCTCGGGTGTAATCATCATCACTGATATGAATGAGCAGGAAACTGCATCCTGGTGCTCGAGTTATTTCCATTTTAATTTCCACACGTCTTCCACATCACCTGTTGGCCTACGACTCAATGCTTCTGCTACCACGTTAACCTTCCCTGGGTGGTAATGGATATCGAACTGGTAGTCTTTCACAAATTCAAGCCACCTTCGCTGATGCATATTCAGTTCCCGTTGCGTGAACAGATATTGTAGTGACTTATGATCTGTGAACAAGAAAAATCCCTCCCCCAATAGATAATGCCTCCAGATCCGTAAGGCAAACATGACTGTCGCTAACTCCAAGTCGTGGGTGGGGTAATTCCTCTCGTGAGGCTTAAGCTTAGGGGAAGCATAAGCAATTGCCTTATCCTCCTGCTAAAGTACACCCCCAAGTTCTGATAAGGACGCATCAGTGTAGACCAGGTACTCCAACCCGGGCCTGGCTAGTGCTAGAACTGGTGCTGAACTCAGCTTGTCCTTCAGCTCGTCAAAGGCCAACTGATAGGCATCATCCCATATAAACGGCACCCCTTTGCAAGTCAAGTTTGTCAATGGACCCGCTATATTCGAGAATCCTCGAATAAACCTCCTGTAGTATCCTGTTAGCCCTAAGTCACTACGAACCTCTGTTGGTGTAGTGGGCTTCCCCCCACTCTCTCACCACTGACACCTTTCTCAAATCTATCGATATCCCATTCTCAGAGATTATGTGACCTGAGAACTGAACCTCCCTCAGCCAAAATCCACACTTTTCATACTTTGTATACAACTTGTGCTCATGCAGTGTCTGGAAAACCATCCTCAGATGCTCGACATGATCCTCCTCATTCCATGAATAAATCAGGATGTCCTTAATGAAGACGATGACAAATTGATCTAGGAACTCTCTGAACACCCTATTCATTAAGTCCATGAAAATAGCTGGAGCATTCGTAGCATTCGTCAGTCCAAATGGCATCACCCAAAATTTATAAGACCTATATCTCGTCATTAATGCGATCTTTGATACATCCTACTCTCGGATCCATAGCTGGTGATATCCCGATCACAAATTTATCTTTGAGAAGAAAGCAGCCCCTCTCAATTGGTCGAACAAGTCATCGATTCGGGGCAACGGATACTTATTTCGTATCGTGACTTTGTTCAACTCTCAGTAATCCACACACAACCTCAAGGACCCATATCTCTTCTTTACAAACAACACTGGAGCACCCCAAGGAAAGGTACTCCTACGAATGAAGCCCTGTCCCAATAACTGCTCAATCTTGTCCCGTAATTCTCTTATCTCAGTTGGGGCCATATGGTAGGGTGCTTGGGCTATCGGCCTAGTGCCCGACAACAAATCTATGATAAAATAAATCTCTCGACTAGGTGGTAGTCCCAGTATATCCTAGAATACATCAATAAAACCGCGGACTACAGGAATCGAGTCAATGGGAATCACTATCTCCCTAGAGGTCTCCTCCTCTATGTAATATAAATGGGTGGACGATCATCCCTTAAGATGAGGCATCGACACTAATAACATCTCATGTCCCGGTATATCAAAGATAATACTCCTACTAAAACAGTCTATCATGGCTCTATAAGCAGCAAGCCAATCCATGCTAATAATGGCATCATGCTCGTGCATATCTAAGACTAGCATATCTGCGGGCAAAATCAAACTCCCAATCTCTATACCTACTCCCCGGCATATAAAGAAAATCAATGAACCATTCCTAGCGGTGAGTCTACACAAGTCACTGTACTCTCTGATGTGCCTAACAACCCTGTGTCCCGTGCAAAACTAGTAGCTATAAAGTAGTGTGATGCCCCCGTGTCAAATAAAATGTGCCCCATAGTACCATGGATAGAAACGTACCCTCAAGAGTGGGTGGCGCCTGATGAATTGGGGCTGATGGACGTTGTAGACACGCCCGTACTGCAATTGCCCCTACTGCACCAGAGCTGCTGGAATAGATAACAAGGCTGGAACCTATCGATCGGTCGACATTCTTGAGTCGATCGATCGATCAAGCAGTTATTGCCCAGATTTCCGCATATTAAGCCTACGGGTTTCTTCCAACTTAAATCCTCAAAACTCCATTATCATGTCCCAAACTCCCATCCAAACATTATGAACGTTATGTAAACCAATATGGATGATTTCTAACATAAAACATTCATTAATTCCTCAAGATTTGTCATCAAATGGGTTAATTCAAGAAATTATCATTTAACCCTAGTTCATCAAATTTTTGTAAGAATTCATTTAATTTCCAGATTTCTATCTCTACTAGGCATCAAATTTCATGGATAATATTCTACATATAACGAGATATTCATCCTAACATGGTTCTAACTCCAAAATTACAATAATAATCTCCCAACAACATTATATTTCATGAATACATAAAATAATTAACTCCTACACTAGCATGGATGTGTTATCAACTAAAGAACAACAAGTTAGATAATTACCTAAAAATCAAAGGTATGATCCAAAGAATTAAAGTGGTATAGGAATGATCCCCTTCTTCTGATCTACACGTTGGTGGTGGAATTGGTGAGAGTGGTGTAGGGTTGGTGGCTCTCCTCCTTGGAAGCCTTCTATTTTCTCTCTTCCTTAGCCTCTCTACAACTCCAATGTTTCTAACACTCGAGGACTCTAACTCTCATCAAATCTATCACTCTAATTTTTTTCCATAATTAAGGCTTAAAATTAGAAATTACCAAAATACCCTCTTGGGTTACCAGTTAGGCCTAAAAACGTCCTGAAACCCAGACTAGACCCCCGGGACACTTTTCTGACTATTTCGACCTTTCTGGACACACTAGCGCACTCAAAATGACCATACGGGCGACTTATAATTAAATTACTTTTTATTCCATTAATTTAGTATTGACACAACACATGCGCATCCCGACTTAATTTCTATGATTGTTGTATTATTCACTGGCGACAATTTTAATAAATTCAATCTCATATATTACTTTATTCATCTAGTAATATTCAACATATAATTACTTAATCTCGTCACGCTAGTAAATATTTATTTTAAAATTCGAATTAACATTAAATGAATTAAGTGGTTGCGAACTTAAGTCTATATTGAGATGAATATAACTCGCTTAATATATTCATAAGAAAATGTTATTTGATATAAACTATAATCATACGATTACTTGAAGCAGAATTTGGTGAAGGGAAGTTGGGTTAGGCTAGTGTATTGGGTTAGACTAGTGAATTGGGTTAACTTTATCTAGATTAGTTCATTAGTACGTTAGGCGTGCATACTAGTTAAGGGGTGATAATTCCCAAGCTCATGTCGAAGTACTAACATGTATGTAATATCAACTGGTAAGCATTTTAAATACTTCCTAAACTATTTTTAAAGATGTTTTACACTCGGGATCTGCCCCGTTTCCTATTATCATTTCTTCCTCTTGTATATATATATTACGTGTGCCCAACCATAGAGATATTAGCCCTAGATCTTCGGACCATTGACGTGCTGCAGCTATTATGGAAGTTGCAAGTCCTTGCAGTAAACGACTCCATTATTGTCTTTCCAATCTTCTATTTAGTTATTCTTAAATAGGGCATGTATCTCTCTGTTCCATATTTCATTTAGTTCAGAGAGAGACCCGTACTCTTTATTATTTCAGGAGTTAGCTATTATTGGGATTATCTTATTTATTTCCTTGTCCTGCATTTGGGATTTATTATTTGGATTAATTAATCTAACATGGTATTTCATTTGGATGGTTTGGTTTTAATATTATCATATGTGTTCATAAGAATGGTTTCATATTAAATCATAACCATAGGTCTTAATTTATAAAATTTCATGTTGTGACACTTAGCTTAATTATTTATTTGGTGACTAATAAAGAAAAAATGTTTTCGACAGTGATGCTAAGAATGAACTAACCGGACACTTTGATTTAATTTAATAAAGGACTGATCACCCGGTATTTAATTAGGATACCACCTGTGACACTCCGCCTAATTAGATACCAGGTGATCAGTCCTTTATAGAATTAAATCAGAATATTCGGTTGGTTCAGATTATGCATCACTGTCGAAAACTGATAATATTAAAACTAACCACCTAATATTTAAAAAGGTTGATATCAAAATTTTATCTTTACAATTAATATAAAATAATTAAACTAAATAACCAATCATTCACAATTCAATCCAATCTCATAAGTACTAAAATAACTGACATAAATATAAAGGAGCTGGAGTAAACGCTTCCAGTCAAAATCAAATGCAGTAATCAAACTAAATAAAGTCAACAACAAAGAAGAGTAATGAACTAAATCTCAAATCTCTGAATATTTGAATAAGAAGGGACGACATGTCCAACTGATGCAAATAACTCAAAAGTAAGGAATGATAGACTCGGAGGCGTATACTACCAAAGTCCTATAGCCTCAACAGCAGCTACAGCTTGTCGAATGAATGGATCTCCTAAGCTTGGTGTCCCTGTGGTCGAGCACCTAAAATAATTTGGCAAGAAAAAAGATTTGCAGAAAATGGGTAAGAGCCTGAGTTGAAAACAGTTTAAAATCAGCAAGTGCTTAAATTAATTTATTAGCACATATATTGTTCATGTTAAATTATTGAACTCACTTGGGATGCTCACTCCTCATTAAATGTGCACACCTAGCGAATATTCAAATCCCAATAGCTCTACTCTCGTACTAACTAGTCCTTTCTATCTGATAATTAATCATAAATCGACATCGTTCCCATGGATTTCGCTCGCAATATATAATAAATGTAATCAATTTCCCTTTGACATAAATAGACCCTTTTCAGTTTAATACAATTAAGTATTTGCAACTTAATTCATTTCATATTTCATTATTAATTCTACCGACTCAGTTCACACAGTAGATATTATTCCAAGTATATATATATATATATATATATACACACACACACACACTTTATCTTATATATATACAATATTGCACACCGAGACATAGCTGCGGTGCCTGCATACTCTGCTATCATGTCCTATTGCATCGCTCATTTGCATAAAGGACTAAAGGTTCAGTCTCTCGTGAACCATCAAAACACAACACATATATTGGAGGCGAACATAGTCCCAAGCCGATAGGCTACACACATACCTACGAACTCATACGATCATCATCACTACCGTTCTCAAAGATAGTCCGTACGTAGGTTATATGCTCTAGTGGTACACGTCAATATCCCACCCAAAGGATCCTCAAGGCATGATTGTCCACAACGCGTAACCTCCACTCAATAGAAAGGAGCGTAGGTATGTTATACACATAATAGTTTATTCAATAAGCATACACACAGCTTATATATATATATATATATATATATATATATATATATATATATATATATATACATACAATCGGTATTCTCACAACTCAAGTCCTGGAGTTTATAGATAGTATCATTATCTCTACTATTCACATTATTGCAACACTTCGACTTATCTCTCTAACATTATACCTTTCCTCTAGGACTCTATTACCTCGCTATATCCCCTTGAATAGTCGCTATCTCAACTTATTACTAACTAGTAATTTAAGTCATTTGATAATAGCGTAGGTTAATTACTCTCACTTGGACCAACCTAGAAGGGTTCTAACTTGTCCGGGCAAAAAATAAGCATTCTGGAATCTCGTTAGAAGTCCAGGATTCTCGTTCGAACTTCTCACTTCGAATGAACTCAAAAATCTCGTTAGAAGTCTTATTGGAATTCTCGTTCGAATGACCTGGGCAAGTCTTCGAATTAGAATTATGAGACTACCACTGTTCTTCCAAACTTCACTTTTCCAATTCTTTCCTCATCCAAATTTGTCTAAAATTCATCCCAACTCCCAATCAGTGATTCTAAACCATTCCTAATCATAATAGGGTACTTTCTAACATAATTTAGATGCCAAATCCTTACATAATCAAAGGGAACCTAAATAAATTCCTAAATCTTTAGAGTCCCTTAATAACAAATCCACCATTAACAATCATTCAAACTCTCAATTATATCTCTTGATTTTAACCTAAAATTTCCAGATTTATCGTTACCGAAATAGGTTCATTTATCTACATGCAAACCTATCTTCCAATTTCAAAAATTAGCTGCTAATTTAATCTCAAATTCATGATATCATAGTCATATCATCAACTAGGGTTAACATGAATTATATATGCTAAGAATTTTAGCAAGATAAACAATTGCCTTCTCGTGAACTTTTGAATCGCTGAATGAATTTGGTTTGGGGACGATCCTCTCTTCGCGATCTACGCATTGGTGTTGTTTCTGGTGGGAGAACTTGAATCCCTTGCCCAAAGCACCTATGGAGTTCTTCTTATTCCTCTTGGTTCTCTCCCTCTCTCCCACGTAGGTTGGAAATTGTCAGATAACCCAATGCCCATGTTCTTTCTCTTTTCAATTTCCTATTTTCGTCCATATTAATTCCCAAAAATCCCAAAAGACCAAAATACCCCTCTGGGATGTCATTTTGGGATAAAATGCTTCGGAATCGAAATAAAACACCCGAGTAGTGTTTTTTTAATATTTCCACCCTTTCGGGTACACTGGTGCACTCAAAACGGTCATACGAGTTACTTAAATAATAAATTATACTTTCTATATTAATAAAGTAATATTGACACGATTCACACGCACGTCCCAGTTAAATGCATTGCAACTGCCCTACTTTTCACTCCCAGCCAAAATAATATATTCCTTTATTCATATATTACTTCACTCGTTAAGTAATATTCAACGTAATTATTTTCGATAAACACTAACTCTCGTCACGCTAGTAATTATTACAATAAAATTCGGATTAATTATAAATAAAATTTTCTCCATTTAAATCAATTTATCCAAATTCCATAATTAAAATAAAGTTTTGCAAAAATACGAGGTATTACAATATTTTTACTATTATTTGATATATGTCTAAATTATCTTTTCATTCACCTCAATATTATATTATATAACCGATGGCTATATTTGATTATGTTAGACAATGCTTTCCCTATCATTCTTTGGGAACTATGACATCATATGAATATTGGACTAAATAATTAATTGGAACAACTGGTACAATCGTTTAGGAACTATTTAAAGCTTTCCTTAACATCCTTGTGAACAGTTTTTATTTTCATAGCTTCACACCCATTTGTATAACCAGTGACTCAATTTGATTTTCTAGTGATTCTTCTCGAATTTTGCATTTATTTACCCTTTATATTTATGCATTTTAGTCCTCTTAGGTACCTAAATTCCTAAATTTATGCTCGTTAACCAGACAACATCTTTTATGTATGTGTATATTCTTTTCGAGATATAATTTAGCTTTTGTAGGTATTAAAGTGCTAAGCATCAAGTTTTATTGCATTCTGGGAAAGTTTCATCATAAAGCACACATTTAAGGGTAGTTAATCATTTCAACATTTGGGTTTATGGACCAAAGTATTTATGAATGTGTATCCTCTGTTCACGTCTCAATCCGATCTATAACGAAGAACTTACGACATTTTCCTTAAGATGAAACGTGTTTGAGACAGATCATCGATGGATCGATGAAACAAAGATTTCCTTGACCTGAAGATAGTATTGGATTTTCATATTCATAGATCAATCGACCAATTTTATCGATGGATCGATCACTCATTATTTCCTTCATTGATCAATCGACGAATTTCATTGATCGATCGTGAACCTAGATTTCAAATATTTTCAAGATTTTGATTTATTTTCTGTATCTTTTCAACTTACTATATGTATATAATCACGAGTAAAACTTATGTAAGAGACATCTTATGATGTCATAAGATCAATTTTACCCACACTTCCTATTTTTCCCTTCAAATATTTAATTTCCCCCTTTTTTTTACTTACTAAATTTACACTTCAATTCAAAATTGGGGATACTTTAGTGAAAACTACAATACTTCTCTTCCTCTCACACCCTCTCTCATTTTTCACACAAACATCAAATTTTTTTCAATATCCACTTCTCCCTCGTTCTCTCATTGGCAAGCCAAAAATAACCCTAACTCAAACATCTCTGCAGCTTCAATCGTCACTCATCCTTTCTAAAAGTCGTCGCTCATCTCTCCACTTTGCTGATTCTCTCTCTACACGTCGCTCCTCTTAAGTAAGTTTCATTTCTGATTTTAGCTTTAGTTTTTTTAGTATTGGTGCGTATTGGTTCTAGAAGATCTATCGATTCTTAGTTCATATAAGTTTTTTATTCATTTTCTCTTAAATCGGGTTTATAGAGGTTTCCATTTCAGATTTGATAGTACACAAATGGGTATGTGTGTTCTCCAATATTTTTTTTTTTATTTTTGTAAGGGTTTTGTTCAAAATAAGGTTGTGTGGGGTTTGATTTCGTTATTTTCATGCAATACGTATATAATGTTTAACCACCACAATGACACTTTCTTCGCATTACTGTCGGTACACAGGTGGTTTAAATTATCAATGTTGCATGGTAATTGTTTGATGATATGGTTGTTGGCACAATAATACCTATCTTGACACAATTTTTTATTTCCTTTTTTGTCTTTCGATTTGTCCATTATTAATTAACTGATGTACATTTTTTGTGATTTTTGTGGTTGTGCGAGGTTGTTACAAAATTGTTAGTTACGTGCGAATGCTGTAATTTCGTCACATTTTAACATCCTTTATGACTTTTGTAAATGGGGGATTTCAAGTTTCTCCAAATGTTTAGGGGTGAAGAAGTGAGAGGATTTCATCAAATTTTTTGGGGTGTCAATTTGAAAAGAATTAGGCAATGGAGGAGGGAGTGGGATTGGTTGCACTTTTGCATAAGGTGAGAATGACAAATCCTCCTTCAATGTCTTTAGTTCCAGTTTCGTATTATGCTAAAGTTAAAGTAGTAGTTAATTTCTAACTTGGAAGAAATGAGATACACTTATTTTAATCTTGGATTTTTTCTAACCAGTACATGGTATATATCAATCAGAACAATTAGTGCATCTTATATGATTGGTAAATTATTAAGATGTTCAACTCTTTACTCTTTTTTATATATGTTATGCATTTTGTTAACTAGTTATGGATTCTTGATATGCAGGGGTGCCAGCTTTGTATGAAATACACTCAAGGGATAATTTGCATTGTGATTCTAACTGTGACATCTTAGTATTTATTAGCATCATGTGCACCCTTAATTCTATAAGGGACATCGGAGTATTTATTTTCAAATTTTCATTACCATTTTTGTTTTTTGGACCGAATTTGGCATTTGCAAATTTAAGTTCAAGTATTTGGGCTTTTCAAGATTCATGTATAGTTTATTTGTGTTTTCAAGTTCCATTTGTGGATGTTTTCAATAGTATTGATAGTCGCGTAGACCAAAGGGAAGTGGAATTTCAAGATATAGAGGCCACCAAAACCACTTAATGGATATGAATCAGGTTCCCCTAATCTCTTTATGCTTCTAATTGATAAGAATCACACATTTTCCTTTGGGGTAAAATATAGAACTCATAACATATTGTAAGTGAACTTTAAATAATTTGAATGTTGAGTTTGAGCCATGATTTTAAATAGAGTAACATTAGTTTGAAATAAGAAAACTAAGGTTTATAGTTTTACAAAATTTACAACCATCGACATATAGTTTGAAACTTAATGGTTTACTCCACAGAGCTCATGTGCAAATTTAATCTCGGGCACTGTCACTTTAATGCTACTAAGCTCCTCTTTCTTTGCCATTGGTTGAATCCTTGGAATGATGCCTCTTTCTAGACTATTCATCGGATAGTTTGTTCCTGATTTTCAATATTTATTATAACATAATCTGAGGCAAAACTTAACGAAAACTTGTAGAAAATGAAGAAATCTTACCTCTAATAAAACAAGGCATAATCAAAGAAGAATTAAGTTACGTGTCCAGATGAATCCCAGTAATAGTAGCATAACAAAGATAAACTCATTTTCATAATTAGTCAGTGAATTCAACTACTCATTATCATAATTAGTCAGTGAATTCTTTAGAGAAAAATTGCATAGCTTAAGTCTTTACATCACCATGATCAGTCAACCACATTTCATTATCATCTATAATTATATGAATTATTAACTTGGACCTTCCTTCCTTAATATGCTGTTGTTGTTGATTCTTTATAGAAAAATTGCACAACTTCATTCTTTATCACTATTGATATGTTGTTGTATAAAATATTAACTTGGACCTTTGTTCCTTAATATAAATGAGTTGAATCTTAACTGCGAAGAAACAAAATTAGATCATTAATTGTTTGTATCTAGATTACTTGAGAAATAGAAAATATACTTCACAAAATCTTGACTTCACTGTAGATTATGTTGTTATTTCATGCGTTAGTGATAAAAGATATGCACTTAACATGATATGGTAGATGTCTTTTGAGCTAGGATGGCTCGTTCATATTGGGAATTATGATGTAGGGTCATATATATTAGGACAACACTATCCTTTTTGATCCGTCAAACTCGAGGAGGGATAACACAAATCAATGGACCGATAAGTTCTTATCACTTGCTGAAAGTGTTTTGTTGGTTAATCATGTTAGTTATGATAATTCTATTAAGATCAATCGATTCCATGTTTTAGTATATACGTATAGTTAAGTGAAATTGTCTTTCATCATTTTATTTATTATTTTCCCTTTATAAGGAATTTGTCTAACATGTTGAGCTATGATTATGGTATTACAATATCTAAACCCATTAAGTGATTCGAACCCAAGCTTGAAGTGATTCAAACCCATTAAGTGATTCAAACCTTTTAAAAATTACAAATTTCCAAACTTTCTCTTACTGCAATCATGAGAATGATGCTATGTTTTTTGAGCAGTCAAAATACATTGGTACGTGAACCGAGGGGACATTGTAGTGTAGGCACAAAGGAATCGCAAACTTACACTTGGTATATGCAGGATTTTGAAACAGTGAAGATGGTGAAGTTTTACTTAACTTTTTGGCTGACTTATGGAATGTTAAGTTGCCTAGATATTGATTTTGTCTTCACCCCCAGGCTCAGCAGCTGATGCCTGTGTATTTATATTCATAGAGATGTAAATATATACATATATTTATTACACATAAAGCTATATTGCTTTGCAAAAATCATATATATAAATATAAAGTGATTTATATCTATGCTTGAAGTGATGCAACCCCATTAAGTGGTTTACACGACATGAGGACTTTTACTCATTTATGTGTTTCTGGTTTAAAGATGTGAATCTATGAGGTCTTTTATCAGAGTGCATGTCCGTGTGTTGATGCGGCAATGATGTTTGAGCTTTTAATAAAACATTATTATTATATTACTATTTGATTCTTCAACTTTAGGTCAGAATTCTTCAGGTATGGTGCTATTTGATTTGATCATTTTTTTTTGTTTTGATCCTACGTTAGGACATTCACTTCATTTGGGTTATAAAATTTTTTTCCACTACCAATGAGAATCCCTAATTCCCCCGCTTTATTTTGTTCCGACACAAATGAAAATGCGTATTTTTATTTCAATTCCACTAACTATTAAACAAAGTTTCATGTCAGTGAACTGAATTGTATCTTGCGAACATCACATATTCAAATCATGCATTAACTAAAAAACAAAGCATATGTATTGTTTATTTGTTATGAAGTGAATTGAATCTTTTAGTAGGCTTAGGTATACTTGGCATTCAGTGAATTGAATCTTTTATATTTTGCTTTAGTTTCTTGGTGCACATTTTAGTTGTAAATCCAACTCTATGTGTGTTTTTAACACTTTGAAGATAGGTGTACCAATAACAATTATCTATTGTTGAGTTTGAATTGGTTTGATTATTTATTTTTATTGTACTATTCCAAACACAACGAAAGACTATCCCCCCCCCCCCCCCCCCCAATTTGCAGGTTATAATTTGTCTATCTCATTGAGGAAGTTCATAAACCCATAAAGCCCAAAATTGAAGCATGGTAAAAATGATTTGATTTGTTTACTATTATAAAGATTTTAATAAATCTCTATGCCTTATTGCTCTGTATCTTAATAAAATTATTTATTTGGTTGCGCTTTCATTTCAAGGATTCTTTGGAGGTGATTTTTGTTTCTGTCTTTAACATTGGCCAATGGTTAGTATCTATGTCCATAATGAGTCTTTGTTTCTGTTTTTGGTCCAATCAGCGAAGAAATCTTTGAAAAATTTAGAGATAAATATATGATTTTTTAAGATGGTGAGACAAATTGAGTATCAAAGAATTAATGGGGATCAAGCCTCAAATCAATAAAATAGCGAAGGATGTGTTTGAGATTGGGGTACCTATTTTATTTTACATGGAAAAATTTTCTTACCGCCCAACAAAAATGGGAAAAATGTGCATCACCAAGTTGTAATCAATGGCTAAAAATAGAAAAATGTGCATCACCAATCCCAACGCTAGGGATTATACTTATTATACTTCAAAAATATAACTTGCTCAGCTATATGAAAACGCCCCGCAGTTAGAGGGGAGGCTTCAAAATTTAACTTAAGCATCTATGTACAAGTACCCCACAGTTATAGGAAATTTTCAAAATATAAACTTGCTCAGTTATATGCAAGTACTCCGTAGTTAGAAGGACAACTTCAAAATTTAAATTGCTCAGTTGTATGCAAGTACCCCACAGCTAGAGGGACAGCTTCCAATTTTGAACTTGCTCAGTTATATGCAAGTACCCCATAGTTAGAGGGGCCGCTTCTATTTTTTTTAACTTCCTCAGCTATATGCAAGTACCCCATAGCTAGAGGAGAAACTTTTTAATTTTAACTTGCTCAGTTATATGCAAGTACCCCGCAGTTAGAGGGGGAGCTTCAAAATTTTAACTTGCTCAGTTATATGCAAGTACCCTACAGCTTGAGGGGCGTCTTCCAAATTTTAACTTGCTCATCTCATATGCAAGTACCCCGCAGTTAGAGGGGTAGCTTCAAAATTTTAACTTGCTCCTTTATATGCAAGTACCCCGCAGTCAAAGGGGAAGCTTCAAAAATTTAACTTGCTCAGTTGTATGCAAGTACCCCGCAACTAGAGGGGCAACTTCAAAATTTTAACTTGCTCAGTTCTATGCAAGTACCCCGCAGTTAGAAGGGCAACATCAAAATTTTAACTTGCTTAGTTATATGCAAGTACCCCGCAGCTAGAGGGGCAGCTTCCAAATTTTAACTTGCTCATCCCATATGCAAATACCCCACAGTTAGAAGGGGGAAGTTCAATATTGAAATTCTCACATACAATAGAGAAACTCAGAGTATTGAGCAAGTGCAAGTATACATATAAGTACGACAGTTTTGTACCTAAGGCTCCAGGGGCACCGAATTGCTCATAGTCGTAAGCTAGTGCCAAGTATAAGTATAAGGTACGACAATTTAGTACCCTAGGCTCTAAGGGAAACAGAGTGCTCATCATATCGAGAAACTGCCAACTATAAGTATAAGGTACGACAGTTTAGTACCTCAGGCTCCAAGGGTAACGGAGCGCTCATCATATTGAGCAACTGTCAAGTATAAATATAAGGTACGATAATTTTGTACCTAAGGCTCCAAGGAAACCATAGTGCTCACAATATTGAGCAAGTTCCAAGTATACATATAAGTAAGAACATTTTGTACCTAAGGATCCAACGGCACCAGAGCGCTCACAGTCTTGAGCAAGTTCCAAGTATAAGTATAAGTATAAGGTACGACAGTTTAGTACCCTAGGCTCCAAGGACAATGGAGCGCTCATCATATCGAGCAACTACAAAGTATAAGTATATGATACGACAGTTTATTACCTCAGGCTCCAAGGGAAACAGAGCGCTCATCATATTGAGCAACTGCCAAGTATAAATATAAGGTATGACATTTTAGTACCAAAGGCTCCAAGGGCCCCGAAGCGCTCACAGTCTTGAGCAACTGTCAAGTATAAATAAAAGATACGAAAGTTTAGTACCTGGGGATCTGAGGGCATTGGAGCGCCCATAAATAAAAGGTACGATAGTTTCATTCATAAGTCTCTCGACACTACAAGACACTTCTGCATGAAGGGGCTAAATAGTGAAATAGTGAAATAGCCAGTGAACAAATAGTGAAATATCCTGGAGTATGGGGATCCACTTAGAGTGGATCCACTTTCCCAAGATTGCAAGTTTGACAAAAAATATCCAAGGGAGAGGGGCTCACCGCGAGCAACCCCTCCACCCAAGCTAAAAGGCCACAGAAGCAGGCCAAGGGCGAGGGGCTCACCGCGAGAAACCCCTCTGCCCAAGATGGAATGCCACAAAAGAAGGCCAAAGGTGAGGGGATCACAACGAGCAACCCCTCTTCCCAAGATAGAAGGCCACCGAAGAAGGACAAGGGCAAGGGGATCAACGCGAGCAACACCTCCACCCAAGATAAAAGGCCATAGAAGAAGGCCAAGGGTGAGGGGCTCAACGTGAGCAACACCTCTGCCCAAGACGGAGGGCCACAGAAGAAGGCCAAGGGTGAGGGGCTCACCGCGAGAAACCCCTTTGTCCAAGATAGAAGGCCACGGAAGAAGGCCAAGGGCGAGAGGCTCACCACAAGCAACCCCTCTACCCAAGATGGAAGGCCATAGAAGAAGGCCAAGGGCGAGGGGCTCACCGCGATCAAACCCTCTGCCCAAGATATAAGCCATAAAAGAAATCCAAGGGATAGGGTCTCACTGCGAGCAACCCCTATACCAAAGCCAAAAGGCCACAGAAGAAGGCCAAGGGAGAGGGGCTCATCGTGAGCAATCCCTCTACCAAAAATAAAAGGCCATAGAAGAAGGCCAAGAGCGAGGGGCTCATCGTGAGCGACCACTCCACCCAAGCTAAAAGGCCACATGAGAAGGCCAAGGGAGAGGGGCTCATCATGAGAAACCCATATGACCAAGATGGAAGACCACAGAAGAAGTCCAAGGGTGAGGGGCTCACCGCGACCAACCCTTCGTCCAAGATAGAAGGCCACAGAAGAAGGCCAAGGGAGAGGGTCTCACCGTGAGCAACCCCTATACCAAATACTAAAGGCCATGGAAGAAGGCCAATGGAGAGGGGCTCATCGTGAGAAATAACTCTACCCAAGATAAAAGGCCACAGAAGAAGGCCAAGGGAGAGGGGCTCACCGCGAATAACCCATCTACCTAAGATAGAAGGCTACAAAAGAAGGTCAATGACGAGGGGCTCACCGCGAGCAACCCCTCCACCCAAGCTAAAAGGCCACGTAAGTAGGCCAAGGGCGAGGGGCTCACCGCGAGCACCCCCTCTGCCCAAGATGGAAGGCCACACAAAAAAGGCCGACGACGAGGGGCTCACCATGAGAAACCCCTCTTAACAAAGAAAAAGGCCATAAAAGAAGTCCAAGAATGAGGGGCTCACCGCAAGGAACCCCTCTGCCCATGTTGATTCCTAGATAAGGAGGTCCAACATAAGTGGCCTCATCTACAAAACCTAGGATGAAGTGACCAAACATTTAATGACCCTAAGGGGAATGATGAAGGAACCCTAGAGTCCCTCAAAATTAAAAATTCAATTTATAGCGTACAAAGCATTTTGGTCTTCCCAACACAAAAGACTTTGCATGAGGGGATAATGTAGAAGGGTTTCGTCCCAAAATACTTTTTTTAGGGGGGTCCCTGCAGAAACCCGAGTTGAGAAAAAACCTCACCTAAATAGAGGCAGAAGCCCATGTCGAGAGGGGATCCTTCCAGGGTCCCTACAAAAACTCAAGTTAAGAGAGAACCCACCTAGGTAGTAGCAGAAGACTATGTTGAGAAGGGCCCTCGCAAGGGTCTCTACAGAAGCCCAAGTAGACAGGGACTTCATAAGGGTCCCTGCAGAAGCATATGTTGAGAAGGCCCAACGTAAGGGTCACTGCAGAAATACAAGTTAAGAGGGAACCCCACCTAGGTAACAGCAGAAGCCTATGCTGAGAAGGCCCCCCATAAGGGTCACTGCAGAATCCCAAGTTGAGAGGGACTCCATAAGGGTCCCTGCAAAAGCCTATGTTGAGAAGGGCCACTACAGAAATCCAAGGTAAGAGGGAACCCACTTAGGTAGGAGCAGAAGCCCAAGTTGAGAAGGGTGACTGCAAGTAGAAACTCAAGTCGATAAGGGCCACCGAAAGGGTCCCTGTTGAAGCCCATGTTGAAATGGGTCACCACAAAGGTTCGTGTAGAAACTCAACTTGAAAAGGGCCACCGCAAGGGTCCCTAGAGAAACTCAACTTGATAAGGGCCACCGTAAGTCTCCCAGCAAAAAATCAAGTTGAAAAGGGCCACCACAAGGGTCCCTGCAGAAGCCCAAGTTAAGAAGGGTCACCACAAGGGTCCCTACAGAAACTCAAGTTGAGAAGGGCCATCACAAGGGTACCTACAAAAGCCCAAGTTGAGAAGGGCCACCACAAAGGTCCCTATAAAAACTCAAGTTGAGAAGGGCCACCGCAAGGGACCCTATAGAAGACCAAGTTAAAAGGGGACACCGTAAAGGTCCATGCAAAAACTCAAATTGAGAAGGGACATCGTAAGGGTCCTTACAAAAGCCCAAGCTGAGAGGGCCCCTGCAAGGGTCCCTGTAGGAGCTCAAGTTGAGAAGGAACCATTGTTAAGAGGGACTTCCCCAAGGTCTCCATAGAAACTCATGATGATAGAAACCCCACCAAAGTGTCTTAGATGGGGGCAAAAGCCCAAGTTGAGAAGGACTCCCCTAAGGGTCCCTGCAGAAATGACATTTAAGAAGGAACCCCCAAGGTTTCCTCAATAGCAAAAATGATGTTTGAGAAGGAACCCCAACTAGAATAGCAAAAAATTACATGGGAGGAGGGATCCGCAAGGTCCTTCCCCGCTCCCAAAAAACCAAGTTAGGATGACCGAGTGTCTACCATAAGCAACCTCTCATCATGAAAAAGAGCAGAAGTACTAACACTTATTTTCTTCTACAATATTCCTAGTTGAGCAAGCAGGGATCGAGTAATCTAGTTCGGATCTCTTGAGAGTTTTGGCTTGGTGGCTGAGGAACAAGGTATGTTGAGCAATCTTAACCACTTAGCACTATAGGATTGATAGAATACTAGTAGGAAGACCCAAAAGTCACTCAAGAATAGATACACCGTACACTTGGTCACAAGTGAAGTGGGCAGCCAAAGAGATGGCTGCTCACAAGGAATAAAATCTTTACAAAAAATGACTTTCTCACAAGAGGGGGTCCTTATGGTCCCTTTCAAGAAAAATAAGGATTTTACAGGAGAGGGGTCCTTAAGGCCTCCCCTCTCAAGATTTGCAAAAGTTTTGCAAAATAAGTTACCGTTTCAAAAGATATTTACCAAATCTAATATTTTGTCTCCATTAAGAGACATATTTTCTTTTTGAATTTGTCTTGCACCAGGTGGCACCTGTCTGAGGGGAAATGTTGTTACACACACGCAGGGACAAATAGTACACTGTAGATCTTATCCCTCACCAACCCTCTAAGTTTTGGTGCCAAAAGTGACAACCCAGTACTAGTGCCCAAGTATAAATAGGACCCCTAGGTAAGGTCAAGAAAAGATAGAAAAACTCAACAGCACCATTACTCTGTCAAAATCACACCAAAAACTCTCTAGTATTCTCTCCCTGCTCTATCTCTAAGTGCTGACTGCCTTGTTATTTCACTCCCCACTGACAGACATCACTCTCAGGAGTTCCTCTTGAAAAAAATACTATTATTATTGTGAAGTTCATCTTCTTTCATGGATGGAGTTCAATCTTGAGCTCCATTTTTACCAAAAGGAGAAGGTTTCTAAAGAAGCTGCACCAAAAGGCCTTGAAGATCTTACATGCAGTGTCCATTGGAGTGGGTCACGCCTCACCCTTTCTAGTTATTCATAGACCCCAGTCTCACTACCCTCCTACAGATGGGTTCTTCCATTTTGTGTTCCCCACCTCCCATTCCATTTGAAGAACCTCTGGGAGAAAATTCTATTTTTCTTGGATCCCAATTGTACTTATCCCCCTTAGCATCCAAATCCTCCGTCACCCTCCAAAAATTTTTAATTAGTGATGGTTCCTTTTCTTCTCCCAAACCACGCATTCTGCTGTTCAAACGAAATTCCTATTTTTTGAGAGGCGTGCACTCAAATGAGGGATCACCAATTATTGTTTTAGGTGGATCCTCAAAAATTTCAACTTTTTGTGTATTGTTGTTTAGAAGTTCAAATTTTAGGTTGTACAAATTAGGTTGATTTTCTTTTTACTTAAATATTATAGTGTAACTAGCTAAATATTTTGTTATTCTTTTTTGTTATGCCTGGTTATAACATGTTTTCCAGATTCAATGGTATTGTTCTCATCGATGATCACACCATTTTGGGTAATGTCTTTCTTTTCCTTTCCTTTATATTGTATTATTAATTCTTATTGAGGATAATACAACATTTAAGTTAGGGGTGTGGGTTATTCTTCCCATTTCTTTTATAGTTTCATTGATTTGATAACATGTTCGTTCCAAGCATACTTTTGTTGAAAATTTGAAAATTTTAAAAATATTTTCTTTTTTCTCCCTTGTTGTGCATTTTGCCTTTGTTTTCGATGATACATTTCAATAAATGCCCGATTATATCATCCTTGCCTTAATACCATCACATGGGATCAGCCACATGGATTCTCATTTTCCAATTTAAGCTATTGTGATCAATATTATGATTCAGGTTTAATTCCTTAAAATCTTTCCTAATAATTTCCTCCCATGATAGCTTAAGGCGGCCCGTTTCTCTTTTACCCTTTATTTCCAATAGTCTTTCTCTTATTATAGGTGCATCTACTGATCTACACAACACATGTCCATACCATCTAAGTCTACTTTATCTTATTTTATCGCTAATGGAGTTAATCCTAACTTTTCTATCACATAATAGTTTTTAATCTTGTCCTTCCTAGTAATTCCTATCATCAATTGGAGCATTCGCAGCTCACTAACATGGATAGTTAATTCATGCTTTTTCTTCAAAGTCCAACACTCTACTCCATAGAGGGTCGATGGCCTAAGAACTGTTCTATAAAAAAAATCAAATTATTAGTTATCCTCTTATCACAAAACACCCCACTTACTTGTCTCCATTTTGTCCAACTAGTTTATATTCTACTCATAGCATCCTCGCCAATATCCCTATTACTTTTTATCACTAAATCTATATACCAAAATTTATTAGTTTGGCTGATCTCTTTTTCTTCAATATTTAACATTATCCTATCAGATGCCTCATTATTAAATTTGCATTCCATAAATTCAGTTTTATATCTACCGATCTTTAGTCCCTTAGACTCTAAGGAATTTCTCCAAATATCTACTCTCGTTGCTAAGGCTTCTTTTGAAATGTCTACTAAAACTATATCATCCAAAAACAACATACACCACAGGACATCTTCTTGTATGTCCTTAGTAATCTCATCCAATGCTATGGCAAATAAGTAAGAACTTAAAGTCGATCCTTGATGTAGACCTACTTTAATTATAAATCATTATTTTCTCCACAAATAGTTCTTACCCCAGTCTTTGTGTTATTATACTAATCTTCAATAAATTTAATATAACTCATAGGGATTCTTTTTCTCCTTAAATCCCACCAAATTATATCCCTAGGTACTCTATCACATGCCTTTTCTAAGTCTATAAAACCACGTGTAAATTTTTATTCTTACCTCTACATTTCTCCATTAGCCAACTTAATAGGTAATTAGCTTCCGTGGTGGATTTTCCTGGCATAAATCCAAATTGATTGTCTGAAATAGTTGACTCATTTCGTAATCTTTATTCAATAAGCGTTTCACATAATTTCATATTATGATTCATCAATTTGACACATCTGTAATTATCGCAGTTTTGTATATCCCCTTTATTTTTATACAAAGATATTATGGTGATTTTTCTCCACTCATTTGGCATGTTCCTTCTCTTAAAATTTTATTAAATAAACATGTTAACCATTCTATCCCTAGACTTCCAAGGATTCTCCACACCTCTCTAAGTATTTTATCCGAGCCAATCGTTTTATTCCTTCCCATTTTTCTTATTAATATATCTATTTGTTTTTAATAATCGAGCTTACCATTCCTATATTCGGTTCAATATTCTCAACTTGTTTTCGAAATATTCTTCATTAAATAATCCTTGAAAATGTTTTTCCATCTATCTAGAATATTCTTATCATCAATTAATATATTTTGATTTATGTCTTTAATACACTTAATCGGAACCATATCCCTTGCCAATCTCTATTCTTTGCCAATTTATATATCTCCTTTTCACCTTCCTTGGTAACTAATTTACTATAAATATTATCTAGTGCGTTTTGCTGCACATTTCTAATAATATTTTTTACTTCACTTTTTAATTTCTTACACCTTTTTAAGTCTTCTTGATTTTTACTCATATTCTACTCTTTAAAACTTACTCGTTTCTTTTGTATTATCTATTTTACTTTCTCATTCCACCAAAAAGTCTCTTTTTTAATTAATCTTTTCCTTTAGTCTAACTAAAATTTGCTTTACCTAGTTTTTCAACATCATTCTTTGTTCTGACCAAATATTGTTAACATTGTCATCACAATTCCACTTTATGTTTAACAGAAATTTTTACCTAAATTCAATCTGTTTGCCTCATTTTAAATCCTTCCATTGTATATTATAATATATTCCCTTTTCTATAGTTAAATCATTTAATGGATAAATCTATTAATAATAGGCTAAGTTGATTTGTTAGGCTTTTATTTGGTATAACTTTACAGTCTTTGCATGTGTTTAAGTCACTTCTTCTGAGTAAGAAGTAATCTATTTAAGTTTTATTCTCTCTGTTTTTAAATGTTATTAAATGTTCTTCCCTTTTTTTAAGTGTGTTTGTTATAGCCAGATCGTAGGCTTTAGCAAATTCGAAGATAATTTTCCCTCTTTCATTTATCTTACTAAAGCCACAGCCCCCGTGTATCTTTGGATACCCGTCCCATTCTACACCTACATATCGATTCAATTCACCTCCTATAAGTATGTTTTCATGCATAGGAATTTGTTGTAATATTTCATGCATAGGAATTTCTTGTAAACATGCTATGTTGATTTTTCTCTGTTTTAAGCTATCCATAAGTTCTTTACACTTTCCTATTAATATTCTTAAATTCCACTTACCAAATCTAATTTTATGTATGTTATTTTTATTTACCTTTCTTCTTTTAACTAGAGAATCCAAATAAATGCCCGACCCAATAGATAATTCAATGATGAATGTTCTCGATTTTAGAAGTTATAGACTTTAATACTCAAATCATTGTGTGAATGCTATGTGACATTGATTCAATTGTAAACTTATTTAATTAGAGTCAATTTTTAAACCAATGTAATTCACCCATAAAACATATATTTATGTGGGTAAAATCAAACCATCATTAATAATAATTGACACACAGATTTCAGGAAAAAACCCAAAGAGAAAACCATTTTATTTCACTTAATAATACTCATGAAATCTATAGTGAATATCTGTAAATACCCACAAGAACACTTAGTTCTGAATCAGTAATGAAATCCCATAACAACTCCACAAGACAATAAGGATTACCCATGAGTACTCCCAAAGACCACAGTCGTAGTCAGCCTAGCACCTCCCTTAAGCAGTACTTAATCAATAGTAGGAAATCTTCCCTACAAGAGAAACTCCAGCAAAGATCGTATCTTGGGTTTCAAAACAATTCACTAAACTATTGGGATTTTTTGTGAAATTAAAAACAAAAGTTTGAATCCTAAATTGAAGAAGACAAAGTGTTATGTTGTTTTGCATTTTTTGCAGAATGAAAAGCGTCAGGTCTTCTTTTGAAACCGTGAATCATTTAACACGCTTTATATAAAAAATTGAGTCGGTAGATCACTCGAATGAGGACACGTATCGCTCAAACAACTTCGTGCGACATCCTTATGTCCCTCAAACAACATACTAATGTCGTTTGAACGACATCAGTGTCAAATTTTATTTTCTTCAACACTTAGAAAAAATTCCATTTAACGAAATACAAAGCCTCAATTTATTAAAAAACAGTTTAGAAAAAATTTCCAACACTTAGAAAAATTATCCCAATATTTTAAATGAACCATAAAGGGACTTAAACAGAACCTTACCAAAATTAATCTCACGGAGGATTTTCTGTTGAAGAACGTTGATATTCGGATCCGTCCCGATTCATGATTCATCTTTGAATAAATCTTCGACAGTTGTAGTGGTATACGACATATACTAATGTAAAACAGGACTTATAAAATATGTCCTTACAAATCTTCCTCTATGTCTATGCCAGTACAATCTAAAAAAAATCGAATTATCAGATAAAATGTCCTATACAAATCTAATACCCTCCTATGAACCCAAAATTGAAAAGGTAATAAAGATGTAAGTCTAAATTTTTTTCAAAAATCTTCAACTCTTTTTATTTATCATCATTAGGGTGTGCAAAACAATCCTCAATGTTGTACCTACAAACATGAGACAAGAAACAAATACCTTCATGACGAATCGTGTTTGTAATTAGATAAACATAAACAAATATCGAATCTTAATTATCCCCCACAATTAAAACTCTCCCATAAAATCATAATTTGTTCTCCCCCTTTTAATTTGTCCGAAATAGACAAGGAAAAGAATAAATAAATAAACATGGAGTGTCACGACAAGAAAAGCAAACAAATCAATCACGATCATCAAGGGTAGTCATCAAGTATATACTTGAAAGCATTTACCAATTATATTTTATTTTTTTATTTTTTCAAACAAAAATACAAAAACAATTGTAAAAAAATCACACACCATGAATTTACACTAAGATAACCAAATCATGAAAACCGAATGAATGGGTGTGAACAAATTTTATAGGAAAATCAATTCAATCAAACATAACATATGTGCACAATGAATACCGATACTCATAATGAATGAACTCAAAATCATCCTTAGGTGTCAAAAATGTGAATTTATATGACATCGACTCAATCTAATCAACACATCAAAATCTAAAATGATTTCCATGCCAATAACGTCTAAAAATATGTAATGATTTTTCAAGACCTTATTAGGACGTGCAAACCCGTTGATTACTTTTCCATCCAAACACCCTCACAAATAATAATGCATTTATTTTTTTCTTTTGAGGTGATATAAACCTATTGGCCTCCCCTTTTTGCATATTTATCTTTTTATTGACTTTAAATTTTTTCAGTCTCTTTTCAAATGATGGCTTTCACGAAGAGTTAATTTTTTAGTCTCGCAGCCCTTTCCTGTGTTCACTCATCATTTTTTCAAATTTAAACAAATTCCTCACGGGCAACAGTTATTACATACACTACTTTTATTGTCGAGATTTATCGTATTTGGTTCGTTTTAAAGATATGATTGAGATGGAAACACTTCAACCAATATGTGATAGACAAGTATAAGAATCAAATAAATCCATGCAAGTATGCACTAAAGGAACTCATTAGTCAAACATATAGGTAATAACAACTAATCACATCTCATTGACTCCAAACATTGCAAAACACATAAATGAAATGATGACGCATATCAATACACTATCAAATCGTCACATGGATATGGAATGAAATTATGACTCGATCATCTAGATGTTCATTCATAAAAGGTGAAAAACAAAAATACAAAACTATTTTTGTCTTTTTTCCAAAAATTTTATCAAAATAATTTTTTTTGGCTTTTTCAATTTTTTTCTCAAAATAAAGTCTTTTTATATTTTTCAAAAATGAGAATCTTTTTAGTTTTTCAAAAAATATATCAAAAACGAAAAAATAAATATAAAAATGGTACACATTAGCAATAGACATAAAATACCATTATGAAAAATCATCCTATGCTAGCAAACAAGTCTAAATCTCAACTGTTAGGTGCGGTGGAGTTTTCCAACTTTGGTGACATCCTATGAAAAGCATCCATCAAGTCATGTGAAGTCTTGAATAAAAACTTAACTTGATCCCTAATATGTGCAAACTCTCTTTTGTAATCATCCGGCGCAACATGTGTGGGTGCGTGTGGGTGAACACGTGGCAAAACTCTATGTGACACACCACCCAACTTAAAGCAAAATTCCTTAAAGTGTCCTCTCTTCTTGCAATGGGTGCAAACATACACGGGCCTATGAACACCTCTATCAAAATGACTCATATCCTAAATGGGACGTCTAGGTGGGTTAGGTTGAGAGCCATACGGATTAATCACAAACTTAAGAACCGAGTCATGTGCAACTTGAGAAATGGACGCACCATAATGACCTATTCCTAGTCTCTCAACATTACCCAAAGCGGGATCGATGAGCATCTTTCCTAACTTCTTAGATGTATCCTCTAAAGTGACCTTTACCTCTATGGAAAGCTCAAGATCTCTTTCTAATTGTGACACACGGGCTATAAGCTCACTCTTCTCCCGGTTTATGACGATCAACTGCTCACTCAAAGTAACCTTCACATTCTTGAGTTGACACACCGATGCCTCAAATCCCCTAAAACTATCAATATCTCTCCCCAAATCAATCACCCTAAGACCTAACTCCTTATTCAACTTCTTAGACTTTAAGGTCTCGACGTGAAAATCTCTAAACAAAATTTGGAGCTCACTATCAGCCTCACTAGCGTACTCACTCTCACACTCGCTAGAAACAGTCAAAGTATCATCCTATGGGGTGTCACGTGCACAAGTATCCTCATCGCCATGGGACAAACTAGGGTTTCTCACGTGAATAGCTTAAAAATCAACTCACATCCCATGTGAAGATTCATCCTCGGAATCCTTCACCTCTTTCTCATTATCGTTAAGAGTGGCTGGCATAGCAATCTTTTTGCCTTCTCTCTTTAGCCTAGTGGAACACTCAAATGCCTTATGCCCCTTGTCGTTACACTCACAGCATATATCTTCTTCATCTTTCTCTTTCTTACCCTTATTCTCACTGCTCTCTTTGGCCTAATTCTTTTTTTTATTTTTCTCAAAAAAACTTTTTTTTGAGGAATTTTATTTGGAAAATTTGAGAAACTTTTTAGAAAAATTCGTAAGCAAGGCCATATCAAAGTCAAATTAGCCCTCAGAATCGGACTCACAAACTTTCACTTTCTTTTTCTTATCTCTTTTGGAAACTTCCTCTCCCTTCCTTGACTGGGATCTAAGTGTTGTCCCTCTATCCTTAGGCTTGGCAGTGTCTGGAAACATGTCAATCTCATATGTCTGGAGGTCTCCTACTAGATCTTCTAATTTTAAATTGATCAAATTACCTAAGGAATTCAAAATAGTCACTTTAGGGATAAAATGTTTTGGCAGCAATCTCAAAATCTTTTTAACCACTCGTGCATAAGGTATGTGCTCACCAAGATTGAAATTAGTGTTGACAATATCAGATAAACGTGCGAAAAAATCATCAAAACACTCAGATTCAAGCATGGTTATTATATCAAATTGAGTATTTAAATTTTAAATTTGTGACTCCTTGACCGCATTTGTGCCTGCATGGGTAAGTTGTAAAACATCCCATGCTTCTTTCGACGTGGTTCACGTCATGATTCGTCGAAACTCTTCATCAGTGATGCCACAAAAAATTGCACATAGCCCCCGAGAATTAAAAGCACTCCATCTAAACGCATCCTCAGTCCAGTCTACCACGGGTTTTAAATTTGTAACATTATTTGCGGTGACAGTGGGAAGAGTTCAGCCTCTTTCATAAACAATCCAAACACGCTCATCGATTTCTTTTAAACGCAATCACATACGGACTTTCCAATAAGCTTAATTAGACCCATAAAAAATTAGTAGCCGATTATATAATTTTTCATTCCAAAACACTGCGATTTTTCAAAATCAGATTTTTTTCCAAAAACAAATCAATATCACAAAATTTTGCAGAAAATAGTTGCACTTGATAAATTGGAGAAACCCGCTCTAATACCAATTTATGAATGCTATGTGATATTGATTAAATCGAATTCATAAATTCCAATTGTAAACTTATTTAATTACAGTCAATTTTTAAACCAATTTAATTTAGACCTACAACATACATGTATGTGGGTAAAATCAAACCATCATAAATAATTGTTGACACACAGATTTGAGGAAAAACTCCAAAGGGAAAAACTTTTTATTTCACTTAATAATACTCACAAGATTACAAGTGAAATATGAAACGAATATTCGCATCTACCCACAAGAACACTCAGTTCTGAATCAGCAATGCAATTCCGTAGCAACTCCACAAGACAACAGGGAACACCCCTGAGTATTCCTAAAGACCGCATTCATAGTCAGCCCAGCACCTCTCCCAAACGGTTCTTAATCAGCATAAGAAAATCTTCTCTACAAGAGAAACTCCAACAAAGATCGTATCTTGGGTTTCAAAACAATTCACTAAACTATTTGGATTTTTTTGAATTGAAAAACAAAATTTTGAACCCTAAACTGAAGAAGACAAAGGTTTCTGCTATTTTGCATTTTTTGTAGAATGAAAAATGTCAGGTCTTCTTTTGAAATCATGACTCATTTAACACGCTTTATATAAAACAAATGAGTCAGAAGATCGCTCGAACGAAGTACCAATGTCACTCAAACGAGGACACGTGTTGCTCAAATGACTTCCTGTGACACTCGTATGTCGATCAAACGACATACTGATGTCGTTCTAATGATGTCAGCGTGAAATTTTCTTTGCCTCAACACTTAAAAAAAAATCTATTTGACGAAACACAATGCCTCAACTGATTAAAAACAGTTTAGAAAATTTTTCCAACATGTAGAAAAATTATTCCAATATTTTAAATGAACCGTAAAGGGACTTAAACACAACCTTACCAAAATTAATCTCGCAGAGGCTATTTTATTGAAGTACGTTGATATTCGGATCCTTATCGATGTATGGTTTGTCTTTAAATAAATATTTGATGGTCATAGCGGTATACGACATATACTAATATAAACCAGGACTTATAAAATATGTCCATACACATTGATATTACAAAAACTTCATAAATTAAACTTTAAGCCCATAAGCATAAGAACTTTTATTGTTTAGTTGATTTTATTAAGGACTTTATAACTCTATAATCTTTTTTTGCATTTTATATACTTACACCAAGTGAGTGTTGGGCTGTTCTTCATTTTTGAGTGTTATACATTACTCTTTCCTCCCGAAAAACATTAAATTTATTAGTTATCTCACTATTCTTTCATTTGATCATTCATTATTTGAGTTCATTTATGACACGTGTTACTTGATCGTGATTTTCAAAGTTATTTTGACCCAAGAATTGTGAAAACTTTAGGAAACGATCATAGGACCTCTTTGTTATATCACTCATATTGACCTTGACCTCATCGTAAATATTTTTCCTCATCAACCCCTTTGAGCCTAAATATAGCCTTTCATTTCATAACCTAAAATCCCATGACCAACTCCAAATTGGAGTTTTTAAACCACATATACACATTCCATACCTTTGTTTAGAATGATACTTGGGATTGAATGATGTTCTTGTTATGTTGGTGCATTTGAACATGTAAGAGTGATGAAAAAAATGTGAAAAGATGAAAAAGAAAACAAAACAAAACAAAAAGAAAAGGAAAAGGAAAAGAAGAAAATAAACGAAAGAGAAAGAATTTACATTTTGTAAATAGTTTTTAATAATCTTTGTCACTGTCCAATGTTAGATCCAATGCTTGTTATGGAAATCATATTCTAATTTTGAAATTGTCCATATTTTCCCATTATTCCAAGTGTTTCATCCCCAAACACCTTTGAATCCATAAATATACCCTTCTTTTGTATCCTTAACTCCATATCTATATTACAACCCTATACGAGTCTTATGTGATTCTAAAGTGAATGTAATTCAAATGTCATAATAATTACGATAATCTGTGAAACTGCATTTCATCTTATTTTAATGATGATAACCTTTTATTAAGATTGCATATTTTTCATTTTTTATATGGTGTTCTTCATTAATGACATATGTGCGACCTAGTTTTCATTTACAGTTACTCTTTATGCCAGCATGTACCATGTGTGTTATACCCCATTTCATAGTGATTTCATTTGTTGTGTACATAACTAAGATGATTGATATCATGCACACTATAACGCTTATTCGGTTTATAAAAGTTTTGTCAAATCATACTTTTCATGTGCTCTCTTTTCCTCCCACACTTAAGGATTTAAATATATGAAGTTCATTCTATAATGTTAATGCTTAGTAACTTGTTGAAATATTTTTCATCATTGTTGAGCTTTTCACATTATTGTTTGGGCATAAGTTTTGAGAAATCTTTGATGTTTGTGGACTTCATCTCTAAAAACCCTCACGAGACAACACTCGTCCACTAAGGTAACCTATAGGTTTAACAGCTTATTGCATATGCTAAATGCAATCATTCGCTCACAAAACTGGAATTTATCTCCTTTATACATATCCCTCTTCTTATGGTGCTACTTTTATTTCTTATTTCCTTTTATTTCATTACCGGGGAGTAGTAATGTCTAAGTTAGGGAGTGTGATTTATTTATAATATTTTACTTATTTACCCTTTGTACGTATACATTTTAGCTCCATTGGGTACCTTAGTTAATATATTTATACTCGTTAACCTGATAACCTCTTTTATGTATGCTTATATGCTTTGCGAGGTATAATTATTCTTTTGTAGGTATTAAAGTGCTAAGCGTGAACTTTGATTTCTTTTCGGGAAAGTTACGTCATAAAGCACACATTCAAGTGAATTTTATTCATTTAAAAAATTTAATTTGCTAGGCCAAAGTATTTATTGAAGTGTAACCCCTATGATCTAGCTTCACGTAGCCTCCGACCTCGACTCATTCCGGTCTATAACAAATAAGTTATGGCATTTTTCGCCGATTGATCGATGAAATAGAGTTCACCTTGACCTGAAGATTGTACCAGATTTTTACATTCATAGATTGATCGGAGAATTCATAGATCGATTGATCATTCATTTTAATCTTCATCGATTGATCAACGAATTTCATCGAGCGATCGATGACTCATTTTGGGCTTCATCGATCGATCGATGAATTTGCTAGATAAATGGGTATCGAGCTTTGAAATCTAGATTTTAGTTCAGAACGTTTTGAATTGAGACCACGTGTATTAAAGTCAAAAAATTAGGCATTTAACTTTCTTTGTCACATAATGATAGTATTTATAGCGATATTTTGACATTAATCCATTTGTGACCATTTTCAATTGATAGTTTAATCTCGCATTTTTGGGTTAAGTCCTTTCATGTATAATGTTTATAATCAATTGAGTATGCTCGGTTAGATGTTTTCGAACCAAATTTCTCAATGCGTGTTGTTAGTCCATGGTGGAGATGTGATCCTAATCTCGTTTTGTTAATCTTTATTTAGTTTTAATTGCGTAGTTAACTGTTTCTTTTTCCCCTATTAAAGCATCATTATCTTTTACACTTTTATTTAAGAAGTAATAAAACAATTAACGTTTATCAAACATTCCTATGGATTTTCAATGCCCGTACTAGCTACTATACTCCACAAGAGTGTAGTTAAAGTTTAGGTTTTTGCATTGCGGTCGAAAAATCGATAAGAATGATTAGCGTAGCTACACGGGCACTTAATTTTCTCCACATCAACTAGCAAATAATTTTATATTATGGTTATCCAACTATAAAAATATATGGGTATCTCATTAGTGCATGAACAAGTGATATTATCCTTGTAGAGTTTCTTAATCATTTTACGCCATATCTGTTATATAAGACTATTATCTTGTCTTTTCTCGATATAGTTTTAATTTTATAGTCTCCCAATTATACAATACGTGTATATATTTATATGTGTAAAATTACTCATAATGTTTGTTTGTCTGCTTGAATGTAATGCATGGATATAATAAGACATGACAATCACTTCAGCACTTTTAATTTAAAAATTATTACTTTTGTAAATATTTTTGTAACATTAGTCAAACATTTAAATATTGCCAATAGTGTTAGTTCTCTAAATTTTTTCTCTACTGTTATTTATTATCTATTAAATATAATAATATTTTATTGCAAAACTATATGACCACCGAAGTCTTGATTCTTTCATAATAATTTTTTAAACATAACTCTTATCGTCTAAAAATTGTACATGAATTTTAGAGGTCTTGGGTTATTAATATCAATAATAAACTATAACGGATAAAAAGACTAATGACTTAGATTTCAGAGAGATGGGAGAAAAATAAGTAAATAAGAGATTAACATAATTCAGCCCAATGAGGTGCCTACATCCATAGGAATAGTGTTGTTGGTATTAACTAGGGAAGAAGAAATATATTCTCTAAAGAATCTCTCTAGGGTTTTGTGTATAGTCATTAGGTCGAATATTTTAGATGCATTTATTGTGTGTCATTAAGTGTTATTTATATGTTGATTTTAGAGAGAGATGGAGATAGAGAGAGGGAGAGAGAGTGAGTGAGAAGAGGAAGGGTGGAATGTCCTTATGATTCAAGAAGTTTTACCTTTTTACATTCCAAGAGACAACTAATGATGAACTAACCGCGATTAGCTAAAAGGACTAACCCACATATGGGTAATGGGAGCTGCACATATTTCCACATGTGGCCCACATGTGAGTTTGTTGAATAACAACTTTACTTCATCATAGTCGGCCACATAGCATACCAAGGATAATACTGAGCCAACCAATGAGACGGCGTGCCGACCACGTTTGGTGAATAAGATGAGAATTTTTTTATGATAGGTGTCTGAAAACCACTGGACCACGTCACATTTCATATTTATGATGTAACAAAATCCCCCAAGACTTCATTCATTATTGGAATGAATAATAGCTTGTTTGGAGCATAAGATCTTCAGAGTGGTTGGACAGGTGGAATGAATAGATGGAGTGTTAACTGGTGAGAGTGAATTGGCTTTGCAGGAACCTAGTCACAAACTTTTATAGTTTGGTCAGTAGGGATGCGTGGTCATCTGAAAATCTATAAGAGTTTGTATTTTTTGTAAATTTTATCATCACAATGCAGTGGGAGTTTGTAAATAAAGATAATTATCGAGAAGCGAAGTGCTACGGGGTACATTGGTAATAGCACATATTGGTAGGTAAACTATTGTTTGAAATGAACTCGCATGTACTTTTAATCATGTCATTTTTAGGAAGTTGTGTAAGCATCATTTAAGCTTATAAAGAGTCATTTTCCCCCTTCATTCATTTCAATGTTCATTCAAAAATCTCTTTATTCATCTTTAAGTTTTTTTATTGTTTATGAGAGATGTTGTACTATTACCATTTAGGAAACACTAATGAGAACATTTATTATATAAAGACAAGGCAGTCAAAAAGATCATTGGTCATAAATTTACTTGATTCCAATAAGGATTATTGGGATCATGGTTTAATTATGAAGAATTAGTAGTTTGATCCTATTCCTAAGGGTGTTGTGTATAGTGGTCCGAGATGCCCTTAAGGAGGTCAAGGAATGGGTTAGGGAACACATAATTAATATATTTCTGTATGACTTGGTTTTTACTCTCCTTTCCTAATTTTGTATTCTTATTTTTTGTTTTCCAAAGAGGAGTAAGAAAATGTTTCCTCTTACTTCTAAGATCAATTTTGTTAACATGGAAATCATGTAGTCCATCCAACAAAGTCTTGGTACTGAGGATGACCCTAGGTTGACCTTTTTGTTTCTCATACATAAGAGCACCACTACTTTTTTTGTAACCAAACTAAGGAGATACCAGTTGCTCCCATCCCCTTAGATAATTCGAAATCATCAAACTCTGATTCTGATTCCTATCATAGAGCAGGGGCTAATTTATCTACAAAAAATACTTTAGCTTCCTTTGATCCTCTTGACATCACACTAGTACCATCCAATATCCCTTTGAACATGATGGTGAAATGGAATATACCCACCCTCCTTGTTAGGGATAGATCACCTCCTATTGGGAGCAAAAAGTCTAAAGTTAGAAATTATAATAACCCCCTCATCATGGATAAGTATCCGACCAAAGAATATGAGCCTCTATTTAAGAGGTTGAGAAATGATCAACATCCTTCAGTTGAGATTGTTGGAACGAAAATTATTGACAAGGTTGGCTCCTTTAAGATCAATTATGGAATGAAATGATTATTGTTGGGTCCTTTTTATCAATGAGGCGGCTGTATTTTCTCTTCCAGATTCAAGATTACTTAATTGGGCAAATGATAATTTAGCCCTTGTAAGTTAGACCCTTATTATATAACTGTTGTACCTACTTCTTCAAGTCTCTCCTCTAACACCCTCTTCTAAATGTTTATCTTGCAGTTCTTGATTGAATATGACCAACTCCTAAAGAGGAATGATAGGCTGCCTTTAATGGGACACATAAATCCTTAGAAGTTAATGGTGAAGCCAATGGGGCCTAGATGAAAGAGAATAAAAAATTAAAAGAGAAGGTCCATACTTTGGATCATGAGAAAATAATGGTGGATAATGTTGTAGTTACTGTTAAAAAAGAGGCTGATGATGCTAAGGCAACTATCGACCAGGCCAAAACTAAATGGTAGAGATGAAAGCTAAGTCTGCCAAAGATAAAGAGGATGCCTTTACAAGGGTTTGAGTCAAGGAATTCGCTAATGCCTCTATACAGGTTGATTATTTGAAGAAGGATGTCTACAAAAATGACTGGGATGATTCCCTGAGCATGGTTAGTATTGTTGGAGAGTCCAACCTCTTCTCATTGCACCACCATGGCACTCCTTCTCATATTGATAAAGATAAATATGATGAGGAAGAGATCGGGAGCCATTTGATAATGAGAAATTGGTTATCATAGAGAAGGTAGAGGGTCATGCTGTTGCTAATAAGGAGAATATCGAGAAATAAACCCCTGTAGTCTTTCTAGGAGTTTCATTTATGCTTTACTTTGTTACTTTAGTATATGGGGCTTTCCTTGACGTTTTCCTCCTTTTATAATGAAATAAAAATTTATTCCATGAATTGTTTCCATAGTTAAATTCTTGCAATTTCCTTTTCTCAATAATTACCAACATCTGACCACTTATTTGATAGTTTAATGTAAGACTAGAATATTAGGTCGCTAGACATAGTGACTTCCAAGACTGACGTAATTGGTTATTAAGCATTGGTCATACCGAGATTGACAAAGATTAGCTTGAGGAGTTACTTGGCCTTGATGCCTTTTCCTCTAACAAACACTCGTACTTAAGTCCATGTAGTATTTTTCATAGGGCAATAGGGGACAACGCCTCTTATCAAGTTCTGATCTCCAAAAGAGTTATAATAATTAGTAGCAAATCTTCATGCTGGCTATAGGAAGAAGTTGATCAACCTATAGAAGAGTAGAAGTTTTGATTACAAGTTTTTTCTCTAGCCTCAACTCATTCCAATAAAGAATTCATTAACGCTATACCGAAAGGTGACATAGAGGTCTTCATAATTCTTGAGAAAGAGAATAATTCCTTATGCAATGAGCTTAAAAGTCTTAAGAAGTCAGGGATATCCGAACAAAATGAGGGTGTTTCCTTCTTAAAAAATAAAATGCTTGCCTGGGGGAGGAGTTGGATGAAATAAGGAAATCTAAGGTCATGTCTTCTTAGAATAAGGAGAGGATTTCACAATATGTAATGGAAGGACAAATTAAGCAAACTCTATTAGACCAAGCTGTGACCATGAAGAATCAACTTCCTACCATTAATAAGTTAAATGAGAATGTATATGGCCTCGCATATCAATTTTATAAGTAACCTTGTATTATCTAGATGGATGGTTATGATGAGGTGCTTGTTCATATATAAGAATAACTTGATCAGGCAAAGAAGGTCGGCTACCAGCATGGCTGCCTCAATGCTCTGGTAGTAATGAAGGTTCTAAAAGATAAAAAACTATGGTACTGTCATGACCTAGGATATTTTGATTTTCTTGAACCTCCATGTAAGCTTGATGCCTCATGGATTCCTCTAGATGCCATTTACGTGAGTTTAATAAGAAAATATCTTAGGGATTACGATCTTGATAGGGATGAAAATGTAAGCCGACATCTTTATCTAGGAGACAAATTCAGTGTTAGTGGTCAGCCGAGGATCAAAGATCTGTTAACGACCATTACCACTTATGCTTTAGACATTTCCCCTGCTGGTTTTGAAGATTCATCAAGCAAGTAGACCGCTTCTTATAGCTATAGATTATGTTGAAATCTCTCTTTATAATTTCTTATAATGACTTTCATGTATAATAAAATGTTATCTTCATGTTTCCATGATAATTTGTCTTTTTGTACAAGTAGATGTAATCAAATCATCGTAATTCTAAGCCAAATTATCTTGATGAGTAAAAATAGTTCTAGTTTAGTCTTATGATCACGTGGTCGATATTACCTAATTGATCTTCCTTGATAGTTACAGTGGTTGGACAAAACTAGGTTGTCCATCCTTGGGCACTATTAACCAAATGTGTTAATAATTATCCTTGCATTCAGTTATTTATAGTCAGATCTTATCGTCCATATGAATGCAATGGATTTCCTAAATATTGTAAACTTCTTTTTCTTGGTCGGCCCTAATGGAGAGATCATACATGAAGTGATTTAGTAAACTTCAAATTCTTGGTCTACCCTAAAGGCCATCTCATACATGAAGTAATTTGGCAAACTTCTTATTCTTAGTCAGTCCGAAAGGCGAGATCATACGTGAAGTAATGTGGTAAACTTCTTGTTCTTGGCATGCCCTAAAGGCAAGATCATACATAAAGAAATGTGATATATTATGTTTTTTTTAGTTCTAATGTGTTGTTGAGATGTCTTTAACTTTAACTCTTATCAAGGTGCACATCTCCCCATACCTGAAAAAAAACATAAACAAAATGACAACATTCATCAATAAAATAGATTATATTTATCACTCAAAGTGATTTTAAGAAATGAAAGATCTTGAAATGCAAAGACATTACATGTTATTAGTAAGATTTCTTTAGGTGTTTGCCATTCTAAAGGTTCTTAAACTACTCTCTTTCCAAGGTTTTGATTCTATAAGTCCCTGGTCGGTCAACAACAAAAGTTTTATAAAAACCATGTTAGTTACGCTCCAACTTTTTCTCTTTTTAAATGACATTTTTTAGTCTGTAGTATCCATTCTTCAGAGTGCTCAATTTTACTCTATTATTGTAAAACCAAGCAATGCGATATCAGTATGCGGTGACTTGAATTGTTACATGTTTTCTGACTTCCTCTTTGAGGTTTAGATCTAGCCTTCTCATTAGGTCTCTCTTTAGTGTGTCAAAATTAAGAATATGGTGACTTGATAGACTAATTTATGTCGGGACCACTACCTATATTCCGAAGTCTAACTTATAGGGAGTCTCGCCCGTTGCAGTTCTTGGCATCATTCGGTATTCCTAGAGGATAATTTAGAGTTCATTAATACAGGTTCCTAAACATCATCTAGTCTCTTTTTCATCCCATCGATAAGGGTTTTGTTTGATAACTCCATTTTTCTGTTGCATTGTGTATGACTAGGCGCATAATGTAGTTTCTAGATTTTAGATCGAATGAAGTAGTCTTTGAATTCATGATTGCTAAATTGTGTACCGTGGTCGATAATGAAGGCATATGGCATTCAATAATGGGAAATAATATTTTTCTAAATGAAATGGAAGACCCTATCATATGGAATTTCCACCATGGGTTCATCCTCTATCCATTTAGTGAAATAGTCCACTACAACGACTAGATATTTGAACCTTCCTCTTATTTTTGGTAGAGGGACGACCAGATCTCTATCCCATATGGAAAATGTCCAAGGATATGTGATCAGAATGATAGAAACCCCTGGTCTCTTGTGTATTATGGCATATTTTTGGAACGTATTACATCTCATTTTATAGTTTGCACAATTTTCATTTATAGTATGCCAATAGTAACCTTGTGTGACTACTCACTTTACCAATGATCAGCCGACTGAATGTGATCCATAAGAACCTTAATATAATTGTTTAATCAAATCATGGACCTAGGATGGATGGACACATCTGAGTAAAGCGGTGATGAACCCTCTTCTGAATAGGACTCCCCTCTCAAGAACATGTCTCGTCGCTTTGTATCTAAGTCTCCTTGCTTTTTTGGGTTTGTTGGGGGAATGTCAATTTTTAGGTATGATCATATTAGATCCATCATGATATCCCCTAGTATAATTCCATTATATTTATAGTCTCTTTGTTCGTACTCAAGTGACTAAGTATATGTACTGAAACTGTTCATCTTAAATCTATCCTTATTGCGATCGCTAATCTGGAAAGTCCATCTACTCGGGAATTTTCTAATCCTAAAATTCCTCACATCTTGATCATTAGGACTTCTGTTAACCACTTATTGGTCTTATCCAATTATTTTTCCATAGAGTCTTCTCTTACCTCATACATTCTTATAACTTATTTTATTATGATTTGAGCGCTGAGAGAGGATGTCAATCCAAATCATGCTACGAGAGCTTCGTACTCTGTCTTATTGTTGGAGCCCTCAAATTGAGATCTGAGGGAATATTTTACATCAATATTATCTGGAGTTATGATGATTAAACCTGATGCACTGCCAATTGCAGAAGATGAACCATCTACGGACATTATCCACGTAGGAGGGTCTTCTTTGAAATCTCATTTGATCAAGTTCCCCTAATTAAATAATTTTTTTAATTTTTTCCATGTTACAAGAAATTTCTTCCTACTTGGACAATGACTCTAGGATCTCAATGCTTTGATCGGCCATGATCAAAGACGAGCTATCTCCTACATGATTCTGCTCATTTACTTGGACCGGTGAGATCTCTTTTGGGGAAGTTTGGTCAATGGGGATAAACTCTCTACCGTAGAAGTTTATTTTTCCCCTTTCGCTATACAAATCCTTTCTTTAGAAGTGTTCTCGACATGATTTTTTTGGTATGTGAACTCAGTAATGAAATGTTCCACCACATGACCTATAGTGGTCATTCTAAGTTCATATTGTCTATTATACTCTCCTAGTTCTACGACACAAGCCATTAATCCAACCGATTTCTCAGACATATAAATAGCTTAGCGTAAAGGTAGCTCTATATAGATAACAATAATATAGGCCTAAAAGTTCATCTTCACCCTCAAGAAGCCTCAATAAGGACCAATGACAATTTCTCCAGCATTGGATATCAGATATTCACTCCTCAGTAAGCTTTACTGGTATAGTAAACTGGGTTTCGTACTTCATTTTTTTATCGGATCAATGCCATGATGACCGCTGATTCGAATACATCCAAGTACAAGTAAAGTTTTTCTCCTATGATAGGCCTTGAAAGCAGAGGTGGATATCCTAGATACTTCTTCAAATCTAAGAATTTTATCTCACATTCCTCGTTACATTCGAATGTCTTTCGTAGTACTTTAAAGAGGGGTAGGAATTTATCAGTAGCTCATAAAACAAATCGATTTAATGTAGCCACATGCCCTATTAATCTTTGTAGTTCCTTTTTTCCATGAGAGACTATATGTTAATTAATGCCTAAATTTTATCTGGATTAGCCTCAATGCCTCTCTGATTTACTATGAATCCTAGAAACATCCCTTCTCGTACTCCAAAGACATATTTTGTTAGGTTAAGCTTTATTTTTTTCTAGCTAGTCAAATGTATGCACTAGATCCCTGATATAGTCAACAGTTTCTTTGATTTTAGTCAACATGCCATTAACATATACCTCTATGTTTTTATCAATTTGTTCATCAAACACTTTATTCACCAGGTTTTGGTACATCGCTCCAGCATTTTTTAGCCTAAAGGACATAGCATTGTAACATTAGGTACCTCAGTTGGTGATAAATGAAGTATTTTCTTGATCTTCTAGTTCCATCTTTATCTAGTTGTATCTTGATCATGCATCCATAAAACTGAGAAGACCATGCCCTAAGTAGGGTCCACCAACTGGTCAATTCTTGGAAAAAGATAGAAATCCTTCGGGCATAGTTTGTTCAAGTCGATTAAGTCTGCACACATACGCAACTTGTTATTCTTGACTATCACTACATTAGAGATATGATATGGATCTTAATGTCTTTAATGAATTTAACTTTTTATAATTTCTCCATTTCATCCTGTACAACCATATTCTTCTCCCTACTGAAGATATGTCATTTTGGTTCAACTGACTTGGAATATTTGACTAGGTTTAGCTCATGGGATAAGAATTTTGGGTTAATCCCTATCATGTCTTTGTGACTCCCAAAAAATACATTCTTCCATCGCCTAAAAAAATCAAATAATTCTTTTTTATTGTAGGATCTAGTTATGAGCCTATCTGGTTTGTCTTGTCTTAGTTTTCTTCATCTAAGATTTCCTCTTGACCAAATCTTCCTCTTCTTGGGGTTCTAATATTTCAATTGGATAGGTTGTGGTTACTTTCTTTCGTTCCTTTTGGTGGGTCGATGTATAATACCACTCCCTCGCTTCTGCTTGACTTCCTTTAACCACATCTACCCCATAATGAGTGGGTAATGATCGAGGGTGAAAAGCGCGCACATGTAAGGTGCAGTCATTATTTTCTATTCACCACCTCAATACAAACAAACCTAAATTACTACTACACTTTCGAGGCAAGCACAGCGGTAAGTCGGGTATCGAAAATCCACAAGGACGAGATGCTAGAATTTATGAGATTTAATACTCCGAAATAAAAGTGTAAAAGGTATATTACAAACTAAAAAGGAAAAGATGCATAAAGGGCAATGATTATTCTAGGCGGTGGTATTAAAACTAGATTAACAAAGCGATAAAACTATAGGTTGCATTGAATATCGCTCACCCGAGTTAATTTGTATAAAATGGACACATGGGTCGACGAGTTATTTAGAATGCATCTCGTTTCGACAGTTAATTGAACCAAGGTTTGTCACGCCCCTAAATGCGCATAAAAGCCTAATATGATTTTGGCGTCAACAAATATCTCGGAAATTACGCACGCAAGGTTGTACGCACGAGGCATACATGATATGCCCCGTCAAATCTCTTAGGCGCAATAACTAGGACAACGCATCAGAAATAGGCCCATAAATACCATCACCAAAGTAAAGCAACGCGTCAACCCGAGTGAGTTGAATTCAAGCACAACCTAATTTAAATTAGATAGAAAACATGTTTAAAACGCGGTAAATAAAGCGGTAGGTAAATGCGATAAAGTTACACTAGAAAGAAAGTAATCAAAGCATGTAAACCTAAATTAGAAAGCATGTAAATTACACTGCAAAGCAAGAAATAATGAAATACAACTATATTAATGGAGATGGAAGATGGTAGCATAATCTTACAAGCCCAAATGGGTGTCAATCCAAGAAAAATGAATAAAAGAGCTCTCAAACCTCCAAAACCCTAACATATCCTACCTAAAAAGAATTATATTTGTTTATTACAACAAAATCGGTATTTATAGTAAGTTACAAAAGAAATAGAAAAGAAAACAGAAAAGAAAAGAAAAGGCAAAATATCTCCTAAAAATAGGGGATCAATCGATCGACCCCTTTGGTCGAACGATCGATCATGAACAAAATATCCCATGTCAAGAAGGATCTATCGATCGATCCTTTTGATCGATCGATCGATCAACTAGGTATCAGGCAGACAGCCTACTGTATTCCCCTTTTCTTCCTCTTCTCCTCCTCTTTTGGTTTTATTGTTTTTCCTTCCACTGAAACTCCTGTAACTTCTTCGTTCTAAATCAGAATCGCACACCATTTGTGTCCATGCGAAGCTTGCGAGGAGAGCTACAACTTATGTGTAGGTGTTGGACTAGGTGCCCAAGCTGTGAAAAGACAAAAATGCCCTTGAACGTGCGATCGTGTACGAAAATTGAGCGAAATGCGTCCGAACTTCACACTTAGCATCCAAATACCTATAAAAGCTCAATTAACCCTTGCAAAACATGTTAACGTAGAAATTCGAGTTTTTCTGGTTAACAAGCATAAATATAGGGAATAAGATACTCGAGGGGGCTAAAATGTGTAGGTTCGAGGGATGAAATATGCAATATTTGCGTCGTATCAGGTAACTTCATGAACTGGTGCACACTGGAAGATAATGCTTCAAATTTCTTTAGCCCTACCTTGTCGAAGATAAGGTTATACGTTGAGTGGACATTTTTATCTAGAATGAAAAAATGAACTGCCTTTATTCTGTAGGTGGGCCATATGCCAATCACAACCTTTAACTCAATTGTTCCCAAAAGGTATACCTTTTTTCTTGATAATTCGATAAGTGGTTGATGATAAGCATCAAGTTTGATGTCCTTGAATCTTAAAACCTCGAAGAAGTTGTATAGTAAAACATCAGTTGAACTACCATTGTCGACTAGAATTTTTGCAACCTTACTTTAATGTACCACTATAGAGATGGTCAATACCTGCAAAAATATCTCTGAACAAGGTTCTAGCACCATGCCAAATGTGTCCGAAGGAGAAGAACAAAGAAAATAAAGCATTTCCAAAAGTAAAGCAACCCATTGGGTTGCTAAGAAAACAACATCGAATTTCAAAGTAGCATGATCTAATTCAAAATTTTCACACAATTGAGCACGTCTAGCATATTTTATATCGTCATGTGGATATAAAATGTTGAACAAGTCATCTTTAGAGAAACCGAACATAAGGATATCTTTATTTACCTTCCTAGGTTGGGTGTCCACATTGTCAGTCAGGTTGATTTATCTGATGTGAGCGCAGGCCTTTACCTCATTGAGATACGCTTTCCTTTCTGCAGGCTTGTTTCCTCCCCCAGGATCTCCTCATATAATGAAGTTAAATCCAAACTATATCATTTTTACCTCATGTATATGTTCATATCTGCCTCTTTTCTTCTCGTCGGGTTCTCTTTATGGAGATTCCAATCGTTTTTGGGGTTTGTAAACTTCCCTTTAATTTATTCGGTCACCTTTGTCTGTAAATTTTGATAATTTTTCCCTTACGATTAGATTTTCTATCTTGTTATTCATGGATATACAATTATCAGTATTAAGGCCATCATCCCTGTGGAACTCACAGTCTTCACTCATGTCCCTTCTATTGGTTAGGTCTTTCAACTTATTATTCATCTTAGATCTTCAATGATGGATGTTGATAGTTAAATGATTATATTCGTCGTATCTCTTTAGTTTGTCATCATTGTCTTTCTTCTCAAAGATTTGTTAGTGTTTGTTTGGGGGCTACTAACATCTTTATCATCCATAGCTTCTTCGAAATTCATAATCTTCCTGACCTTGGATAATAACTCAACCATCATCTTGAGTGTCTCTTTGGATAATGCCTCATACATTTTTCCTAATTACAGGCCACTCATTAGGGTTGTGATGGTTGTATTGTCATTATAATTCATTATATCTAGCTTCTCGCTATTGAAATGGGTGATGAACTCTGTAGTTATCTCATTCGCATTTTTTTGAACGTTTAACAGATGAGACACCCTCTTCCTGGGCCTAGTTCTAAAGAAAAAATTTATCATAAAGAGATTGTTTAGTTATTGGAGGCTTGAAATATGACCTCGAGTTAGACCATTGTACTAGATTTACGCAGATCTCATGATTGTACTTGAGAATGACTGACATTGCATCTCATACAGGATAGAATAAATATCAACGATATCTTAATACTATTTTACATGCAATACTGGGTCAATCTTTTCATTATATTTTTGGGTTCTCAGCGGTGGTTTGAATTTTTTGAGTATAGGATAGCCCACGATTGATGGAGTGAAAGGATATCCTTTCATAAAGCCTCTATGAAAATGATACTTTGATCTAGATATCTCCCCTAGTAAGTCATCTGGATGCTGAATTGATCCTTTTGAAGGCTGGTTATTTTGTTCGGTCAAGGTTGTTATGGATTTGCGTGGTCAGCCATAAATTTCTATTAAACTCTTTTTCGGAGAAGTCTGTTCGGCATGCATCGACCTACGTATGGTGGCCCTAAGACTGACCGATTACTCTGTCCTCTGGAATCAGACCTTGAGTCCTCTCCGTGCTATCAACATTTAGTGGATCTCCACGATATTGCCTCCTTATTACTTGTGGTCCCAAGCGATCAAATGCAGAAACTCTGCTCAACCATTATAGTTCACTAAGATTTTCTTCGAAAAGGTTTATTCATCGTCAAAACTAGTTATTCTAAGAGATGAGGTAGCTCCCAGGCATTATGACCTATCATTTCGAGATATATAATATATGTAACTATTCTCTACTTCTTTTGGTCTCCCATTCAGCCTCCTTAGGTTCTCTAATGCCTGAGAACAATATGTATATCGTCTTCCTCGATAAGGAGATAAAGGTAGTATTTCGACTCTTTTACCTGGACGTTCTCCTCCTGCAAGTTTGGAAGATTGTCCTCTAGGTCTACCATGTCCAACCTGGAGTTTCTGCATCAGTTGTTGAACGATTCCTTGCATTACTTCTTGACCTCTAGCTAAGTTCATCAGAACACATTTTTTGAGAAGCTTGTGAGAGTCCAAATTAGGCCAATATTTATCCTTAGAAGTTTAGATCTATTATCTATCAACTTCATCCGTTTTGAGGGATAGACTGTGACACCCCGCCTAATTAAATACCGGGCGATCACTCCTTTATTAAATTAAATCAAGGTAAACAGTTGGTTCATTCTCAGCATCACTGTCGGAAAAAAAAAAAATTCCAATTTAACACCCTAAATAATTAAGCTAAGTGTCAAAACCATTTTCATACATACTTTCCAAATTTTATTTAAAGAAAAACATTTATTTTATTAACAACATTCAATAAGTAAGAATCACACCACATTAAATATCTGTAACATAGTCCAATTAATTTAAAACATTCGTCAACCGAATGTCAACATGCGAAATATAAAGTAACACCATCAACAGAATAAAACCCATAGTAACAATACTAGAAATAACTGAAATACAAATGTCCAATAACAATGGAATAATGGAAAGAGCTACACATGCTCATCTAAATGAAAATACTAAGAGTGGATCTGAATGAACGAAGTCGTCTAATCAAGAGACCTGCAACTCCCACCTAAGCTGCAGCGCGTTCCTTCCAAGAGATCCTAAGCAAGACGCCCCTGTGGCTGGGCACCTGTAATACACACACATATATACAAGAGAGAGAGAGGGAGAGAGAGAAATGGGTCAGAGCCTGAAAGTGTGTTTGATTTAAAATACGTTTAGCAAGTATTTAAATTGATACAAGCCAATGCAACAACACATTAGAGCGACACTCTCTTGAGAAATTCTCACCTCTTTTCTAATGTGCACGCCTATCGTACTAACCTTCCAAACGGGTTATTTTATCATTTATCGAACTAATCTTCACAATGATTTAACTTATCTTAGATTACTTGAAAGATTCAACATTTAACAATTCCATTTCAAAAAGGGTATTTCAATTAGTAACCAAAGTTCTCCATTTTAACTTTATAAAATCCATAAAGTTTTCCAGTGTCATATTATACTTTCTCAAAACAAGTATTTACTATTTGAGTCATCAACCGTGTCCTACTTATCAAATCACAGTAGGCAGTTTCAAATTTCCAAATCTCATATATATATTAACTACTCGTATATTATATATAAAATAATAGCACCCCACATAAAACTATGGTGCGTGCATACTTCCACTATCCAAACCCCATACCACTCATATAAAGGGGAATACAAGTTCGGAATCACTCTCGAACTGTATTAACACATACACAAACAATATCGAGGCGAAGCATAGATTCCAAATCTCTAAGAGGATGGCACATACTCGCGTCTCTTAGGACCATCTGAACTATCGATTCGATAGCCTGTACCAAGGATATCTATCTTCTAGGGTACAAGTCAATATCCCCCATAAAGGTCCCATCGAGATAAGACTATCCCAGCGCGGTAACCTCAAGGATAGCAAGTAGCGCGGTATGTTTTTCACATGTATATAATATATGTACACACAATCATATAAATATACCACTTTATCACATTAATATAGGTTCCTCTCGTCACCCATAATTACAACATTTACCCTTTATTTCACATTATTAGTATTACATATAAGGTTTCATCTCTAACCTTACCTCGAAAGGTTTTCTCACTTATTTCGTGACACTCGTAGACTTTATTCTTCCAAATAGAAATTCAGTAGGTGTCATTATTATGTTTCAACGTAACTCTCTTACGCGCCTCACCCTTTAATATATAAATTTACTAACCCTAAAGTAAATATCCCATAAATACCATTCTCGTCGAATATTAATGATCCCAACATTTATTCATACGCCCTACTGGCCCTCCATGTCTCCCAAATCATTATACTAAGAATGCCCAAGAATTATATCACGACAATTCGATTTTTAAATCATTTACAAAGGGAAATAAGAGTCTACCGGGAGGGGTCGATCGATCGAGGTTTGGGGCTCGATCGATCTAACCTTCGATCGATCGAAGCTCTATGCTCGATCGATCGATCAAACGGGTATTTCGATTTTTTGCAGAATTGCAGTTACGGGTTCTACCAATTTTCTTCATCCAAATACATGTTTTCCAACCCCAAACGTCCAAGAATTCTACTACTAACATTATAACAGTATACCAGATGTTTCTAACGTAAGGCCTGTACATATTCATCATTTAAACATGGAATTTCCACCCAAAATTACATCTAATTATCAAGAACCCTAAAATTTTCTTAAACAGTTTTCTAGCAAATATTTCTCCAGAATTTCTTTCTTATAATCATAAAAATTTCATGGTTAATTTCCTCTACATGGAAAGGGTTTCCAGAATCATTATATCAACCAATACTACATGGATTTTTCTATCACAAATTGGGTTTTCTTCTACATAATTCATCCCTAATCATTCCTAAACTAATATGAAGATTGCACCAACGAAAATAGCAAGTTAAACACTTGCCTGGGATTTCTGTTATTCTGATTTACGGCTGATTTTGACATGGTTGCGTTCCTCTTCTTGCGATCTACGCGTTGGTGGCGGCGGCGGTGCAAACCGGTGACTTTTTGGCCTTGAATTGCCTTGAGGGCTCTCTCCTCTCTTCTCCAATAGCCGTTCTAGGGTTCTGAATATTCTAACCCTAAATGACTAACCTAAATGGCTGATATAGATTGCTGAATTTCGTGGGTTTAATTACCCAAGTATGTAAAATGACTAAAATGCCCTCCCGGGGTACTAATTAGGCCTAAAAATGCCCCGAGACCCAAACTACACCCCCGGGTACACTTTTCTGACTATCTCGACCCTTCCGGACGCGTTGGCGCACTCAAAACGACCATACGGGAAACTTATAAAACATTCACATTTTATTTATCAAAATTTAGTCCCGACGCGACACGAGCACGTTCCGACTTAAATTTCCGAAATTGTCATTTAACTCACTCATGACATTCAATATAACCAATATAATATATTACTTTTCTCATTAGTAATATTCAAGAAATTTCCCATAATTACTAACTCTCGTCACGTTAATAATTATAACATAATTAATTTCCGGATTTTTATTAAATAATTAACTCACATTAAATTTAATAAATCCCCAAATTAATATAGCATAAAAATACGGGGTATTACATAGACACCTGGGAATCTTCTGTGATATGGAATCTTCATTTGATCTCATTCATCCTTAATGCTTGTGCTGAGCACGTACCGTGTAATTATGGTACCCATAATTTCCCTCGAATCTCAATATTGCTTTGAGGTCGCTTAGTTTTATTGTATCCAGATTGGCTTTTAACTTGAACAACTCTTCAAACTTAAGGGAATAGTAGTATTATTTTTCTATATAGTTGATTGCTTCCTGGAATCTTTATTGACTGGTCGAAGGGAAATTTAATAAATTCACCAGAAATTATAAAGTTTGTATACAATTAAATTCCCATGGGATTACTTGTAAATAAAGCTTCTTTTCTTAGCATTGGGTCATTATTTTAATAATTGTCACATGTGCATGTGATAATTAACTTTTGGGGGAACCATGATGGAATTTATTACCAAAAAATAATGGTTGTCTCTCTTTTTTTTCACTTTTTTTAATTCATTTCAAAGACCTATGATTTTTTAAAGGAGAGATTTGGACTGCCACCCTTTCATATTTAAGAACTTTTGAAAAATCTTAATTTTATTTCAATCTCTAATTTGTGTCCTTTTCAATTTCTCTATTAAATTCTTTTATTGGGTTTTATTTTCCCATGATATATGTTATTAATGAAGACACTGTTGAAAAATTCAAAATTGACTACCAAATATCGTAGTGGGTAGTAGTAGGATCAGTTAGGGGTCCTTGTGACCTTTTTGCCCTTCCTAAGGGCCATTGGATGCCATCTATTTTTAATGCTAAATGTGGGGTCACTTTTTTCCTAAGTCATTTGTCGTTAGAATTCTGCCAGAACTTCGATGTGGTCCCAGCCCATGTCGCTCCAAATACTTGGAGTATCATTAATGGGGTTCACTGCATTAATAAGTTTTATAGGACCCATCTTGGTACTACTGAAATTATGTATTGTTATTAATTGTCAATAAACAATGAAAATATATATTAGATGAAGATTAGGGTGGTCAATCGAGTCTTGCTTGTGAATCTCCCTAATTTTAGTTAGGATTACTAGGATCATTGGCTAATTATGAAGAACTGGCAACATTATCCCCTTCCAAGAGTGAGGCATATAAAGGGATAAGATGCCCCCATGAAGGGGTAGGAATATTTCATAAAGTAAGTAAATCTCTAAATTTATAAAAAAAAATTCATTTACTCTTATATTGATTTTTTTTTCTTTGTTCTTTATAGAAAAATCCATGAGAAAATCTCCCTAGGAACATGGCGTTAATTTCACTCATATACGAATAGTTTGGGCTATTTACTAGAGATAAGGGACAGTTGATCAACTTAGGTCGGAGACTTTCCTACTTGGGTATAAGAGTTTTTACTACCCTTTTTGTTGTGAGGCTAGTAGAACAAATGCTCTGGATGTCCAAGAAGGCTTCACCTATCAGAATTCAGAAGTGGAGGGATTAGACGAGGAAGGGACATCATCCTCCTTTCAGTCATTAGAATTTTCACTAATGTCTTCTATTGTGGTATCTCCCATCAAAATGGCTAATATGAAGGTTTTGAATGTGATCCTTGTTAATGTAAGTATCAAGTTTCCTCCCCCAACTCGCATGTTAGGTAATGAGAAAAATCTTGCTCAATCGGCGAGCAAGAAGAGTCGAGTTGGGGGTTCTACTAACCCAATGGACATAGATGATTCCTAATCTAAGGAATATGAACCCATTTAAAATAGTCAAAAGAGAGATCGCGTCCCTCTTTACACATTTACCATTGTTGGGAAAACGAATATTGACGAGGTAAAGGGAATTGCCTAGTCGATTCTTTCTCACCCCAAATTATCTTAAGACTTAATTTTATCGAGGATCTTCCCTATGGACAAGGTAACTACTTGTTCTCATCCTCATGCTTAGATGTTGTAATATGCCAACTATAATCTCTCTTTTTTAGGCTTAAACTATTCATTCTCATTTCCTTCCATCATTCTTTTCCCGAATTTTCTTATATTTTCTATCTTGTTGTTTAGTAGTTCCTTGTCGATTATGATAAGTTATTAGAGAGAAATGATTGGCTCAAGGATTCCTTCGTTGATGTGGAGGTGTCCTTCGAATAGTTGGGCAAGTCCTTGGAGGCTGTTAAGTTACTGAATACTACTCAAGAAACCGAGGAGCTGAAGCTTGGTAATGAGGTAAAGAGTTTGGAGGCAGAGAAGATCAAGCTTCAGGAAAAGATTAATGATTATGCTATGTTAGTGGATACTATCGAACATGCTAAAATGATATTAAGAACACAAAGTCCTAGCATGTCAAGCCACAGGCCAGTGATACGAAGGCCAAATCTGAGGAGGCATTAGTCGGTATGTCAAAGGCCAAAGATGAGTCCTTTACTCATGGCTGGGATAAAGACATTGCCAATGCCGAGATCTAGATCGTATACTTTAGAAAGGTAATTTTTTAAGAATGAATGAGATGAGTCCCTTGTCAAGGTCGACACGATCGAGGATTCTGACCTCTTCATGGAGCATTATAAAGGTCCCCCTCCTCAAATTGAGGATCAAGATGAGGATGATGATGAGGTTGTGGTCTAGGTCAAGTCTCTACTAATGACCCATTTTAGGTAAAGGTTGAACAAGATGTTGTGATTAGATCCGACGAGCTAGAGGCGATAGACATTTCCCAAGCTTCTGAGAAGGATAAGGTTGGTGAGAATACTCTTTAAACCTATTTATGAAGCATTTTATTTATTTTTCCTTTAGTGAATGATGTAGGGGATTGGACAATTTGTAATATTTTCAATAAAATTCATAGTTTGATCTAATTATTACTATTTTGTCTACTTTATTATTCCTCGCATGCTTTCTTATGTTTACCAAGCTTATATATACCAGAACATTTATTCATGAAGAAAATGATGAGGATGATGATCTCGACCAGAACTTGGGTCTTGATGTGTCTATGAGGCTTACGTGGATCTTATTTGCCTCTTTCATCAGGATATAGAAGACATTAATGCCCTTTATGACAGTATTTTTATTGATCAAAGCAGTTGTAAGGAGTTATTATCCAACCATTGATCTAAGTTTGACCAAAAGTTTGTTGAGCTGAATAAAGAATGAGGATTTGATAAGAAACTAGCTAACATTGAGTCTACTCATGCGAGGAGGAACTTTTCTTTACATGCCAAGGTTGTTGGTGCTAGGAAGGCTGCAACTATTATTGAGAAGGAGAATAATGACCTAAAGGCTAAACTTCAAAGACTTAACAAGTCAAAACCAAACGAACAGGATGGAGAGAAGGCTTCCTTTTTAGAAAAAGAGAATTCTCAACTAATAAAAGAGTTAGAAAAGATTCAAAAGTCCTTGAATGAAAATTTTACGACCATTAATAATCCATCTTCATCCAAAAAGTAGAAGGATTCTCCTATAACCAAAGAGCTAGAGAAGACTAAGGACTCTATGCACAATAAAATGACGACCATCAAGAGCCTTTTCGAGAAGCTTGGCCTCCTTACATCCTAATTCTATAATTAACCTTGACAAGTATGATGGCTATGATGAGGCCCTTCTTAATATAGACTCTACCTTGAATGATACTCAAAATTTTTACTATAAGAAAGGTTAGGTCAATGACTTGACAGTGGCAAAGGCGCTAGATGACTTAGAATTGTGCAACTGACATGACCTAAGTTTTCTTGATCAGTAAATCCCCCCTCATAAGCTTGTTTTTTCATGGATCTAAATGAATGACATTCCAGTAAACTTGATAAGGAAGTATCTCAGAGACTACGGCCTTGATGGAGGTGATGGATTTTGTTGAACTCAAAAATTGGATGATAAGGTGACTCCTGGGGGATCGTAGAAAATTAGAGATATGTTTGAGACTTTTTCTCCTTATGCTTTGGATGTTCCTTCCACTAAAGTTCAGATATTAGCCAACGAGTCATCGCATCCGCGCAATTAATGCATTTGTATTTTTTATTTTGTTGTAAATTATTTTAAACTTTCTTGTAATATCTCAAAATATTAATAGAAATTTTTTCATTATTCTTTTTATTTTGGTTTATTGGTATTAAGCCTTACCTTTTAGTTAATGTCATCACATCAAGCCTTAGGCCTGAATCTAGAAAAGAAAGAATGCACCTAGTTATTCATGCACCTATTTGTGGGGTCATTCTCCACTAAGGATTATATGACCTAGTTAGTCTTAGGTGACTAAGGTTCCCTAGTAGAGGTTTCATTGGTTATGAGAATTTTTCTATGTCTTTTAATCATAATTTTTTTTTAGTTTAGTTGACAATTGGATGACCAACTAGTTAGTCTTGTACAAAAACATTCAATTGAGAGGCGGTCTGTGGTCGACCAATTAATCAGTCTTAAAAAAATATTAAAAGAAGATAATCATCCTAACGATAAGTGACATGTCACAAAAAAACTCATTTGAATAATTGATCTTCTTTTTTATATAGTCATTTCCCTACCACTTGGAACAATGAATAGAGATAAAGAAGGTTTGGAAAATAATTCGAAACTGAAATATACTAAATAAACTTGGACTTAAAAAGTAAACATTTTCATACTGGTTGTATTCTATGATCGTGGAACCTCTTTATTCTCCATTGTATCCAAGTGGTAGGCTCTCATTGAGTCTTCTCAAAATACTTTGAATGGGCCTTTCCAATTAGGCCCAAGTTCCCCTTTTGAGGGATTTTTAGCACAACAAATAATCTTTCTCAATACTTAGTCTCTAAACTTTAAGTTCCACATCTTTACCCCTATTATACTTCTTGGAAAGCTATTTATGGTTGGAGACAACTTCTAACACCTTTAAGTCATTCTCTTCTCTGATCGCTTCAATGTTGAGATATTAGTCGATTAAGGAAGACTTTGTGGTTAGAAGACATGCTGCAAGCGGGATTACTTCCTCTATTCCATAAGCTATGGTAAAGGGTTTATCCCTCATTGATATCTTAGTCTTAGTTAGAAATGCCCAGAGTAAATGGGGGAGTTAGTCGACCATTTTCCCTTTTCATTCTCTCTCCCCAATTTCATTAAGGATTTTCTTGTTAGAACTTTCTGCTTGCCTATTGCTCTGATAGTAATTATGCCTAATGACGTGATCATCGAAGACGCCACTCTCAAATTGAGTTCTGTAATCTGTGATGATGTTCTAATGGATGCTATATTGTGTTATAATGTTTGTTCATATAAACTTGGTCATGTCGACATCTCGGATATTTACCAAGGGCTCTACTTCAATCCATTTGGAGAAGTGATATATGACGACAAATAAATACTTCTTTCTGTCAGAGGCAAAGGCCAATGGACCAACAACGTCTAACACCCACTAAGAAAAAGGTCAAGGAATTATGATAGATTTGAGGTTGCATGCTAGCTAATTCACCAATGTGGAAAATTTTGGAAATTTGTACACTTTTGAACATAGACAATCACATCCTACTACATATACAACCAACAATACATTTCTTTCATTGCCCTAAATCCCAATGCCCACATATACTCTTATTCAACTCATAAGATTTTTGTTGATGTCGTCTGAATGTATGCACTGAAGATAAGTCCCTAAAAAAGAGTGTTGATAAAGCTTATGTTCTTCTCATAAGTGGAAAAGATAAACTTTCACTCGGATCTTTTGTGCCTCCCTACCTCTCTTCCCATGACCTCGAAGAACACTCTGTCTCCTGATCGCTCATCAGATAGTTATATCCATCCGTAAGACCTATCACAAGGCAGAATTCCTTGTGTCATCGAGTGATCCTTCTTTAGCTGCGATCCCAGCTCGCCTAAGGGCAAGGAGTCCCGAACCTGTTTCCACATATGAGCTTGTCCTATTGTGATTCTCTTTTCAACTTCTTCAGGTGTCGTTAGAGTGAAAATTTATTCTCTTATCGGTGCCTATTAGCATCCGGTTCATCTTGAAAATCTTTTTGGTAATTATGAATGGGATTTTGAGATCTGGTTAGATCGCTCAAGCTCATCGCTATCCACCATTTTCTAATAATGGGGATGTTAATGCATACAAAAGTATTTATAATGATTACCAATCTCAGATCTGATCCTCTGGGATAGAGGATATGATTGAAGACCCTCTTAGATGTTGTAACTATCATAGTCTAAGGAGTATCTATTGTGGTTTGCTAGAACATGTTGATGATAACCCTCCTGCTCATCGAAATTTTGGTGATCTTGGATGGGTGAGTGGGACATCTCAGAAGATTGGTTGGTGGTAAATAACTCAGATCATTCCCATAAACGACACTAATTATAGTGGTAATTTCTTACAAATAACTATATCTAATTCACATAATACAATTAAGAAGGAAACTAACAAGAAACAATGAAATCATACACACAACAAAAGATGTACATAAGTTCAACAATGTCCCTATGTCTACGAGGTTTAGGGTTTGTTCATTATTTCTTTAGATAACTGGTTAGCAGAGTTATAGTACCACTCTACGTTATCAATGGGGAATCCTTTTAAATTTATAAATAAGCTTAGGAGAGTCCTAAGCTCAATCAATAGATATCCCTAAGAGTTATAACCTTTTCTTTAACAACTTCAGTTGTTCCAAGTGATAGATACATGTGAGCCTTCTATGATAGCTCTATGGGAGTCCTATGTGACTTAGAATCTTTATTAACTTTGAGTGCACATAACTTAGGTGCTTGTGCCGAGCATATGTCAAGGTAATTATAGTCCCTGTAGATCCATTCACACAAAACATACATATGTGACAATGATGGAAGGGATATAAACATAATATCTATGCAAAATATTTTACTACGATACCATACATAAAGATGTATAATCTTATAACCTGCAAAAACTAGGGTTTTATGGTTAGACAATATGGACCTCTTCAAATCACAATCAATCTATACTAAGGGCTATGATAAAAATTATTGGTAATCGATATACGCGGAGTAAAAAAATTATAGCCTATGAACCTTTTATCAATAATGGAATAGAAAATGCAAAGCCCAAAAACTAGGTTTGAAACCAAAACCTAGATTTATGTATACAATATCTTTACGGATTTGGTTAGAATTCGAATACGAAGAAAGGTATTTGGAGAAGATAAAGGGTTACCTTATTTAAATCCTCCCAAATCTTGTTAGTATGATCCAAAATGCTCAAATCGTTTAGTAAGTTAGGTAGCTGTGTGGGAACCTTTGGAGATGAATTTTTTTTATTTTTAGTATGATGTATGTATCTCTCTCCCTAAGACTCTAAAAGAATGGAACTAGTGTTTTCTCCCCCACTTTCTAACCCTAAATAATCAATATGAACCTTAAAACTCTAGTTTACACCAATATACATTATTACTAGTTTTCAACCCTGCACGTTGCGTGGGTGCTTTAAAAAAGTTGTTTTCTAATGCAATTGGTAATAATGTCGTGAATACAGATGTTTTATATCTGTAAATATACGAGAAGAAATAAATAGTGGATGTGTTTTAGCGAGGAAAGTTATGATTTTTTTCTTCATCCAGTATTAGTTAAAACAAATTATGTTTGATACCATGACAAATGTAAATAATAATTTGAGCAAAAAATAGGTCATGAGATTCGGTGGATGTGCCAAGGAATCCAACCCATGAGAATCACCAACACATTCAGTGCTATAATTAGGAAAAAGAAGACATAAAACATTTTCATAACATAGAAACTGTATTTCATAGATATGCATAGCTGTTGGATAGATATTGCATAGTCATTTATTATTCTAAGCCAAAACAAGCTCTTTGTGTATTTGGAGTAAGAGAAATAGTCATAAATAAATAAGTTAGAAACATAAGATACTAAATAAACTTTTTAAATGTTCCGTAATCAAGGTTATTTAGGCTAAAAGGAGCAGGTAATATTGTGCATTTATATTAGAGAATGTTATTGAGGCAGTAGTGGTATGATGGTGTCCTGCATATGCACGTTGGTTTGCTATAAACAATAAATTGGTCTCTCCTGAAAGTAAGGAAAGGAAAATTAGTTAGAGTGATTCATTTGATTATTGTAAAGAGGAAGTAAGGCGTAATAAATAATTGAGAAGTAAAATACAAATCCATTTGATAGAAGTAATAAGGTATTTTTTTTTATACAAATAGAAAGAAAGGGTGTAATTAGGGATATGACAAATCCATTTTATTATAGCAAAAAGTAATACCAGACATATCCCACTATTTTGAACTGGATATGATTTGATTATTTTAAGGAATAAAGTGACCTAAATTTAAGCATACAATCAATAAACAAATTGTTAGGTTGAATTATGATATTTAATGATAAAGTGAGATTGATAAGAAAGAAAATCTTGAGGTTTAATTATACCATAAAGATTGAGAAGACAAAAAAGGATATTACCTATTATCTAAAAATATCTTTTAAACAAATTAAAAAAATAATAATGAAGATATAGAACTCAAGGATTATAAAATCAACCTAGAAGTTTAGAAAGTAAAATTATAACTTTCAGGTTTGTAAACTTATTTACTAAATAAACATAGCAAAGACTTTAATCAATGTAGAGAATAAAGAAAAAGAAAAAAAAATTATGATTGAGAATGGAAAGTTGATTCAAGATTGGAATTAAAATACATCAAACATTTTGATTCCATGACATGTTTAACCACATATTAGTTGAAGTTGAAGCTCTTAACTACTAAATAGTACCTACAACGTATTCAAATATAATATTTTGACAACAATCTTAGTAAACCAAACGTATCTTGTCCAAAAGTCCACTAAGCATGGCTTCTCTAAACTCACATCATCGTCAATTGGAAAACATTGTAGAAACATTACGAGTATCAAGTTAAGAGACTTTTAATTTAAATTTTATAAAAAAAAGTTTAGAAAAGTGTAGTTAACAATTGATTTATTTAAAGGTTGTGCACAATATGACATCACTTTGGATAAAACTTGGACAAATAAATCAGTTTGCAAGGGTTCGATAGATTAAATTCTAAGAGTGTATCACATATGTTTTCTTCCTTATTTCTTTATATATAGTGTTGTTATGAAAGGAGGGCTTAGTCTCCCTCCTTTAATGGTGCTTATTGTTTAGTAAACAATATGCTTAAACCATATTATTCTAAGAACCAATTAAAGGAATATTTAAAGAAAAATACGAACACTAACTATCAAAGATATCTCCAAAGAAAAGTTACTCTAACTGTGAACTCTGAGAGCCAAATTATATCACAAATCATGAAATGATACCGCGCCATATTTAGTTGTAGTATTTGCATATTGGCAAACACCTAGAATGAAACCAAAAAGGGAAAAATCCATATTTTTGCACAATTATATCTTCCAAGAAATACCACCAACATTACGATCATGTAACATGAAAGGAAAATGTATGATTGCAAAGTTTTATGACAAAACTATTGGAAACAAACAATTCGGGAACAAAACATAAGCTTCAAATTCAATAATAACATAAAAGAAGTCAAATGAACTCACTCCATATTGAACAATCCTTTTTCAACATAATCTGTAGTTAATATGCAAATCTTTTGGTTCTTTTTTAAACAAAACGTAATATGAGAAATCAAATATATCAAAATTGGTAAAAAAATCAATTAAAGGCATATATAAACAATCGATAATAACCATTCAGAACGCTAGAGAAATATTAATGATTGATTCCCTATCATATCCAAATCATTAAACATACAATTAAACTTGAATTATAATAAATCAAAACAAAAATTCTATATCCCAATATTAAATACCTGAATGTAGTTCTTCTGAAAATGTGTGAATTATCAACTTCAAATTATATTTACTTGTTTACTTTGTTAACCGGTCCCTTGAAGATGGACATAAGTTAAATAAAAAATATAAATTTTCTTAATAAAAAGCCATGTAATTAAACTATCAATTCAGTTGAATAAAGTTAGTGGTTTTCATTCAAGCAAGATATCAAACATTTGGCCCTCATTAGAAAATGATCAGAAATTTTATTCCAATAATAATCATGAATATAATCAACTTCCCAAGGAAAGAATATATAAAAAGGTAACAAAGGCAACAAACTAACGATCAATAAATACCCTAATTACATATGTACAAAGTATGGATAGTAATTGATAATTAAGACCAAAACAAAGATAATTACAAAATTAAAAAAAAATCGAAAAAAAGAGTAAAAGTTAATTGGATGTACCAACATCATTTAGAGATGGGGTAGTAAAACAAAAGGCTTAATTTAAAGAGCAAACACGTAGATGGAATTATAAAAAGAATCAACAAATTAGTAGTAGTGTAACTTACAATGTTTCTGTAGCACACAAAATAATTTCACAATATGATGATAAACCTAACCCGCTATATGTTAATAACCTGAGAAATATGTAGTAGCAATAAAATATATCAATTTTATAATAAAATTCATAAGATGAAAAGGAAAATATAATAAGAGAAAGAGAGTTAAAAACCCTAAGCAACATAACGTAACTCGATAAATCATTATAATTAAAAGGTTATAATATTTATATTGTGTTGAATCGAATCTTGGATTTAAAAAACAATATTGTAGTTACTCACATTATATTGGAAAAACAAAGGGAGCATAAAATAAAATAAAATAAAGAACAAAAGTTAAAAGATCAAATACATTCAATCGCAAGGAAAACCCGAATGTTGTATTTAATAGGAGGATTGAAGAGCTTGATGTAATATAAATAAGGTTTAGAGAGGTGGTATAAGAACGTTCTGGTTCTGTGTAAAAGAACAAAAGAGGAAAATAAGGAAGGCTAGCCGAGGATCCTCTTTTCAATTGAGAGAAAAGAGAGAGTGGAGATATATTTAGGAGGTGCGAGAGAGTTAAAGTTGCGTGGAGAGGAGGCCCACATTTATGATTCCCACATGTCACAAAATAGGAGTGGAGACTCCGTTTCATATATTAGCTATATGATAAGTAATGGGCTTGGGCTCAACTAGTTTCTTGAGAGTTTGGGGCCAAGTGCTTCGGTATATGGACTATATTAGCAACCCAAAATAAATAACTAAATTGACATCTAAATAGATACTTAAATTTTTTAAATTACACTCTCGTAATCTATTTTATTTCTTTATTTAGTCATAGTTAATGCTAGTAAATAATTAGGACTACACTCCAATTTGATTATCTTAAAAATCACTCGAATATAATGAGGTCTTATTTACAAAGTTGATTATGCTACATAATGTGATTTCCCATGTTATGCTTTCGATACCCGCTTGATCAAATTAATTTATCACTACACCAAAAACAGGAAACTGGCACGGTTTAAAACCGTGCCAGACGCAATCTGGCACGGTTTAAAACCGTGCCAGAATCAGACGTGCCAGATTTTCTGGCGCGGTTTAAAACCGTGCCAGATTTTCCAAACTGGCACCCTTTTGGCACGCTTTTAAACTGTGCCAGTTTTTTAATCTGGCACGCTTTTAAACCGTGCCTGATGTTAAATCTGTCACGCTTTTGGCACACGCCAAAACCGTGCCAAATTATCTATTTTCTGGCACGCTTTTGGCACGGTTATAAAGCGTGCCAGATTGTTTTATAAGCGTTCTCATTTTTTATGCATTGACACGGTTTTGGCACGGTTTAAAATCGTGCCAGATTTTTCAGTTGATTAAAAAAAATAATAATAGGAACCAAATCTGGAAAATCTGCAAATTCCAAATTCAGTAGGAAAAATATTTATTATTTGCAAAAACAAAATCAAGAAAATTCACAAATTATGAATATCGCAGGTTGTTAATAAACTAATGTGCATACAAACTTCAAAAAATTACAAGAGATAATACCAATATAAAGCAACACATGACCATAAAAGTCGACAATAACTTCAAAAAAATTACAAGAGTTAATAGTTCCCATTTCAAAAAAAAAATTGGACAGAGTTTCCTCTATTTTTTAGCATTCCAAAACCTGCTAACATAAAATCTGCCCATATAAAGCCCGCACGGCCATAAAAGTCAACAATAAAACTACTATAGTCAGCACGACCATAAGAATAAACCATAAAACTACTGAAGCCTGCTCGGCCATAACACAAAAATAGAATCCTGAATATTAACGACACTAAATACACAATCCCACTGTTGTAAAGCATTGACTTCTCCGTGCATTCCAAGTGGATAAAAGCTAACGATTGAATGTCATCCTACAAAAAAATAAGACACAAAAAGATACAATATTAGTAACCAAGTCATTTTTAAAAAAATCATATTCAAGCAAAAAAATTGCATATACAAGAAGAAAAATTGCATATACGACTACGCGGACAGTTTCTACAAGTTACATTGTTCCCGTACGAGGTGTTCGTGCCTCCTACGAGGTCGTTTGGGGGCTAGTTTGGGTTTTCACCGTTTAACGGCCTGTTTTCAAGTCTAAGTGTGATTTTTGCAAATTATCATCATACACTCTAATCGGGAGACCCGGGACTACACAGTCAGTTGCTATAAGTTACACTGGTCCCGTGCGAGGTGTTCGTGCCTCCTACGGGATCGTTTTGGGGCTGGTTTGGGTTTTCACCCTTTAACGGCCTGTTTTCAAGTCTAAGTGTTATTTTTACAAATTATCGTCACACTCTCAAATCGAAAGACCCGAGACTACGCGGTCAGTTCCTACAAATTACATTCATCCCGTGCGAGGTATTCGTGCCTCCTACGGGGTCGTTTGGGGGCTGGTTTGGGTTTTCACCCTTTAATGGGCTGATTTCAAGAAAGTGTGATTTTCGCAAATTATCGTCATACTCTAAAACCGGGAGACCCGGGACTACGCGATCAGTTCCTACAAGTTACATTGGTCCCATGCGAGGTGTTCATGCCTCCTACGGGGTAGTTTGGGGGCTGGTTTGGATTTTCACCCTTTAACGACCTGTTTTCAAGTCTAAGTGTGATTTTCGCAAATTATCGTCATACTCTCAAACCGGGAGACCCGGGACGACGCGGTCAATTACTACAAGTTACATTGGTCCCGTGCGAGGTGTTCGTGCCTCCTACGGGGACGTTTGGGGGCTAGTTTTGGTTTACACCCTTTAATGGCCTGTTTTCAAGTCTAAGTGTGATTTTTGCAAATTATCGTCATACTCTCTAACCGGGAGACCCGGGACTACGCGGTCAGTTCCTATAAGTTATAATGGTCCCGTGCGAGGTGTTCGTGCCTCCCACGGGGATGTTTCGGGGCTGGTTTGGGTTTTCACCCTTTAACGGTCTATTTTCAAGTCTAAGTGTGATTTTTGCAAATTATCATCATACTCTCAAACCGAGAGACCCGGGACTATGTGGTCAGTTCCAACAAGTTACATTGGTCCCATGCGAGGTGTTCGTGCCTCCTACGGGGTTGTTTGGGGGCTAGTTTGGGTTTTCACCCTTTAACGGTCTGTTTTCAAATCTAAGTGTGATTTTTGCAAATTATCGTCATACTCTCAAACCGGGAGACCCGGGACGACGCGATCAGTTCCTATAAGTTACATTGGTCCCGTGCGAGGTGTTCGTGTCTCCTACGGGATCGTTTGGGGGCTGGTTTGGATTTTAACCCTTTAACGATCTGTTTTCAAGTCTAAGTGTTATTTTTACAAATCATCGTCATACTCTCAAACCGGAAGACCCGAGACTACGCAGTCAGGTCCTACAAGTTACATTCATCCCACACGAGGTGTTCGTGCCTCCTACGGGGTCGTTTGGGGGATGGTTCGGGTTTTCACCCCTTAACGGCCTGTTTTCAAGTCTAAGTGTGATATTTGCAAATTATCGTCGTACTCTCAAACCAAGAGTCCCGGGACTACGCGGTCAGTTCCTACAAGTTACGTTGGTCCCATGCGAGGTGTTCGTGCCTCCTACGGGGTCGTTTGAGGGCTGGTTCGGGTTTTCACCCCTTAACGACCTGTTTTCAAGATTAAGTGTGATTTTTGCAAATTATCTTCTTACTCTCATACCGGGAGTCCCGGGACTACGCGGTCAGTTCCTACAAGTTACGTTGGTCCCGTGCGAGGTGTTCGTGCCTCCTACGGGGTCGTTTGAGGGCTGGTTCGGGTTTTCACCCCTTAACGGCCTGTTTTCAAGATTAAGTGTGATTTTTGCAAATTATCGTCGTACTCTCATACCGGGAGTCTCGGGACTACGCGGTCAGTTCCTTCAAGTTACATTGGTCCCGTACGAGGTGTTCGTGCCTCCTACGGGGTCGTTTGAGGGCTGGTTCGGATTTTCACCCCTTAAGGGCCTGTTTTCAAGTCTAAGTGTGATTTTTGCAAATTATCGTCGTACTCTCATACCGGGGGTCCCGGGACTACGCGATCAGTTCCTACAAGTTACATTGGTCCCGTACGAGGTCTTCATGCCTCCTACGGGGTCGTTTGGGTGTTGGTTCGAGTTTTCACCCCTTAACGGCCTGTTTTCAAGTCTAAGTGTGATTTTTGCAAATTATCGTCATACTCTCATACCGGGAGTCTCGGGACTATGCGGTCAGTTACTACAAGTTACATTGGTCACGTGCGAGGTGTTCGTGCCTCCTTCGGGATCGTTTAGGGGCTTTTTTGGGTTTTCACCCCTTAAGGGCCTGTTTTCAAGTCGAAGTGTAATTTTTGCAAATTAGGGTCATACTCTCAAACTGGGAGACCCGGGACTACGCAGTCAGTTCCTACAAGTTACATTGGTCACGTGGGAGGTGTTCGTGCCTCCTACGGGATCGTTTAGGGGCTGGTTCGGGTTTTCACCCCTAAAGGGCCTGTTTTCAAGTCTAAGTGTAATTTTTGCAAATTAGGGTCATACTCTCAAACCGGGAGACCCGGGACTACGCAGTCAGTTCTTACAAGTTACATTCGTCACGTGCGAGGTGTTCGTGCCTCCTACGGGATCGTTTTGGGGCTGGTTCGGGTTTTCACCCCTTAAGGGCATGTTTTCAAGATTAAGTGTAATTTCTGCAAATTAGGGTCATACTCTCAAACAGGGAGACCCGGGACTACGCAGTCAGTTCCTACAAGTTACGTTGGTCCCGTGCGAGGTGTTCATGCCTCCTACGGGGTCGTTTGAGGGCTGGTTCGGGTTTTCACCCCTTAACGACCTGTTTTCAAGATTAAGTGTGATTTTTGCAAATTATCGTCGTACTCTCATACCGGAAGTCCCGGGACTACGCAACCAGTTCCTACAAGTTACGTTGGTCCCGTGCGAGGTGTTCGTGCCTCCTACGGGGTCGTTTGAGGGCTGGTTCGGGTTTTCACCCCTTAACGGCCTGTTTTCAAGACTAAGTGTGATTTTTGCAAATTATCATCGTACTCTCATATCGGGAGTCCCGGGACTACGTGGTCAGTTCCTACAAGTTACATTAGTCCCGTACGAGGTGTTCGTGCCTCCTACGGGGTCGTTTGAGGGCTGGTTCGGGTTTTCATCCCTTAACGGCCTGTTTTCAAGTCTAAGTGTGATTTTTGCAAATTATCGTCGTACTCTCATACCGGGAGTCCCGGGACTACGCGGACAGTTCCTACAAGTTATGTTGGTCCCGTGCGAGGTGTTCGTGCCTCCTACGGGGTCGTTTGAGGGCTGGTTCGTGTTTTCACCCCTTAACTGCCTGTTTTCAAGATTAAGTGTGATTTTTGCAAATTATCGTCGTACTCTCATACCGGGAGTCCCGGGACTACGCGGTCAGTTCCTACAAGTTACATTGGTCCTGTACGAGGTGTTCGTGCCTCCTACGGGGTCGTTTGAGTGCTGGTTCGGGTTTTCACCCCTTAACGGCCTGTTTTCAAGATTAAGTGTGATTTTTGCAAATTATCGTCGTACTCTCATACCGAGAGTCCCGGGACTACGCAGTCAGTTCCTACAAGTTACATTGGTCCCGTACGACGTGTTCGTGCCTCCTACGGGGTCGTTTGGGGGCTGGTTCGAGTTTTTACCCCTTAACGGCCTGTTTTCAAGTCTAAGTGTGATATTTGCAAATTATCGTCGTACTCTCATACCGGGAGTTTCGGGACTACGCGGTCAGTTCCTACAAGTTACATTGGTCCCGTACGAGGTCTTCGTGCCTCCTACGGGGTCGTTTGGGGGTTGGTTCGGGTTTTCATCCCTTAAGGGCCTGTTTTCAAGTCTAAGTGTAATTTTTGCAAATTAGGGTCATACTCTAAAACCGGGAGACCCGGGACTACGCAGTCAGTTCCTACAAGTTACATTGGTCCCGTGCGAGGTGTCCGTACCTCCTACGGGCTCATTTGCGGGTTGGTTTGGGTTTTCACCCCTTAACGGCCTGTTTTCAAGTCTAAGTGTGATTTTAGCAAATTATCGTCACACTCTCAAACCGGGAGACCCGGGACTACGCGGTCAGTTCCTACAAGTTACATTGGTCTCATGCGAGGTGTTCGTGCTTCCTACGTGGTCGTTTTGGGGCCGGTTCGGGTTTTCCCTTTAACGGCCTGTTTTTAAGTTAAGTGTTTATTTTTGCGAATTATCGTCATACTCTCAAACCGGGAGACTCGGGACTACGCGGTCTGTTCCTACAAGTTACATTGGTCCCGTGAGAGGTGTTCGTGCCTCCTACTGGCTCATTTACGGGTTGGTTTGGGTTTTCACCCCTTAACGGCCTGTTTTCAAGTCTAAGTGTGATTTTAGCAAATTATCGTCACACTCTCAAACCGGGAGACCCGGGACTACGCGGTCAGTTCCTACAAGTTACATTGGTCTCGTGCGAGGTGTTCGTGCTTCCTACGGGGTCGTTTTGGGGCCGGTTCGGGTTTTCCCTTTTACGGCCTGTTTTTAAGTTAAGTGTTTATTTTTGCGAATTATCGTCATACTCTCAAACCGGGAGACTCGGGACTACGCGGTCAGTTCCTACAAGTTACATTGGTCCCGTGAGAGGTGTTCGTGCCTCCTACGGGTCCGTTTGGGGGTTGATTTAGGTCTTCATCCTTTAACGGCTTGTTATTAAGTCTAAGTGTTATTATCGTCGTATTCTCAAACCGGGAGACTCGGGACTACGCGGTCAGTTCCTACAAGTTACATTGGTCCCGTACGAGGTGCCCGTGCCTCTTGCTGGGCCTACTATGATAACTAGGTCCCCAAGTGCAAAACCATTATTTAACTAATTAAAAAGTATTGTTTATATGCATAAGAGATGGAAATTAATATTTCATAATTAGTTATACGTTACCTTTATGAATTCTTGATTAAATATAACCTCTGCCTCAAAATCTGGGACTGAATTTCCAACTAGTTGAAGTTCCCCCTCTGCAAAAGGGTTAGAAAATTCAACATGAGCACCAAAATAACATACCAATAGTATCTACTAAATCAATCAAATGTAACTATACTATCCAAGGAGAAAAGCACAACCGATAGATATTGTTTGTCACAAGTGGAATTGCTCATCTCCCACACTTTTTCATACTCGATAGATATTCCTTGTGGTTGAACACTATTTTTGTGTTTTCAATGAGAGAAAGATGTTTGGGTGCATGAACTATCGGTCAAAACATTGGAGTCCATTCCACATTGTACACTCGGTTGAACAAATGCATTAAAATATTTCTGTTACAATCGATCTCTATCTAGTTCCCTTGGCAAGTGTCCCATAGGACTTGTGCATCCTTGAAGATCACTTCCCTACGTCAACACAGGGAAGTGATTACAATTTAAACTATATAAGTTATTTAATTTCAACATAAATATAAAAAAATCAAAGCAAAAACAATCAAAGCATAAACATACATAATAACAAGATAATCTGATAAACGATTCTTAATACTCACATTACATAAGTAGACAGTCCTTGAAAATGAAATGACTTTTGTATCCAGATTTACAGTATAAGTTTTAACTTGAGAGGAATGAACCTCGACGAGTGGGTGGTACCAATACCAGGGCGTCCATGCTTGACTGGCTTATACGATATTGACCCAATCATTGCAGGCTTGATTTCAATCTGATTGAAAGTCTTGCCATTATAAACACCAACCATGCTTCCAATCATCTTGGGTACAATAATCATATTACGCATGTGCGTTTTGACAAGTTATGTCTTCTCACCAGGTGGAGCCTCCCATTTCTGATTCAAAAAGACCAGTATAACAAAACATTTTCACAGTATTGTCAACAAAACATTTTCACAGTATTGTCAGAGCATGAGGAACTGAAAAGGATATTAAGGAACTATAAACTATTACAGAATAAAAGCCAGTTCAAGTGGGAAGTAGTCAATGAAAAGAACCCAAGCACCCTGAGTTTCGCATGAAGACACGTGGTATAGCCTCTCCACCGACCACTATATTTAACAACCCAAGCACCCTGCTCATTTCGAACAAGACCCCCAAAGTTACTAGTCCCAAGTTTCCATTTGAGCTCCCATATGTAATGATCTTTAATTGACATGCGCAAGGGGATTTCCAATTAATAAGTGTGTTCTCCACATGCCTCACCTGGTTGTTTGTTTCCCCATAAGGTTGGACTATTTCTTTAGTATAATTTGTGCTTTTTTATGCAATCAACTAAGGATTGGAGTTAATTATGTTAAAACAAAATACATTTATAGCTTTTCGAATCATCCATAAGGTATCAGTAAAAACAACATACCATGAAAGACCCAACATACCATGCTATATCAGTTATAACATGTTAGATAAGTTATAACTCTTATATCAGTTATACAGTTATAACTGTTAGATCAATTATAACTGTTACATCATTTATCAGTTATACCATCATTTTTATGCTATGTTACAAACAGACAATAATTTCAGTATACTCAAATTACAATAATTTCATTCAGCAACTAATTTTAGCATACTCAAAAAAATAACTAATAATTTTATTTCAGCAACAATTTGAGCAACATTTAACAACTAATTTCAGCAACAATGGCAATTACAACAATTAATTTCAGCAATAATTACTAAAAATTTCAGCAATAATTACACCAAAAATAACAAATAAAAACTATTAAACTTTAAAATTATGAACTAAAAATAATTTCAGATTTAATGAAACAATAACAACTAATGAAATTTATTGGGGAAAATTTCACTCACCGACGTTCCAGTGACAGCACCATTTGCTCGTGCAGATGGTGCGATTTCTTTGTTCGTACGATTTCTTTGCTCGTGTAGATGGTCGATGATAGTGCAGATGGTGCGATTTCACTCACCGACGTCCCATTTGCTCGTGCAGATGGACGAGCTTTGATTTCAGCCAAGATGTGGACGCCTACCACAACGACGGGTGGTGGGAGGGAGTAATCACCGGACTTCTTCCCAGCCACACTTACTCTGTTTTCTTTAGGGGCACCAGGGAGCAGATCGACTTCTCCCACTCTCACCTTCGCCTTCACCGCGAATGGGTCAATGGTCATTGGCTTCCGCCATTTCAACAACAGGTCCATTCTTCTAATCTCAACTCAACCCGATTCATCACATTAAACCAATAACCTTACACGCTTACACCATACCTAGAATCAATCAACCACCAGGTGGAACCTCTTTTCAAATTATACACGGGTTTACACTACTAACTTTACTCTTTATATACATGCTCACAACAACATTAAGCAACGCAATTTCTGCTCAAAACTTACATTAATTTGATAGTGCAGATGGTGCGATTTGTTTGTTCGTGGATAGAGGTTTATGGATAGAGTTCGTGGCTGATGAGGGCGCCGGAGAGTGTGGACTCTTGGAGGAGTCGATAGGCAGCGATCGTGGAGGAGGCCGGGAAGCGTGGGGTAAGAGAGAGAGAGAAAGAGAAAGAGACTTTAGGTTAGAATGATTTAGTGCCTCTTGAAATTTCGGTTCCGCTTGAAATTTTGGGGTGTTGTTTTTTTAATGATACGTACCCATATTTGGCACGGTTTTAACCTGTGCCAGATTATGCTTAAACCATGCCAAATTCTGGCACGGTTTTAAACTGTGCCAGATTCTCCTTCCTTCAGCGTGCCAGATTAGCATTTTTGGTGTAGTGTATCTCTAGTTAATTTTAACCAACATTTAATCAATTATTTGGTTCTCAGACTTAGCTTATTTTACTACTCCCCCAGATTATAAAAATAATCCCCTAATCACGTTTAACCGATGAAAAAAAACCTTATATGCCTATCAAGAGTGTATCATAATCCAAGATCTTTCATAGACATAGATTCATCTGAATTATGATCTCAGACCTACTCACACAATGATTACCCAATTTATAGAGATTGGGATTTAATAATAAACAAAAAATTTCGTATGACGATTAATGTGATAATTGTGCAAGCATTCCAATCCTCATAACTCTAAGGATTAAGAATTTATGTACTATTTACAAATGATGTGAGATTACCTAAGTCTAATCAGGACAGTCATTAGACTTAAATCTCACAGGTGGTCGTGTTCAATATGTTTTCAGATGTACCACTCACAATTCTTTTTCGAAGGATCAGATAATCTCTCGAACTAACATACATGTTTCTATAATTTGAGATAAACTACTAACACTGTACATGCAACTATGCCGATAGGAAGTCACTCCTTATTTAGGTTGCAAACCGTTCAATATTACTAAAACATGCTTATAAAAATAATAGTACTAGAATCGGAATTTTGATAAGCTTTGATCAAGCTGAGCCGAATTCACCAAATTTTTTTACTAATTAGAATTAACTAACATAATAAATAATATATTTAAAAATATAGATAAAAATTATTATCACAAATATGATTCTCATTTCAAATGAACTTGAGAATCCTTTTATTAATAAATAAAATGTCGTTACATGATTTTAAGAATAAAACGCCAATAAATAGTATGGGTGATAATCATTGACACAATAACCAGTTTTACTAAGTCAAACTGATTATGATAGGACATGTGGCACGATTACTTGAAAATGCTCATTTAGACCTTTTAGCACTTGAAACTAATAACCGAATAATGATAAACACAATACAATTATGACCCGACTAATTCAAATTGTCAACCCTATAAAAATGCACGCTTTTAACCATGTTTATTGTGATGGGCAAATAGTGTTTGCATTGAAGTTAATAGTTCATGTGATTTGCATTATAACGGTCTGAAAACAGAGAAAACTGTACATTTTACGGTATATCTGTTTCACTTCATTCAAATATTGAAGACAACACTTGAGGATTTTCTTTTTAAAAGGAGGATTTTGAATTCTCAAATTTAGTTGTTCTTCATTATGCATTTTTAGATCTAAAAGTTTTACTTTTTTCACTTTAAGGTCATTATTAATTTAAGTAATACTTTGTAAGAATGTTGACAATTATTTTAAAAAAAATGATAATATGTGTCCTAAATCTAATATTACTATTTAAATATGATGTCTCCTCTTATAAATTTACTATGTGTCATTATTAGTAAATGCTATTTTGGCATCTCTTAGAAAACTATAGCCTCTTCTTTGAGAGATCCATTAGATTTTTTATATTCTTTCTTCTTTTATGTAAATATCTTTTATTTTTTCTCTTTCCCATATATGTGACAAGTTAATCCTTAGACTTTATAGGGTATGCACTTGCCACACATTTACATTGTCAAAATTTTCCCTTCAAGTATTTTAAAAAAATCAATATATTTAGAAAAATATCAAATTCAAAACTACTTATAACTTAATAAGTTTTTAATATTTTTAACATCCTTTAGTTTTGATATCATAAAAAATAAATAAAAAAAAGATGAACGAACTTTGATTATTACGTGGTCACTATCCGAAAGTAGTGAGATTTTCTACCCTTCGAGTCCTTTAATGTAAAAGTTACATAGTACAAATGACGGCTGTGGCCCCACGTCACATTTAAAGACAAATCCTGGGGTCGCCGACGATAAGTGGCAACCCAGTATTTTGGAGGAAAATGTAAGGGCATATAAGTAAAAGTGGGGATAGGATGCGGACAGATTCGGTTGGCAAGGAGATAAATCTAAATGCCATGCAGGTGTTTAGTAGGTGGCTGACGCGTGAGTCGCAAAATGATCCATATAATACCCAATGTGGCACCTCGCATGCTTTTGCTGATCTCTCGTGTGCCACCTACTTAATTCAGTTTTTTTTGTTTTTACACAACACATTACATTTTTAGGGAAATACTCTTAGGTTCTTCGCAAATAGAATTTAAATATTAAAAAAAATTTGATAATTTTTAAATACTTAGATTTACTAATTTTTTTTATAGAAATTTAAGCGGATTTAATCGTAAATTGTCCATAAATGTTTAAAAATTATTAACACGAAACCTAATTGTAAATTGTCCTTAATTTGTTTTTCATTATTCTTTTACCGTTTGTTAAAGTGTGCAGCTTTAGAAAAACCGCATTAAACACGTTTGCTTAGACATTGTCATATGTAGAGTTAATTTGATGTACATAGTAAATTCTAATGTTTTCGCTTTATTTTTGTTTATATATATATATTTATATATATATATATATATCAAAATTCAATAGTTTAGGAGCTCTTTATCAGATTTTTTAAATTAGAAGCTTATCATCAAAACTGATATAATATAGGAAGGTTTGGTGTAATTTACCCAATAATGAATTTGTATATGACTTAAAATCATTTTGGGTATAGAGTTTGGGTATGAGGGTGTCATGTGGACTAGTTGTGTTAAATATAACAAAAAAGGTGACGAAGGTAGTTAGTAAATGTGATTCAAATGGAGTTTGTTTCAAATAAGGGCATTTAACCAAATCCAATTAATTATTATTAGTTTAATTTTAGTTCTATATAATTTAAATATATATTTAGTCCCTAATAATGACATTAATTAATGTTACTATCCATGTCATAATGTCATTGTATGGATTAAAAGTTATTTAAAATATGTTTGACTGAGCATCAAATTGAAATATTTATAAGGATTAAGCATTAATAAGTTCTTTTAAATATCATTCACTATGTATGATAACTCAGTGACGTCCATTTTTGGGCCCCTTTTCCCTTTTATATTAGTTCCAACCAGTCAACTCCCATCCCTCAAAATATTATTAAACTTCACAATTATTCTTTCTTTGGGGATGAGAAGAATATTAGAAACAGCTGTCCTTTTAGGTATGGGAGGGTGGACAACTAACTTAAGCGTTGATTTTGATTTTTAGTAAGGTATGAAATGTTATCGAGAAGCGGAGTAGCTCTTAAATCAATGTGCTTAGAACCATTTAGGCAACACCAAAACAATCATTATGGTTTTTTTCCCGGGGACGCGAGAACCAATTCGAGTAATCAACCCCTTTTTTAATATGCTTCCAGCAAGATAGGGCGACACTAAAAAAATGTAATCTTAAATGCGCCGAAGGCAGTATCGAGATTGCTTACCAAAGTGTACAAAAAAGAAATTCAAAACATATTTGGGATACAGTTAAGTGTCAAGTACTCTATCGGTTAGTTCTCCATCAATGAGAAAGATTTTCCATCAATAGGAAGAGGCTTAATGGCATTGAGGAATTTAACCCTTAAGAGTCGAAATCCATTATAGCAGCTACATAGCAGCCAATGGTGACTCCAGAGGCAGGCGTATTGACCATTACATAGTTTGAAATAGGTGAGAATTCTGATATCACCACAATTCACTTTGTTCTCATCTTAAAGGACATAAAACAACAGACTACATGTATTATCAGATGTGGAATATTCCTTCATCACTTCATAGTATGAGTGTCTCCATTCATTTACTCTTGTCTAAATAGTACACAACAAATTTAAAGGTCATTTGTACTTTGAGATCTAATTTGAAATTGGTTAATGTAGGTTGGATCCACTAGTCACTACACCAAAAATCAAAATTAGTCACGATAACATGGTTACAGTCCAAAATCATGACCAACGTGGTCGCGGTCCATAACTGTAACCAAGTACAATTGGCCGAGACATGAACTATGGACCAATCTAATGGTGATATATGCATAACTCTACTCACAGTTGTGGACCATGATCGCCTGGTCATGGTCATGGATCGTGACTATTTATGCTGGAAATATGGCGCGGAAATTATCACAGCGGTGGTCATAGTCCACAACCGTTACCATCTGTTAAATACTATAACAATAATGAGTGAAAAATGGATACGGGCCTAATCTATAACAATTGATCATGACAAGCTTTGGATTCAAAATGGTCACACCAGTTGGGTTACGGTTTTAGATCGTGATCACCTTCCTTGACTATACTAAGGGTCACGGTCATGGACCATAACCATCATTAATGATCGTGATCATTGTTTCCAATTGAAATTGGTCATGGACAATGGTTACGGTGTGGGACCATGATCCCATGTTGGGTAACACTTAACATGTTAGCTCTTATTTTGGTCATTATCTCTCTACGAGAAATACCAAATTTGAATACCATGATTATGGCTAACTTCGCATTGAGGTCACCACTCTCCCTCTATTTCTTTTTCTACGTTTATGTATGTATGTGAAAGAGGAACCTCAAAGTTATATATACACAAATAGATTATATATATATATATATATATATATATATATATATATATATATATATATATATATATATATAGAGAGAGAGAGATTGATAGATAGAGAGAGATAGAGAGTCTTGTCCACACACAAGTTTGCACATCATTTTTTTTAAATATAAAAAAAAAATTGAGGTGATTTTTTTTTGTGTGATATTCAAACATTTTAAGGGACCCATATAAAAAAAATAAGCTAAAAATACTTTTCTTGCTATTTTAAAAAACCAGTCAAAATTTTTGTACCTTTTACAGTGCTTTAAAAGTTCTGAAAGTTTGACTGATTTTTTTTTAAAATAGGGAAAAAAATGGAATTTATTTTTTTATATGGGTCCCTTGAAATCAACTCAATTTTTTTTAATGTTTTAAAAAAATAGGTGTCCGCAAGCATGTGTGCAAACTTGGTGTGCACATGAGCATGCGCCTCTTTCTCTCTCTCTCTCTCTCTCTCTCTATATATATATATATATATATATATATATATATATATATATATATATATATAAAATGTATTAGTTGCTGTCAACTTTGATTTAGGTTTTTGGGATTTGGTATTTTTTTAGGGTTTTTATAGGTTTCAGAGTGATTTTTTAATATTTTGAATGGTAATTTTCTTGATTGGATTCTAGTTCTAGTAGTGGATTTGAAGATAAATTGATGGATTAAAAATTTAATACCTGAAAATATTGGGGGACAAATTATATATGTTAAAGAAGGGCGGGGGGGGGGGGGGGGGGGGTGCCTCAAAATAATTCCTCATAGTTATATAGTTTAGAAAATTTCATCCTAAATCGATTGATCATGCATTGGAAAGTTAAAACAAGAAGTAGGTTTAAAGCATAAATCTTGGGTTTTGAATAAAATATCTTGTGGATATTGTTATGATCCATACGAGGAGAAATATGTTAATGAATACGGTCACACCCCAAACCCAATATCCATACTAATCATTTGTTATTAGAATAATTGGATCATAATCTCAAGCCCATTGAAAATTTAATTCATTTATCAATATTTTTCTGCATAATGAACATAATATTGTTCTTGTGCCATAACGAAGTCAACATCAGAGTAATAATTAGAGATTATACAATACTATGATTAACTATGATCAAATTAATCCATATTAAATCAATATATACAATGTGTGAGTATATTAAAATATTTAGTGTGACAACGATAAAATCTCCATACTTAAACCCCAGCTCTTCTAACGGTGCAACTCTCAAAGTTACCGGTCATATGTTATCCTATTTGGCAGCGTACAAACCTGAAATTGTTAAAATATAAATCGTAAGCATTAAGCTTAGTGAGGTACTCCTTCCCTGCAATAGAATAACAATTCTATATCGAATATGTGGATATAAAATCCGAACAATCCTGCCCATTGGCAATAACAAATCATGGATCATAAGATCCAAATAATTCTACCCATTGGCAATAACAAATCCTAGAACATAAGTTCCAACAAATCATTGGATCTTTGTCCAATTCCAATCCTGGATATTTTAATATCCAAACAAATCCTGAATACCGAAGTATTCAAACCAATCCTGGATCATGAGACCCAAATAAATCCTGGATATTTTAATATCCAAACAAATCCTGAATACCGAAGTATTCAAACAAATCCGCTCTTAGATCTATATTCATATTTATATATGAAACAAATCATAAGTACACTCACCTTGGCAGTTTAACTGCCTTTGCCCTTGCCTTTATCCAGTACTTGTTCAATCAGCACTTCTTCTCTTCCTATCATTCTTAAAATATTAGTATCATCATAATAATATCAATAATCCAAAGGACGATTTAAACATAATTCAATCCATAAGCATCATATGATTTCATTCAAATCATTTATCACAAGTGAAGTTCCATCCAAATCCATGCTAGTATATTCAACATATCCAAATCATAGACCAAATATAAATTCATTTATTCTTGGAAATTAAATACTTGTCATATTAATATTCCAATACAAAATACGGTACATCATTTTAGGTCTCGTAGAGCAAGATATGCTCATTTCTTTACCACATGGCAAATCTGCCCTATAGGCCCTCTTATCGTTCATTCAACTTCCACGAATTTCCATAATTTTTCTACATTATAAATTTATGTGATATTTGACCCAACATCAGTAAACATATTGAAAAATATAAAATTAAAGTTTCATAATTTTTAAGGTTCGTTTGCTATGTCAAGAAAAACACCGAACACATGGCGGGCATATTTTCACCCTTAGGGCAGATTTCATACCCGAACTTCAAACTCTCACCAAAGACTCATTTCTTGGTATTTTATCATGATTTTCGGATATGTCATACCTATATGAGTCCAGGTAAATCTCCAATTAGATTCAATCAATTCCAGTAAGTACAAGAAAATATATGGAAGTTTGAATAAACAAAGTTTCTAAACAAAGCAATTTTAGGGTTTTGTACATTCAACTTAACTTAAACTTGCATATATCCATACATATGCACCCAAGCATGAAAGGTCAATAAACAATCAAGGATTTATATCATATAAATCGTAAATGAAAGAAAAATAGCAAGATTCATAGTTGGAATTACCTTAGGGGCTTTTTCATAATTTTCTATGAATTTTTTTGAATGTTTCTCCTCACTTTCTTCTTCCTAACCCTCACAATTGTTTTTCCTCAACTTAAATCTCTCCCAAAACTGAGTTTACTGAAGAAAAGAGGATATCTCAAGGGTTTAAGTCGGCCAAAATAACCTCCACCTCCAACCAATCAATTTATAACATGTGGCATCATATAAAACAAAATATCATTTAAGGCTAAATGACTACTTTAGCCCCTGTTCGTAAAAAGACAATATCTTCCCACTCGGATGTCCGTTCGATGGACCGTTTGTTGTGTTACAACCCTAACTCATATATCTACAAATATATAGTTTACACCTCAAGTCAATTGTTATGTCATAAAGGTCAAAACTAGTCTTAAACTTGAACATTCCTACCGAAAACTTCAAAATTTCACATTTGTAACTAGTTCGATTCTTAATGTTTTATGAAGGTAGGTTTAGACTAAAGATAATGAATTAACATTATATATACCAATAACATATTATAAATATCACACAAGCTAATCATGATTTAAATATAATTTATCATAATTATATTCGGTTGTCACAATTCTCCCCTGTTAAGAAATTTCATCCCCGAAATTGACATACCTTGGTTCTCTGAATCAAACAAATACGGATAACGCATCTTCATGCTATCCTCACTCTCCCATGTAGCTTCTTCCATGGAATGCCTTCTCCACACAACTTTCACAAGTGGGATCACTTTTGATCTCAATATTTGTTCTTTCCTATCAACAATTGCAAGTGGTTCTTCCACATAGCTCAAATCTTCCTTCAACTCAATAGGTTGTTCCACCAATACATGTGAAGGATCTGCTACATACTTTCTTAACATAGAAAGATGGAAAACATCATGTAACCGAGATAATTCTGGTGGTAACGCTAACTTGTAGGCAACCATCCCGACTTTCTCAAGGATTTCATAAGGTCCAATGTAGCGTGGACTTAATTTCCCTTTCTTTCCAAAAATCATAACTCCTTTCCATGGAGATATCCGAAGAAACACATAATCCCCTTTCTGGAATTCCAAATCTTTTCGTCGTTTATCCGCATAACTTTTCTGTCTGCTTTGAGCTATTCTCATTCTATCTAGAATAATCTTCACTTTTTCAGTGGTGACTTCAATTAATTCTGGACCCTCTATCTTCCTTTCACCAACTTCACCCCAACATATCGGTGTACGACATCGTCCACCATACAAGGCTTCATATGGAGCCATACCAATAGTAGACTGAAAACTGTTGTTATATGCAAATTCTATCAAAGGCAAATATTCATCCCAATTACCTTTGAAATCAAGCACACAAGCTCTAAGCATATCTTCCAAAATCTGTATTGTCCTTTCAGACTGCCCATCTGTCTGGGGATGAAAAGCCGTACTAAACTTTAAGTTAGTACCCATAGCATACTGCAAGCTATCCCAAAATCTGGATGTTAAAGTAGGGTCCCTATCTGAAACAATAGATACCGGTGCTCCATGCAATCGAATAATTTCATTAACATACAATCTAGCATACCTATCAACTGTATACGTAGTCTTGACTGCTAGAAAGTGAGCGGACTTCGTCAATCTATCCACCACTACCCAAATCGAATCTGACCCCTTCTGAGATCGAGGAAGCCCAACCACAAAATCCATCGTTACATGATCCCATTTCCATTCCGGTATCAGCAATGGCTGAAGCAGACCAGAAGGTTTCTGATGCTCCACTTTCACTTGCTGACAAATAAGGCACCTCGCAACAAAATCAGCTATTTCCTTCTTCATATTATTCCACCAATAATGCTCCTTTAAACCCCTATACATTTTAGTGCTACTAGGATGCATAGTATAAATGGAATTATGAGCCTCATCTAAAATTTCCTCTTTCAATCCACACACATTAGGCACACACAACCGTTGCTTATACAATAAAGTGACATCATTCACAATACAAAAATCTTCAGACTTACCATCTCGGAGATCTTGTCGTTTCTTCTCAAGAAAAGGATCTTGACTTTGCAAATCACGAATACGGGTAGCTAATAAAGGCCTCACGCTTACATGAGCAAAGAACCTGTCCCCATCGGCTAGCTTCAATTCTACTCCCATCAATCTCAACTCCATGATTTGGGAAACTCTAGCACACCGAATACAAGATAACCTTCCCGAAGCCTTTCTACTCAGAGCATCTGCAACTACATTTGCCTTCCCTGGGTGATAGTGAATTGTACAATCATAGTCTTTAATTAACTCCATCCATCGCCTTTGCCTCAAATTCAACTCCTTTTGAGTAAATAAATACTTTAGGCTTTGATGGTCAGTAAAAATTTCGCATACCTCACCATATAGATAATGACGCCATAATTTCAAAGCAAAGATAATAGCAGCAAGTTCCAAATCGTGTGTAGGATAATTACGTTCATGTGTATGCAACTGCCTAGAAGCATACGCAATAACTTTACCATGCTACATAAAAACACAACCCAAGCCCTGGTGTGAAGCATATGTATAAATAACAAAACCATCTCCACCATGAGGAATAGTAAGAACAGGTGCAGTTACCAACCTCGTTTTCAATTCATCAAAACTATTTTCACAATCAGAATTCCATTCAAACTTAACATCTTTCCGGGTTAGTTTAGTCATCGGCAAGGCAATTGAAGAAAATCCCTTTATAAACCTCATATAATACCCAAATAAACCCAGAAAACTCCTCACCTCAGTCACATTATTGGGCCTCTCCCATTTTACAATAGCTTCTACCTTCTTGGGATCAACACATATACCATCTCCGGAAATAACATGGCCTAAAAATACAACCTTTGAAAGCCAAAATTCACATTTGCTAAACTTAGCATACAATTGCTTATCTTTCAACACATTCAAAATAGTTCTGAGGTGCTTTTCATGTTCAACCATATCACGTGAATAAATCAGAATATCATCAATAAAAACTATCACAAATGAATCAACAAAAGGATGGAGTACCCGATTCATAAGATCCATAAATATAGCTGGAGCATTAGTCACCCCAAAAGGCATCACCAGAAATTCAAAATGACCATACCGAGTACGAAAAGCAGTTTTAGAAATATCTCTCTCCTTGACCCTCAACTGATGATAACCCGATCGCAAGTCTGTTTTTGAAAACACTTTAGCCCCCTGTAACTGATCAAACAAATCATCTATACGAGGTAAAGGGTACTTGTTCTTAATAGTAGCTTTATTCAGTTGCCTATAATCAATACACAAACGCATAGTGCCATCTTTTTTTTTCACAAATAAAACCGGCGCCCCCCATGGAGATACACTAGGTTGTATGAACCCCCTATCAAGCAAATCCTGCAACTGAATTTTGAGTTCTTTCAACTCAACAGGTGCCATTCTATATGGTTCCATAGAAATAGGGGTTGCCCCCGGTGCTAATTCAATACTAAATTCAATTTCTCTTTCTGGAGGTAACCTTGGCAACTCACTAGGAAACACTTCTGGAAAATCCCGTACAATAGGAACATCGACTAATTGTAAAGATCCCTTCCTAGTGTCAAGAACATATGCAATAAAACCCTCACAACCCTTACTCAATAATTTCCTTGTCTGAATAGCAGAAATGATGCAACTGGGAACAATTTTCCTTTCCCCCACAAATTTAAATTCAGGCTCACCAGGCATATTAAAAACAACTTCCTTACAGAAACAATCCATAGATGCATGATATTTAGATAACCAATCCATTCCTAGAATTATATCAAAATTAGAAATATCCAATGGAAGTAGATCTATAACTATATCTCTAGCCCCTACAGTCAAAACTCAATCACGAAAAGCATATTCAGCTACAACCATATCCCCCATAGGCATATAAATACCCAACCCCACATCTAAACGAGTACATGGTCTATTCAGGTATACAGCAAAAGCATAGGACACAAAAGAATGTGTGGAACCAGGATCAATCAAAACATAAGCACTTCTATCAGTAACAGAAAGTGTACCTGTCACCACATCTGGAGTAATCTGAGCTTTTTTCATTGTAAAAACTCGTCCACCTAGCCTGGAACTACTAGCTTGTCCTCTGCCCATACTTTTCACTGCACTGCCCGGAGATAACATTCTGCTTGCTACTTCACTATGTGCTGCTGGAGTCTCTGCCAATTGCGGACAATTCTTCTTAATAAGCCCCACTTGATGACAATGGTAGCATTCCAATCCCTTAAGCTTAGGACACTCAGATTTATAATGCCCTTCCTCTTTACAAAAGAAACATGTAACAACTCTTGTCGGTGCCTCACCCTTTCCTGACCTCCTAACCCGACTAGAAGATTCTCCACCCCTAGTATCTCTGCCAAATCTCCCCAGAACTCTACCACTATCTCCACCACCTCTCTGAAATTTATGAGGTTCCATCTTAACACTTCCACCCTCACCTCCCTTAAAGTGAGATGCGTCGAATCTATTCTTCTTAAAACTCTCTCTACTTGCCACCCCTTGGTTCATTTGCCTTTCTGCTATCGTGTCTTTGTTTACCAGAGAAGCATAATCTTCTAACTCATAAGTGGCCACTCTATTTTGAATAGGCCAAATCAGCCCATCTTGAAATTTACTACATTTATCTTCTTCCTCCTGCACATACTTAGTAGCAAATCTAGACAAAGCAGTAAATTTAGCATCATACTACCTCACAGACATGTTCCCTTGGGTTAAATTTATAAACTTCCTCAGCTTCTCCCTCCTATAGACCTTAGGGAAATACTTAACATACAAAGCTTTAATAAATTCAGCCCAAGTAATAACATCAGTACCTTCCATCCTGGGCACCAAGTGGTTGCTGGCTTCCCACCAATATTTCGCCTCTCCTTTGAGCTTAAACACAGCTAGATTCACTTTCTGGTTATCTGGGACCTTCATAACTGCAAAGATAGTTTCTAGATCCCTGACCCACATCTCAGCTTCTGTAGGTTCAACTGACCCTGTATATTCTGGAGGATTCAACTTCAAAAACTTCTCATGCATGGAATCTTTCATTTCCTTCCTTGCCTCTTTCTCAATCCTGGCCATGGTCTTTGATTCTAGATATCTAGCCTGTTGTTCTGCCATTTGCGCCATATTTCTTTCTTGTTTCTCTGCCATCCTCATCATTTCCTGTGCCATTATTTGCATCTCTGTAGGCTGCTCTTGATCTCTAGCCCTTCCAGCAACACTTTGCTCTACTTCAGTATTCTCTACACGAGAAGCCACTCCCTCTTCTCTATGTTGTCCATTCCCAGGTTCCATATGGAATTATCTATAATACAACAAAGTTCTAACAACCAATATAGACAATTTATACTACTAAACTATTGGTTAGTACATAAACAATTCATAAATATCAAATCAACTCAATACTGCCATCTAACCGTCACACACGTTCAGAATTGATAACCACGCTCTGATACCACTAATTGTCACACCCCAAACCCAATATCCGTACTAATCATTTGTTATTAGAATAATTGGATCATAATCTCAAGCCATTGAAAATTTAATTCATTTATCAATATTTTTCTGCATAATGAACATAATATTGTTCTTGTGCCATAACGAAGTCAACATCAGAGTCATAATTAGAGATTATACAATACTATTATTAACTATGATCAAATTAATCCATACTAAATCAATATATACAATGTGTGAGTATATTAAAATCTTCAGTGTGACAATGATAAAATCTCCATACTTAAACCCCAGCTCTTCTAACGGTGAAACTCTCAAAGTTACCGGCCATATGTTATCCTATTTGGCAGCGTACAAACCTAAAATTGTTAAAATATAAATCGTAAGCATTAAGCTTAGTGAGGTACTCCTTCCCTGCAATAGAATAACAATTCTATATCGAATATGTGGATATAAAATCCGAACAATCCTGCCCATTGGCAATAACAAATCATGGATCATAAGATCCAAATAATTCTGCCCATTGGCAATAACAAATCCTGGAACATAAGTTCCAACAAATCATTGGATCTTTGTCCAATTCCAATCCTGGATATTTTAATATCCAAACAAATACTGAATACCGAAGTATTCAAACTAATCCTGGATCATGAGACCCAAATAAATCCTGGATATTTTAATATCCAAACAAATCCTGAATACCGAAGTATTCAAACAAATCCGCTCTTAGAGCTATATTCATATTTATATATGAAACAAATCATAAGTACACTCACCTTGGCAGTTTAACTGCCTTTGCCCTTGCCTTTATCCAGTACTTGTTCAATCAGCTCTTCTTCTCTTCCTATCATTCTTAAAATATTATTATCATCATAATAATATCAATAATCCAAAGGACGATTTAAACATAATTCAATCCATAAGCATCATATGATTTCATTCAAATCATTTATCACAAGTGAAGTTCCATCCAAATCCATGCTAGTATATTCAACATATCCAAATCATAGACCAAATATAAATTCATTTATTCTTGTAAATTTAATACTTGTCATATTAATATTCCAATACAAAAGACAGTACATCATTTTAGGTCTCGTAGAGCAAGATATGCTCATTTCTTTACCACATGGCAAATCTGCCCTATAGGCCCTCTTATCGTTCATTCAACTTCCACGAATTTCCATAATTTTTCTACATTATAAATTTATGTGATATTTGACCCAACATCAGTAAACATATTGAAAATTATAAAATTAAAGTTTCATAATTTTTAAGGTTCGTTTGCTATGTCAATCAAACCACCGAACACATGGCGGGCATATTTTCACCCTTAGGGAAGATTTCATACCCGAACTTCAAACTCTCACCAAAGACTAATTTCTTTGTATTTTATCATGATTTTATGATATGTCATACCTATATGAGTCCAGGTTAATCTCCAATTGGAATCAATCAGTTCCAGTAAGTACACGAAAATATATGGAAGTTTGAATAAACAAAGTTTCTAAACAAAGCAATTTTAGGGTTTTGTACATTCAACTTAACTTAAACTTGCATATATCCATACATATGCACCCAAGCATGAAAGGTCAATAAACAATCAAGTATTTATATCATATAAATCGTAAATGAAAGAAAACTAGCAAGATTCATGGTTGGAATTACCTTAGGGGCTTTTTCATAATTTTTTATGAATTTTTTTGAATGTTTCTCCTCACTTTCTTCTTCCTAACCCTCACAATTGTTTTTCCTCAACTTAAATCTCTCCCCAAACTGAGTTTACTGAAGAAAAGAGGATATATCAAGGGTTTAAGTCGTCCAAAACAACCTCCACCTCCAACCAATCAATTTATAACATGTGTCATCATATAAAACAAAATATCATTTAAGGCTAAATGACTACTTTAGCCCCTGTTCGTAAAAGGACAATATCTTAACACTCGGATGTCCGTTCGATGGACCATTTGTTGTGTTACAACCCTAACTCGTATATCTACAAATATCTAGTTTACACCTCAAGTCAATTGTTATGTCATAAAGGTCAAAACTAGTCTTAAACTTGAACATTCGTACCGAAAACTTCAAAATTTCACATTTGTAACTAGTTCGATTCTTCATGTTTTATGAAGGTAGGTTTAGACTAAACATAATGAATTAACATTATATATACCAATAACATATTATAAATATCACACAAGCTAATCATGATTTAAATATAATTTATCATAATTATATTCGGTTGTCACAACTACGATTGTCTTGCTTCCCTACCAAGGTCGACAAAAACCTTTATAGAATCTTCCAAGCGTCTAGAATATCCTATTATATGATCCACCTAAAGTAAACCATGTGTGTGGAAACTAATGGAGATGAAAAATGAGAGAAATCACTTTCTCTCTCCTCACCTCTTCACAGAAACAGGAATAATATTTTTCCGCTCCCTTTCTAACCCTCCATGATAGATCATTATCCTAAACCCTTAGATTACACCGATATATATATATATATATATATATATATATATATATATATATATATATAAGTCATTGGTTTTAGCTAAATAGGGCTTCTAGAGACTTTCGGGTCTATTACTTAAGCAATGCACTACACTAGGGACCAAAGACAAAGATTTGAATTGGCTTCCAAATAAGTACTCAAAAATATCAAATTAAATCCCCACAAGTTATTCCTCTCTTTGTTTAAGCGTGATTAATTGCACTAAATAATTGAGAATTCAACCTAATTTAATAATTTCTAAATCACTTGGAATAAAGAGATGTTATTTCCAAAGTTGATTTGGTATATAATATGATTCCCTATGATAAATGTAAGAGAAAGTTTTATAATTGCTCAATTGATATTTTATTTGGCTTATCCCGTTACACCATACTACACCTTTATTACCACTTCCCCGTATTCGAAGATAAGAAGTTGATGACTTTTGGAATATTAAAGATCGTTCATCTCAACATCATTCAGAAGTGTTACGAAGTGGTTTGGTAAAGATTTTAATTATCCAAGGGTTATTTTAAAAAGAGTTCGTTTTTAAAATGTTTTTCAAAATGTTTTAAAATGATTTTTAAAAGTTTTTTAAAAATTTCATCGGCTCATTAGAGCGACTTGGCATGGCGTTTGAATGAGATTTCATGCCTTTAGAATGAGTTCCTATCTTTGAACGATATCTGGAATGTCACCTATGTGGTAGTTCTAAATGTCTTTTGAAGTTTCTTTGAAAACACATTCGAACGAGAAAGGGTGTGTTATTCGAATGAGGTACCAGGTATTTCGAACGAGCACCTGAGTTTTTGTTTTTTAAACAAATCTGATACAAATATCTAATGTTTATCCTTTTGAAACAAATTTCCTTACAAAGATACATGCGAGATTAGAGTTTTAAATAACTCATTTTAGACTTTCAAGAAGCCTTTTTAGAGTTCTTCTTATGAATTAACTCTATCAAATTTTATTCCAAGCGTCTTTCATCTTTAAGGATAACTTCTCCAAATCAAGATGAACATATTAAAAGTTCAAGAACCCTTGTAGAGTTTATCTCTACGACCTATTTGTTGAGTCAAAGATCTATTACTGAAAAATAAGGATGATCGGTGGATACCGAGGGAAGATCGCTTCCTGTGGACGGTCCTAGCCTGTGCCTTGTTCTATATAATATTTGAAGACCCTATGCATTATACTTACTGGAGCTAAGTAGTCTATAAGTCGATTGTGTATGTCAAACTCTTTGCAGTGCTGAATACTAGGTTTTGCCTAAAAGGGATTTTTCTTTACTTCTTCGCATGTTTGTTTGGTTTTGAATTTGGCTTCATAATTCATATTGCATTTTCACTAAATTAAATTAAGATAAATACTGCTAAAAATTGAATTTTTTTGTGATTAGCCTAATATACGAATAAATTCATAAAATACCCCAACTTGTTTTCTCAAATTTGTATCAGAGCAGGTTGTACTAAAATATTGTGTGATCCTTTTAAGGCATTTTTTTGGACATCAATTTTTTAAATTGGTATTAAAATTGGTTACACCAAATTTTGTATCATCTTAAAAATTTGGGTACTCCTTTTTTCGTTGGGTATAATTATGTGTATTGGAAATCTCAAATGAGGTCGACTTTGAAAGCGATTAACGAGTGTGTCTAGCTTGTGTGTGAAAGAGGGTAGACACCACACACTGTGACCAATGACAATGTTAAATGTGTTAAACATGCCACTTATTGGATTGATAATGAATTTTAATGTAGTACTTACAACTCTCGCGGCTTAAGTGATATTTATTGAGTCTTCACCGCTAACGAGTTTTGCCGCATCATGATGTGCACTATGTATAAGGAATCATGAGATATCCTCCAGATCACTCACAAGGGTACTAACATAGTGAAAGATTTTAAGCTTCAAAATCTCACCACTCAATTTGAGACTATCGTCATGAATGAGTCTGACACTTTTGATGAGTTTTATGCACGTTTGTCAGATATAGTCAATTCTAGTTTTAATTTGAGTGAGAAAAATCCTGAGACGAGAGTCGTGAATTTTTTTTTGAGATCCCTGCCAGCCCGTTTTATCCCTAAGGTCACTTACCCGAATTTGTTGGGAATATTAAATACTCTTAGGTTAGAAGAATTCATACGAGACTGTAATACTCCTTATTTTTGAGTAATTATTTTTATATTATTTTTCCATATGGGGTAATTATATAAAATAAAGGAAGTTGGAGTAAATATTATTT